>JARHVA010001970.1:882500-1512500 GCA_037957365.1 Torreya grandis | reverse complement strand
ATTTAATTATTATCAAAATTTAATTAAATTATTTTATCAGGATGGATGGACCCATTATTTTTACAACTATCACCTCCCTTGGTTTTTATTATTATAAATAGAGTGTTACCCTATTATGAAACCAATCCAATGAATATGAAATATTAATCATATGCAAGCTCTAAGAGTTTTGTGAAAGTTTAGCTGAAAAGAAGTGAGAGGTTGAAGAACTTGTATTGGGTACAGAGGAATTTCTCAATTATTGAATAATTCATCATTATGGGTTTGTTACCTCTGAGTGGCTTTGCTACGTTAAATATTTATGCAATGGTTCATCGATCTATGTGCTTCACTCTCATATGATTTGTTAATTAATACATCTCTTGATCTCATGTGTGTGTATTACATATATGTCCTACATGGATTTTATCAATTATGTGTGTGATTGATTATTTTTTGAGATTGTTACTTCTAGATGTTTCCATGATTCATATGTACATCTCATGACTTGTTATATTTGGATACTATGAGATTCATTGATACATTTACTTAGGCATGATACTACTATATGATTATTTACTACATGATTGATACATATATAGCATGGTTATCTTATCCTTTTGAGATTAGGTGACTATAACATTACATTACCCTCACCTCAAAAGGGGGGAATGCCATAAATACATAATCTCACATACATATAGTTATCAAAATTGGAAGAGTTTGATATAACTATACAATTAAAATATACATTTGGGCCATAATATTATAGATTTAACATTTATTTTCCTATTTTTGAAATAAGTTTTTTAGATTTATGACATGTACTATACATAGTTTACAAAGCAGAGGTTACATTTTGATAGATAATTTATCTTAAGACATAATTTAGGTGAATATTCCAAGAAAATACACTAAATCATAGATACATACTCAAATTACATACACATTTATGCACTAACCTTACCAATATACCTAATTTGAGTCTTTATCTATTTGTAACAGTTGACACATTTAAGTAGTGTGATCGAGATTCAACACACTCGATGGCCTTGGCACTACTTATATTTTACCAGTTGGTATGGTTACACCATTTAACTTGGTAAATATTATCTAGCTTGGATAAAATACGTATATCCTTGAGATGTACAATCAAGATCCAACACATTCAATAGACTTGACATAACTCACCATTACACTAGATTATGGGCATGATCACCTGCCAATTCTCCTCTTCACATCTCCAAGGATTATTTTTGACCTCTCTAAAATGACTCAATAAGGAATCATCAATTGTAAATAAATATAACAATGAGAAACATGGTTACATCAACACATATGTATACTCCTTCCTTACTCTCTTTTATTTCAATAAATTTTAATTATTCATTTTCAAATTATATTCATTGATTACACTTGTAACATGTTCTTTGTTGCAATTCATACACATACAAAAAATTCAAATAGGGCTCAATTCAAATCAAGGTGTGTTATACACACCATAGTATGCATTTATTTCCTTTAACATAGTAATTTCATCATTATATTACTAAATTAAAGGAGGATAAATGTAGATGTTAAATCTAGATTTTACATGATAAACTAGTCTTGTACACTTAGTAAATATCATTAAAGGATCTACCATTCAATTTTTGAATTTCCCACTATCGAAAGGTTGGTGGTCTCCTATCTCTCTATGCCTAAATTATTATCATATGGTTTGACCTTGATAGTTTGATTACCTAAATCACTTATAGTCCATAATATGCTTAAAGCTTGATATATATCCTTCACTTTCAGTTACAAAGCTTTAACAATTCTCTATTCTCTAGGACACTAGCATCGATGCATGTCCTAGATCTAATGTCTATGCTCATACCCTACAAAAGCTCATATTTGAAATTTTTTTGACATGTACAGGTCAACCTATTTGTCTTAATTTACCCTATGTGATATTTATTTCAAAAGGTTCCATCTAAATACAAAACAATTCCCACTCATTATTCACCTAACAATTTACTAAGAAAGCACCTATCAAGCTCACTAAATCATCTATAAAAATAAGTTCTATTTCCCAATTATTATAGGAATGAAGCATTTAAAAAATAAACTAGCAGCAATATTTGTCAAGTTTCAAGCTAGATCACTACATGCACTCACATATAACATATTACACCATTATTCACACATAAGCCCATAAAAGAGGGAGAACTACATTGATATGAGACCCTCTTAAAAGGATATGGATATGTAAGTAGTGCTCACTAACAAAGGGGTGTTTGAGATTAGATTGACTTCACTTGAGCCCACTAACCCTTATTTTTACAAGGTGGCATGTCCTAATTAGAGGATCTAAGGTTTTGATCAAAAATTTTATATCTAGAACCTATGTACATGATCCCAATTGATAATTTTCATGATGATAGATAACCCTAATAGGCACAGGTGGAATTTTAAAAAAAGGATAAATACTTCACTTTAGACAAAATCATTAGTTTCAAGATAGAAGTATCAATGTTAGTGTCCCTATAGGAAACTAGAACCAAGGAATAACTAGGAAATAAATATTGAAGGGTGATCAACCTTCATCATGTCTTCATGGAGGAAATTGTACACTAGAAGGACCTCTTGGGAGATAAGTATTCCCTCATCAGGGACATCCACACAACAAACATATGATAGAGTAACATTAAGAGGGTTTGTCTTTCCTCTAAGGATCATATCCTGTTAGAGCTTAACAAGAAGCAAAGAATGAGTAATTTTTAACCTTGGAATAAGGGGGATAATTTACCCAATCCAAAATGGTAAAATACCCCCATGGGGATCTGAATTATAAAAGATACATCCAAACAAAATATTGAAACATCAAAGGTGAGAGTATAATCATAACAGGTTCTCAAAAATCTCACATCCAAAAAGGTCCCTAGGGTAACATGAAGAAATAGAGAGAAATAAAGTATGAGGAGCTACCAATATAGGTAATATTTTTGTGAAAACATGACAATTACTATCATCCATGTTTTGAAAATTAAACACCCACATCCAACAAGGTAGAAGTGACAACAATCTACCCCAAAAAGGTGGATAAAATTTAAATTTAAATTCTTTGAATTGATGACCATCAAAGAAGCCAATAAAGTTCGATCATCATTTTACCAACCACTATTGGAGCCAATGGTCCAAAAGTGGTATTATTTTATAAATTCAAAAATGTGGATAGAGATTAAATTTGAGATCTCAAAAGCAAAGCCCAGTAAAAAGGTCAATTAAGTCTAATAACCACCTAATCAACCATTAATGATGCCAATGGTCCACATGAAATAGTTTGGGAAATTCAAATCCCAAGAGTCTATGTCACCCTTCCACTAGATCTTTTGATCAAAAGAGAATAGGATCGATCTTGGGACTAAATCATGACTAGCAGACTAGTGGAGAAAATTAAAATGTCAAGCCAAGATAATGTTGGTTATCCAACCTCCCAAGTCAATAATGATAGCTTCAAAATCCATCAAAACTAGGTAACACAATGGAAAAAAGTAAGGTAAAATAATAATAGGAAAATGCCTTATCTTCATGACCTGAAGAGATGAGTTACAACCATTTTCATACACCAAGACACCAAAGCCATGTTTTGAATAATCCTGTAGTATGCCACAATAGTTACACTTTGATGTTAAATATGGGTTGTAGCTGAGAACCTTGTCCATAAATTATAGTAATAGAGCCACACATTCATCTAAGACCAAGTAGATGTTGTCACTGATAGAAAGATTAAAATGACATCTTACTTTGTAAAGATGATGGGTCATAGGGAGTGGGAATAAACATATATTAGGAAGAAAAATAACCCAATCTACCATGGTCACAACCAGTCCTACCCACAAATCCATGAGGAATCTACCAAAGGAAATCATGAAATAGACTTTTGAGCAAACTAAATGTTCATAATAAAATATATTTTTAGCCAATTAATAACCAAAATAAATCATGTTATATCGATGCCTAAAATTAGGTAAAAGCCCCATGCCCACGAGTTTACCTCTTTTAGTAATACCAAGATAGGCATCTGGGCAAACTTGAAAACCATGGACTCATAGACATATTCATGATACCAACTTTTATTCTTCTTTTAAAGATGGCCATAATAGGCTGGAAGTCTAGGAGGAAATGAGCATGAAAATAAAATTCAAGACATTCAAAGACCTTTGGGAGTTCATCCAACCAAGAACGATAGAGGAGACCATTTAAAAACCAATTCTCTCTGATTAAGATAGATGACATTGATCCAAGATGATAAAATGCCTAGGTCCCAAATAAACTGCCACATCAAAAATTAAGAGTAGTAAATAATTTCTAGTAGACAAGGGTTCTTGACCAAACTAACCATTGGTAGTGAAGAACCCTTAACAAAAAGCACAATCTTTCAAAGTAGACTAAAATTATTTGGGTCTTTCTCTATTTTACCTAACTTAAAAAAGACCCCCTTGCCAAAAACATTCAACCCCAAAATTGATAAGTTTTTAAACTTATCTACTAACACTAAACCATCATCATTCATAGGCTTTGTCTCAACTCCTAACTCCACCACAAGCTCACCTGAAGAGAACTTACTCAAGGGTGGATAGTTAGTAAGAGCCCAGAGATTCTTGGAGGAGAAAGGTAGCTCTTGTCCTAACACTTTTTCCACCCACTTCGTATGCAAGGAGTAATGTCCTTTCATAGAATATTATTATTGTGCATAACTAGAACTACATTCCTTATAAGATATATACATATTTGAGGGTGTTCTCCATACTCCACCACTAAGCCTATATGAATCCTAATTTTTTCCAAAAAATTATTCATAACTTCCTTCAATAGCACCTCATGCTCCTCCTCCTCTATCAGTTGGATGTCCAACTTGTTAAGGTGTGGAGTCTAAAAGCTTCACATATGAGTACATTACAAAGTTGCAGGTTTACACAGTCACCAGCATTGGTCAGGAGTGACCGATGTCAGTCAAGAGCAGTTGAAGGAACGCCAGCGTCGGTAGAGTATCGGCCGACGACGATCACAGGCAAACAGATAGGAACCGGCGTCGGTTACTTGCGCATCCAGAATGCTATTTCTGAGGACAGAAGTGAGTGTTTGCATGATGAGTTTAAGTCTTAGTCTTAAGTTCACATTTCTATTATTAGCAAGATTGTTTTTAGAGCCCTTGTTCAAGAGGCTTAACTGTTGGTTATAAGTGCATGCTCAAGTTTCCTAATTCTATATGTAGAAAAGATCTTCTTAGCTTATTTGATAGTATGAGTAGAACATTGTGAATGTTTGAAAGACAGTACAGAGTTGTATCAATCCAGGTTGTTGGAATTGATTGTACTTGAGAGAGAGAGAGCTCTTAAGGAATAGAGATCTAGTGAGAGATCTTGTGCATTTGAGAGAGGTGTGGAAGAAAGAAGTTTCTTCAATTGTATTCCTTTTGTAAAGAGTTTAATACAAGTTTTCAGGGAGGTTTCTTGTATCTCTTGTTCTATGCTATTTATCATTCTAGTTACTTATCTATCTAATTTAATTCTGCGTTTATTGCTTTCACAAGTGTAATCATTGTTGGTTGATTCCCAACAAGTGGTATCAGAGCTCAAGTTCACTAACAGGTGGTTCAGATCTGTGTAGTGTGTATTGATTACAGGTTACTCACAGGAGTTTCTGCAGGGATTTCTGTTTGAGTGGGAAAAGCAATGGCAGAAGAAAGTAAATTGAGAATGGAGAAGTTTAATGGCAAGAACTATCAACATTGGAGAATGTAGATAGAGGACTATCTGTATCAGAAAGATATTTACTTACTGTTAGGTGGGATTGCAAAGAAGCCCAAGGACATGGAGGATGAAGAATGGGAAGTTCTTGATAGAAAGGCTCTGGGGTCTATAAGACTGAGTCTGGCATCCACTGTGATATCTAATTTATCACAGGAAAAAACAACGGTAGAGTTAATGACTACATTAGCAAATTTGTATGAAAAACCCTCAGCTTCTAATAAGGTATATCTTATGAAGCAGTTATTTAATTTGCATATGCAAGAAGGTGGATCTGTATCTAATCACCTGAATGATTTCCATGGAATTGTTAATCAATTAAGTTCAGTCAATATTGTATTTGATGATGAAATAAAATCTCTTTTAATATTATGTTCTTTGCCTGAAAGCTGGCATGGCTTGGTAATGGCAGTTTCTAATACTGCATCTGCTTCGAATATTTTAAAAGTAAAGGATGTTGTTAGTGTTATCTTGAATGAGGAAATTCATAGGAAAAGCATAGAGGAAACATCAGGGAACACTTTAAATCTTGAGAGCAGGGGAAGGCAAAAAGAGAAGAGCAAGAGGAGATCAAGATCTAAGTCTAAGGTGAGAGGTAGATCCAAATCCAAAAATGGCAGGAGGCCACAATGCTAGAATTATGGAAAGATGGGGCACATAAGCAGAGATTGCTGGTCAAAGCCTAAGGAGGACAATCAGCATGAAGGAAAGGAAGAGGCAAAGGTTGCAGGTATTGCACAAGATGCTCTAATTTTCTCTTTGCATAATAATATAGAATCTTGGGTATTAGATTCTGGTGCATCTTTCCATGCTACCCCTAACAGAGAATATTTCAGTGACTATATCCATGGAGATTTTGGAATAGTGTGCTTAGGGGATGATGAGCCTTGTAAGACTATTGGCAAAGGTAAAGTGCAGTTGAAGATGCATAATTGCAACACATGGGTGTTGAGAGATGTGATGCATGTTCCTAGCTTGAAGAGAAATTTGATTTCTGTAGGAAAGTTAGGGGATGAGGGTTGTACAGTAACTCTCACAGCAGAATCTTGGAAGGTGACCAAGGGTGCACTTGTTATGGCCAGAGGTAAGAGAGTAGGTACTCTCTATTTATGTAATTGTGTTACTAATATTTCTCCTTCTGTATTATCTACTTCAGATGTGGATGCTAAATTGTGGCACTCAAGGCTTGGCCACATGAGTGAGAAGGGGATGTCAATTCTTAAGTCTAAAGGTAAGCTTTCAGATTTGAAAAGTATGGATCTAGAATTTTGTGAGCATTGTGTATTTGGAAAATAGAAAAGGGTTAGTTTTCTCAAGACTGGGTCTACTAAGAAAAGGCATAAGTTGTAGCTTGTTCACACAGACGTGTGGGGACCGGCTCAGGTAGCCTCTATTGGAGGATCACAGTACTATGTTACGTTCATAGATGATGCTACAAGAAAGGTATGGATCTACTGTATTAAGAAAAAATTTGATGTATTTGAGACTTTTAAGATTTGGAAAGCTATGGTTGAGAATGAAACAAGCAGAAGATTGAAGTGCTTGAGATATGATAATGGTGGTGAGTTCTGTAGTCTTAAGTTCAACTGGTATTGTTATACACATGGAATCCATAGGCAAAGGATGGTTCCAAGGACACCTCAGTAGAAGGGAATTGTTGAAAGGATGAACAGAACAATAATGGAGCGTGCAAGATGTATGAGATTGCATGCTGGGTTGCCCTTAGAGTTTTGGGCAAAAGTTGTTGACACCGCAGTGTACCTAAATAACAGAGGACCCTCTATAGCTCTGGATGGTGGAATTCTAGAAGAGGCATGGACAGGTAAAAAGATAGATCTCTCATATCTCAAAGTTTTTGGTTGTGAAGCCTTTGTGCACGTAGATAAGGAAAATAGAAAGAAGCTTGATGCTAAGTCTATGAGGTGCACGTTTATTAGCTATGGCTCAGATGATTTTGGTTTCAGATTTTGGAATCTAGGAACTAACAAGGTAATTAGGAGCCGTGATGTTGTTTTTAATGAAAAAGTGATGTATAGTGATCAAATGAGGAAGCTGAATCAATCTAGGTAGAGCAATGGAGAATTGGATGAAGTGATGGTCCAAAATGAGCTAGCAGGAAAAAGAAATAATCACTTGCAGGAAAACACAGAGATCGACGTCGACAGGGTAGGAACCGACATCAGCAGTATAAAAACCGATGTTGGTCATATAGAGACTGACATCAGCAGAATAGGCACCGGCGTCAGTCAGAAAGAACCGATGTCGGCCAGTAACAGGTCTACAGGTGGCTAAGGTCGGTCACTGTCAGAGAATTTGGGTGGACAGCGTGTTGAGAACGAGTCTAAGACACCCATCAAGAGGTCAAAAAGGGTAAGTAAGCCTCCAATTAGATATTCTCCTTATTTATACTATTTATTACTAACTGATGGTGGAGAACCAGAGAGTTTTGAAGAAGCATTACAGGTGGAGTCCAAGAGTCAGTGGGAGCGTGGCATGGTTGAGGAGATGGAGTCCTTGAGAGCGAACAAAACATGGGATTTGGTTGAGTTGCCAGCTGGTAAGAGGACAATAAAGAACAGATGGACCTATAGGTTGAAGGAAGGTGAGAATGAACAGATGAGATATAAAGCCAGGTTGGTAGTGAAAGTATTTACACAAAAACCAGGTATTGATTTTGGTGAGATTTTTTCTCCTATTGTTAAAATGACTTCTATACGGGTTGTATTGTCTTTGGTTGCTTTTGAGGATTTGCATCTTGAGCAGCTAGATGTTAATACAATGTTTCTTCATGGAGATTTGGATGAGGAAATATACATGGAACAATCAGAAGGATTTGAGGTTAAGGGTAAGGAGAATTTGGTGTGCAGATTGAAGAAAAGCTTGTATGGCCTCAAGCAAGCTCCTAGACAATGGTATTTAAAATTTGATAGGTTTATGACTGAGCATGGCTACAGTAGGTGTCAATCTGACCATTGTGTGTATTTCAAGAGATTTGATAATGGTAGATATATTATTCTATTGTTGTATGTAGATGATATGCTGGTTGCAAGATCACACATGCAGGATATCTCTGAGCTTAAGGTGAAATTAGCTCAATGTTTGCTATGAAGGATTTGGGAGCAGCAAAGAAAATACTTGGCATGAGCATTAAGAGAGATAGGAAAAATCATAGGTTGATATTGTCTCAAGAGGATTATGTGGACAAGGTGTTGAAACGGTTCAATATGTAGGATGCTAAACCGGTAAGCACACCTTTAGCTGGACATTTTAAGTTGAGTAAAGAACAATGTCCTAATTCACATGATGAGTTAGAGTACATGAGTAAGGTTACATATTCTTCTGCGGTAGGAAGTTTGATGTATGAAATGGTGTGTACTAGACCAGATATTGCCCAAGTAGTGGGAGTTGTAAGTAAGTATATGGCCAATCTAGGGAAGGAACATTGGAAGGCAGTTCAGTGGATCCTTAGATATCTAAGAGGAACCAACAGTAGGCACTTGTGCTATGGAGGTTCAGATACTTCTCTACATGGTTATGTAGATTCAGATATGGCAGGTGATTTGGATGGCAGGAGGAGCACCACAGGTTATGTTTTTACTGTAGGTGGAACGGCGGTTAACTGGATATCAAAGTTGCAGAAGGTTGTTGCCTTGTCAACTATAGAAGCAGAGTATATTACAGCCACAGAAGCTAGCAAAGAGATGATATGGATGACACGATTCATGGAAGAGCTTGGAAGGGAGCATGGGAGTTGCAAATTGTATAGTGACAGTCAGAGTGCAATCCATTTGGCTAAGAATTCAGCCTTTCACTCAAGAACCAAGCACATACAACTAAGGTACCACTTCATACGACAGGTATTGGAAGATGGTGAGTTGAAGCTGGAGAAGATCCATACAGATAGGAATCCTGCTAATATGTTAACCAAGTTGGTTACAAAGGAGAAGTTGAATCTTCATTCAACTTCTGTTGGTCTTCATGATTGAGTTGAAGATGGAGGAGCTAGAAGATGTTGCTGTACAAGTACTGGTGTAGCTGTTTATCTCCAAGTGGGAGATTGTTAAGGTGTGGAGTCTAAAAGCTTCACATATGAGCACATTACAAAGTTGCAAGTTTACACAGTCACCGGCGTCAGTCAGGAGCAACCGACGTCGGTCAGGAGCAGTTGAAGGAATGTCAGCGTCGACAGAGTATCAGCCGACGACGGTCACAGGCAAACAGACAGGAATCAGCATCAATTACCTGTGCGTCCAGAATGTTATTTTCGAGGACAGAAGTGAGTGTTTGCATGATGAGTTTAAGTCTTAGTCTTAAGTTTGCATTTTTATTATTAGCAAGATTGTTTTTAGAGCCCTTGTTCAAGAGGCTTAACTGTTGGTTGTAAGTGCATGCTCAAGTTTCCTAATTTTATATGTAGGAAAGATCTTCTTAGCTTATTTGATAGTATGAGTAGAACATTGTGAATGTTTGAAGGACAGTACAGAGTTGTATCAATCCAGGTTGTTGGAATTGATTGTACTAGAGAGAGAGAGCTCTTAAGGAATAGAGATCTAGTGAGAGATCTTGTGCATCTGAGAGAGGTGTGGAAGAAAGAAGTTTCTTCAATTGTATTCCTTTTGTAAAGAGTTTAATACAAGTTTTCAGGGTGGTTTCTTGTATCTCTTGTTCTGTGTTATTTATCATTCTAGTTACTTATCTATCTGATTTAATTCTGCGTTTATTGCTTTCACAAGTGTAATCATTGTTGGTTGATCCCCAACACAACTCTCCCTCAAAATCATCTTCCTCATCATCTTTAAAAGCCTCCAAACTCTCCAAATGCAATATATCCTCCTTGAAAGCCTCTTTCTCATCACCTTCCAAAACCTCCAAACCTTATGAGACCAGTATATCCTCCTCAAACACCAATAGGTCCTCCAAATCTAGCAATAGGTCCTCCAACAGAGCCATTATTTTTCCAATTAGTATTCTAGTCTAATCTATCACTATATTATAATATATTGTAAATCTAAATTATTTAATTGGTTTTATTTTTGGAGTAACTTGTTCCTTGCTTGATTCGTCTAATCTTTCATTTTAATCCTTATTTCTAAAAAAGGTTAAATACGTATATCAAATAATACATAGACTATGTTCTTTAATGGATACATATGTATGATAGGTACAAATGTAGGCATTATTTTTTATACCCATGAAGGAGATTATATTCCATTTTATTATATACTATCTTCCCATGCACTAATAATATATAATAATATGAAGCCTTGATCATCATGTTGTATATAACATAATACCTCCATGTTAAGAATATTCAAGTTTTTGGTGACTCTTAGTTGGTTGTTAACTAGTTTATAAGTCATTACCAAAATAAGGAAAAGATTTAATTCAGTATAAATAAAAGGTAGACAAATTGAAAGAAACATTAGACACATTTTATATCTAAATTGTCCCACATAAGGATAATCATCATGTTGATGTAATGACCAGTGTAGTATCATTAACACTCCTTGATATCAATGATGATTACATCAATTTTACCATATGGAAGTTAGCCAAGCTTCAATTACACTAGATAAAATAAATTCTTTAACAAATCTTGAAATTACATGTAGTTCAACAAATATATAATGGTATAGTGATATTTATAATTTATTGTATCAAGCTTTTATACCAAATAATTTTAATCAAAATGATAATTGTAAGCTATAAAGAGAGACATTATGCTATGGTATCATTTGGGACACCTTTTTAAAAATAGGTTTCGATGGATAGTTACTCTAATGTCTTATCAAAGATGAGGTAATAACTACAATTATAGAGATGCACGATATCGAGTGTGAGGGACACTTCAGTAAAAAATCAATGTCCCATTAATTATTATGACAAGGTTATTATTGGCCCATAATCATAAAATAAAGTGTTGAGCATGCTCAATTATGTATCCAATCATAGAAATATATAAATTTAAATCATGTTCCATCTTATGAATTAAAACCAATTATTTTACCATGGTCATTATCCCTTTGGGTATTTGATTTTATTGGAAAAATTTGTTCAGTATCATCCAGAGGCCAAAAATTCATAATCACAACTACAAAAAAAATTCACAAAATGGGTAGAATTGATCCCACTTAAGTTTACCACTAGAGATGATATATGCAAGTTTGTAATGACAAATATTATTTATTAGTTTGGTTTACCTTCAACTATTATTAAAAATAATGGGTCATCATTTAAGAATAAAATGGTGAAGTGTTTTTCCAATAAATACAAAATTAAACATACATTTCTACATCCTAATACCTGTAGGGTAATGGTCAAGTTGAATTGAAAAATAAGACTATTATCAAAATACTTGGAAATAGTTGAAAGGTACAGTACATATTGGCACCAACACATGGTTTACACCTTATGGGTATACCACACTCGTGTCTACACACCTACTCAAGCTACACCTTATGCTTTGGTTTATGGTACAAAGGTAGTTCTTCTAATTAATATTAAAATACCATTACTGTGTGTTTCTCTTAAGGGCATTATTCATTATAATGATTATTATGAGAATTGATTACATGAGTTGGAATAATTTGATGTAAAACTCAAATAGACTATTGAGCATCTACAGGTTCACCAGGATTGGGTTATGTGAGCATACAAAAAAAAGGTTTGGCCATGTGATTTTGATGTGGGTTATTTGGTATTAAATACATTGAAAAGAATACTAATGTAAAAAAGGTGAAAAATCTCCATTCATAATTACAGACAAATTGGGAAAAGGCATGTATCACCTGGTTACACTTGACAAAAAACCTCTCAAAAACCCAATGAACATTATGTAAATGCATAAATATTACACCTATATATATATATATATATATATATATATATATATATATATATAAAATAAAAAATAATTTAAAATAAAAATTCAAGAAAATTCAAAAACATTGAGATAAAGTAAAAATGCTTAGTGTAGACACCTATATTTCACAATTCAATCTTGAAATTAATTTTGACACAATAACATCTTTTCCATCCCCAATTTGAATTCATATTAGCATCATTTCCCTCAAAATTTCAAATAAAGTATTAATTCATAATTAATTAATTATATTATGCACACCTATTTTAATACAAAATTAATTAAATTAAAATTATCCACCTCATCTAGACATCCTCCTCATTTGTCTCAACCAAATATTGCCTCATTCAACCACTTTCATCAACTTTGTCAACCACATCATGAGTCATCTTATAAAATTTAAACTAACTTGCGAGTCATCCCTTGACTTTTCAACTAGCTTGACACATTCATGTTGAGTAACTCAACAACAAACTCTCCCCCTTATTCTTAACACATGGGGATTCATCATCATTAGGATGAGGAGTCAAATCCAACTATTGATTATTTTAATAATTCAAAAAATTTGAATTATTCTCAATTGTTCATCTCACCACACTCAAGCCTATAAATTAAAATGCAATCCTCCACTCAAATCATCCACTTTCAAGCTATTGAAAATCTATCAAATTATCCTTGTAAATTCATTGAGATAAAATCCATTTTCAACCATAAGCTACCTAATTCCCTTTGTTTGGAGAAGAGTTGAGTACCCATAAAAAGAAAAAATAACAAATCTACCATTGATCACATAATGGATAAGGTGACAAAAATGCATTTCATGTGTTGTAAGTATTTATTTAAAATATATTATGTTGTTTTTGTTTTATTTGAATTTAAGTTTAGTTTAGATTAAAATTCATTTTTGTTTTATTTAATAGCTTGTCTTACATTTTAAACTTTTTTTCTTACATTTATGGAACACGCCATGGGACTTTTCCCTCATCTTTTACATCATACGTGCATTTAGTAAGTTATTTAATTTTTTTTTTCTTGTGCACATACATTTAAAATTTGTCTTGAAGTTTTTGTTATTGTTTTTATAGGTCATTCTTTTGAGTTTATTAGCTTATTGTCTATTAAACCTACAAAATACTGAATTAGTTCTACATAATAGTGAATTCATCCTGCATAACAATGAATTTGTTAAAGAAAACAATGAATTCATTCATGTACCATTTTTACTCACTTTTATAGGTTTTTAGTGTTCTAACAATTTTTTGTGTGTTATGTTTTCCTAACCCCTTTTTCTATCAGTTCGAATCTCTGCTCTAGTTTTTTTTTTTTGTTTAAGTCATTCCTATAGAACAAAAAAATCATCTAGGCAAAAAATGAAATTACTATGTGCATCAATGAAATTGTCTGAGAAAATAGTGAAACCCTTAGAGTAAACAATGAAATCAGCCTATGCAATAGTGAAATCATTCAAAACAACAAAATCATTTTGTAAGTTTTTATTTTTCATTTTTTGATTTCTATTTTTTTGTAATCTAACCTTCTAATGAATTCATAATTTTCTCTGACTATGGAATAGTGAAATCATTCTAGACGATAATTTTTTCTATTTTCTATTTATCTTTTTTGGTTGGTTTTTAGGTTGCCTTACTTTTTCAATTTCCAAAAAAACTTCTAACTATTTTTTCAAACCCTAGTCAAAGTTTTAAACAAATAAATCAATCTAAATCCATTTTCATTTTTTGTTAATCCCTTTTATTTATTTATTTTAGTTTTGGACTAACCTTGTCAATTTAGTTTTTAAATTTTCATTTTAGCATCTATTTTCCATAGTAATTAACCCACATTTTTCATTTAGTGCTAGTTAATTCTTTCTTTTCAAGTATTTTGGTTTGTTTGTGTGTTGTAAGATTATGTATGTTCTTCCCTTGGCATCACATTGGTGACAATACTAGAGAATAAAAACCAACTTTGTAAATTTTGTGTTATCCAAGTTATGATTGTGTGTATGTTCTTCCCTTAGTGTTATATTGATGATGATACCGAGGAATCAAAGCCAAGCATTAACTTATTTTTTATAGGAGATATATCAACTGTGGATTTCACCACCTTATGGTAGGCTAAATCCTATGTACCAATGGGGTATAAAAATTGAGTATCAACTATTTCAAAGGCATAAGAGGTGCTATGTTTTAAGCACACTATAATGTGAAGATATTTTATGTTCCAATACCCAAGGTTTTAAAAATTACCTTGAAGCTTTATTTTTCTAACATCAACCTACTAAAATGTTATGGTTAAGTTAGGTACATTAGGACTAAACCCATTTGTGTGTGTCTATTAAATCAACACCTTTCATAATTTTTGGCATCACATATTGAAAGGTATTTAAATGAATCCCCTAAAATAATTATGTAATAACCATAAGCCTAGTTGAACTTTTTTTTATCATTCAACTTTGGTGCATCAGTTAGTGATTAGCACCAAGAAGTTACTTTACACATACCCTTTACATTGGGTCTAGTGGACTAGGGGAATGGAGCTTCCTCCATAGTCAACATTATGAAATATCATGCTAACACTATTAAATAGGTAAGCAAGAAGAAATCAAAGCCTAAAATTTGTTCAAGTCTTTTTTTCTTAGCTTTATCCCTTTGTGTGAATTTAATGTATGTTTAAAGTGGGAAATTATTTATTTTTATCCCTTGTGAAGACCATGTGATGATTTTTTTTATTGAAGTTAATATTTTAGTTTTAAATTTAAATCAAAATCATATTTTAAATCCTTGAATCAAGATAATTCTAAAATCATAAACTCAAAAATTTATTCCCAATCATAGTACTTTTTAGTTTTGGTCTTTTCCTTTTTATGAACCAATCCATTTTATAGAAATTTCACCTATCACTAGGCACATGTCTATTTTGAATAAACCTAAGATGAGGGAAGAATCTTTTGGTAATGACCCCTTTCATTTTGGTAATCAAGAGCGTTGAGTCAAATTTCATGAGATCCATGAAAATGAATAATAAGGGGGCCTTATCAATAATAACATATCCCTAGATCCATCTTAACCTTTTCTTAAATCATCGAATATATCCTAAACAAAAAATATGAATTATTTCTCCAAGATTTGAGTGAAGGGGATAAACTTCCTTCAAATTTTGAAGTCCAAAATTTACATCATTTGATTACTAGGAATGAAATAACATCCCCAATCCAATATCAAGCTACATCCTAAGGTTACCTAGGGAATATCAAGGTTATCATTTATTTCACCTAATACTAATGATTGTGTTTACATGGACAAGAGGAAAATTATCATAAATGAAGACACACTCCAACCAAATCTTGTGTTTTCTAGTTAAACTCATGTATAAAAATTGGATCAAGAGATTGTAAATATTCAAGCCAATACACAACCACTCCTTTGGTCAACTAATCCAAATCTAAATAATATTAGTCTTAATATAGATTTAGCTTAATCAAATATAAATTTAGATTCATATTTGAATTCACATATTTTTAATCTAAATCCAAATCAAAGCTTAATTTTATTATAAACTCACAAATCATTACTCCAACCAATCAAAACTTTAGTTTTAATGTTCATTAAACCTCACCCATAAATCAGCTATAACCAAAACTGAATTTGAATGTTCATTCAAATTCACACATCAGCAATCAACATAAAAATCTAAACTTTAATAAATATTTAAGTTTATAAGTCAATCAAATCTAAATTTAAATGTTCATTCAATTTCACCAATCAACCAACAACATGAAAATCCAAAATTGAATACATATTCAAGTTCACACATCAATCCAAATAAAAATTTGAATATTCATTCAA
The DNA here is from genome assembly GCA_037957365.1 of Torreya grandis. Taxonomy (NCBI): domain Eukaryota; kingdom Viridiplantae; phylum Streptophyta; class Pinopsida; order Cupressales; family Taxaceae; genus Torreya; species Torreya grandis. The sequence goes on along the minus strand of JARHVA010001970.1, from coordinate 1,496,019 downwards.
ATTCACTTATCATAAATCAAAATCAAAATATTAAGTTGAATACATATTCCATTTCAAAAATCAATCAAAATTCAAATTTGAATGTTCATTCAAATTCACTAATCAAAAATCAACATCCCAATTTTTTTTTAGGTATAAATTTAAATCAATTTTCAAATTTTACTTCAAATCCATCCATAAGTCAAATTTCCACAATCATAAATTCATTCACAAACCCCAATCCAACATTAAATCTCAATTCATTATTCAAATCTAATATCAATCCACAAATTCCTTTTTGTTAAATATCAACTCCATTCTCACATCCAAACTTGAACCAAAACACATTCAAAAATCAACCTCCAAATCCAAATTCCTTTGTAAATCCAAATTAATCTTTTATCTTAAATCTAACCTCAAATCAATTAATTAAAAATCCACCCCAAAATCAATATTCACTTCCATATTCCAACATTAATTCAAGTTCATTCATTGGTAAATCATCTAACACATTCGTTACTTATAATTAAAATAATAAATTTTAGCTAGAATTTATTCATGATTGGTAACATATGAAAGATAAGATCTAAGGTTTAGAAGATGGTACCTTTTCCAAAAAAAAATAATTTAAATTTTAAGATATTTGTCTATATCCATTTGACATTAATAACATGATGACACCCTTTCCTACACACTTTAAACTCCCTAATTTTGATAAATACAAAGGTAAGGAGGATGTTAGGGAACATCTTAAATATTTATATATGGATTTTGTATACATCTCCTCTAATAACGAATATTTATTAAGATTCCTTGCACGTAGTCTAAGGGTTCAAGCCCTATAGTGATTCCTTCACTTACCTGAAGGATCAATCATTATTCTTGAAGATTTATCCAAAAAAAATGTGCACCACTTCTCTTATAATGATGAACATGAATTAACCATGGTACACTTATATAATTATAAAAATTAAATGGTGAAACATTTGCCTCCTTATTACAAATAGTGCAGTCATTAACAAGTCATTTTCCATGGTTTCCACCTAAAAAATAACTTATTACAATCTTTACCATAAATCTTAATCCATATTTGGCACATCAATTACAACTTCATTATCCCACCTCTTTCAATAAAATCATAGAAAATAGAGTTCAAATTAAAAGAAATTTGATTTCTAATGATATCATTAATATTTTCAAACCATACAATACTTCTTTAAATCACACAAAAAAACCCAAACTCTTTTCCAAAAACAAAAATGTTGTAAGTGATGGTGTAACCAATGTGAAATATGTCTAAAACACTCAATCTATCAATAATATCACTACTTGAAGTGACCAATGAAGACAATAAAAATGTAAGTGAAAATTTAATCATTTGGGAGAACCTTATGAAGTGGTTTTTTAGAGTTTGGTCATTGTAAACATGGTTATTTTCCCTAAAAAAATCCATTTGAATAAAATGTTTCTAAACTCGAGTGGTACCAAGAAATTTAATACTATGAATACCAGAAGATTTAGATACATTCAACAAATAGTTTCATGAGGCTTAAACATTACATTCAAGACCTCATCAATCATGGGGACATTAACATTGAAAGCTAATATTCATCATCAAATAGTAAAAAAATTGGTATATATAAAGATCCATTTCTAAAACATGAGAAAGGGCATAAAAAATAAGGTAAACATCAAGCCCAAACTAGCAATGTCAATTAGACTAATCAACCTTTTAATTTAATAGTTAATTATATTGATTATACAAATAAACATGTATCTATTATCACATAAAAATCCCAAGATTGCACCGTTATAATAATTCACACCAATATTACCATTCCAAGTGCTTCCTCACCTACCACTGAGAGTAAGTACAACATTCTAGAGCAACTTGAGAACACACCAACTCATATATCCATCCTTGAGCTTCACAAGACATCACCTATATATAAAAGCATATTTTTTAAAACCCTCTAAGAATCCAAAGTTTGAATAGACATCAATCTATCCCATTTTACAGCATTAGTTGGAAACTTATCCACTAGAAATCAAGTTACATTTTATCATTCTGATTTTTCCCCCATGGGATCTGTACATAAATTACCTTTGTCTATAGAGGTCATAATATCTAGGCACAAAGTAAAAAGGGTGTTCATATAAAATGGTTCATCTTTAAATTTATTTAGTTTTAAGTTAATAAAACATTTGGGATATTTAACATTAGCACTAAAACCTAGCATTATCACCATCAAGGCACACGATAATAATGAACATGAGTTCATGAAAACTAATTATCTTCCTCTTATGATGGGTCTTATCATTCAAGAGACTTTAGTCCATGTACCTAACTTAGGTCTTCCATATAATTTACTCTTTGGATGTCCATGGATTCATACCATGAGCATGGTTCCTTCCACCCTTCATCAATGTTTAAATTTTTCTCATGACATAATGTAAGTAACTATATCCAGTGATCCTCAACCTCTTCAATATTGAAAATTATTATAAGGATGTTTTCAACAATCCAATTATCTCATTGTTACTAAAGACACTTATGTTTCTACTAAGGATTCACCAAATCTATCCAATTATGTTCATCTCAAGTTAGCAACCCAAGTTTCACCCTACTAAATTAGATTACTCAGATCTCCCTCAAAACTGGACTAACATTAGATTGGTCTATAGGCTATAGTGTACCTGTACTTAGACCAAACCTATAGATTATGAGTCTAGATCCTCTAATATATCTACTTTGAACTAGTTACTAAAACCTACTTTACTTTGGGGGTGAAAAGAATTATAAAGATAACCAAAAGGGAAAACCTATACTAGTGATGATGATGCACCTAATGTAATCATCCACTCAAATTTGTACTCTTAATAAAACTAATGAACTACAAATGGAATAAAAGACTATCTCTAAGGCTTAATATGCAATAATGTTTCATATAAAGGTCTTGATGGATGAATATAAATTAGAGGTGAAGGATGAGAGGCTCCTCTTGAAACACTTTCAACTAGATAAAACTTCAAGCATGATCATCAAGGTTTTATACTTCATAAAACCTACATAAGACAACTAATTGGCATATAGGTATGACAAGGGCATGTCAAGTTAATATCATACCACTTTTACACATAGGAAAAAGTATATAAACACTATAATTTAATCATAAATATGATATAATAGTTCATTTTATTGATTCAAGAGGTTACAAAGTTAAATCTTGGTAGAGTTTTATCATGCCCAAGAGAGGGATCCTAAAATAAGGCCTAAAAGCCTAAATATATAGAAAATGAGGAGAGAGAAGAATAATTTGGCATTGAGGAGAGAATAAATATTCATCAATGACCATCAACTCCAAATTAATTTATTTACAAATTATTATAACCAATCCTTAAGACATCTCCATGTTTGATGGTGTTGCATGATCTTTGCATGAGTTGTTTGGTATTGAGACAAGGTGTTGGACCATCATAGGCATATAGCCACTTATCCTTAAATTTAGCATAAGACAAATTTAATTTAAAATAATTCCTATATGAATACTATGTAATATGCATTTATTTTTAGCCAAAGATCAGTTATTTAGGGTGATTGTCACTTAAGATCAATTAACTCATTCTTTAGCCCTCCTATGCATTGATTTCCACTTAAGACTAGTCATGCATGTATTACACTTAAATATTAGTTATGACACTAATTTCCACTCAAGTGTAAATTATGTGGTGTGATCACTCCACATTAACACTCATTAACAACCTTTTACACCATTCTCAACTTTACTTGCTTGATCAAGTAGGTCTACTAGGCCAATTAGGCCTAGTAGCCTAACTCTTAAAACTTTATGGCCATGAAAACCCTACATAAAACCTTTATAACCTATTAAATATATATTTTTAGAAATTAATAAACATCCCATATCATAATATAGGTATTTTGGGTAATAAACACCTATAAAATTGTTTAATTGGGTGACTAGGTCACCTTATCCGTCACTTCCTATAGACTCGCTATTTTTAATGAAATCATAAAGGAATATATAAGTATGTTTTTGAGCATTTTATGGCTTTATAATGTGAAACAATTGTCAAACTTCACTCGCCATTGATTGGACCTTCTTTAAACTACTTTGTGCTTCTCCTTCTATAATTTTTCCTCTAAAACCCCTATTTTATTATAAGTTTGTATAGTTTCATATAAAATGATACCATGTTCAATATTATCTCTGAATTTATTTCATGATTCAATATTTTTTATGGTGATTCATGGGGTTTTGAGTGCAATAAAATTCACTTGTCCCAAAACTAGTCTGTAGGAGGGTTTCGGGAGGGTTTTGGAAGTGAACCTTGTTAACAATGGTTCATAAAGTAAAAAAATCCAAAATAGAAATTATTTCCATTGATACTTATTCCATATAACCCTTAAAATTTCTTTATAATCTTGGGTTTCCATGCAAAAGGTGTGCAAATATACATACATATAAAAGTTGACTTATAGCATTCTACTTGCATTCTAGACTTGCTTATAGTCTTAACAATGGTTAATAAACCTCATCTATAAAATAAACCTAAATACTTAATTTATTTATATTAAATATGTGTCATCAAATAATTCTAATATCATTTGGTCCAAGTCCTCCTATGGTGAAATATATGAGCTATTGAATAGGCAATTCAAATTGATTGTTTAGACTGAATAGTTTGAATTAGCTCCCAAGACCAAATTGACCTTTATATTTCATTTTTCCTAATTTAAAAATATAATTTATGACTTTAAACATCTCATAAAACATTATCCTAATGTCACTTTACTTATAAATGTTTTCAAGTTCTTCATGGTGGTATAAGCCTTATAGGCCTAAAACTAGTTTTTAGGTCTAATTTGTCAAATCTAAGTGTTGAAGGTTTGAGGCACATGTAGACAAGTTGGGGATACAAAAACATAATGAAACCTTGTATCCCACCTATTCCAATTTCAAATTTTTTATCTAACTACCCATAACCCCATATGTCTTCATTACCTCATGAGGCTACCTGTAGGGTTGCACTACCTACTTGTGTGTGGGGTTTTGAGGTCTATGAGCTTCCTTCTCCCTCAAAGGAATGTTTGATGGATTTTAAAACTTATTTAATATTAATTAAATATTATAAAAATTCTCACGGTTAAATCCTTTACTAATTTTACCCTTTTACCTCCTTCATTTTATTCCTTATGTTTCTCCATATTTAGGTCATTTATCTTCAATGACCACCTAACATATATAAATGTCATTAATACTAAACATAGGTTTGTTCCTATTTACTTAACATAAAGGTGTTTTTTATTTTAAATTTGAGTTTCATAAATATCCAAAAACATATTAATACATTTTTGTCACATTTATCAACCTCAAAAATCTTCACATGATGTTAAAACCCTTTATTTAATGTTTTAGACCTTGAAAAGTCTACCTAGCTCTATTATTGACTATCAACAAATAAGAATAGGACTAGGAAAAAATAGTGGAATATTTAACTTAACATGAGACCCTAAAAATATCATTTAAATATAAAATAAATCATAACCACCACTTATGCCAAGTTTCAAATATGGATCATGCCTCTAGAGGCCTCAAGATGCATTTTTCCCAGAAAAGCTAGTGGGTTGCCTATGTTTTCATGTTCCATGGGTTCATGAATGATTTTCCTTATTATACCACATTTTATTAAAGTATAATAATTATTAATATATTTTTATTATGCCATAAAATCCTTATTTAAATGATTAATATTTTCTACTAGTCACCTCTTGAACCTATGCATCGATCACCACACCATGTCTCTTCAAAAACCTCAATGTAACTCTCTCTATCAACACTATTGTATGTGATTATTGGGGAAATATAGGTTATTAAGATCAATTTCACCATAAATTATCACTTTTCATACCTACCAATTCATTTTTGAACTTCTTATCATTTATTCCTTTAGTATATTTGTTCTCGAAGGGTATTCTTAGGCTTCTACAGTCTCTACTCCATACACAGGCCTATGTACTTTACTTTCATGAATTATAAATGTAAGTATATGACATATTATTTTGGTGAAGGTATTAAGACATAAAATAACAAATTAAATTTATATATTACCTCACATTCTTCCTTATTAAATTAATTCATCTTGAATTACAATAGTCTATGGTATGTAGATTTGTTAATATAATTAACCCTAGCATTACATGTGTGTGGTCATTTAAAAGTTTACCTTGGAGTAAAACTTGATTAGATAAATATTTTACATACTTTTACCTTAGTCACATCTTCAATATACTTATAAATCCTCCATTTTATCATGGGACTCTCCCATAAACTACTCTGCTCCCATCTTCTTTGCAACTTGAAGATAAACTTGACTAGAGAAGGTTGTAGATGATGGTTCATGAGGTGAATGGTTATGATATTTTAAAATTTAAACCTCATTATTTATCATTATTAACCATATTAAGTTATTATAAAACATGGGTAGAAAACCTTATTGATCTCAAAGTCATTACAACAAACTTCCTCATAGTCTTGATGTGACCTAGTATAGGCATACCTCAAGAGATTTCAAACCCTACTGTAGGTGAAGATTCACATGGAAATGTATCTCGTTATAAGTTTTATTCATCCTTATGGTCCACATTTTATCCAAATCTCAAATATATCACCTTACAACACTATCTTTTCTAACTCATTATTGTACCTTTTTGAAAATAGGCTTTTCCTCCTTATAGGTCTAACTATGTATGAAAGTTTGGCCCTTGTATGAACTGTGCATATTTTATATGTATTTAAATTGATTCACTCAAATAATATTTCCCTTCATTAAATTTATTCTTAGCTTAATTATCCTTTCAAACATCTGAATATCTCCTTGTCTACATCTTTGATCTCACCTCTTACTTAGCATGGTTGTAGGTGACTATGTATGGTTCCTTTGTATGGATAGAGGTGGACTTAGACCTTAATAAGGTCAAAAAATAGTGTTGATGAGATTATCATTCATTAATTTCAACTTTAAGATATATTTTTAATAAATACCTTTAATGATATACCCTCTAGTCCCTTCTTTCTTACAACTTTCCATGAAAATCTCTTAACTATGTTTTCATTGGTTATAGGTGATCATTCATCTCAGTATTAGCAGGGTTTTAAGATTGCATACCTACTTTCATAGACATTATGGTTTATAAATACTTTTAGATACTTTATGATAGTAGATAAATGAGGTGAAAGTGATTGGAAGTTGGTATGATGATAGTGGTCATGTAAATGAGAATGGAGATGGAGTGATGATCCTAAAATAGTGATGAGTGGCAATGAGAAGACTATGAGATATGATGAAACATGATGGATAGTATAAATAATCATGAAACCAATTTCAAGACCATATAAAAGGTTCCAAGGTGAACATCAGCATATGCCTCAATAAGGTATAATGTTTTGGAGGATCTTAAAGGAGGTATTCATAGTGCAAATGAAACCTAGGATTATGCTAATAACCTTAAAATATGCTAAAATACCTTAACATATGCTAAGTTGTGACTAAGAGGAGGTTTGAGGATGATGGATGGTGTGTGAGGTGTATTAACATTGAGTAATATTTTTTTTAGTTTAATCAAGGACATATGACATGAATGAACCCTTGTAAACAAAATTGCATCAAATGTTGATGTTTTTGGATGCTTCATGAACCGTACAACCTATCCAAACTATCTATAGACTACAGATTAGCTATGTATGCCTTCCTGAGATCAATTTACCCTAACATGTGTGTAAATAATCTAAATACTATCATGATAATGTATCTCATAGTATTGAAAATCTCCACAAACTTTCATTTTTCTATCATGATGTCAAGATGAGGAGAAATCTCATAAAACCGATTGCTTGCTTGGATGAAGAAGGCATAGTGAGTGCCTTATCTTGTTAAGGATGTTTCATGAATGAGAGAGAACCAAATTGAGAAAAAAAATACAAATATGGAAACTCCCTCAAAACCCTTCCTCTTCCCAAACTTCTAGATCTTGATTTTCTCTCTCATGGTTGTACCATCTACAAACCTGAAGAGCTCTCTTGATGTGCAAAATAACTAAGTAGAAGAATAGAACTAGTTTTTATCTTTTTTTAGATAATTTTTCCTTGATTCTCTTTTGGAACACTTTTGATAAATTCACCTTCAATCTCATGATCTCTATTGTATGGAAAAGGTCATACAAATCCATACTCTTACATGAAAACACATGAAAAATGGCCTTTCTCTTGCATATTCTCCAAACTAAAGCTTTAAAACATAAATTTATGGAACATGGAAGAATATAACTAGTTTTTTGGAATAATAACATAATAAATAATTCTTTTTAAGATCAAAAGGGGCCATATTTATCACATGGGAATTCTTAGAGAGTAAAACAATGCTTTAGCTTGAATGAAGAGATAACTTCAAAGTATGAAACTTTTGAATTGGAGTAATAACATGATTATGAAGGTGTTTAAAAGTATAATTAATGATTTTATGGAATTTTAAGGTGTAATTTTATCATTTTAAATCCAAAAGCTTCACTTTTGATGAGATACACATACTTTCTCAAAGGAGATTTGCCACTGAGTGTCATAGAAATTATGTTATAGCCTCTTAAAAGGTTTGAAATAGACCTATATGTATTTTTACCACAATTAAAATCTTATAATCATCTCCATACCTTTCATACACTAAATTATGCTAGATAATCTCATGACAATTTGAAACAGAGACAAGACTATGACAAGACATTGAAACTCACTCCCTTGACTTGGTAGGCAATAAACACTATGATAATCAAATACATCACACAAGGACCAGGAGAACTAGGAAATGAAATTTTTTTAGTTATAAGGGTTGGTATTTGGCCTTAATAGGCCAAATTTCCAACATTTTTAGTGACTCACAGGGGTTGACTAGCTATTTGGTCAAGAGAAGCCACTAAATTTTTTTTCATGATAATGATAGTTTAAAACATGATATTATGATTATGATGACTTCCTTGGACTGAAAAATATACTTTGTAATTTGAAACACCTCTTATGAATTTAATGAAAATAAGACACACAAATAGAAACAACAAAATAAAAATAACTAAACTTAAAAGAAAACACACCTAACCTAAGAAAACAACAAAATAAGACAAACACAACAACAAGATAGTAGGCTACTACTTGTTATAATCACTTATTGAAACAAGATAAATGATATAAAACAACTAACTTGAGAATAAACTATATCCTTTAGGGTTAAATTGAAAACTTTATTGTCCACCATGACACGTTAAATTATGATTGCCACATTTGATAGTTCCTTCTTGTAGCTATGGGTATTATCATGTTCATGGCCTCTTAGGGAAGCATCTGGGCCTTATAGTTCCATTCTCAGGTGCATGGATTGTACATGTGAGTCCAAGACCCATAATACTCCTCCCATATTCTTCTTCCTTACATCAACAATATCAATTCTTCCTCAGATATGGGCTAATGATGGTTTGTCACATTTTCATACAATGATTGTATTAGCAACTCAACTAGTAGGATTTGAATAGTGTCTTCATTCCACTCATGAGACTAAAAATGATCATTTACCATAGTTTTCTTTATAATACCTTCATAAAACTCCTTATGGGTTAGAGATGGACTATCAAATCTTTAAAAAAATCTCTCCAAGTCTTCCCAAAAGGTAATTTCTTTATAATCATTTAGAAAGACATGGATTTCACTACCATCCTTATCATTTACTTGTGAATCATAATGATTATCACATATTTACAAATATTTAATAGAGTCATAACAAGTCTCTTGATCTTATACAAACTGATCATCTTCATCTTCAATAGAGAATGGCATCTCATCTATCCACTCAAGCTTTAGATCATCTTACCTTGGTATCTCTGGACTTGAATTACCTTATTCAAGCTCTAAAATATTGGTGGAATATCCATGTGAATCTCCAATATTTTGTCTTATTCCATCTTTATTTCTTCAATCTCACTTAAAATATCATGGCACAGATACTACCAATGGTCATCAACTTCAACGATGTTCTCAACCTCAATAATGGTTCCATGTAAGTTATCTTCATGGATGCCTCCTAGAGAAGGATTTGTTTGTGTCTCATATTTATCAGTTTCAACATCTTTCAACTCATCTTCATTGGTATTATGAAATATTAAATAATACCTATCCTTTTCAATGGGTGTCTCATTGGTGATGTCTTATTCTTGCTCACTCAATTAACTCCTATCTTTTATTACTTTAGCATCATCTTATTCATTCATTTCATAAATAAGAGGCTCCTTCTCAAAGAGTGGCATGGTGGATCCCTAAAAATACTCAAGATGAGATAAATCTAATGGTGTTTCCATGGATGCTTGATTATACTCATGGGGCTGCTCAAATTTGACAATCATCACCTCCTCATTCTACTACAAGTTCTCTTGAATAACTTTCCATGAAGGAAAGGCCTTAGGCTCTTGAAGAGGGAGGGGTGGGTTTTGAATGATTACAATCTTTTCCTTGACTTTAAAATTTGGGATTAGATTGACTGATACAATTGTTTCTAAATTAGAAAGTTGGATTCAGAAGCTTCTTGCATTTAAGGTATTTTAGCTTGGGGCATGAATGGGAAAACTTCCTACTAAGATGGAATTACAATCCATGGATAGTGGCATGGGGAAGTAGGAGGTAGTGAATTTTGAGATTGTTTACCTGATTATTCTTATATCAAGGCTAAAATTTCATCATCAATGATTTGATTCATCCTTTTCATCTCCTCCAACTCCTCATAAAAAAATTATCTTGGAAGGGTGGTTGGGGAGGGAAAGAGGGAGAGTAATCTTGGTAAGGAGGTTGATCTTGGAAATTATATGGCTCATATTAGGGGTAACAAGTTTCATGAGGGGTATTATAGGGTTAGTATGATCCACCATACTATAGATCACATGGTTGATATGGGTAAATGTATGGATGATATGGTTCATAATGAAATGGACATGGATCATGGGTTTGTTGATAAGGAGATGAATGATAGGAATTTGTTGTATAGGCTGCCATAGTCTACTAGAAGACACATGAAAAATAATGAACAATGAACAAGAGTTATCCTTTACCTTAGATATTATGATCAAGGTGAATGCTTGAAGTTTCCTATGAAGACCAAAATCCTAATGTGAATACTCCAATATCTGAATCTGGGTCCCATCGGGCATGTCAGAACTATTAGAAACCCAAGTTTCACCCTTTTGAAGTAGATTACTTAGATCTACTTTGAACTTGGACTAACATGGATTGGTTTATAGGTTATGGGATACTTGTACTTAGACCAAACTTCTAGATTATGAGGCTAGATCTTATAATATATCTACTTTGAATCAATTACTAAAACCTACATTGTTTTGGGGGTGAAAAGAGTTAGCAAGATAATTGAAAGGGAAAACTTATACTAGTAATGGTGATGCACCTAATGTAATCATCCACTCAAATTTGTACTCTTAATAACATTAATGAACTAGAAATGGATTAAAAGACTATCCAAGGCTTCTTATGCAACAATGTTTCATATGAAGGTCTTGATGGATGACTATAACTTGGAGGTGAAAGATGAGAATCTCATTGAAACAATTTCAACCAGATAACACTTTAACTATGATCATAAGTTTTGACATTTCATACTATAGACACTTAAAAATAGCCATCGATGACCTCCAACCAAGCTTTTGACCAATTTCCACCTAAAATGCACAATTTGGCCTAAAAACACTAAAAAATGCTAAATGATGTGAAAATAATGTATTCAAGTGCTGATTTTGTCTAGGGTATCCCTAAATGGGGCAATGTAATTTATGGGCCAGCTAACTTTAATCAGATCATTCTGAGTCAAAATGCCAATTTTGCACCTAGGTGCTCTGGATTGATCTTTCCTATCAAATCTCTTACACAAGATGTGTGCCTTTGTTATTTATTATTGGTAAATCCTAAATGGTATAATAATTCCAACACATCTAACATGGACTTCCAATTCTAATCCAGTCAAATTTTGGACCAATAATAAGGCATTCTAATCAATTTGAGTAATTTGTGCATAAAGTGCTTAATCATGCTTAAGAGCTAATTAACCCAAATCAAGGCATAATTAATAATTCCATGGAAACTTATTAAGAAATTATTTTTGGAAATGAATATTGAATATACACATCATCAAGTGACCTCATTTCTTGGGAAGCCATCCCTAGGCCATAAATGCCACAAATATCAGTATTCATGCTCTCCATGCCTCTTAATTTCCCTTTCTTCCAATGTCATGATGAGGATAATTACAAACTTAATTTCAAAAATTTAATTAATCCTCAACCACACATCTCAATCTCAAGATGGATGGTTTAGGTTGATTCTAGACATTCTCAAAAATATATAAATAGAGAGGCCATGAACATCATTTCTAAGCTATTTTGGTGCAAATTTGTATTGCACAAATATCTTCAATAAGCCATTGAAATTAGTGTTACCATTATAAATTGATTCCAAGCTAATCCAAGCCAAGCTAAGCCATAATTTGGAGGTGCCAAGGAGAGATGGAAGTAGTCAAGCTTCCATTTTCAAGGACTTTATGAGCACGATCCAAGCAAGCCACTACAACAAGCATTTTGGAGCATCTAAGGGAAGGAAAAGAAGGTTTATTTTGAATTTTAGTTGTGTGTTTTATTCATGTTTGTTAACTAAGCTCTTATTAGTGTATAGGCCTAGAGATGTTATGCTAGTTAGTGTGTTTCTTTCATTTTTTTTCATTTTTGAACTAACACCATACTAACCATCCTCTCTTGAGTCAAATTCCTAGATCACACATACAACCTACATAAGATAACTAATCAGCATATAAGTGTGACAAGGACTTGTCAAGGGAATATCATAACACTTTTACACATCTAAAAAATCATATACATACTATAATTCAATCATAGAGATGCTATAGTAGTCTATTTTATTAATTCAAGAGGTTAAAAATTTCAATCTTGGTAGAGTTTTATCATACCCAAAAGAGGGATCCTAAAATAAGGCCTAAAAGATTAAATATATAGAACATGAGGAGAGAGAATAATAAGTTGGCATAGAGGAGAGAAGAAAGAGTAATCATTGACCATCAAATCTATATTACTTCAATTACAACTTGTTATAACCATTCCTCAATACATCTCCATGTTTGATGGTGTTGTATGATCTTTGCATAAGTTATTTGGCATTAAAAATAATGTGGTTGGCCATCATAGGCATATAGGCACTTCTCATTCCTTGTAACATAATAAAAAGTTAAATGAAACTCCTTATATCCTAAATAATATGGAATATGCATTGATTTTTAGTGAAGGATCAATTATTTATAGTGATTATCACTTAAGATCAGTTAACTCATTCTTTAGCCCTCATATGCATTGATTTCCATTTAAGACCAATCATGCATGTATTCCACTTAAGGATTAGTTATTCCATTTATTTACACTCAAGGGTTAGTTATGTGCTATGATAACTCCATATTAACACTCATTAATAACCGTGTATGCCATTCTCAACTTTACTTACTTGATCAAGTAGGTCTACTAGGCTAATTACATCTATTAGACTAAATCCTATCACTTCATGGCCATGAAACCCTACATAAACCTTGAGAAACTATTAAATAGTGATTTTTAGACCTATATCAATATCCCATATCCTAATGTAGGTCCTTTTCAGAAAAAAACACCTACAAACTTGCCAAATTATGTGACTAGGTCACCTTATCCTTCACTTCTTGTAGACTGGTTGTTTTGAATGAACTAACAGAGGCATTTATAGGCATGGTTTAGAGAATTTTATGGCTTTATAAGGTGAAAAAAGTGTCAAAATTCACTCTCCATTATTTGTAACTTCCTTAAACTTCCTTGTACCTCTCCTTATATACTTTTTCATCTAAAAAACCTATTTTCTAATAGGTCTATATAGTTTCATACAACATGGTACCATGGTTAGGACCTCTCTGAGCTTATTTCATGATTCAAGAGTTTCTAGGGGTTTTGAGTGAAATAAACTACACTTTTCCCAAAATTGGTTTGCATGAGGGTTTAGGGAGGGTTTTAGAGGTGAAAATTCTTAATTATGGTTCATAAATTAAATACATCCAAACTATAAATTCTTACCAAGGATATTTATTCCATATACCCCTTCAACTTTCTTGAGAAGCTTGGGTTCCCATGAAAAATGTGTGAAAATATATGTACATAGAAAAGTTGACTTGTAGGTTTTTTCTTAGATTATGGACCTACTTATAATCTTAGCAATGGTTCATAAACATTAACTCTTAAATAAACCTCAATCCTTCATTTATTTCTAGTACATATGGTTCATCAAATCATTCTAGGATAATTTTGTCAAAATCTTCCTTTGGTGAAAGATATAAGCTCTTGAATAGGTAATTCAAATTGATTATTTAGACTGAATAGTTTAAATTATCTCCCAAGACAAAATTTACCTTTCTATTTCCTTTTCCCTAATTTAAACATATAATTTAGTAATTTAAAAATATCCTTACACCTTATCCTAATCTCATTTTTCTTATAAAGGTTTTCAAGTGTCTTCATGGTGTTATAGGCCTTCTAAGCCTAAAACTAGTTTCTAAGTCTAATTGGTTAAATATAAGTGTTGAAGGTTTGAGGCACATTTATATGAGTTTGGGATTAAGAAACAAAATGAAAACTTTCTCCCATTTGTTCCAACTTCCTACAATTACTCTAACTTCCCATAACCCCTTATGTTTTCATTACCTCATGAGGTTGCCTATAAGGTTGCACTACTTGCTTATGTGTGGGGTTTTAAGGTTTGAGAGATTAATTATCCCTAAAATTCATGTTTTATTTAGTTTAAAACTTTTTTAATATGCATTCAAGATTAAAAACATTCTCAGGGTTAAATCCTTTACCAATTTTACCCTCTGTGTGCTTCCATCTTTTATTAAGTATTTATACACAATCAGTCCTATGTAACCCTAATTTGATTTTAGTAATCCCTTGTATAAACAAAAGTATTTTTTAAAAAATTAATACCTTTCTACCTCCTTCATTTTCTTCCTTATGTGTCTCCATCTTCAATTTACTTATCTTCAACAACCACCCAACACATATAAATGCCATTAATACTAAACCAGGTTGGTTCCTCTTTACTTGACCTCAAGGTGTTTTTGATTTGAAATTTGAGTGTAATAAATATCCAAAAACATATTAAGACACTATTATTACCTTTTATCAACCTAAAAAATACTCAAATGATGTTAAAACCCTTTTTATGATGATTTAGACCTCTAAAGTTTGCCTAGTTTCATTGTTGATTATCAATAGACAAGCATAGGAATGTGATAAAATAATAGATTATTAAAATTATTATGTGACCCTAAAAATATAATAAAAATATAAAATAACTAATAACCACCTATTATACCAAGTTTTAAATCTATGTCATACCTATAGAGTCCTTAATATGCATTTCCCCCAAAACTAGCTAGTGGGTTGCCTATGTTTTCATGTTTCATAGGTTCATGACCAATTTTCCTTATTGTATAACCTTTTATTGGAGTATAATAATTATTAATAGGTTTTTATTATGCCATAAAATCATTCTTAAAATGATTCATATCTTCTACTATTAACCTCTTGAACATATGCATCCATCACCACACCATGTCTCTTCAAAAACCTCAATGCAACTATTTATGTCAACATTGTTGTAGGTGATGATTGGGGAAATGGGGGTGATTTAAATATATTTCACCATAAATTGGAACTTTTTAGACCTCCCAAGTCATTTTTAAACTTCCCATCATTTCTTCCTTTAGTACATTTCTTCTCCAAGGGTGTTTTTAGGCTCCTATAGTCTTTATTCTATATATAGGCCTGTGTACTATACTTTCATGAGTTAGAAATAGAAGTATAAGAAACATGATTTTGGTGAAGGTATAAAGACATAAAATAACCAATTGAGTAAAAATATGACCTCACATGTTTCCTTATTGAATTAATTCATCTTAAATTGAAACAATCTAGGGTATGCAGATATGTTAATATAATTGATCCTAACATTGGTTGTGTGTGGTCACCTCAAAGTTGACATTAGAGTGAAACATGATTAGATAAATATTATCCATGCTATGAAATTATTTAATTCTTCATTGTCCTTATAAATCCTTCATTTGATCATGGAACTCTCCCATAAACTACTCTACTCCCATCCTCTTTGTAATTTATAGATAAACTTGACTTGAGAAGGTCGTAGATGATGCCTCATTTTTTTTCATTCCTAACCATATTAATTTATTCTCAAATATGGTCATAAAACCTTATTGATATTAAAGGCATCACTTTAAACTTCATCACAGTCTTGTTATGACCTAGTACTATCATACCTCAATAGCTTTCAAACCCTATTGTAGGTGAAGATTCCATGTAAATGTATCCTATTCTAAGTTTGATTCATCCTTAGGGTCCACATTTGATCCAAATATCATATTCATCACCTTTAAACATTGTATTTTCTAAATAATTATTGTACCTTTTTGAAAATAGTTTTTTCCTCCTTATAGATATGACTATGTATGAAAGTTTGGCCCTTGTACAAACTATGCATAGTTTATAGGTCTTGAAATTTATAGAAATAGACCTCCAAGTTCACTCAAATTATCTTACCCTTGCTTGAAATTATTCTTATCTCAACTCTCCTTTTAGACATCCAAATTTCTCTGTATTTGCATCTTTGATCTAAACTCTTTCTTAGCATGATTATAGATGACTGTGAAGGGTTCTTTTGTATAGATAGAGGTGGAATTAAACCTTAATAAGGCCAAAAAATAGTTTTTATGAGCCTCTCCTTCATTTATTTAAATTTTAGGAGATATTTTAAATAAATACCTTCAAAAAGATACCCTCTAGTCCCTTCTTTCTTGAAACTTTCCATGAAAAGCTCTTAATTATGTTTTCATTGGCTATAGGTGATCATTCATCTCAGTCTTAGTAGGTTTTTAAGATTTCACACTTAAATTCATAGCCATGATGGTTTATAAACACTTTTGATTCCTTTATGATAGTGGATCAATGAGGTGGAAGTGAGTGTAAGTGTTATGATGATAGTGGTTATGGAAATGAGAATGGAGATGGAATGATGAGCCTAAAATAGTGATGAGTGGAAGTGAGAAGATTGTGAGATAGTATTAAACATGATGGAGAGTGTAATGACTTATGAAACCAATGTCAAGAGCATATAAAAGGTTCCAAGGTGAACATAAGCATATGCCTCAACAAGGTATAATAGTTTAGATGATCTTAAAGTAGGTATTCATATTAAAAAACAAACCTAAGATTCTTTTAATAACCTTAACATATGCTAAACTATGACTAAGAGGAGGTTTGAGGGTTATGGAAGCTGAGTGAGGGGGATTAACCTTGCTTAATCTTTGTGTCACTTGAATTAAGGACATATGACATGAATGAAACCATACAAACAAAATTCCATTAAATATTGATGTTCTTGGATGCTTCATGAACCATACAACCTCTCCAAACTATCTAGAGACTATAGATTAGTTGTGTATGCCTTCTTGAGATACATGTATGCTCACATGTGTGGAAATAAGTTGAATACATGTACCCTCACATGTAATATCTATAGACTATAAATTAATTGTGTATGCCTTCTTGAGATACATGTACCTTCATGATAAGGTGGCTCATTCTCCTGACAAGCTCCATAAATTTTCATTTTTCTATCATGATTCCCAAATGAGGAGAAATCTCAGAAAACCAGTTACTTGCTTGGATGAAGAAGGCATAGTGATTTTCTTAGATTTTTTAGGATAGTTCATGAAGGAGAGAGAACCAAATTTGGAACCAATTTCCAAAGCTATAATATCTATCAAACCCCTTCCTCTACCCTAAAGTTAAAACCTTGATTTTTTTGTCATGGCCATACCATCTATAAGCCTAAAGAGCTCTCTTCATGTGTGAAGGAACTAAGTAGAAAAAGAGAATTGGTTTTTAGCCTGTTTTAGATCCTTTTGCCTTGAATGTGTTAAGTATTATAATTTAAATTAGTTAGTTCACTTTGGTAATCATTATTTATACTATTACCTAATTTAGAATATATTATTTGGTATGTTATTGTTATGAATAACAATAATAATATATGTGTAGATATTATATATAATTGGGAGGTTTGTTTGTTGAGTGATTATAGGGATCAGAGTATCCCCAATTATAGTAAATATGTCTACTATATATTTATATAATTTTTAATTAATAAAAATGTATTGATTTGATAAATAGACAAAATATTATGATCTACACATTGTTGAGCCATTGGCTCTACCCAATAATGGAATAACATCATTATCTGGTATACGAGTAGGTTCCACCCTAGACCTCTCTATAATTTTGGCCTCATTCTATATAATATCCTTTGAGTGTAGACCACATCAATTATTCATACCATTCAATAGGCTTTTTTAACCAATAATTTTATAATGTAGACAACTGTAAATGTCATTGATAGTATTTATATTAAAAAATAAATAGATATTTTTTTAGTTTTTTGGTTAGCATCTAACTCAACATATTTTCAAAGAGGATAATGAAAATCTAATGTTTATTTTAAATATTGAGAGAGAATAAAAGAGTTTTAATTAAAGAGTTTCATATTGGATCGATTTTACATTGGCATCCAAGCTCACCATCCTCCTCCATGTCATCTTCTCAACCTCAAATCAAACCTACATCAAATAATTTTATGTTTGGCATCCTCACTAACACTGAAAAAACCTACATGCATGCATCAAATATTAGTTCATTATCTTGACTCTTTGATAGGAATATTACCATTCGTGCTCGGATGATATATATATATATATATATATATATATATATATATATATATATATATATATATATATATATCCAATGATGAATATCTCCAACATGGCCTTCCATATTTGGCGCATTTGTATATAGATCATGTTTGGATCACAAAATGTATTTACTAATAAAGTTAGAATATTTAGAATATTACCATTCATGCTTGGATGATATATCTCCAATGATGAAGATCTCCAACATGGCCTTCCATATTTGGCATATTTGTATATAGATCATGTTTGGATCACAAAATGTATTTACTAATAGAGTTAGAAGAGAATCCTCACTAATAATTTGTATTTGGTGAATTGACCTTAGATTGGGCATGTCACTTTTGAAAATCTTCACCATCATTCACAATACATTGGCAAATCCTAGCTACCACTAATTTGTTCAACTCTAATAGCCTTTGGAAAAATCTTGGTAACTATAGATCTTGCTTGATGCTTAACCATATTTTCATAGCTTTCAAATCCAATCCAATAATTTCCTTCACCACATTCAACAATGAGCTCTCCTCCATCAGCATCGCCCACTACCTCCACTATCCATCTGCCCTCAGCAATAGACTCTCCATGCCAACTTGATCACTGTGGTGGATCTTTGGCTCAACTATATGACCCCCATCCTCAGCCTCTCTCCTTCCAAGTAGTGACATCAATGAAGATAATGATATCATTTAGTTTATTTAGGTATAGGTTTAATTTTTGAATTATGTTGTTTTTTATTATGTTGTTATTTAGTATTTTTAAGTTTTAGTTTGTTTTTTGTATTAAGTTTCATGGTATATAGATTTTATATTTTAATTTAGTTTTAGTATTTAGTTTTAAAATTTAAATTTTTAATATATGTCATGATTTAATTTTGTTTTTATAAGTTAATATATTTATATTTAGATTTTAGTTTTATTTTTTGGTCTATTAAAATTTATTTTATTGGGTTTATAGTTTAATATTCTTTTGAGTCATGATCAAGCCTAGATATTAATAATATAGGCTTAGGATTTTTTTAATAGTATTTGTTATTTATTTTTTAACTTTGAGACATTGTGTTTTTAAATCCTATCCAAATTCATAATTTTTATAGAGTCACTAGCTAATTATTATTGATTAATTTTAATCTTTAGTTTATAATTGAGAGTTGTTTAGTTTTTTCATGTCTTTATTTTATGTCAAAAAAAAATTTCAAAGTCATCATCAAGAATCATTTGTGAGTTAAGTTTTTTTTTTTGTGAACTTAATAAACTTTGAGAGGCATTTTTTCTAGATAAGCCTATGTTCAAAAGGCATTTTGTAATATTCTCCTCTCCTAAGTAATTTTTACGAATTTCATATCAGATGCATTTTTGGGTGAACCTGATATCTGCATGTCAATCTTATGAGAGGGAAATATATTGATGTGTAATTTTCCCTTCTCTTCCCATGTAAACTCTAAGGGAGGGAATGTTAAGGATTAGCATTTACATTAGGTGGTTTACTTTGGTAATTAGTAGTTATATTATTACCTAAGTTAGAATATATTATTTGGTATGTTATTTTTGTGAATAAAATCAATAATATAGGAGTAGATATTATAGATAATTGGGAGGTTTATTTGTTGATTGATTATATGGATTGGAGTATCCCTAATTATAATAAATATGTCTCTCATATATTTATACAGTTTTTTATTAATAAAAATGTATTGATTTGATGGACAAACAAAATATTGTGCTCTACACATTATTGAGCCTTCAACTCTACCAAATAATGGAATAAAATCATTATAATATCTTATGTAACACCTATAATAACTTCACCTTCAAGCTCATTATCTTTGTTGTATGAAAAAGGTCTTACAAATCCCTACTCTTGCATGAAAACACATGAAAAATGGCCTTTCTCTTGAATATTCTCCCAACTAAACATTTGAACCATCAATTTAGGGAAACTTTAAGAAGATCACGAGTTTCTTGGAATACTTACACAATAAATAATTATTTTTGAGATCAAAATGGGCCAAATTTGGCACATGGGAAATCTTGGAGAGCAAAACAATGCTTTATCTTGTATGAAGAGTTAACTTTAAAGTATGAAACTTTTGATTTGGAGTAATAACATGAATATAAAGGTGTTTCAAAGTATAATGCATGATTTAATTTCCTTTTAAGGTGTAATTTTAACATTTTAAAGCCAAAACCTTCACTTTTGACCATATACACATACTTTCTCAAAGGAGATTTGCCACTAAATGTCATATAAAGTATTTTATAGCCTCATAAAAGTTTTGAAATAGACTTCTATGTATTTTTTCCACACTTCAGAGCTTATAATCATCTCCATACCTTTCATACATCAAATTATGATAGATAATCTCATGACAAGTTGAAACTAAGACAAGACTATGACAAGACATTGAAACTCACTCCCTTGAATTGAAAGGAAATAAATACTATGATAATCAAATACATCACATAAGGACTAGAATACCTAAGATATGAAAATTTTTTAGTTGTATGGGTTGGCATTTGGCCTTGATAGGCTAAATTGTCAACATGTACCACTATGTCAAGCTTGTATCATTTAGGGTTTGAGTAGATGCATCATGTGTAAGTATCCCTCCCTCTCTACCATATCCCTCAAATGTCATCCTATAAATATTATCCTATAGTCTATTAACCTCTCCATATAGCATGTATGATCTTTGTTGATCTCATCTCAATTTGTCTATTTTTGACACCTCTATCTCCATGCAAGCCTGTTATCTCAATATCCCAAGCTCTAATCTCTTCATGTAGCATAGTAATAAAATTCTTATCCTCTGTCAATCTAATTGACCCTAATGGTCCAACCCTGTTAACCCTAAATTTCATCAACCTATGAAATTTGGAGTACCCCATTCAAATTTTCTTCAAGACCAAGTTAAAAGATGAAAAAACTTGGAAAGGGGTGTTATTTAAGCCTAAGTCTTTTTCATAAATTACAAAGTCAAGATTTGATGACTATAGTGTAGTCATTAAAACTTGATGATTTCATTCCAACCATCGAAACATGATGACTATAGTGTAACCCTTGAAACCTGATGGTTATGGTGTAATTCTCCCACCTTGATATAGCCCTCATTTATGAGATCTAAGACTTGAGTATGTGGGGGTCTTCTTGACCCCACACTATTTAATCACCTCCCTTTATTCATTTTTATCATTTAAACTTCAATTTTAAAACTATGTATTTGGATTTATTTATGACTTAGGCTATTTTTCAATCAGTTCTTAGCATTTAGAGGTCATTTTTATTAATGTTTCTCCTAATTTATTCACAATATGTACACCTAGGTTTTTGGAATCATTTAAAAAGGTTTTTATTATACGTTGTGTAATTCCCTCTACCAGTTGTCTTAAACTTTTCCTAACTTTGCATTTGCTTATCCTTGCCATTAACATGTCTACTTGAAAACCTTTCATCCTTTCCCTATAGTGCAAGATTTTTTACTCCTCCCTACACCAAGATTACATGAATACATTATAGCCCTTTAACTCCAATTTTGGGATTATGTGATAGTAATACAACCCTCAAACTTTGATGTTAAAATTATCAAACTACATTGTAGTCCCTTGATTCTATCTCCCCTCCCTCCACCTTTCCTTTCTCCCATTTTCTTGTTATTGATCACACCCTATTCCTTACTCTCTCATACATGTATCAAGTAGTAGATGTTTGGAACACAATAAGAAATGGAAATAAAAGGCTAGTAAAATTAAGTATTATTTCCAAGGGGTCACTCCCCCTTCCAATATAAATTCCAACATTGATCAAGTCACTAACATAGACCTAGGTCATATTGACATGGAGGAATTTTGGAAGAGGATAAATGCATCTTTTTAAAATTATTAGACACAAAGCATTTACGATAGTAGGATGCCTCAATCCATTGAATTTACAATATCTATGTAATTCCCAAATCTTGTCATGATGGTAAGTCATTATGAAAAAAATAGAATGGAGGATTATACCCCCATAAAAGGATTCATCTTATGACTCAGTCTCAAATACATTGAATAACTGTAAAAGATTTTGTATCACAATGTCTTTTTAGAAATCACCACAAAGACATCTCAATAGTTTCATGAATATAATCAAGATGATTATCTCAGGTCCCTAAATAATCATTAGCTTATTAAATATAAACCATTAGTGTCTAGGTTCCCTAAGGTGGTCTCTCACCATGAGTTTAATCTTTATATTAATGATATTGTTACTCTCCTCAATAGGGTGATAAGGAATCCCACAATAAGGGATCACCATGAGTAGATGTTCTAATACATATAAATAATTCATGCTAATAAATAATATATCAACTAGCCTGAGTTGATTAGTGACTCCATTAAAAAGCAACTATGTGAGGTGATTACCACTAATAAATTATATATGATGAATATTACCTTGTTTACATAGTTACTTAAAGAATATTATATAGTGGGTTGACTATAATGGGCCTAATGTTTACCTTTTGTATACATGAGTATTTTCCTTGATTAATGCTAAAGGAAAGTGTCAAACACTTTCATAGAGTTAATGATGTTTTTCTCCACTTCATCATTTAGATGTTTGAGTTAGATCCTTACAATCAATGTTTCACAATTACAACTACCACAAAGATTTCTAGATGGGGTGGCCATACTAGCATTCTCTTACATCATGTTTTATGAATGTTAATATGATCTATATATGCTTTCATATTTTACTAATGATAAATAGACACTCATGGAACTAGTGTGACAACTAATGGATATTTATAAGTTTTTGGTTTCTAATCATAAGTCTATTGGGACCCACTTCCCTATGACTATTGCTATGTACACATATGCCATTGCATAAAGATATATCCACTAAATTAGATATGGCTCATGTCACACTCCAATCATTTCATAGTCATCCTTAATTTGACATAAGGAGAATGGTAGAGGAAATTTTGATTAATTCATTTAATCATGTTCCTTATTATGAATATTTTTGAGTAGATTGTGATGATTAAAGAGAAGTTAGACTCCTTTATTATACCTATTTTATGTTAGAGAAAGTGACTAAGTATAATATTGTAAACATCCTCAAAGACTTAGATATTGAAGATGATAGTGAAGTGATACATTAAAATTACTTTTCATAGGGAATCAAGACAATGCCTCTCCCCAAGGTTGATTGGAGTCAAGTGGAGAAAACACATTTATAAAATTAGACTCAAGGAGTCTTTATTAGAAATCTAATATGGAATGCAAGAAAATGAGTATATATACAAAATGTTAGACTTATTCCACCTTTAAAATCCTTAGATATACCTCCATTTGATCAAGAAAATTAAAATTATGAGGAAGATCAGGTGACATCCTCTAGTGCTACAAATAATACTATTGTGATTGATGAAATACATGAGTCACATCCCAAATCAAAAAATAAGTCCATGAAATTTAAAATCAATAAATCAACTAGTGGCTAGGGTGCTCTCAAAATATCAATATTATTAAGAAAAACTTCATAAGGGGTTATTAATTTATAGGGATTGATAAAAAACACAACACTCTTGTATATGACATCAAATCCCTCTTTACTTTTTGAGATCCTTTCTTCAACAACTACATCTCATGTGCTTTCAACTAAGCCACATAGAATTTCTCCTTGCACGACATCTAAAATGGTAAGTGAAACCCTCTTATAAAATGAAATACCTCTTCCAAAAATAGGATAAATTTATCCTATAAATATGGATCCCCCACCTATCATTTTGATAAAGAGTTAGAAACCCAAAAAGAAGTGGAATAAGAAGAAACTCCTTCACAAGTAGAGACAAAGACTAGGTTTTCCATGGATAAAACTCTAATAGTTTCACTTATAGTGGAGAAGGCCTTGGATCAAGAATATTATTTACCACAACATGTTCATAAAATTGGAGCACCTTAATGGGTAAGTGAAGTTGTGAGGATGAAGAATAAAATGGTTCCACCTTCGGTAATAGATTTTAGTGCCCTCATTACATTAGTCCCTCAAGCCTCTAAGAAACCTAAGATGGTTTCTCATATTGTAAAACATGAATAAGGGGAGAGTTACATTGAGATTTTAGTCCTAGTTGTAGATAAATCTAAGGATGAAATCACTGAAGAAGATTACCAAATCTTAAGAGTTTACCTAGGGAGGTCCACCCATGAAGGGTTGAAGTAAAATGTGCAAGTAGTTATTGGGTCCTTGGAGTAAAATGTTCAAGTAATGAAGACAAATTGAAGTAAAAGTTGGATCAACTTACCATAGTGGTATAAAGTTTGGTTAGCTTGACTCAACCCTAAATTCAACATTACACGCTAGATTAAAAATCCTTGAGGAAAGATGAGAGAATTGAAAATATGGGGAGAGATACTAATGAGTGGTCTAAAAACTCTTCAAATAGGGAAATAAGAAAATAACCTTGATTTTTAAAATTTACTCCATGATCAAAGAAGAAAAATAATATGCCTATAAGAAAGATGTTGAGTACAAAGAGGAATTAGGTAAATTGAAACATTGGCTACCTCATTTATAGATCTTGGAAAGAGTAGATGAAGATACTTTGGTTGATGAAGGAGTCCTAATAGAGGAGGACTTAGGAGAGTAATTTTAATTCCTAGGGATAAAAATTTACATATTCAAGATAATATAAAAACCCTTACACAAGCTTAACGAATCAAGAATTTTGGCACTTGGTCCTACTTGTGATATCTGTGAAATAATTGAAAATCTCCCATGTTCATTCTTAGGAAATGAAGGGAAAGTAATTCTTTTAGGAGATATATAGAAAACATTAAAGTGACTGCTCAATCAAGAAACCAACCATGCTTCACCCTTCATTTATAACTCAATTCAAAGGTTTGTACATTTTTAGAATTATTTTGATAGATCAAACAAAGATTTGAAGAATTTCAAAAGGATTCCACAACAAATAATATACCTATAAATATAGGTTGAGAATCCTTACTAACACTCCAAAGGTCCAAATCACAAAAAAGTGGAGAAGACATTACAAAATTTTGAAGAATATTAATACAGATAACAAAGGGACATGCAATCAAAAATCATCATAGTGGATGATGAAGAAGAAGATGATGAAATGGTGTCGAATGGGTTACCCTAATTTATATTTCAATGTGCATTTTGTTTTAACCCAAAATATAGCTTCAGACTGTGTTTATCTCAAAACTTTTCTATAGTTTTGACCAAGTCCATAGGCACCTTGAAAAGTGTAACTATTTCTATTTTTAAAATTTATTTCCTAAGTCTTAGGAGTGAAATTTCCTATAAATAGGAAGCTTGTATGCCTCTCAAAAGAGGATCAATTTTGTAATACTTTTACAAGGAAATAAATTTTGAAAGAAAAGAAGGATGGAAAGAACTTTGTGTTTCTCTATAAATCAATAAAAAATAAGTTGTTGCAAGACTTTGTGCTTGTCCTTGGTTATGAATGAATGTTCTTATGTTCATGTATAAATGTTATTGATCTCTTTACTCTTATCATGATAAAAGATCTTAGTTTATAGAAAATTTATTTTGGGTTAGTGAATGTGATACTTAGGTGAAATATGTTTTTTATCACCTATTTTCCTTTTTTCTTATTCTTCTAAGGATAAATTTGTATATTCTCCCTCATCTATTTTATTATTTTGTTTCTTTTTTCATACATGTAAACCACACTAAAGGAATTTAGTATGTATATTTGTAAATATGCTAGGTTTGTGTTTTTATTTTATTTTGAATAAAGGTAGTTTCACCTAAAAATAGAAGAGAGACTTTTTCCCATCATATTGTTGACTATAGCATATGTGTTGAAGTGTTATACACTTTTATAGCCAATAATCCATATCTCCTCCCTTTGTATTTGCATCTATTTTAGGCCTCATCTAAATATCCCCATGTATCCATATCCCTCTCCATCACTATTAATCACCACCAATGGAGTCTATCCTTCTCCTCCATCTCCCTTGATCTATCCTATCTCTGTGTCATGTATCTAATCTCCTTTAGCCTCTATGGTATATGTGCCCTAAATCTTCTCCCCATCTTTGTCTCCTCCTCTTCCACCACCCTATGTTTTATCAAATCTTAATATCCTCAAACATAAACCTATACTCTAGGGATGTGCCATGAATGCCACCTATAATATCTACCTTTATGTCTTAGGTGGCACATGTGGCTCTATAAGCCTCAATGGTCTATGTTGATCCCAAAATGTTACATAGTCATATGTCTGACCTCCACCACATCCCTCCTTGTGTGGAAATTCATTGTCTATACATGTTCTTAGCTTAGTGTTGCCACCCTATATTCAATCCTTATACCCCATTGTACTCTCTCCCATACTACTCATGCAAATACATGAAGACCTATTGGGATACCCTATCTGATGCCAAACTACCTCATCACCCTATCTGGTCTATATTGCTAAATAATCTAATCATAATAGCCAATAATATAACACTAAGTCATCACATAATCTAAGTGGTTTTAATCCTCTCTCTAGTGTGGATGTACCTCTTTATATGGCCTCCACATCACCTAGTTATCTCTTATCTCATAAATCACTCTCCTATAGTAATCAACATCTCTAAAATGTGTTATTTTACCCCTATAATTACATGCTATCCATATTCAAATGGATCCTTTATTTTTATCCTCTTTAGTTGGATTATAAGGTGTTAAATCACTAAGTTATCCCATACCCACACCTATAGTAGTGTGGACTAACCTATAAAAAATCCATCTATATACACCAAACGGTGTAAGCCCTTGTATAAATGGTTTAATACACATGACCAAAATGTAAATCATATCACACTCTATAGCATGTCTCCAATAACATCAAGTAACCTGGCTAAATATAGCCACCTAATCTTTTTAGGTAGAATAATGCCATTGATAATAGCCATCAATAACACTATCAATGCCTTTATGTCTAAACTCATGTAGTAGTCAATATTTATACTTCCCCTCACCATTATAATAAAATCCTCACTAAAACCCTTATATAGCATCACTTCCTATGTTCCCTTACTATAGTTAACCTATCCCTCATAATGCATTCAAATAATCCTTATCCACTTGTATCTCAAGCATATCAGCTATGTATACTAACCTTATTGCCTGTATTACCCTCACCCCATAATGTATAAACTTTACCATCAACTAAAGATCTCTTGATCATTTCTCTTGTGTAAAAATAATCTATATTCTTTCTTACACATAATTAAATGATAATTATGTTAATCTCATTCAGCTGCATACTCTTCTTGCAATACCACATCTATTTATCTCTAATCATTTCACATAACATCAATTTTTTGTTTTGTACCCTTCTAACAATTTTTCCATTTCTCATGATGATGTTACCAATATTTTTTATTTTGTTAAAGTTTAAAATAGTTTTTCTAAAATTTTACATGGTTTCACTAAAGTTGTAGACTATTTCACTAATTGATTTTATGATTTCACTAAAGTTTTATGATTTCATTAAAGTGACATTTGATGAATTCACCAAACCTAACATTAGCCCTAATTTTTTGATTATCTCACCATTTACCTTGATGAGTTTACCACAATCAATGTCAAATTCACCATTTGGTAAATAGTGAAATTATTTATTCAATTTTGCTTGGCATTAAATGCTAATAAAATTAAAACATAAAACTCAAAAATGTTATTGTATCCCTTCTCCCCTCAGTCCTTTGGTGAACTCACACATGCTTTTTGTGATGTCTATCAAATGGAATCTAGTCCATTTTCTCCTCACAACTCAAAGCAAAATCTCATAATTCAAATTTAACAAATCAACACAATGAAATGAACTTACACAAATGAATTTTAACAACCCCCCTGCACCCCTGTATATTCACACCCATAATTCAAATATTTCCCCTCTCATATCATTATTTTTTCCTTTCATAACCGAATTTATCCACATTTTATACCAAAAATTAATCAAATTACTATAAATCTGTATTTTTGCTTGCAAATATCAATCTTGTTAACTTTTTATCTCACATTAGACAATTTATATTTTTTGTTTTATGCCCCACAAATTATCATTGTTGAGATATATAATTACCACATTTTATCTTGTGAACCCTTTATCCTTGAGTATCCTCCAAGTATGCAGTCTATGAATGAGAAATATTATTTTTCCAAATCCATTCTCTAGCATTTACATCACTAGGGGAACATCATTTTACATGAACTCACTACATTATTGAGAGAATTTGAATTAAGGCAATTATCTCCATTATTGAAGTTAATTGATCCCTCCCTCCATTTATATTACCTTTAATCATTTTGATTATTCATCTGCTTTCTATTACAATTACTTGAAGGGGCATTGTCACACTAATTTCTAGTTACCTAGGGAAACTTTATTCTCCATAGTCATTATTGCTTTACTTTGTCTTATATTCTTCCAAATGATATTTATTTACAACAAAATTTTAAAGAGGGTAAAATGTAGACACATCTAAATACACCATTTAGTGTCAAAATTAACTTTGACGCACTAAAATCTTCACCATCCCTAATTTGAATTTATATCAACATCATTTCCCTCTAAATTTCAAATAATTGATTAATTTATAATAAAAATATTAAATCATGCATGCCTATTATCCTCCAAAACTAATTTTAGATGATATTTATGAACTTTATATCACCTAAATCTTATACACTTGGAAAAACTTAGACCTTAGTTATTCCTCTTAGTTTTAGGCCTTTTCTACTTTTAAAAGTCTTGCATCACTCTCTCTTATGACCCTTATCCTATGTCTTAGTTTTACCAATATTATATTGATGACCTAGGCCTTATACCTTTCCTATAATGCTTAAAACATGCTTATCTTATGCTTTTGTAAGTTATGAGCTTGTACATATTTTATTGCTCCCTAAACACTTGCATCCTCAATAGACACCTACATTGAAGTATGTGTCATGTTTTGATGCAAGTTTCCATTGCCTTAAATTCATCTAATTTGTAAATTAAATGTATCATAATGGTTATATTAAGTGCTATTATGTGATATATTCTCTAAAAGGATTGGTATAAATATAAGATTAACCCTCATTCAATCCTCAACTATCACAAACCTAGATTCATACCAAAGAGAATTCAAATATCATTAAAGTGAGAAAAGTTTCCCTATTTTATACTATTTTCATATAAAGGACATCACATATACAATTATGAAGTACTGAAGGAGTATCCCAAGATTTATATCTTCCAAGTTGTAAGCTAGGTCACTATTATACTTACTTATCACACATTACATGATTCACACACAAAGAAAATATGTAGGGGATAGATACATAAGTTTGAGGCCCTATTTAGAGTATTTTTTATGTAAGAAATGCTCATTAATAGTGGGGTCTTTAGGGAAGCTAGAAACTATGTGCCCACTAACCCATTTTTCACGTAGCCAATATGAAGATGAAGAAGTGGGGTTTTGATCATTTGAAAAAGAATGACAATCCATGACCTAGATATGAATACACCAGAACAAAGGTGATGATGGACCCAGAAGCATCCAAGTGGTTGTATCATACTTTAGTAGTTATTTCATATTGGAAACCTATGTTTGATCTACACACTAGAATCAACATAACCATCCAAGGTTTATGCAAGTGACCATAGCTACAAAAGTGCTTAATCCATAATATGGCAACTTTTATAAAACATTATTCTATTTTTCTTATTATATGTTTTAGATCTAGATGTGTATTAGCATAAAAACCAACTAATTAGCTTGTTTTGATTATCATTATAATATCTAGCATAGTTATACTTTTCTTTTTTAGCATATCTCAGCATAATAAAATTTGTATTTATTCTATCTAAGTTTTATGATTAATTAGCGTGTTATAGATCTATCTAACACCCTTGTGCTTATTCATTCCTATATTATAAACCCTAACTACCCATTGAAGGATATATATGCAATTTAGGGTTAAAATATTGGTAAACCCATCCTTTATTTGTTAAAATAAACCAT
Source organism: Torreya grandis (assembly GCA_037957365.1). Lineage (NCBI taxonomy): Eukaryota > Viridiplantae > Streptophyta > Pinopsida > Cupressales > Taxaceae > Torreya > Torreya grandis. The sequence goes on along the minus strand of JARHVA010001970.1, from coordinate 1,465,048 downwards.
AGTTTGTATATTAGGGTTTTCTCCCTATTCAAAAGTTTATTTTATATACATGTGTTTATTTTTTAGATCTGATTTATTTTATGGGCATAGATTAAATCATGTTTATTTATCTTCTTACTCAGAGCATTATTCTTTTTTTGGGTGTAAAGTTATAGAGGTCATTAGGTAAGGCCCTACAAAGCCCCACCCTTTAGATCATTTCCTTTAATATTCTTGATGATCAATGTATTACATATAAATATCTTATGGAAAATAAAAAATAAGTTAACACCTCTTATTTTGCTTATAACTATGATAATGAAAGAACTAATGATGAGAATACAAGTATAAATGAACATGGTAATGATCATAGTACTATTTCATATGGTTATGAGTATAATGATATTACTCTTGGGTATGTGGAGACTAATTTTATTGATTCTTCTCTTTAAAATGATGAAGGGTCTAAAAATTCAAGAATGATAAATTTTATTAGTGTTTTACATAATGATGAAACAATAGATAAGCAATAAGTCATAATTCATAATGTTACAAGTCAAAATCTTGCATGCATACATTCTCTTTATGAATCAAAAATTCAATTCTTTTCTCCTTTTTCCAATGATGAAAATTTTGAAGAAACTGACTGTGTACCTTCTTTTCAAAGTGATGTCAAAGTTGAAAATTGTATCCCTTCTTTGGATCTCTCAAGAGAAAATAGTGAAAGTATTTCTCTTTCTCTAAATGGAAATCATCAAAAGGCATGTGTTACTTCCTTTTCTCTCTTTATTAAATGTAAAAATGCAAATAGTTGTGCAAATCCTAAAACAACAATTATTAAAGATGCATTATTTGAAGATCTATTTAAATTTCCAAGCATATTTGATTCATCTCTCTCAAATTTCAAGTCTTATAAATCAAATAAACTCAAAATTAACATTAAACTTTCTCTTCCTTCTTTGAAAGTTACAAATGAAAGTGAAAATTGTATCCTTCCCTCTCTTACTATTGAAAATGAAGTAGAATTTTTTTCTTTTCCTCCCTCCTTTGCATTTTTCTCTCAAAAGGAGAATCTATTTAGAAATTTAATTATTTTGCCTTCTCCTATTATATGTCATGAAATTTCAAGTAATATATCACCTTACCACGATAATTATATCAATGTTTGTGTTATTCACAATGGAATACTTGCCTATTTACCTAATTTATTGAAACCATGTGATGTTCCTATTTTAGAGGATGGTAAAGAGTCTATCATTCTTATGTTTCATATGAATGGTAGTTCACAACCTTTAAGAAAATATTAAACTTGTTTACCATTCTCTACTTTTGATGTGTTATTTATTATGAATACCATGGTGGATCTTCAACAATAAATAAATTCCCTTAAGTTTCAAGTTTCTTCTCACGAGGATACCTTTGAGGATAATATGCATGAGCAAAAACATATTAGTTTATATGTGTTTGAATTTCCTTACCCTTCAAACCTTATCGTGTTTAATTTATCCTCCTTAAATATTTAAGGATATACTACTATGATTTGTAACAATATATACATAATTTTAAACATTGGGATAAGTATGGATACTTGTTGTTAAAGTCCTTCCATCAAAGTTTAGCTTAAGAGGCTATTGATTGGTTTTATAGCCTCCCAAATTATTTCTTATCAACATTTAATTTTTTTGAAAATGTGTTGTTATAAAACTTTCATTAATATAGCTTACTCAGGTTACCATTAGAAAATTTTAAAATATTAACATAAAATGAGAATGAGTCCATTCAAGACTATGCTATCAGATTTAAGGATATATTATATTCCTTAAATTACACTCCCTCAAATCTAGAATTGAAATTTATATTTAGTAGGGGTATTATTTCTTATCTTAGAGAAATAACATTGCATAATCCCTTTGATTCATTTGATACATTATATTTGGATGTGCATAAATATGCATGTGCTTTAACAAATACTAAACCAAATTACCTATTACTCTACCTAAAGGCAAACATGGTACAAATAACATTTTCAAAGTAAATAATCAAACTAAGAAGGGTGATGAACCACTTAAAAAAACCTCTTCAAAACCAATATTTCATACTAAAGAATAAATATTAAAGGTATTGACTAAAGTAAATCAGCATACTTATCGAATACCTCCTATAGTTAAACCATATGTCACTAAAAAAAGGCAACCACTTCAATTTTATTGGTACCTAGATAGACCACATGATATATTATGCACATTATTAGATAAACACATGATAAATATTCTTCCTAATTCTCATTACCCACCACACAAATTTGAAAAGGTAAAAGGACAACACTTTTTCACTTTCCATGATATAAATGAGCACTAAGATAATGATTGTTTTTCTCTTGAGAAAAAGCTTACACAGTTAGTTGATTAGGAAATTATTACATTTTCAAAATACATATCTAAACCTATTTCACATACTTCCTATAAAGGATATTCTAAGAGGTTTGAGACATCCCATAATACTCCTTTTGGGGATCACATGGTCCATCAAACTCCATATAAGGTGACCACTAGTAGAATTCCTCTTGGTGCACCCTCTCCTAGGATTGATCATTCTCACATTGATCCTACCAAGGAACCATTGGTTAATCAGGTCCTTAATAGAGGGATGTATCAATGAGTTATGCCTAAAAAATATATTTGGATGCCAAAATTCATACGTACAAACTCATAAGTTACTTCTAAGGTAAAACATAATTAGTCATACAAGCAAAATCAGTAGTCCCACTACCACATGAGCATTAAAATTAGGCATTATTATTTCTTATGGGTTTTATTACACACAAAGATTATTTTATTATAACTATATTTCAAACATCTAATTAAATTGAAGTATTTTTTATACATTTTATAATATCCAATCACACAATGCATAAAAACACAAAAGAGGAAAGTTTAAACCAAATTAGTTGGGACCATTTATAGTTACAATAAAATGGGAAAAGTCATATACCACCTTGCTACACTTGAAGAAAAAAACTCTAAAAATACCAATTAACATCATGTACTTGCATAAATATATTACGTGAGACTCTTCCATATTCTAAAAATATCAAGAACATTCAAAAATTTAAACATATTTTTGGCATCAATATATTATATTGGCTCTTCGGCATCTATATGTCAGTTTCATGTTGATGGATTGCATATTAGTTACTTATACATACATATGTGTTTCACACTTCTATTTGAGTATGATACATGCATACACAGATACATAATTTATGTAATTTTATATGGTGGGATTTCCCTCTACTCATAACCCCAAGATGTTGGGGACATCCACCTCTATGATCATGATACATCTAGGTTACATCATTTTATGGTCACTTTGCATTATCATGTTTGAGATTATATGTGTACTTACACATGCCTTTATCCATGTTTATGCAATGTACTTGACATTTTTATATAATAAATTTGATCTATGGATTACAATGATATGTTTATGCTAGTTTCTTATGTTTTGATTTATGTGCTTCCTTGAGTGTCTTACCTTGTTATTGTCCTATTTATAAAGCATTTGAATATGATTCATTATTTACAACCCCCATGCCTTTGTTTTCTTATTTTACATTTGAATATGTCATTGCTTATTGTATGAACATTTGAATATGTCATTCTTACCTTTGTGGACATTTGTATAGTCATGTCCATTCAATTGTTCAGTATTTAAACATGCCCCTTATTTGTGGTCTCCTTGGACCATTATATTTTGACTTGATTTTGAGTTATCTTATGTGTGTGTTTGGTTGCTTGTAATGTTACTATTTATATGTCATCATGATCTTTATCATGCATCTTAGGCCTTGATGTGATCACACTTTATGCACTTAAATGATACAATTACCTAAACATGTTCTCCTATATGATACATGGTTCATTCATAATTATATGGTTAAATTATCCTTTTAAGATGAGGTAACTACTAGTTTCTATCTTCCCTCAACTCAAAGGGGGGAATATTAGTGGGGAAATGTCATAGAGGCATGGATTTCAAACATTCATAGGTTCAAATTTAGTGGTCTAATGTTATATATGCATGGCTTCCACATGTTCACAATCTCAGATTTAGTGGGAGAATGTTTTGGAAATATGTTCTCCACACTTACTCAATATTCAACATCTCCAGAGTATAGAGGGAGCATGTTTTGGAGACATTTCCTCAAAATTAACACTTATATCAGTTTTCAATTTTAGATTATAATGGGGGCATGCTTTGGAATCATGTTCTCTACACTTACACAATTTAAAATTGGCCAAATTACATAATTATATGATTCAAATACACATATATGGTAGGATTATATACATTAGTAACATTGTTATACATAGTTTCAACATGGCACATATCTAATGTGTATATGTTATGTAATGTTCATATAATATTAAAAAATCAAATCAATTTTAGATATAAAACACTTTCAAGGACTATCACCACCCACCAAGTTGGAATTTTATGGACTATATTGAGCTACTCTACTACAATAATTAATTCATTTTTAGGTATGGTTAAGATGATTAAATCACTCAATATTTCCAAGTTTGTAGGTTGGAATTGATTGTATCATCTAGCCTCACCAATATAATAGTATTATTTGACTTGGTTCACTCATACTCACCATGTTATAAGTATGATTGGGTTTCACGATTGAGCTAGTCTCAACTTTTATGTGGCAATCCACCTTTTTTCCAAGGTTAGGGGCATGGGATTCTCTATCTATCTATCTATCTATCTATCTATCTATCTATCTATCTATCTATCTATCTATCTATCTATCTATCTCTATCTCCTTATATATGAATTATCCATATTTATATTTGTCATAATATCAATTTCATTAATTTATATGATACATATTTCAAATAAAATTTCTAAAAGGCAAGATGGTTGCATCAATACATGAGTGTACTCTTAAACTTTGTTTTATTTCAATTTAAATCATTTCAATGATTTTAATTTTAAATTATATATTGTAACATGCTCTTAGTTGTAAGTCAGTCACCAATAAATCACTCAAGTTGGACTCAAGTAAAGGCAAGGTGTGTTATACACACCCAGCTATGCATTCATTTATTTTAAACTAGTAATTTCATTATTAGATTAAAAGGGGGAAATGTAGATGATATTTATGAATTATATAACACTTTATTATTGTACACTTGGCAAAACTCAGACCTTGGTTGTTCCTCTCAGTTATAGACCTTTTCTACTTCTATAATTATCACATATTATCTCTCTTATGTCCCTTGGCTTATCTCTTAGTTTGAGCTATCTTATATTGATGATCCATGCCTTTTATAATTCTCATAATGATTAAAACATGATTATATTGTCTTTGCAAGTTATGAGCATGTACCTATTTTATTTCTTCCTAGACACTTGCATCCTAGGTAGTCACCTACACTGATGTGTCAAGTTCCCTAAATCCATATAATTTATAAATGAAATGTATCCTAATGGTCAACCTAAGTGATATTATGTGAGATATTTTCTAAAGGGATTGGTATAAATATAATATCAACCTTGTTGTACCCAATAACCCCTTTTTTTGGAAGGTAATGGGGACCCACCTTTTTTTTAAATATGATCTTAATAAAAAATCCTTTTCATATTTTTTAGGCAAAGTTTGGAAAAATATGGATTTTAATTTTTTAGTGGATGGTATTGGTATTATGATCATTATGTTTATGAGACTAACTTATACACTATAGATGAATTCTTCAAGCTAATTCCTTTGGCTTTTGTGCAAAGCTATCCTTTGAATGTATTGTTTTAGGAAACTTATCAATCTTTTTTTTAGGTTTATTCTTTTGAAAGCCTTATCTTTAGAGAAATTATTATAAGCTCCTTGTCCAAGACAATTCTTATAATAGAATTTGGCCTATGGACCTTTGGCCTTATGGGACTTCAGACTATAGGTATTTTCATAAAAAAAATTCCCAATGGATTTTACCCTTTTGACCCTCTCCAAATTAACCTTTAGAGCTTTTGAAATGATCCTTAGGCATACAAAAGAAGCCTTCAAGAATTTTGAAAATCCATTTTGACATTTGTGAAGTAGACCCTTCAGGCAAAATTTGCCCTAAAGTAGATCCTTTAATTTATTTCCTTTCCACTTTGTCAACCTACCCTTCAAGACCCTTCTAACTAGCCCTTCGGTCTTTTTGAATTGACCATTTCCCTCCTTTCTTAATAGATCCTTTAATTGAAATACCCTTCAATTTTGGGAAAGATACCTTTTGGAACTATGGCTCAGCCCCTTATCCTTTAGGATATACCCTTCAAATATTTTACCTACCCCTTATGCCTTAAACCTAAGTACCCTTAAGCCTTTGTGTTTTAGGTCAATTACTATGAACATACCCCTCAAATTTGGTTGTACCTACCCTACTCGATCTGTAACCTAAACCATGTACCCTTTCTCAAGTGGCCACATACCCTTTGGATCTTTTTAAAATTACCCTTTATCCTTTTGGAATATCCAAGTGCCCTTTTCAACCTACCCTTTGGGATTTTCATCTTAATACCTTTTGATATATGGCCATTTCCTTTAGACTTTTATTTTAGGCATTTTGTTTGATGAAAAATCCCTAAAATAATTCCTCTGAAGGGCACTTTCCTTTTGGAATTCCTAAACCTACCCTCCAATTTAAAGGCACATACCCTTTGGATTTTATTGAACTTACCCTTCAAGACCTTTAAAGTGACCCTTAGTTGTATGAAAGTACCATTAAAAGATTAAAGGTGCCCTCCAAACTACCCTTTAGAAATTTTAGAAATGCCCTTCAACATTTGTGAAGTAGACCCTTCATGGATTTTATCATGGATAAAATACCCAATGAAGTGAACCCTTTGGACCAAAACTACCCTTTGGAAAGTTTGGAAGTACCCTTTGTAATTTGTGAAGTAGACCCTTTAGGAATTTTGTCATGGATATAATGCCCTATGAAGTGGACCCTTTGGACCAAAAATACCCTTTATAAAGTTTGGAAGTACCCTTTAAACCATGAAATGGCCCTCTGAAGGAATTCCTTCAATAATTTTTCTCAAGGTCCTTTAGAACAATAACCATAGACATTTTTTTTAAATAATTCCTCTGAAGGAATTATCCATGAACATTGACTTAAAATATTACGTTTTGGATGTTATACTTTTTACATGCTTTGTTATGAGGAATATTATTGAAATTAATGCCATACTTAGTAAAGATAAAATATTTCCTATTTGAAAAATACTAAGTATCCTTGCCAACCCAGACTAATGAATTTGAAAAGTGAACATTGCATATTTAATATCTCACAAACTAGTATTCAATGTAGATCTTATATAGATGATACATAACCATTAAAAATGTTATTTTCATTCAATCTATCTTGTAATCAAAGTATCCTTGTCTCCAAATAGAAATTAAGAGCCCTAGTTTCTACTTAGAAGAGTATATAGTGAAAAATAATTAAGATAAATCCAAATATATTGCATTAACATATAGGTATACATAGTGTGCAACACGTTGAGAAAGATACAGGCAAAAACATTCAGTTATGGCTTTTTTATCAAAGTCATCTTGAGGAACCAATCCCCCTTCTGTATTCTCAATCAAAGAATCTATAGAGTTAAGAGACACCATCTTTGATGCTTGGGTATTCAAATATAAGTATTGTAATTATTCATAACTTTGGGATGCAGTTGATTTAGTCGACATGTTTTCCTTAGATGATGAAATAGTGCCATCAAAAAGGTTGCTTTTTCAAGAATTATTAGCCTAAAAACATAGAAGATTGCACTTTTCCAAAGCAAAACTAGAGTGCATGCCTTGTATTGACCTTCTTAGGGATTTATTCTTTTTTGGTAAGATATCACAAGATGCCTACCTATTGTATGCCCATAGTGACATAGTGGCCATGTGTATCTCTAGGAATGACTTTCAAAGGTACCTATCTCTTAGCATCCTAGACACATGATATGATAAGCATACCTGGGTATACTTCAAAGAGGAAACCTTGATTACAAAGGTGTTCTCTTTATGGTTTCTTCCAGGCCAAACTATCCCCTGGCAAAGAATGAAGCCAAAGGGAGTTATCCCAATAGACAAATTTAGAATGGGAGTTTGAATAGGTATGGATTTACTCAATAGGTTATTTGGGATGCTTCGTATCTATTTCATAAATTTGGATTGGGTTCATTTACTATATATTATGTTATCTCATGATGTTGCCTATACCTTGGGGGAGGTATTAGCTTAAGGTTGAGAGAATAGATTCTATACAAAAACAAGCATCCCATCCCCATCAGAGACTTTTTTATGATGTCATATTTAGTCAACACAGTAATGGGGACATGTTATAAAGACTTGGTAAATCTATGGGCTCTAGTTGTAGATTACATAAAGAATAGAATCTAAGACCATTATCAATTTCTACACATATATGCTTATCAGAAGCATATGGTCAAAATATGTGAGGATATGTATCTACAGGGGTGGCAAGTCATCCATGGCTCTCCCATGCCTCATATTAAGTAAAATATTTTGAATAATTTAAGTGGGGAGGGTGATTACTTCTTATACCTAGACTTCACATTCATTATGATCTAGGGGAATAAGGTGGAGCCTCTATGTCTCTGCAAGTATGTGCTTGATAATCTAATGGAATAGGAGATTGCTTTTTAATTGTAGAATATCACTAAGGAAGATTATAGATAGATAGAAGAAAGCCCTCTCTTTTGGGATCCTCATTATAATATGGAGAATTACATATTCTAAGAAAAAACATCTTTTGATGTTGAAACAAAGTAGAAATGATATGGCTTCCCTACAATGCCATGGAGAGATTGGGACCCTCATGGGTGTGTCTAATAGCACATTCATGGATTTAACATCCTATACTACTATCAACCTTACTATTATGACTTCATTTTATTTAATGTTATGTTAGATGAAGAAGTTTTGGAGTGAGCACAAATTGTTTTACTATAGGAAGATCATCTAAGGATGATCCAAATAGAGCCTAGTATCTCTACTAGGGAAATGGATAGTCAAATAGCCCTTTTTAAAGGGTGGAAACATTTAGACTTTTGGAAAGGGAAATGTAGAGAATAAGAAGCTTCCTCATCTTAGGGACTTCCATTAAAATTAAAGTTTAAATCAGTCAAGAAGGAACTTGGGCTCCCTAAATTGACTACATTGAGGGGAGGAGAAAGAGGAGATCCCATCAGTTTAGACTCTAATGAGGAGGATAGACCTACTATTATCACCATTCAAACACTAATGACTACCCCTAGTGTGTCTAGTCTTTCATCTATTATGGTAGCCACCACACCAAAGGTAGCATCTTCCTCTCATGATTCTCCCATTTAGGGAAAGACCCTCTTGGTTTATACTAATAATCCAAAGAAACCTATAGGCAACCCCATAATGTAGATATCTGAAGGTTTTCCAATCCCACCTTTATGCTTACAATAGTTAGGGAGAGATGAAGTGATTATCAAGGACTTGGTGGATGATTCAGATGAGGAGGCTAAATTAGAGGAGGCCAAAGTTTTAAGCCTTTAAGGGGACCCCATTGAGATACAACTTCAAGGTACTCAAGTTTTTGTTACCTTTCCCTTGACTTATATTTCTATTGTTGATTCAATACCAATATATTATATATAAGTTCCCTCTACCTCCTTCATTCTTTCCATTTATACAACCACTAATCCCTCTACTACCATCACCACACCATTTCCTATGGTCATTTCTCCTATGCCTATTGGTAATTTTACTATGAGACTACATAAAAATAATAAGGCCTCTAAGAAGGTGTAGAATACTTTAATGACCCCCCAAATCCATGTATAATCCACACAACTCTCCCTTCTACTCCCAAATTATACTTCTATAAAAGAATCTATGGTAGTAAGCACAAGTAGGGGAAAGAAGGAAAAACCCCATATAGTTTTAATCCATCCACTTCCCTAGTTTGGAGGAGTGGATTTGTCAAAAATCATATGGCCTTCCTTGCTCGATGTATTGACTAGGCCCAATAAGAAATAGGAGGAGGAGGTTGAATAATAAATTATGGTCACTACTACTGAAGCACCTCTTAATATTCCACCTTAGGCCATGGATTTTAGGTTTCAAATACCTACTTATAAGGTTATCAATCTTCCTTCCATTTATACCTTATTTAACCCCCTAATTGGTTCCATCCAAAGAGATAAGAAGAGAAAATTAGAGGATGACTAGGGTGTTAGCATCATTCTTGAGAAGTGACAACCAGTGTTCTCCTTAACTAAGAGGTAGAATAGACAACTAGGGAATCCTATTTATGAAGAAAATATTTCAAACCTGGTCCAAGCCCACAAGGATGTAGTATTTTCCATCCATAAAGGCATAGAGATAGCATGCCAAGAGCTTGAGGAAGAAGTGCAAGAGTTACAGATACAAATTGAATAACTTAAGAAGCAATCCAATATAGTGCACATTCCTTCAAGCATTAAAGCTAAGGTAAGGGAGGATAATTCTAAATGATATAATTCTCTTGAATCCATGGAATTCATGAATGTAGAGATGGTGCCACACATGGGCCAAGAAAATCAACTTTGTATCTCTTTAGCCCAAGATAGTACTAGGCTCAAGATGCTAGTTGCCTACTTAGGCAACTCATTATATATCCATTTGGATATTATGACCACTTTCAAGGAATCCAATGCCATAAAATTGGTTTTTATTAGACATGAGGAGTCTAATGAATGGTTGAAGGTAGTTTTAGCCTTGATACTAGAGTACCAAGCTCATGAGACCCAACTCTTTCAAATTTTGAATGAATTAAAGCTATCTAAAGCAAGGTATTCTATAAGAAAATTGGTTAGTAGAATAAATTTTGACAAAATTATTTATGATACCACTGATGATTTCAAGCAAAGAATACAAGGTTTGATAGTGGAGAGCATAAAAGTAGGGTTAAGCAGAGTTAGAAGGAAGGTGACCAAGTTGGAGATATTCAAAGGTAGGTTCCAGGTAATAAAGAATGAACATGCAAGACTCCTAGGAATAACTAAGAGACTCCACCAACCTTTACTACTTAATTTGGACATCATTCATTAGCAACATGAGGTGGTACATAAAGTTTACAAGGAGAACAAGGTGAAGAAGAAGAAAGATTCTAGAAGTGGAGCTATACCTTTAGTTTCTACTTTGACTTTGACTTCAACCAAAGCCCATGTAGCAGTTTAGACCACACAACCTTAGATTTTTACATGTATTAATCTCGGTGGCATATATATATATATATATATATATATATATATATATATATATATATATATATTCTTATAAATTAGACAAATAATTGTAACATATTGACTTTGTATTTACTCATACATGCACACATTGAATTTTATTGTAAATTCAAATTTGTCTATTTATAAATTTTAATCTTAATCAATTTTAACTATAGTTAGAACTACATGTTCTAACTACCACATGTAACTAACATGCATAGACTTAGAGGATGAGGTGACCCCTCGCCAAGATCTATAAATATAATTGTATTACCCACTCTTTTTTTTAGGTCAAAGAATTTTGGAATATAAAGTAGGAGCCATTTTGGTCATCAAGTGAAGTGTTTAAGTAGTTTATTTCCAATGTGGTGTTATTAGTTATTATTTTTTATGGTTATTTTTTTCATTAAATCTTTAGTTTGATAATGTTGTGAATAGATTCTTAGTTATTTTAATTGATATGTCAATCTTAGATGTGCAATAACTTTTAAATATTGGTAGATTATTGGTTGAAATAATTAAGTTAATTTGAAACATACTTTTTGGATATGTATTGGTGTTTTCTTGGTGTAGTCTTCTAAGTGTGTGTTATCATTTCCTTAGATAATCCATTAGTTTGAGACATAATCTCTTGATTAAAGGGTGTGTAATGTATGCCCTAATAAGATAAAACTTTGTTTGAGGCTATTAGACTTCCTATGCCTTCCTTCCCTTAGACTCCCCCACCATATTTCACTGATTGTTAGCATTTGTTGCTATTAATAGGCACCAATTTTAAGAAAACATAGGTACATCTAGAAACCAACTAGGGAAGCAATTCCTAAGACTCATGAGTATTTATTTTTTACCCTACCTTACCTTATTTTTTATTTTTTGTTATTGATATATACCCACTCTATAATAATGGCCAGCCACCCATCCAACTTACGTAATAATTCACTATTTTAGGAAACCATGCCTCCATCTAAAAACCTTGTTAACAACCTACATACTTTACTAGTTATTCTAATAATAGGTTGTCAAAGAATGCATACCTATAACTTGTGCCCTAGAGGGGAGTTTACCTCCATTGAGATCCTAAAATGTTAGAGGCTACCTCCTTATGGTTATGGTGTGCATAAGAATTGCATCAACAATTTCACTACTGCTAGAAGGAGGGCATGATTTCCTCCTAATAATAGAGCTTAGTCCTTATGTAGAGTTACACTAGAGTCATCTAGGAGAGTGATTAGATCCAATTCTCAAGTTGGTTTATTAGTATCACCCTTAGAAATCCATAAGAGGCTTAGAGTTGTGCCAATATCCCTAGTTCATATTAACCCACCTTCACTAAGGCACCTTCACATGTAAGGAACCCTTGGGTTGTTAATCAACCAATGGCTTAGCAAAAACCCTAGTTAGTTGGATCTACCATTGCTATCCCAAGGGATGTGCATGATTTACCCCAAAACCCTAAAAATTATCTTTCATCCTTTCCTCCTTCAGGGCCAAGGACTATAGAATATTATATTAAATCCATTAAAGCTACCTTAGATTAATTAATATAGTTGACAAGGATGTTGCATGTTGGTTATTCCCTTTCACTTTAATGGATGTTGCTTATGATTGGTATTTTACTCTAATAGAAAAATCCATCATTAATTTGGAGGATTGTCAAATGAATTTTCTTGTTTAGTTTAGATAGGTCATCAATCCCATATTGATATATCAACACTTCACCAGCATGAAGAGAGAACATAATGAACCTATCTATTTTTAATGCAAGATGGCATAAGATATACAATTAGTTGACCCTAGGGTATAAAATATAACTAGCATTAGCACAAGAGATGTATAAGAATGCCTTGGATCCCATTACCATCATGTTCCTAAGAAGAGCAATACATTGGCACTAGCATTCAAATAAGCCATTAGCATCTATAGACATCTCAATCTATAGACACTTAGGATACCTAGAATCAATAATGGAATCCTAGTGCTCAATATGATACCCCATGTAAAGTAAAATGTTCCAGCCTACAATTAGAATTAGTTGTACATGCATCCTCCATTAATACAAATAATGTAGCTAAATGTTAGTTATCTGAATAATCACATGATGGGAAATAGTTACTAGTAGAACTAGCATGCAGTTGTGCTTCCTATAACTCTTCTACAAGACACAAATTCCATAAAATCCAAATTATATTTTATCTAAAAGATGGTTCAAAATTTGAGTAATTATTTTTTGAACATTTAATGAAAATTAGGCAATACCAATACCCAGATGAGCAACCAAAACAACAAGTTCTTGAGATATAATAGGCCATTCAACAAGCCTAAAAATAATGCAAAATAATCTGGTAGACTCTTATAAATTAATATCATTTACCCAATTGGTGTAGGATACACAATACACTCTAGCATGTCAAACTTGATTGTGTCAAATTCTATACAACATTTGAAATATTTTAGAGGGAAGTGACTAGGTAGTATCAGATGAATAATCTACTATAATCACATCAAGACCCTAGATCTACCAGTATAGCCATGTTATTTGAGACTCACAAATTTCCCTTCCTAGGAGAGGATGATAATGAACGAGAGTATAATTTAGAAGAAGCTTATCTTTTTTAGTAGTTTGAGAGAGGTGCATATAATATGAAGAACAAGTAACCTTTGACTATATTTACTCCTCTGAACACCACAAAAATTCCACCCAATCCTAAAGTAGACAACAATATACCCCTCTAAAATGGAATGATCCACTACCAAGCAAAGAGTACTTGAGAAAATATAGAGGATACAATATCATTGAAGATATGAAGAAAATCAAGATGAATATCACACTTCATGAGTTGGCCCAAATCACTGAACAAAAGGAGATGCTATGAAATTATTTTTGGGACCAACATACCCCATTCATTTAAAATTGGGGACCCTTGAGAGATCTATGTATCCAAGTTTGAAGCATCTAAACATTGAGGTCTTTTGATACAATTTGAAGATCATCTATTAAAAGATGGATCATATTTGTATAATTTAATGCCTCCTATTCTAGACTAACCTTATTGATGAGTTATGTGAGTCATTTTTTAGGTTCTATGGAAGGTTAAGGGTTTGGTGTTTAGAAACCATAGGTGGCCCTCAGTTCAAATTCAGATATTGGTGGAAGCCAAGTTAGTGGGAACTAATGAAATAAATTTATGAAAAAAGGGTTTAAGTCATGTTTTTAAACATGACTCAAGATTTTATTTACTCCTTCCCCTTTATTTTTTTCATTGGGTATAATTTGATATGTTCATGAGGTCCCTTTTACATTACCAAGCTTAGCCTAGGTTATTAATATTAAGGCCCTAATATTCATCTCAACCTTAGTCTTGATAATTTATGCTATGTATTTATGTCCTTGGGTCTAATAGTTATCTCCCTCATCCTTTACAAGATCCTACAACTGACACTTGCTCACCATATTTGATTGGATAAAGTGTATTAACCAAGAATACCTCACTTAAGCAACGCACATCAGATTTAGATCAACACCAATCACCCACTCACTAGATTTAATCCGATGGCATGAGATAGAGGAAGAAAAGTTAAAATGGATATAAGGCCCCAAGATTTGGATGTGTATGATAGTACGAGAGGGAATTAAATCGATAAAAGGGCCTTATAAAGATAAATGGAACTCATTCACTTGATAGATTTGATCTAATAGTGCAAAGAACCTGATGACTTTTCAAGGCTTCATGAGTTTAACATGTAGCTAATGTTCAACCAAGGTAGTAACTGACAAGTTATACACATTATGGGAAAGATCTATGAGAATGCCAAGTGTCATGACCACAAGCTTGGAGATCAATGGACCTACAAAAATGTGAGGACTCAAATTTGGATCAATGGATCATGTTAAGCCTAGGATCTTGATCCAACAAATAAAAATAAAGGATGCATTTAAAATAAAATAACTAGTATTTGAAAGGCAATTATTAAAATTGTGATGAAAAGCCCAGAATGATGCCACATGGACTCCACATAAGCATAAAGGTCAAAATCAAAGATCTTCTAAAATAAAAAATTCAAGGGTATAAATCAAAAGGGTCTCCATAAAATCTAAAACATTTATTAATTTAAAGTTTGAATATCTCCTTCCATTAAAGCTCAGAACCCTAAACCCTCTATAAAGAGGACCCAAATTGACTCAATTAGCTATAATTCAATCAAGATAGTGTAACTATGCCTCTGAGAGCAAATGCCTTAGTAAAACCCTCAATAATCCTATGAGAATAATTTAGTATCATCAATGGTGGCTAGTAAGCAACATTGAATATGGAAGCAGAGCTCTATCTAACCCCAAATAGTGAAGGGAGGGGTTTTAAGGATATAGAGCTAGACTTAGTGGCCCTAAATGTTCATGGAGTAAGGAGCTAGTCTAAAGTATTCTTCCTAGTGGACAAATTAAATCCCATCTCTCAAGAGGAGAAGAGAAATGTGAAAACACATTAGAGGTACAATGACTTAGTTGAAATTCAAATGGCTAGCCTCCATCATACCATAGAAAAACTAGAGGTAATGCATTGTATTGATGTCCTTACTCCCATCTTTATGGATTGTAGGATAGATGGAAAGTGGATTGTTCAAGAGGGTAGAACCAAGAGAGTAACATATATCTCCCCCATGGCCTTTGATACCTATTATAAGCTTCCCTTACCCCATCTCAACCTCCCATCTATAAGAGCTTAGACTAAGACCTAGGACCTTGATTTAGTCCTTGTACCTTAGATAATCTAAGGACCCCATGTCTTCAGGACCCTAGATGGCATGATCCTTATTGTCTAATTCATGGAAGGAATTAGAGTAGCCATGGCCCTACCAATTAGACCCTTTGGTGCCCCTTCCACCACATATGTAAATAAAGTTTGGGTGTCTTATGTCCTCTTTATGCTGGAGGAGAAATTAACCCCTCTAGTGGGAGACCTAATAAGATTATTCCTAACCAATAAATTCATGGTTATTAAAAGAATCACATACAAACAATTATTTATGATGTCCTATCTCTTAGATTCCCTCCTAGCCTCTGTGACCTTCCCTCGCATTAAAAAATAGTCCCCTAATAGTAGAACCACAATTTCCAACCATTACTCCAAATTTCATATATTCAAATATAGGAATCACATGGAATTTATCTATGATGGTGTCTTCCCAACCATATATGAGGCTATCATAGGCATTCCTATGTTGAGGCTACATCCTCTCATTAAGAAAAAGGTGGATACCATGGGAGATGTGTGGTACTACCTAGATTACACTATTATAAGGATGGAGGGGATCCTAACCCAACCCTATAAGATACCAATCCATGTCCCCAATAAGATTACAAATCAATAAATTACTTCTCAGATAATTTAAGGTGTGGACAAAACATGTAAAGATAAGAGGAAATCCCAAGTCTACCCTCTCCCTTTGCACATTGGAAAAATCATAATCAAAGCTTGGAAGAATCTAGAGGTCATGGTCATGCATAGAAATTTTTTTGATTTTCATTTAGATGACCTCAAAATATGGGATCCTAAGAGTAGAGTAGCCAACGACATTAGGGATAGAAAGATTACAAAAATCTAATATGGATATCAACTAGGTATTAGTGATGACATCTACATCAGAGTAAATTTTTTTGAAGATGTGCTCTCTAGAATCAATAATTATGACATTAATTTGGAGAACAAGTTGTTCAAGGATAACCATCCCTCAAGGTAAATATGGAAACTAAACCCTTTTTAGTATCACTTATTGCTAGGTCCATTTGGGACTACTCATGAAGAGCCACCTATTGAAGGATAGACATCTGAACCTCAACCTCCCTAACAAGTAGAACAAGCATAGGCTAAATACCCTCATGATGGAAAGGATGAAGGAAAGGCTAAAGCTAAAGAACCAACACTAGAGCATAGAAAATGGAAAGGCCTTCCACATTTAACACTCCCATAGATAATTTCTTCTCTAGTATAATTCATTGGTATGGTAGCCCTTAAACCAAGAAAAACATTGGAAGGTGCCCTTGTTGACATAGTAGCTACATATAGTTTTGATAAGGAGGAGGATCCCTCTAGTGAAGTAGGTAAGGAGTTGATCCAATTAGATGGGGAGAAAAGGAAGGTATAATTAGCCTTAGTGCCTGTAACACCAAGGAAAAGGCCTAGGTTGACCTTTACTTACCCTACTAGTGAAGTCAACCTTTTTAGTGATGAAAATCCAATTTATGGACCAGTCATCCCTAACTAGTTTTTCTATGGAAAGCTATAAAATATCCCATCCCTCTCTCCTTCTTGGGCCTTGACATACATTGGCTTGATTAAATATGACAACATCAAGCCATGGATTATGGATATAGTTAAAAGATAAGAATAAAGGAGGATGTAAGTTTGTCAAGCCCAATGAGGACAAGGACTTGACACCCCAAGAACTTTTGGTAGTGTAGGTGTAGATGTGTTTGAGCCTCCAAAATTAAATAAACTAGAGGTTAAGGTGTAATTTAATGCAAATACATCATCCTTGGAAAGAACCATAACAAGGGTGGCTATGGTGGGTCAAAAAGAATTCACCTTTCAAAAGGTGGATCCATTCACAGGGTTAACCCCTATTGAAGGATCACAACTTGGAGAGGCTCCCATACATGAAGAGGATGTGGAAAGTTTGATTGAGGCTCAATATTAGCAAGCTATGGCTAGTGTTCAAGGATTAGTGTAAATAATTAAGAACCTAAAGATGGAAAAAGAGAATTTATAGACTCAAACAATTCTCTCAGTGCTAGATTCCATGATTAAAATGTTGGAGGAGTCATTCTATGACATGTTCAGAGTATTAAATTCTATGAAATTAAGGTAGGATGCACTAGTTAAATAGGCCACCTTAGCTAATGAGTTGGTTACTCAATGGAAAACTTCCAAAGATAATATTGCTAAACTTCTTAACATCCAAGTTAGGAAGCAAATCCCAAATTTCAAATCCATCAACATGAGACACCTAAGTTCCATTTTGGGAATTATTTTAGACAAGGTCCAAGCCTTGAGTGCTTGGCATACCAAAGTGGAGAAACATATTGAGGAGGAGAAAAAGCTCATCGGTAGAATTGAGAAGCTCCTAGGAACTATGCTCAAGGATCCTGCACAACCCACTACCCTAGGGATTATTAGTGATGAAGAATTCCATCACAGAGCCACTTTGGTGACTCAAAAAATCAAGGGTAAAAGTCATGGATAATCAAGGCAAGATAATAGTAGAATATTAGACATAATATTTAATGTAAGGGAGAGGAACAATGAAGCTAGACGTATTAAGGAAGCTTTGGCTAGGAATGATAAAGATTTTGATGAACTAGCTAATAAAGAAGAGGAGAATATCATAAGACCTATCATATACTTGGGCTTAGTGGATGAACAACATGCAAGATCCATGAGTATCCTTCAACATCAAAGGGCCCCACCTCCAACATCCTAATCATGGCTTACTAGCAGGGTGGCATATTATTTTGTAAGGGCACATGTTAGTTTGTTAATGTTATTACATCTAGGTTAGTAGGATTATAGAAGACAATTATAGTTTTTACAAAGACACTTGTCTTTTGTACACTTGTATTGGTAAAACTAACTAGTATACTACATAGATTTTTATAAAGGAATGTATTAATATTTTTAAAGGGAGAGACTTCAAGATATGTTTGTACCATTTTTGAGAAATTAATACAAGAGATAAAAGAATTCTATAAGAATTATCTAGTTTGATGTGTTTGAATTGCTAAGTTTCTCAATTGTTTGTCTAAATTTGAATATGAATGGTTTCAAGAAATATTGAGTTAAATCAGTAATTACAAGGTTGCTAACTTATGTATGCTAGGTTAGTTGAAAGATTTGAATTTAATTCATTTCATTTTCTCTGCAACAAATATGTGCTTTAGTTATATAAATGCAATGTAAAAATTTAAAGTGAATCTAATTTTACTTGTATTGTCATCCTACCTTTAGAACTAGGCCTGGTTTGTAGTGAAACATGAGATTAGGCTACATTACATTATATGCTGGTTAAGATCATGCTTGGTAAATATTGAAATCTTTTCAATGTGTTCATAATAACATATCAGTAACCACTATTTTTTTCTCACTTGACCCTATCCTTTTGCTCTTTTTTAAAAAATAATTCACATTAGCTTAAATACATTGTTCATAACCATTTAGTTTAGTCAATAATTCAGATCTAGGTCAGTTTGTTTGGTATTAACATCAAGGTTTTCAAGAAAGGTACCAAGATGGCTCCCTACCATCAAATTTTATAAATATTATAGAATAATCCACGTTACTCTACTACTATTTTCACCACATACATCTTAATTACCAAACACTTGTTACTCATGCCTTGAATCCTTGGATTCTAAAATGAGAAGTGTTCTTCAAACACAAAACCTATGGTTTACTTGGAAGCATCAATAGGAAAATCTCTACTAGCACCAGAAGGAGGACCATATTGTTGATCCATGGTAAATATAATCCAAAGTTGCAAAGGTTCGTATCTCAACCTTATACAATTAATTTAGGGCTATTATAGGCTGGGATTGACATTCTTTAAGGCCATAACTATTTTTATAATAGATTTTAGCACAAACCCTGGGAATCCCCAAAATTTAGAATTAGACATCTTATTTTGATCAAAGGTGGTATGTGTGATGTGTGCATGAGTTATTTCAAGCATGAATGCATTAAGATAAAACATATTCATGAAATTGGGTACATCTTTGATAGGATCTAACCAATTATTTACATTCTTTATACACCCTTTACAAAATAGAGCCCCACATCCAAGACTAAACCCATTTCTCATGGAAATTTAATGTGGTATATCATATCTTAGACATGATATTCACATTTCACACTAGATTTGCCTAGGATCAGGACAAGATCACATTTAAAAACTCAAGATTCTTTGCTTGAGATTCAAGAACACAAGAAAGCTAGGTAGGACAAAGGTAGACATATGAAATCTAAATCCATCCCAACATCACCTATTCAAGGTACACTTACTTTTAATCCTTATACAAGAATGGCTTGGTTGGGTGATTCTTCCATTAACATGCCTGGGGTGGTCCATGATCTCCCACATAATCTAGAGAATTATTTTCCTACATTTAGTCCCATGAGCATAGTAACTACTAAGGAACATATAAATTCTTTTAAGGCTATCTTAAGACTACTCAATGTTGTGCATAAAGATGTAGCATGTAGGTTGTTCCATTTTACCTTTAAGGATTCTACTTATGAATGGTTTTTAAACTTGACTAATAATTATATTACTAGTTGGGAAGATTTTAATAATGTGTTCATAAATCAGTTTGGGAAAATCATTAGTCCTTGCATTTTAATAGTTCATAAAAAAAACTTACCCATTGAGGAATAGAGAGCAGAGGTAACCCTTGACTACCTTAACCACCCCCCCCCCCTAAATAACTTTAGAATTCCTATAGATCCTTTTTCAAGTAATAACCATGATCCCCACTAAGGGATAATTCCTAATCATAGCCCTAAGGTCCCCGGTCCTCCAAAAACTATTTACAACATAATTGAGGACATGAAGAAGATAAAGGCTAATATCACCTTACATGAGTTAACACAGATCACAGAATAAAGGGATTTGTTATTAGATTCCTTAAAATTTATCAAACCTCCTAAGAAATATCATGATAATGTAATAATGCATAAGGCCAAAGCTGAATCTCTCCCTTTTTTGCTCACAGTTATAATATTTGACAAAAACTTGCACAATTGCTTGTTAGACTTAGGTGCCTCCAAAAATATCATGCCTACTGGCATATGCAGATAACTTGGTTTAACCCCCATCAAGTCTAATAGGATTGTCACCTAGTTAGACAAATCAAGGGTCAAATTAATTGGAGAAATCTTGAATGTCCACATGTAGATAAACTCTAAGCCTAGGGTATAAAAATTCATTGACATTAAAGTAGTAAATATGCCAAATGCTTATTAGATCCTATTGAGTAGAGAATGGACTAAAGCCTTAAATGGGTATATGTCTACTAATTGTTCCAACTTATGGCATCTTGGAAAGGAGTCTCAAATTAAATAATTATTGAGAGGGAACCAAAGATGAAACATATAATAATAGATTACAATGTTATTAATGAAAGGTTCAACATAATCAACTTAGAATCAAGGGTCTTCATCCTAGAATCTAATAAATTAGATGATCCTAAGGACATGGACACTCCTCCTCAGCTATGGAAATTGCACTTTGATGGTGCTAAACGCAAGGCTAGATTAGGTGTTGGCATTTTCTTAATTGATCTAGCCACTAAAAGGTACCATGCCTCTTACAGACTCTAATTCTCCTACACTAATAACCTTACTGAGTATGAAGCTCTCATCCTTGGTTTACAATTTTTCTATCAAGAATAAAGCTAAAATACTACTAGTTTTTGGAGATTCAAAACTGGTATTCAACCAAGTCAGGAGTAGGTATCAGTGTAAACTCTCATACCTCAAGAAGTATAACTTTAGAGTCTAGGACTTGATTGAGTCTTTTGATGCTTTTAGCATCACCTCCATCACTCAAGAAGAAAACCCAAATACAAATGAACTGACATCAACTATATTAAATCTCATGCCTAATCTAGACTCCCCTAATTTTAGTATTTAATTAGTCCCATGTCCATTAGTGCCTAATAATGTTAAACATTTCCAAGTATTTAATGATGACTAGTAGATATTAGATTTCTTGACTAGTTTTAGGGCATTTAAAGCCCATATCATCGATGAAGCTGATGAAAATGCAACTATAGGTAACAAGTTTGATATCAAAGTCATTCAATTGAATGAAAATAAAATTCCTAAAGGGATGATTGCTCTAGAAACATTGTTTGATCAAGACAAACTAGTTGAGGTTTTGAAAGTTCCTAAAGTAAGTGGAAAGGATTGCAATACTATGGATCTTGGCCTCCAAGGGAAACTCCAATTAGTGAACATTGGAAAGGCTTGTACAACTTCTAAAAATAATAAATCCAAATAACTCCTTACCAAGTATAAGGATATTATATCATGGTCCTATGGTGACCTAAAGATTTTTTATCCAAGGGTCATTACCCATACCATAACCCTCAAAAAAAAATTGTAAACCTTTTAGATAGAAATAAATACCAGTGAAACCCATGCTAGAATTGATGATATTTAAGGATTACAAAAGGTTATTATATGTTAGGATAGTCTTTCTTATCAGACATTCAACTTGGGTGGCCAATCTAGTGCCAGTCAAGAAGAATAATGGTGAGATTAGGCTATGTATTGACTTTAGAAATTTTAATAAAGCATCAAAGAAGGAAAATTATCCTCTCCCTTCCCTTGATCAGGTAATTCAAACTATTTCAAGTTTAGCTATGATGTCCTTCCTTGACAGATTTTTAGGCTATAACTAAGTACTAGTTGACAGAGAAGATAAGATGAAGACAACATTCGCAATGAAGTGGGGAACCTTTGCTTACAAAAGGATTCCTTTTGGATTAATTAACATAGGATCCACCTTCCAAAGAGATATGTATCACACCTTCCAAGGCCTCATTGGTAAGTGCATCATCATTTATATGGATGATCTAATAGTTTTCTCTAAAAATAGGAAGGATCACTTCATGCACCTGTAATAGGTTTTCAAAAGATGTAGAAGGTATGGCATTTCCTTGAACCCTAAGAAAATCATATTTTGTGTAACTAAAGGAAAACTAATAGGACATGTTATAATTAAATATGGCATCTCCATAGACCCTAAAAGAGTGGAGGCCATATCCAGAATCGAGCTCCCAAATAGTAGGAAGGAACTAAAGTTATTCTTTGACAAAATAAATTTTGTAAGGAATGTTATTTTTAGTTTTGTAGAAATTGTTAATCCATTGAATGGCATGTTCAATAAGGATGCCAAGGTGATTTGGAAGGAATAATCCAATAAGGAATTCATTGACATCAAGGAAGCCATTAGGCAAGCCTTAGTGCTTATAAGTCCTAATTTATCAAATGATTTCTACCTATACTCTTTTGCATCTAATCATACTATGGCTATTGTATTGACTCAAAAAGTTAATGAGTGTGATCATAGAATAGCTTTCATGAGTACCAATTTTAAGAATGTTGAGATGAACTATTCTATGATTGATAAGCAAGCATAGGCACTAGTAAAGGTAGTGAAGAAGTTTAGGTACTACATCCTCAAAAATAAGGTGCATGCCATCCTACCTGACCCTGATACTAAACTTATGTTGAGTCAAAATGAGATAGGATAATGTAGAGGTAAGTGGATGCTAGTTTTATAGGAATTTAACTTGTAAATGAAGGTAGAAAAGCTAGTAAGATGCCAAGGTTTGATCCAAATGATTGACAATACTAGCCCTAGGCTAAGTATCATGCAAGTAGGCCAACACAATTTTCAAAAAAACTAATGGTATGATTCAATCATACACTTTCTAATCAATAGTATTTATCTTATAGGCCTATCTAGGGAGAAAAATAGAACCTTGAGGCTTAAGTAAACTCACTACTTGATCAAGGATGGAGTATTGTATAGAAATAACTTTAAATGAATCTACCTAAGGTGTGTCTCACAAGAAGAATCCACCCAAATTATAGTTAGATTTCATGAAAATATGGGTAGTGGACATCCCTATATAAGAACTATAGCCCAAAATATCTTAAAGGTTGGTTACTGTTGGCCTACTATCTTCAAGGATGCTCACAAACATGTGAAATAATGCCACTCTTGCCAAATTTTTAGCACCAAAGAGCCAAAAGCAGCCATGCCTCTACAACCAGTCATGGTTGATAAACTATTTACATAGTGGGGTATAAAATTTATCAGAGTAATCAAACCCGACTCATCTAAGGGTCACAAATATGTCTTTATTGACAAATATTATTGCACTAGGTGGATAGAGGTATTGATTACCAAACAATGTAAAATGGAAGAAGTGATTAGTTTCCTAGAATAAAATGTATGTACTAGATTTGGGACCCCAGTCTCTTTGGTATGTGACAATGGATCAAAATTTGTTTTAATTGAAATGACTGAATGGGTAAATGCTAATGGTGTCACACTTAAGTTTTCCTCTAATCACTATCCCCAAGGGAATGCCATTTCTGAATCCATGAATAAGAACCTAATGAAGGAAATCAAAATGTCTATAGAAGACAAGCCTAGAAATTGGCATAACTTGCTCAAATTTTCACTCTAGGATGATAAGATAATGATTAAGCAAGCCTTAAAAGCTTTGCCATTTATGTTAGTGTATGGGTATCAACCCATCTTTCCCATCACTCTCGAATTGCTTACATATAGATTCATGCAGGAATTCATGGAGGAGAGTCAAGAACATGCCACTTCCAGGTTATTAGACATCATCTAGATGGAAGATGACAAAGAAATTAATTTTGCTAATTTTAGTAGACACTAGGCCATGGTGAAACTATGGTTTGATAAAAGGTCTAAGGTCAAGGTGTTTAGGTAGGGAGACTTAGTCCTACTTTGGGACAAAGCATCTAAACCCAAAGGAAAGCATGGCAAATTCACACCCTTTTAGATTGGCCCATATATATATGTAGAGACATTGGGGAACAACACCTTTAAGCTCAAATATTTACAAGGGGTAGAGTTCATATTACCTACTAATGGGAAACACATCAAGCATTATTTATCTACCAACCTCTCTGGGTCTTTATGGAGTAAGGTGTATGGTGATTAGATTAGAGTAGGTAGGTTAGTTAGTTTGCTTTGAGCATATTTTCTTTCTTATCCCTAATTTTTACATAAGTTTGTTCATAATTGTTTGGTTCCCTTATTTTATTTTATTTTTAATTTATATTGTGTGTTGCTTGCTTGTATCTTTTTCCCTTGATCTCAGGATGTATTTAGAGTCATCCCTAAGCTTGGAAGTTATGAAATTTGCTCGAGATGTGCCCCAATCCTTAAAAAAAGGTGTGACCCCATACAAAGTCAATCATGGTTTTGAGACAAAATTATGATACAAATTAAAGAAACTAAGTGTAGATAGATGGAGGGGAAGTAATTCCATAAGATTTAAGTCATGACCTTGGATCCACACTGGTTTTAAGAAAATTTACACTTAGGGATTGGAGGCCTAAATTATCAAGAGTAAGTCATTATCTAGCATATAATCAACATCCATGCCTAGGACAAGGGTTTTATCCTTGAGTGATCCTCATAAAATCAAATATTTGACCAAATATTAAACCTGGCTATCTTGGTTCCCAACCTGACTGAAAGCATAAAGATCTAAAAATACAAAAAATATGATAAAAATACAAGGCAAAAATTAAGGCTTTCATATAAAAGTGATTCAAGCAACCTCTATTAATGTTATGGATGCCTGACTAGTAATGGATCAATTCCATGAGTGGAACCAAAGGTATCTCTATCAGGGCTATGGACACCTGGTTGGTAGTAGAGCAATGCCCAAGCCATCCCTAAGCCAAATCATGATTCAAAAAAATGTTCAATGTACCCCAGGTCAATGTAAATGATTGAAGGTAGAAAGCTAAAAATTACTTCTTGAGCCCTATGGAAATCAATAAGTGTAATCAAAGCACACACACATCTTAGGTATGTCATGGTTATTAACCTTAAATTTTCTAGTGTAAGGTTTGTTTCAACCATAATTGAATCTAGATGGTAATTTCTTGGGTTGAAGGGAATGGTGACCTCAATGTCTGTCTAAACACAGAGTCTAAGTTCTAACAAATTACTATGTTTCCCCTAGAAGTCACCATTTTTTGGAACCAACATACCTCATTTATTTAAAATTGGGGACCCTTGAGAGATTTGTGTATCCAAGTTTGAAGCATCCAAACATTAAGGTCTTTTGATAGAATTTGAAGATCATCCACTCAAGGATGGAGCATATTTGTATAATTTAAAGCCTCTTATTCTAGACTAACCTTTTTAATGAGTTATGTGAGTCATTTTGTAATTTTCATGAAAGGTTAAGGTTTGGTGTTCAGAAACCCTAGGTGGCCCTTGATTCAAATTCAAATATTGGTAGAAGTCAAGTTGACAGGAACTAATGAAAGAAATTTATCAACAAAGGGTTTACATCATGTTTTTAAAGATGATTCAAGATTTATTTACTCCTTTCCCATTTATTTTTTTCCTCGGTTATAATTTGATGTGTTCATGAGGTCCTTTTTACGTTACCAAACTTAGCCTAGGTTATTAATATTAAGGCCTCAATATTCATCTCAACCTTAGTCTTGATAATTTATGATATGTATTTATGTCCTTGAGTCTAATAGTTATCTCCCTCATCCTTTTCATGATCCTAAAACCAATGCTTGTTGGCTAGATTTGATCAGACAGCATATTAATCAAGAAGCCCTCATTTAAGCAATGTACATCAGATTTAGATCAATGGTAATTTCCCACTCACTAAATTTGATCCAATGGTAGAAGGTGGAGGAAGAAAATTCAAAATGGATACAATGATTTGAGATTTAGATGTGTGATGTCTTGGTAATCAAATGAAATAAATGAAAGGTACTTAGTTAATAAATTCATCTAATTAATGATCAAGTCCCCCATGAAGATCAATAGTTATCACTCACTTATAGGATCTTGATCTAATGGCATGAGAGGGGATCTGATTGATAAATGGGCCTCATAAATATCAATATCACTCACTCATTAGATTTGATCTAATGGTGTGAATAACCCAATGAATTTTTAAGTCTCCACGAGCTTGACATGTGGCCAATGTTCAACCAAGGCAACAATTGACAAGAGATACGTAGCACAAGAAAGATATGTTAGGATGTCAAGTGTCATGACCACAAGCCTAGAAATAAATAGACCAATAAAAATGTGAGGACATATATTTAAATCAATGGATCATGTTAATCCTAGGATCTTGATCTAATAGAGTGAAATAAAGGAGGCTTTTACAAGCCAATGTCTAGTATCTGAATGGTAATTATGAAAATTGCCATGAAAAGCCTAGAATGATGCCACAAGACTCCATGTAAGCATAAAGCTCAAAATCAAAGATATTCTCAACTTGAAAATGCAAGGGTATAAATAAAAAGGGTCTTCATGAAATATAGAATATGTATGAATTTAAATTTTGAATATCTTCTACCATTAAAATTCATAACCCTAACCCCCTTATAAAGAGGACCCAAATTGACTCAATCAGTTATAGTTCAATCAAGATAGCGTAATTGTGCCTTTGAGAGCAAGTACCTTAGTAAAACCCTTGGAAATCCTATGAGAATAATTCAATATCATAAATGGTAGCTATCAATAAAAAATTTAAGATAGAAGTAGATATTTATCTAACCTCTGATAGTGAAGGGGGGGGGGTTTTAAGGATACAAAGCTAGACTTGGTACCCCTAAATGCTCATGGAGTAAGGAACTGGCATAAATTATTCTTCCTAGTGGATGAATTATATCCCATCTCTTAAGAGGAGAAGATAAATTCCATAACACATCAAATTTACAATGACTTAGTTACAATTCAAATGGTTGGCCTCCACCATGCCATAAAAAAACTAGAGGTAATGCATTATATTGATGTCCTTACTCCTATCTTTATGGATTATAAGATAGATGGAGAGTGGATTATTCAAGATGGTAGCACCAAGAGAGTAGAATATATATATCCCCCATGGCCTTTGAGACCTATTTTAAGCTTCCCTTACCCCATCTCAACCTCCCATCCATGAGAGATTGGACTAACACCCATGACCTTGATTCAATCCTTGCACCTTGGCTAATCCAAAGACCCCATGTCTTCAAGACCCTAGATGGCATGATCCCCATTATCTAATTTATGGAAGGCATTAGAGTATCCATGACCCTAATTAATATAGCCTTTGGTACCCCTTCCACCACATATGTAAACAAATTCTAGGTGTCTTATGTCCACTTTATGCTAGAAGAGAAATTGACCCCTCTAGTGAGGGACTTGATAAGATTCTTCCTAACCAAGTAATTCATGGATAATAAAAGGAGGACCTCCAAATAATTTTTTATGATGTCCTATCTCCTGTATTACCTCCTAGCCTCTGTGCCCTTCCTTAGCATCAAAAATTGGTCCCTTGATGGTAAAACCACAATTTCCCACCATTACTCCAAATTGCATATAGTCAAATCTAGGAACCACATGCAATTTATCTATTATGGTATCTTCATATACATATATGAGGCTATCACAAGCATTCCTATGCCAAGGATGCATCCTCTAATTAATAAATAAGTGGATACCATGGGACATGTGTGGTACTACCCAAATTGCACTATTATAAGGATAGCAGGGATCCTAACCCAACCCTACAAGATACCAATCCATGTCCCCAACAAGATTTCAAAGTAATAAATTACTTCTCAAATCATTCAAGGTGTGGATATAATGTGTAAAGAAAAGAGGAAATCCCAAGTCCACCCCCTCCCTTTGGACACTAGTAAAATCATAATCAAAGACAAGAAGAAACTAGAGGTCATGGTCATGCATAGAAATTATTTTGATTTTCAGTTAGATGACCTCAAAATGTGGGACCTTAAGATTAGATTAGTCAACCACATTAGGGATATAAAGGTCCCAAAAATTGAATATGGACATCATTTAGGTGTTAGTGATGACATCTACACTAGAGAAAAGAATTTTGAAGTGTTCTCTAGAATCAAGAATTACAACATTAATTTGGAGCATAGGTTGGTCAAGGATAACAAGGCCTCAGGGGAAATATGAAAATTGCACCCTTTGTAGTATCACTTATTGACATATCCATCTGAGACTACTCATGAAGAGTCACCTATTAAAGGAAAGTAATCTAAACCTCAACCTCCTCAACAAGAAAAACAAGCACAGGCTAAATAGCCTCAAGATGGAAAGGATAAAGGTAAGGCCAAAGCTAAAGAACCAAGACTAGAGAATAGACCTAGGGAAGGTATTACACCTTTATCACTCCCATAAATACCTTATTTTCTAGTATAAGTCATTGGTATGGTAGCCCTTAAACTAGGAGAAACATTAGAAGGTACCCTTGTTGACATAATAGTTGTATACAGTTTTGATAGGGAGGAGAATCCCTCTAGTGAACTAGCTAAGGAGTTGATCCCACTAGATGGGGAGAAAAGGAAGGTAGAATTGGCCTAGTGACTATAACACCAAGGAAAAATCCTTGGTTGATCTTCACTGACCCTACTAGTGAAGTCAACCTTAATAGTGATGAAAATTTAATTCATAGACCAGTCATCCCTAACTAGTTTATCTATGGAAATCCTCAAAAGATCCCATCCCTCTCTTCTTCTTGGGCCTTGACATATGTTGTCTTGACTGAAGATGACAACATCAAGCCATGGATCAGGGATATAGTTAAAAGGTAGAAATCAAAGAGGACACATGGCCATCAAGCCTAAGGAGGACAAGGACTTAACACCCCAAGAATTTTTGGTAGTGTAGGTGTGGAGGTGATTGAGCATATAAAATTTAAGAAACCAAAGGTTAAGGTGAAATTTAACCCAGATACAACATCTTTGAAAAAAACCACAATAAGAGTGGCTATGGTGGGTCAAGAAGAATTCACCTTTCAAAAGGTGGATCCATTCATAGGTTTAACCCCTGTTGAAGGATCACAACTTAGAGAGGCTCCCATCCATGAAGAGGATGTGGAAATTTTGATTAAGGCCCAATTTTAGCAAGCTAGGGCTAGTGTTCAAGGATTAGTGTAAATAATTAATAACTTAAAGAGGGAAAAATAAAATTTGTAGACTCAAATAATTCTCTTAGTGTCAAATTCCATGATTAAAATGTTGGAGGAGTCATTCCATGACATGTTTATAAAATTAAAATCTATGAAATTAAGGAAAGATGCACAAAGTAACTAGGCCACCTTAGCCAAGGAGCTAGTTACTCAATGGCAAACCTCCAAAGATAAGATTGCTCAGCTTCTTAACATCCAAGTTAGGAAGCAAATCCCAAATTTCAAAGCCATCAGCATGAGGCAGCTAAGTGCCATTTTGGGAATTATTGTAGATAAGGTCTAAGCCTTGAGTGTTTCGCATACCAAAGTGGAAGAACTTATTAAAGAGGATAAAGAGCTCATGGGTAGAATTGAGAAGCTCCTAGGAACTATGCTTGAGGATCTTACATAACCCACTGCCCTAGGGATTATTAGTGACGAAGAATTCTAGCACAAATCCACTTTGGTGACTCAAGAAATCAAGGGTAAAAGTCATGGACAATCAAGGCATGATAATATTAGAATATTAGAAATAATATTTAATGCAGGTGAGAGGATCAATGAAGCCAGAAGCATTAAGGAAGCTTTGGCTAGGAATGATAAATTTTGATGAGGTTGCTAATCAAGAAGAGGATTGTATCACAAGGCCCATTGTAGACTTGGGCTTAGTGGATGAGAAATATGCAAGAGCCATGAGTATCCTTCAACATCAAATAACCCCACCTCTAACATCTTAATCATGGCTTACCAGTAAGGTGGCATATTATTTTGTAAGGGCACATACTAGTTTGTTAGTGTGATTGCCTCTAGGTCAGTAGGATTGTAGAAGACACATGTATTATAGTTATTACAAAGACACTTGTCTTTTATACACTTGTATTGGTAAAACTAGTTGGTATACTACTTATATTTTTATAAAGGCATGTATTACCATTTGTAAAGGGAGAGTTTTTGAGATATTTTTGTACCATTTTTGAGTGATTAATACAAGAGATCAAATAATTATTTAGGAATTTTTTGGTTTGATGTGTTTAAATTTATAGGTTTCTTAATTGTTTATCTAAATTTTAATATGAATGGTTTTTAAAAATATTGAGTTAAATCATTAATTACAGGGTTGCTAACTTGTGTATGCCAGGTTAGTTGAAAGAATTGAATTTACTTCATTTCATTTGCTCTACAACAAAGATGTGCTTTAGCTATCAAAATGTAGTGTAAAACTTTAAAGTAAATCCAATTTTTACTTGTATTGTCATCCTACCTTAAAAATTAGGCATGGTTTGTAGTGAAACATGAGCTTAGGCTACATTACACTATATGTTGGTTGAGATCATGCTCGAGAAATATTGAAAACTTGTCAATATGTTCATAATAACCTATCAAAAATCATTATTTCTTTCTCACTCTACCATCTCTTTTTGCTCTTTTTTAAAAAAATAATTCACATTAGCTTAAATACATTGTTCATAACCATTTAGTTTAGTCAATTGTTTTGATCAGGGTCAATTTGTCTGGTATTAGCATCAAGGTTTTCAATAAAGGTACCAAGATGGCTCCCTACCATCAAATTTTATAAATATTATGGAATATTCCATGTTGCTCTACTACTATTTTCACCACAGGCATCTTAATTTACAAACACCTACAACTCATGCCTTGAATCCTTAGAATATAAAATGAGAAGTGTTATTTAAACACTAGAGAGCACCTGTGGTTCACTTAGAAGGATCAACAAGTCTATCACTAGAAAGGCCCCTATGGAGAAAGCTAGGACAATTTCAAACATAACAAAAGAAGCAAAAGTAGTTGATGTCAATGTTATCTACAATAGTAAGCCTAAAGTACCACCATTCCTACTAACCATCAGATCATTCGGTAAGAATATTCATTATTGTTTAGTTTATTCTAAGACATATACCATAGTTATGACTACTTTAATATGTAAAAACCTTGATCTTACTCCCATTCCTTCAAAAAGATGAGTCTCTTAGCTAGATAAGATAGTAGTACTGGTAGTGGGAGAATCAAATAATGTACATATTTAGGTGGCCTCAGAACTAAGAGTTTATATTACCATTGATATCCTAGTGGTGGACATACCAAAGGTATATGGATTATTATTGAGCAAATACTGGTCCAAAATTCTTAATGGACATCTTTCTACATATTTCTCACACATATGGCTGCCTTGGAAAGGAGTTGCAAATTATATTTCAATTGATAGAGAACCCAGGATGAAATATCCCATCACTAAATACAACATCAAAAACAAAGAGGTAAAATATGATTCCCCCTCTTTAGGCATCTATACTCTTACAACTCATAGCTCGATGCAAAACCTAGAACATGAAGGTTCAAATTAGTTGTGGACAATGCATTTTGATGGAGCCAAGTCCAAGCAAGGATCAAGTGTGGGAATTGAACTGATCGATCCCCAAGGTAAAAATTTATTAGCTACCTATACATTATTGTTTCCCTATATAAATAATAGAGCTAAATATAAATCTCTAATCTTAGGACTACAATTTGCAAATAAGAATAATATAGAATAGATAAAGGTGTTTGGGGACTCAGAGTTATTAGTATACTAGATAAGAAATAAATAATAGTGCAAACTATCTTATTTGAAAAGGTAAAAGCATGGAGAATGGGATTTAATTGAAAGCTTTGAATCTTTCAACATAGTATCACTCTCAAGAGAACAAAATTAGGCCACCAATTCATTAGCTGCTACCACTACCAATATGGAGCCATTATAGGAGTCTCAGGTAAAGATATTATCCATTGAGTTGGTTCCCTATCCCTCTATTCCAAATAATGTAGAAAAATTTTAGGTCTTTAGTAATGACAAGTAGATTATCTAGTTCTCGACTAATTTAGGGAATTTTAAGTCCCAAATCATTAATAAAAATGATGTCCATCACCTTTATCAAGAAGATACAGATAAGGAAGGCATCCTCTAGCTTAAATAAAATTAGATAAAAATTGGCTTAGTCTCATTGGAAAGGTCATTCAACTTAGATTCCCAGGCACAATAGCTTAGGTAGCCTAAGTTCAACAAATTAGATTTCAAGAAAGAAAATTTGGGAGTTGAACGTAATCCACATTATGTCAATATGGGTCTTAACTACACCCTTGAGGAAAAGCAATGGATGAAAGATTTAATTTCTTAGTATAGGGATGTTAACACCTAGACATATGAAGTTTTAAAAGTGTATGACCCCTAAGTCATCACCCACACCATTCCCCTCAAACAAGATCACAAACCATTCAGACATAGGTAAAGGCCCATGAATCACATCCTAGAACCTCTTATTTAGAGAGAAGTGGAGAATTTATAAGGTGATAAAATTGTCTTCCCCATATGGAACTCCACATGTGTGGTCAATTTGGTCCTAGTAAGGAAGAATAATGATGAAATTAGACTACGCATAGATTTCAAAAATTTGAATAAGGATTCTAAAAAGGACAATTACCCTCTATCATCACTAGATGAGGTAATACAAATTGTAAGTGGTTCTGAATTGATGTCATTTTTAGATGGATTTTCAAGTTACAATTAAGTACTAGTGCAAGTTGAAGATCAAATGAAAATTGCATTTACCATGAAATGGGGAACTTATACATACAAAAGTATGTCATTCAGCCTAATCAATGTAGGGGCTACCTTTCAACGTGCCATGGATCACACCTTCAAAAGGTTGACTAAGAAGTGCATAATTATTTATATGGATTAACTCACAATATTTTCAAAAGATAAAAAGGATCATATAGCCCACCTACGGTCCATATTTTAATGATGTAGAATATTTGGTGTTTCATTAAATCTAAAGAAAAGCATATTAAAAGTTACTAAAGGTAAACTATTAGGGGGAATATCATCACTAAGGATGGGATCACCATTGATCCTAATAGAGTCCAATAAATTTCAAAGATTTAACCACCAAATAATAAGGAGATAAAATCATTCTTTGGAAAGATCAACTTTGTAAGGAAGTTCATCTCAGGTTTTGTTGAAATCGTAAAGCCTCTAAACACCATGCTCAAGTAAGATGCCAAGATAGAATGGATAGTTAAATCCAAAAAATATTTTCAAGACATCAAGGATGTAATATCACAAGCTTTGGTATTAATCAATCTAGACTTTACCAAGGCTTTCTATCCATATTCCTTTTCTTCTGATCACACAATCGTTGTTGTAATCACATAGAAGAAGGACAAGATAGAACATTTGATCACCTTCATGAGTACAAAGTTAAAGGATGCAGAGCTATAATAATCCATGATTAACAAGTAGATCTTTTCCCTTGTTAAACCAGTGAAAAAAATTAGACATTACATTTTGAGAAATAAAACCATTGCTATTATCTCAAACCCTATTTTTTATCTCACCCTATCACAAAATGAGTTAGGGTAACATTAAGGTAAGTGCATGGATAAACTCTAGGATTTTTACATATAAATTAGGCCTACAAATATCATTAGATGACAAGGCATCATTTATCTCATGACTAAACTTGATCCTCAAATCACTGTTGAAGAGGTATGTGAATCACAAGTTTCTAAAGGAAAGTGGTATATAGATATAGTTTAGTACCTACTTATAAGAGCTTATCCCCTAAATATAATAAATAAAAGAGGAGAGATTTAAGGCTCAAGGATGTTCATTTTATGATCAAAAAGGGGATTCTTTATAGGAATAACTATAAAGGTATATATCTTAGATGTGTATCTATAGAGCAGGCTAAGAAGATCCTAGAAAATTTACATCAAAAGATAGGCAGTGGTCACCCCACTGGGAATACCACCACCCATAAAATTCTAAAGTTGGGTTACCATTTGTCAACCATTTTCAAGGATGCTCACATGCAGGTCGGCACTTGCCATGAATTGTCCATGTAGTTATGCCTCTACAACCAGTTGTTGAGGGAAAACTATTTGCATAGTGGGGCTTGGACTTCATTGGTATAATCAACCTAAATTCTTATGTTGGTCATAAATTTGTGTTAACAACTACAAATTATTGTACCAAGTGGATGGAAGTAGTTGACACAAATAATAGCAGGGCACAAGATGTGATTCACTTCTTAGAGGAACACATTACTACTAGATTTAACACACCTATTTCTCTAGTATATGACAATGGACCTATGTTTATATCAGTATA
Organism: Torreya grandis; assembly: GCA_037957365.1. Lineage (NCBI taxonomy): Eukaryota > Viridiplantae > Streptophyta > Pinopsida > Cupressales > Taxaceae > Torreya > Torreya grandis. Next base: position 1,429,826 of record JARHVA010001970.1, on the reverse strand, counting down.
ATTTACTAAATGGGCACATGATAATCAAATTATAATTAGGCTAGCTTCTAACCATACCCTCAAGGGAATGGCTTAGCTGAGATGATGAATAAAAATTTGATTGAGGTAATCAAGAAATCAATAGGGGAGAAGCTTAATGACTAGGATAACCTACTAAAGTATGTTATTTGGGTAGATTGAATGAGATACAAGCAAGCCTTAAAATCTTCACCTTCCCTATTGGTATATGGATGTAGACAATTTTTCCTATCACACTAAAGTTGCCTACTTATCAGTTTATACAAGACTATGTGGAGCCTAATAATAAAGCAAAGTCAAGACTCCTTGATATAATAGAGATGGAGGATTCAAGAATGGAAGATCTACAAAAATTCAATAAACACCAAGATTTAGTTAAAAGGTGATTTAATAAATGAGCAAAAGTCAAAGCATTCAAGATTTTAGATCTACTGTTATTATGGGATAAAGACCTTGAAAATAAAGGACAACATGACAAGTTTTCCCTATTATGGATTGGACCATATTATATTTTAGAGATCATGGGAAATAATGTGTTTCATCTGAAATAACTCCAAGGTAGTGAGCTTACATATCCAGTCAATAGATAGTTCTTAAAACACTAATTTAGAGTTATTCCATCCCTAGATATTATTGATTGAGAAGATTCAGATAAGCTTAGACATAGGACTAGATTAGATTTCATGCTTTCTAGATTAGATTTTTATGTTTTCTAGAATAGATTTCAAAAAAAATATTATATATGTCTTTCCTAATTTTGGTATTTTTCTTTCTAGAGTAGTTTCCTACTTTATAAATTAGTTGTTTTTTTAATTTTCTCTGATGACCAAGATTGTGTTTGCTCTAGTTGTTACCAAAATTGATTTAACTGAATGTAGGACTTGTGAGAAGGGGAAAATTTAATATTGACACATTTGGAGATTATTATACAATTGAGAATATTTCTATGTTTTGAGTCTTTTAAAATGAAAGTAGACAATCAGAGGTCATCTTGGATGGTGTCATAATTAAATACTTTTTTCAGATATGTGTAAGTTTCTCTCATGATATTCATAAAAATTTATAATTTTTTCTTGTTTCATTGGATCAAATGCACTTATCAAGATAACACTTGCTAGAAATGATAATTATAGGTCTAGGTTTGACTAATAGGGATGTCCCAATAATAGTTTGTTTCTAATTATACCAATTCATTGGGGTTCTTTCTCTCTCTTTTCTATTGATATGAACTAATAAAAAAAGAGAGAGAAAATAATCAATAAGTTTGAAAGAGAAAAATAAAAGGCTCACATGATGAAATAAGGTCAATGTACCACACATCATGGTTAAATAAATCAATGGAAGAATTGAAGGAGTCCAAGGTATCTCTATCAGGGCTATGGATGCTTGGTTGGTGGCAAAGCAATGCCTGAGTTCCCTTTGTTTTAATTCTTTAATATATACTTGATTGAAACCTATAACCTCATCAAAACCTTAAAAGACTCATCCTAGTAAGGGGTAAATGAATTACACTCAACACACATAGATCCAAGAAATTTAAAGGAAAGTATGTTGTATGAATTAACTTAGGAGTCTTTTTCATGCTTTTGATTTAAGTATTTTTATATGGCACGTTTCATGAATGATTTTGGATTGAAAACCAGAGTTCTAGGTTCTCAAATACTCAGGAGTATTCCCCTTGTAAGTCATCATTTTTTGTACCCAAAAACCCCCTTTTTTGGAAGTAAATAGGGACCCACCATTTTTAAATTATGATCTTAATAAAAAAATCCTTTTCATATGTTTTAGGAAAAGTGAATGGTATCGACATTATGATCATTATGTTTATGAGACTAACTTATTCACTATAGATGAATTCTTTGGGATAATTCCTTCAAATTTTGTGTAAATTTATCCTTAAGATGTATTTTTTAGGAACTTATGGTCCTTTTTTCTTCAAGTTTATTCTTGCAAAAGCCTCATCTTATCAAATTAATTACTATGGGCTCCTTATCTAAGACAATTCTTCTGATAGAATTTAGCCTACAAACCTTTGGCCTTAAGGGACTTCAGACTATAGGTATTTTTTCAAAATAGTTTTCAATGGATTTTACCCCTTTGAACCTTTCCAACTTACCCTTTGTATCTTTCAGAATGACCCTTAGGCATACAAAAGTACCCTTCAGGAATTTTGAAAATCCCCTTCAACATTTATGAAGTAGACCCTTCAAGCAATTTTTTCCCCAAAGTAGACCCTTCAATTTCTTTCCTTTCCAAATTGTCAACCTACCTTTCAAGACCCTTCCAATAATCCTTTTATCCTTTCTAAATTGACCATTTCCCTCCCTTTTGACCAAATCCTTTAAGACACATACCCATTGGGTTTTGTGAAAACTACCTTTTAGAAGTATGGCTCAGTCCCTTATCCTTTGGGATATACCCTTTAGATATTTTACCTACCCCTTATGCCTCAAACCTAAGTACACTTTGGTCTTTGTATTTTAGGTAAATTTCCATGAACATACCCCTTGGATTTGGTTGTACCTACTCTACCAGATCTTTGTCCTAAGTTATGTGCCCTTTACCAAGTGGCCACATACCCTTCAGATCTTTTGAAAAGTACCCTTTGGCCTTTTGGAATATCCAAGTGCCCTTTTCAACCTACCCTTTAGGATTTCCATCTTGAAACCTTATGTTGTATGGCCATTTCCTTTAGACTTTTGTTTTAGGCATTTTGTCTGATGCAAAATCCCTAAAAGAATTCCTATGAAGGGCACTTGATTTTTATAATTACTAACCCTACCCTCCAAGTTAAAGGCACATATCCTTTGGTTTTTTCCAAACATACCCTTTGGGACCTTTAAAGTGACCCTTAGCCATATGAAAGTACCCTTCAAATATCAAAGGTGACCTTCAACCCTCCAAACTACCCTTCAAGAATTTCAAAAATGCCTTTTGACATTTACAAAGTAGACCCTTTGAGACTTTTGTCATGGATATAATGCCCTAAATAGTGGACCTTTTAGATAAAAACTACCCTTTGGAATGCTTGGAAGTACCCTTTAAACCATGAAATATCTTTGAGAATTTTGCTAAGGTCCTTCAAAATAATAGCGATAGACATTTTGTCTAAAATAATTCCTCTAAAGAAATTATCCATGAACATTGACTAAATAAGCATATTTTGGATTTTATACTTTTTATGTGCTTTGTTATGAGGAATATTATTGAAATTAAATCCATACTGAGTAAAGATAAAATATTTCCTATTTGATAAATACTAAGTATCCCCACCAACCTAGACTAATGAATTTAAAAAATAAACGTTGAATATTTATTATCACAAAAATCGGTATTCAATGTAAAATCTTATATAGATGATACGTAGTCATTGAAAACATTATTTGAATTTAATATATCTTGTGATTAAAGTATCTGTGTTTCCAAATAGTGATCAAGAGCCCTAGTTTCTACTTTAAAGACTATACAATGAAAAATAATTAACCTAGAGCCAAATTGATTACATTAATATACAGGTATACACAACGCATAGTATGTTGAACAAGATACAAGCACAAACATGAAACTATGGCTTCCTCATCAAGGTTATCCCAAGGAACCAATCACCCTTTTGAATTCTCAATTAAGGACTCTATATATTTCATAGACACCATATTTGATGACATGGTATTCAAAGATGAGTATCATTATTATTTGCAACTTTGGGATGCATTTGATATAGTCGACATGTTTTCCTTAGATGATGAAACAATGCTATCAAAAAAGTTATTTGTTCAAGAATTGTTATCTTACAAATGTTAAAGATTGTACTTCACCATAGTAAAACTAGAGGTCATACCTTGTATTGACCTTCTTAGGGATTTATTATTTGTTGGTAAGATGTCACAAGCTGCCTACCTCTTGTACTCCCATGATGACACAATGTGTATTACTGGGAATGAATTTTAAAGGTACCTATCTCTTAGCATCTTAGATGCATACTATGAAAAGCATACTTGGGTATAATTCAAAGAGTAAACCTCAATTACAAAGGTGCTCTCTTCATGGTTTCTCCTAGGCTAGACTATCCCCTATCAAGGAATGAATCCAAAGGGAGCTATCCCAATAGACAAATTCAGAATGGGAGTTCGAATAGGTTTGGCTTTATTCAACAAGTTATATGGGATGCCTAATATCCATTTCATAAATTTGGATTGGGTTCCTTTAATTTATATGGTGTTATCTCATGATGTTTCCTATGAGTTGGGAGAGGTGATTAGTTTAAGGATGAGAGAATAGATTATACATAAAGACAAGTGTCCCATCCCCACTAGAGACTTTTTCATGATGTCATATCTAGTCAATGTAATAATGGGGACATGTTACAAATAATTGGGAAATCTATGGTATTTGACTATAGATTGTATAAAAAATAGAATCCATGACCATTATTAATTCTTACACATAATACTTATCAAAAAACATATGGTTAGAATATCTGAGGATGTGTATCCGTAGGTGTGGCAAGCCATCCATGGCTTTCCCTTGCCTCATATTGGGGGAAATATTTTGAAGAATTTAAGTGGGAAGGGTGATTAATCCTTATATATAGACTTCATAGTCATTATGATCTTGGGGAATAAGGTGGATCCTCTATGTCTCCCCAAGTATGTGCCTGATAAGCTAGTAGAACAAGAGATTACTTTCTAGTTATGGAATAGCACTCAGGAAGATTTAGCTAGATAAAAGAAATCCTTCTTTTTTGGGAGCCTCATTACAATAGGGATAATGACATATTCTATGAGAAAACATTTTGGTGATGTTTCAACAAAGCAGAATTGATATGGATTCCCTACAATGCCATGAAGAGATTGGTACACTCATGGGTGTATCCAATAGCACATTCATGGATTTAACATCCTTTACTACCATTAAGCTTATTGTTATGTTTTCATTTTATTGAATGTTATGTTAGATGAAGAAGTCTTGGAGTGATCACAAATTACTAGACTATAGGAATATCATCTATGGATGATCCAAATAGAGCCTAGTGTCTCTACTAGGGAACTAGATAGTCGAAGATCCCTTTTTAAAGGGTGGCAACATTCAAACTTTTAGAAAGGGTAGTTTGGAAAACAAGAAGCTCCCTCATCTCAAGGACTTCCATTAAAATTAAATTTGAAATTAGTCAAGAATTAACCCAAGCTCCTTGAGTCAACTACATTAAGGGGAGGATAAAGAGTAGATCCCATCAGTTTGGACTTTGATGAGGAGGATAAACCTGCTATTAGCACCATTCAAGCACCAATGACTACCCATAGTGTGTCTAATATTTCATCTATTGGGGTCACCACCATACCAGTGGTAGTATCTTCCTCTCATGATTTTCTCATTCAGGGAAGGACCCCTTGGTTTATACTAGGAATCCAAGGACCCGTACAGGCAACCCCATAATGTAGATATCTCAAGGCTTGCCCATCCCACCTCCTAACTTGTAGTAGTCAATGAAAGATGAAGTGATTATCAAGGACATGGTAGATGATTTATATGAGGAGGCTAAATTGGAACCTTCAAGGAGATCCCATTGAGCTATGACTTCAAGTTACTTAGGCTTTTGTTAACTTTCCTTTGACTTCTATTTCCATTATTAATTAAATACCTATCTATTATATAGAAGTTCCCTCTACCTCCTCCATTCCTTCCATTTATACAACCACCACTAATCCCTCCACTATCACAACCACACCATTTCCTATATCCATTCCCTTTTTTCCTAATGGTACTTCTACTATGAGACTTCACAAAAATAAGAAGGCTTCCAGGAAGGTGCAGACTACTTTGGCCACCTCCCAACTCTATGTCCAATCTGCATAACTCCCCCTTCTACTCCCCACTTCCACTTTTATAGAATAAACTATGATATTAATCACAAGTAGGGTAAGGAAGGCAAAACCCCATGTATTTGTAGTCCATCCACTTCCTTAGTTTAGAAGAGTGGATTGGTCCAAAATCATATGGCCTTCTTTGCCTAATGTTTTGACCAAGCCCAATAAGAAGTAGGAGGATGAGGTTGAACAAGAAATTATGGTCAGTAATACTGAAGCACCTCTTAATATTTTGTCTTGGCCCATGGATTTGAGGGGTCAAATGCCTACTTATAAGGTCACCAAGCTCCCCACCGTGTCTACCTTATTTGACCCCCCAACTGGTTCCATCTAGAGAGTTAAGAAGAGAAAATTAGAGGATGACCAGGGTGCCAACATCATTATTGAAGAGTGATAGCCATTATTCTCCTTAACTAAGAAGCAAAATAGATAGCTAAAGGATCCTATAAATGAATAAAATATTTCAAATTTTGGCCCAAGCCCACAAGGATGCAGTAGTGGCCATCCATGAAGGCATAGAGATAGTATGCAAAGAGCTCGAGGAAGAAGTGTAGGAACTATAGACACAGATTAAACAACTTAAGAAGCAATCTAGTATAGTGCACATTCTTACAAGCATTGAAGCTGAGGTAAGGGAGGCTACTTCTAAATGTTATAATTCTCTTAAATCCATGGAATTCATGAAGTCAAATATGGTGCCTTATATGGGCCAATCAAATCAATTTTGTATCTCTTTATCCCAGGACAAAACTAAGCTCAAGATGTTAGTTGCCTACTTAGGCAACTCGTTATATATCCATCTAGATATTATGACCACATTCAAGGCATCTAATACCATAAAATTGGTGGTTATTATACATGAGGATTCCAAGGAATGGTTGAAGGAAGTTTTAACCTTGATACTAGAGTACCAAGATCATGAGACCCAACTCCTTCAAATTTTGAATGAATTAAAGCTATCTAAAGTAAGGGATTCTATAAGGAAATTGGTCAGTAGAATCAATTTTGAAAAAATTATCCAAGATGCCATTGATGATTTCAAGAAAATCATACAAGGTTTGACAGTGGAGAGCATAGAATTAGATTTAAATAGAGTTAGAAGGAAGGTGACTTAGGTGGAGATATTCAAAGTTAAGTTTAAGGTAATAAATAATGAACATGCAAGACTCCTAGGACTAACTAAGAGACTCTACCAACCTTCAGTACTTAACTTGGACATCATTCATTAGTAGAATGAGGTGGAACATAAATTTTATAAGGAGAATGAAGCAAAGAAAAATTAATATTTTGGTAGTGGAGTTGCACCTTCAATTTCTACTCTGACTTCAATTCCAACCAAAGCCCACATAGCACTTCAGACCACACAGCCTTAAGTTTTTACATGTATAACTCCTAGTAGCATATATATATAGAGAGAGATTTTCCTTATAAATTAGACAAATTATTTTAACATATTGACTTTGTATTTACTCTTTCATGTACATGTTGCATTCTTTTGTAAAGTCAAATTGGTCTATTTATAGCTTTTGAGCTTAAGCAGTTTTGACTGTAGTTAGAAATATATGTTCTAAATACCAATTTAAATAAGATGAATAGACTTGGAGTATGAGGTGACCCCTCCCCAATATCTATAAATACAATTATATTACCCACTCTTTTTTCTAGGTCAGATAATTTTGGAATACAAAGTAGATCCATTTTGGTCATCAAGCAAAGTGTTTGAGTATTTTCTTTCCAATGTGGTGTTATTAGTTATTATTTTCTATAGTTTTTTGTTTCATTAAATCTTTAGTGTTCTAATGCTATAAATAGATTCTTGGCTATTTTAATTGATATGTTGATCTTATATGTGCAATAGCTATTGAATATTGGTAGATTATTGGTTGAAATAATTAACTTAATTTGATACCTAATTTTTGGATTTCTATTTGTGTTTTCATGTTTTCTTGGTGTAGTCTTCTAAGTGTGTGATATCATCATCTTAGATAATCCATTAGTTCGATCCATAATCTCTTGATTGAAGGGTGTGCAATGGCTTCCCTAATAGGATTAACCTTTGTCTAAGGCTATTGGACTTCATATACCTTCATTCCCTTAGACTCTCCCACCATGTTTAGTTGCTTGTGATTATTTTTTACTAGTAGTAGGTATTTACTTTAAGAAAACACAAGTTTATCCAAAAACCAACTAGGGAAGCAATTCCTAACACTCATGAGGATTTATTTTCTACCTTACCTTACCCTCTTTTTGTGTTTTTTTATTGAGATATACCCACTCTAGAATAAATTCCAACGACCCATCCAACTCACATAATAATTCACTCTGTTAAGAAACCATTCCTCCATCCAAAAACCTTGTTAACAACCTGCATACTTTACTAGTTGTTCCATCAATAGGTTGTCAAAGACCACATACCTAAAGCTAGTACCCTAGAGTGAAGTCTACCTCTATTGAGATCCTAAAACATTATAGGCTACCACATTATGGTTGGGGTGTGCATAAAAACTACATCAACAAACCCTTATTCACTCCTAGCTAGCACATACCTAGATTCAAAAAAAATATTATTCAAAGAGCATTAAATTAAGCAAAGATTCCCTATTTTATCCTATTTCCATATCAATCATATGGACAACACATATACAAGTATAAATTATTGAAGGAGTGTCCCAAGAGATACATTTTCTAAGTTACAAGCTAGGTCATTATTGTACTTGATTATAACACATTGCATGATTCACACATAAGGCAACATGTAGGGGAGAACAAAATAATTTTGAGGCCTTTTTTGGAGTATTGGATATGTAGGTAACACTCATTGATAATTGGGGAATCTGGGTAGCTTCAAACCATGTGCCCACTAACCCATTTTCCCATACCCACCATGAATATTAATAACTATGATAGCCCATGACCCATATCTAAATGCACCAAAATGAAGAAGATGATAAACCCAAAAACATCTAAGTGGTTGCATCTTTTTTTATCAATCATTTCATACTAGACACCTACTAGGTTATAATTATGATTGGGATGCATGATTGAGCTAGTCTCAATTGTCAAGTTACAATCCACCTTTCTTCCAAGGTTGGAGATATGGGCCTCTCTCTCTCTATCTATCTCCTTATATATATGCATTATCCATATTTATATTTGTCATAATCTCATTTTTAGTGAATTTTAATGATGCATCTTTCAAATGAAATTTCCAAAAGTTGAGATAGTTACATCGATACATAGGTGTACTCCTAAACCTTGCTCTCTTTCAATTTAAATCATTTCAATGCTTTCAATTTTAGATTATATGCACTGATTATATATTTTAACATGTTCTTGGTTGTAGGAAAGTCACCAACAAAGCACTCAAGTTGGATTCAATTAAAGACAAGGTGTGTTATACACACCAAAGTACACATTCTTTTCCTTTAAATTATAAATTTCATTACAAGATTAAATGGGGGAATGTAGATATATTTATGAACTATATAGCACCTTAATTTTCTACACTTGTAAAAACTTAGACCTTAGTTTTTCCTCTCAATTATAGGCTTTTCCTTGTTCTAAAATTCTAGCATATACTCTCTCTTGTGCCCCTTGGCCTATCTCTTAATTTGAATAGTCTTATATTGATGACCCATGCCTTCTATCTTACCCAAAATGATTAAAACTTGCATATCTTATGCCTTTGCAAGTTTTGATCCTTACCTATTTTCCTACTCCCTAGACACTTATGTCCCAAGTAGACACCTACATTGACATAGGTGTCATATTCCAACATAAGTGTCAAGTACACTAAAGTCATCTAATTTTTAAATGAAATGTATATTATGTGGTGTGTTCTCTAAAGATATTGGTATAAATATAATATAAACCCTCATTTATTCCTCAGCTAGCACATACTTAGATTCATACCAAAAAGCATTCAAAGAGCATTAAAATGAGTAAAAAATTCTTATTTTATCATATTTCCATATCAGTCATAGGGACAACACATATACAAGTTTAAAATAGTGAAAGAGAAGATCAAGAGATATATTTTCTAGGTTAAAAGATAGGTCACTATTGTACTTATCATAAATTGCATGATTCACACATAAACCAACACATAGGGGAAAATTACATAAGTCTAAGACCCTCTTCAAAGTATTGGCTATGTAGGTAATGCTCATTGATAATGGATTATTTTGGGTATCTTGACACCATGTGCCCATAACCTATTTTCTTGACAACCATGATGAAGATGAAAAAGTAGGGTTTTGATCATTTGATAAGGAATGATAGTCCATGACCTAGATCTAAATGGATTAAAATGAATAAAATGATAAACCCATAAGCATTTGGGTGGTCACATCTTATTTTAATAATTATTCTATATTGAATGCCTACATTTAATCTAGACACTAGCATAGATGTAATTTTCTAAGGCTAACACAAGTGTTTTTGACTATAGAGGCACTTAATTCAAAATTTGGTAAATATTCCATACATTATTCTAATCTATTTCCTGTATGTTCAAAATCTAGATCTACATTAGCATCAAAACCAACTATCTTATTTTCATTATTATTACAATATCTAGCATAGATGTACTTTTCATTTTTACCATATCTTAGCATAACAAATTTAGTATATGTTCTATTTGAGTTTTACAATTAATTGGCCTACTATAAATTTATTTATCTCCATTTTGTGTATTCATTTCTATATTCTTAACCCTATCTACCCATAAAAGGATCCACATCCAATTTAGGTTTAAACACTAATTAAATCTGAATTATCTAATCCACATTTATCTCAACCAAATGTTAACTCATCTAGTCACCTTCCTCACTTTCTCAACCACCTCATGAGTCATCTTAGAACATTTAAACCAACTTGTGATTCATCCCTTGAATTTTCAAATACCTTTACCCATTCATGCTGAGTCATTTAACTACTAAATATCTTCCCCCTTCTTCTCAACACATAGGAATTAGTCATTATCCATTGGGATGAGTACTCAAATCAATTGTTGATTATTTTAATAATTTAACAAATTTAGATTTTTCTCAACCATTCATCTCACCACCCTCAAGCATATAAATTGACATTCAATCCTCTACTCAAAAACTCCACCTTCAAGCTATCAAAACTCTATTGAATTATCCTTGCGAATTTATTGAGATCAAAGCCATACACTGCCTAATTACTTTTGTTTGGAGAGGATTTGATCACACACATTAAGTAAAAAGAGAAAATATACCATTTTCATATGTTTTTTAAATTATTTTAATATATATCATATCATTTTCCTTTTTATACACACATGTTTCATAATTACTTGAGTCTAATACAAGCATATACTAGATACATAATACATGAGCTTACAAAAGTTAGACCTTTACTCTACCTAAATGACACACTACGTTAGGGACATCTACTTCTATTGATAAAAATTGATAAAAATGATTTTTTTTATGATCACTCGACATTATCATGTTGAGATTATATAATAATGCTTACACATGTCTATATTGATGTTTACACCTTACACAATGTGATATATATGTTATGTTACATGACAATTTTATAACACATGTATGTAGGTAAAAGTATGATATGTTTATGTTAGTTATTTATATTTCACTTATTCATCTTCTCACATGGCTTACTTGAGTGTACTTGTTTGTTACCTTGTTTTGATAAGAGAATATTTGAACATATTCCTTGTTTACTGGCCATAATGCCACTGAGTGTTGTTTATTTATTGTGTGTACATTTGAACATGTTTTCCCTTGAGTGTGTGACATTTGAACATGCCCATTATTTTTTGTCTCATTAACCCCTTTTGGGTGACATTAAGTGCTCTTGTGTGAGTTTGATTATTTATTGAGCTTATGTTTATTACTCCTAGATGTTGTCATGATCCATACCATGCATATTAGGGCTTGTTATATTTAGGAACTATGAGCTTAATTTATACATATATATAGATATGATACCATTATATTCTTTTTGTACTACATGATTGATACATATATGGAATGATTATGTTATCCTTTTGAGATAAGATGAATAAAAGATTAGTTTCCCATAACCTAAAAAGGGGGACATATCAATGGGGTTATGGCATAGAGACATGAATCTGCATACAAATAATTGTAAAAAATTGATACACTTTACATTATTTAGATATAACCTTGGATTATAATCCTATGTATTTGACACCAATTTTATAGATTTGGGATAAAGTTTTATAGATTTGTGACAAATATTATACATATTTTACAAAGTAGAGGTTACATTTTGATAGATACTTCAAATTGAGACACATTAGAGGTGCATATGCCATGCAAATGTACCAAAAAAAAAATACATATTTGGATCACAAACATTTATGCACTAACCTTACCAAGACGTATCATTTGAGATTTATATGTCTATAATAGTTGATTCCCTTGAGTAGTGTAATTGAGACTTAGCACCCTCAACCACCTTGTCACTACTTCCCTATAGAAATTGAGATGGTTACACCATTTGACTTGGATAAATATGCTATATTTACTAGATTATGTATACACTTGAGTTATGTGATTGAGATTTAGTGATATCAATGGCCTTAGGAAAACTCACCCTTACATTAGATTGAGGGCATGATCACCCTTTGATTTTCCTCTTTGCATTTGTAAGGTTTGATTGTGAATATCTTTCTCCAATGCTTCAATAAAGAAGCATCATTACCAAATTAAACTATCGAGGGAAACATGATTATAATAACACACAAGTGTACTCCTTCCTTGCTCTCTTCTCTTTCAAGTCGTTCAATTATTCAATTTTAATATTATATGCACTAATTATAATTTAACATGCTTTCAGTTAAGGTAATATACGTATAATAAATGCAAATAGTGCTCAAATGAAGATAAGGTGTGTTTTACACACCATGGTATGCTTTTATTTCATTTGAATTAGTAATTTTATCCTTATACATTACTATATTAAGAGGGGAAAATGTAGATATTATAATTTGATTATATATGATAAACTAGAATTGTACACTTAAAAAATATCACTCATGGTTCAACCCTTCAATTCATGATCTTCTCACCACTAAAAGGCTCGCATTTGACATCATACTATGCCTAAATTATTTTCCTATAATCTATTATGCCCTTGACCTATATTTCATCTAGGGATATGTGTGTCTAATTTATGTCTTACATACCTTTCATATTAACTTATTGCATTTCTCTATGTTCTTAGTATGGTCAACTTATAAAATAACTATGGATAAGTAAAGTATATTTAGGAGGTATCAGTTAGTCATTTCTCATCATATTCTAAATTCTAATCAAATTACATTATTGTAGAGGTTGTCCCCTAAAAGTGGCTCAGCCATTATTATCAAGTATTCTACTCTTCTATCAATTTTTATTATGTATCTAATTATTGTGCTCTTAATTCTTTCATATATTATTTCATTATTATGAACATCTAAGTAATGTCATTACATAGAGTGACCTTGATATTTTGATTACCCATATCAATTGTATCCCATGATCTATTTAAAACCTTATTTATATCCTAATTTTGTATTTATAGATCTTCAACAACTTTCTATTCATCTAGAGTCTATCATCCAGACTAGGGCACTAGCATCAATGTTGATGTCCCAAATCTGACACGAGTGTTTGAGCCTTACAAATAGTCAAATTTTCAAATATTTTTACATGTATGGGTTGGCCTATTTGTCTTAATTAAACTCTTATATACTTAAAAAGGTATGGTGTAAATCCAAATCAAAGTTCTTTCAGTATAACCAAATAATGTCTAGTAAAGTACTAAGTAAACACATATAAATCTAACACTTAATCATTTTCACAACTAAATTATACTACCCTATTCTTTCTAATATCCAAATGAGTCATAGGATTAGTCTTCTTATAGGTTTAAAGCATTCAAAGAGTAAACCATGAGCAATATTTATCAAGTTACAATCTAGATCAATACATGTATATGTATATAGCATATTGCACAATTATTCATACATATTCTCATATAAGAGGGAGAGATACATTAGTTTGAGGCCCTTTATGATTATATGTCTATGTAGGCAACACTCATTAATAGATGGGTATTTAAGGTTGTCTCAACTTCACTTGATCCCACTACACACTATTTTACAAGTTGACATGGTCAAGTTAGAGGTCCTAGGATTTTGATCAAAATATTGATATCTAGAACCTCTACTCATGATCCAAGTCAATAATATTAATGGAAATAATAAAATATAATAAGCATAGTTAGTTTTTTCAGAAAAGTATTTGTATTATGTATCAGATAGAAGCATCAATGGTAGTGTTAAAATCTTGATGGTAGTGTCTAAACTAACATAAAGCAAGTATTCAAAATCTGATGAATCATTGTAGATAATTATCTTATCTTTTCCTATACTTGCATCTTCTAGATCTACTTATGTATTAATAAATAAGCTAAGTATTGTTTCTTATTCATGTTTCTACATTCCAGTTACTATTTGTATTATACCTTCTAATTTAGCATACTTTCATAATTTAGAATTGCATTAGAATATTATGACTCTAAATTATTTAATTGGCCTAATTTTAGAATAGTTTAACCATTTGTTTGATTAAGATATTCTCCCCTACCCCATTCCAAAAGGGGTTAAACAATATATTGTCTAGTTGGCCTATAATCTCTATTTTGTCCTTGACCACCCTGACTTCTATCTATCTTAATCATGTGGGGGCCACTGGTGGTGATGTTTTGTATGTTATTGTGAGTTTTGTCTAGGTTTAGGCATGTATTCATGGTTTCAGTAACCACATCTAGGTGAAAGTTGGGTGCCTCATGATCTAGATTCTTAATGAGCCCATATCCTGCTTTATAGTCATTATTTTCCCTCCTAAAATATATCCCTTGGGTATGTGCATGGATTTGGGGGAAAATTCCATAGACATTTCCCATAATGCAATCATGTTATTTGAAATAATGTGATTATGTTATTTAAATTATGGATCAAGAATTATCGAGCCATAATTCAATCATGTTATTAAATAACACGATCACATTATTAAATAATGCAATCACATTATTTAAAATAATAACATGATCATGTTAATTAAAACAAATAATGTGATCATGTTAATTACGCAATCACATTCCCTATGTCACTAAAAAAATACTAAACCCAAACATAAAATTTCCTCATTTTGCATTTGAGCATTCTTTCTTTCCCCACTCTCCTCCACTCCTCAATCACATTTTTCCTTAGTAAGGCTAAAACTTGCCACAATTCATCCTAAGAAGCCACTAATTGATGATGTCATTATGTAGAAGAGGTAAGTGCTAAAAATCTACACTTGTTAACCCTAAATTTTAGTAATTATTTCTTATTTTCATTATTTAATTGGTAATTTATTTATTTTGAACAACCCATTTTGATAACCCTCTTGTTCCTCTACCTATCCCTCTTGTTCCTCCTCTTAACCTTCCACCTAACCCTCTTATTCCTTATCATAACCCTCCTCCTAACCTTCCTATAGTTCCAAAATATCTCCCAGGCAGTCAGGAGAGTCTAGTTGACCACATTATGGAAAATAAAATTAAAATTAAAGAATTAATTGGGATAATGAGGGATCTCACTTCCACCAACACCTACCACACCTATCTAGTGAATTCCCTAGAGACATTATTAGGTCAAATTGACTATATAATGAGTCAAATTGATAGATGGGCTTCATATTTAGATACTTGTAGGGTTTATTATGCTAAAAAATTATCATCACATGAGTTAAAGAACAAATACATATAAAAATCCTCTATTTGTGCCTTATTTATTGACCTAGCCACCAATGCACCATTTTTAGTAACTACTAAATGTTTTCCAATCCATTACTGCCAACATAATTTAATCACAACCAATTTTTGGGACCAATGGTGGGTGGTGTTTGAATATAAACTATGTAATAAACATGAGGTCCCATTGTATTTTTTGAGGAAACTCTACTATGATTTTATTTTTAATGAGATTTTGAACTATTTTGATTATAATGAGTTTTAGGGCTGAGGGAAAGGATCTACATAGGATCGACCAGGTACATGTCATGTGCCTAATCAACCTATAAGGATCTGTATCTAAAATCCACTGGAACTTGAAATCCCCTCTATAGTTCAGTGGGTCATAAATATTAACACTCTACGTGAAATTAGTTCCCTCATCGATACACATGTTCTGCATATGAGTAGGCTCTCACAGATTGATGCTATAAATATACCACCTAGTGTGCATACCCAACCCACCCTCACAAATCTTATGGAGCTATATGCACTAGACCTTCTAATGATGATGGTTTTATTGGTTTAGATGGTTTGGATAATATACTTATGAGTGATGAGTTTTTAGTATGCACATTTGGTGTGCAGATATCAACCACTACACAGATGTAGGTATATTTTATATAAATGTCATGTTAAATTTAATTTATATTTAAAATTTTAATTTAGCTAAAATTTTGAAATTTTAATTTAGTTAAAAATTAATTTACATATAAATTGAATAATATATATGTTATTTTTTATGTTTTATGAGGTGACAGTGCCTTCATCATCATAGTTGACATTTGTAGCATTTGATTTGATGCAAGCATTGTTTACATTTTCAGATCCAGTTGTTGGCCCATCCACTAATATATCTATCTTTGTTAGGACAACACCTTTTACTTATACAGAAGTAAAATTTTGGGTTAATATTATGATATATGTGTGTTTAGTCTATGTATATTGGCCTTGTAAATTTAAGTTAAATTTATCTATCAAGTATCTCAAAATCTAAGTATAGTACTATTAAATACACTCTTGGTTTAATAAAGGAGAAAAACTTTCCATATATATCTTTGATACTTTATATAAAGTTAAGTGAGACCTTGTTTACATTTAGTTGATGGCTCAAATAGACACTCCTCCATCACTATGAGTCAATATACACATAGGCATTAATGTTGCAATGTCATTACATAGGTGCTAGGAGAGGTATATATTAACTTGTAATTTTAAATTGTAAAAATAGACTTGTTTTAATAATTTTACAAGATACTTGGGGAAAATATAACTTATGTGAATGTATTTTGTATGTAGGGTTGTCCTATAACATTTGATAATCCCAATTAGATGATTATTAGGGTAAATTATAATTTTTCTTCCCTATTTTAGATGCCTATTCAAATAACTGAGCCTACCACTAACTTCTTTGAGCATCAAAAATTGATTAAGTAGGACCATGAGCTTGCAGCAAGTGCATGTTTATAAGATTTTTTATTCTAGTTTAAAATTAATTTCTTAACAATTGGTTGAATGTATTTTATGCTAATTTTATAATAATACTTGTATTTTAATAGGTTAAGTTGCAATTGAGCTATGAGCATAAGACCCATAGTTATATTTTGGATCAATATGAGGCATTAGAGGGATCTCCATCTACCAATAGGACATCCTAAGGAGAGTCTTCTTCGAGAAAGGCCAAGAGAGGGAGCTTATTTGATGATTAGGATGTCTTACATGAGATGTGATATTTTGTATGCCTATATGGAAATGTATGCATTTTTGATATTGTATATGTGTATATGATATTCACCCGACATTAGAAACTATGTTGGTAGATGTAATTTTTTGTATGCCTATCATGGCAATATATGTATTATTGGCATTATACATGTGCATTTATGAACTTTTTAGATTTTTTATCTGAATTATGATAATATATCTATTTTATATTTAGTTTTAATTTAAAATGTTATTGTATAGTATTGTTTTTATCTTCCAAACTATTATATATCAGATCTCATATTTAATGTTGTACATAAATGAGGATTAAAAAATTGTTCTTTTCAATTTTATAAATTTATGATGTCCCATATTTTTTTAAATTAAAGTTTTTATTTAATTATGTGTAGTAGAAACGACTAATGACACTCTTATATAGTTTGCATTTATCATTACCCATTTACAACTTTTTAATTAATCATCAACACAATTTGATTTCACTTAAGGCCCATACCCAATCATGTTCATACTTGTATAATTATAGACATAGAATCATTCATAAATCCCTATAAATTTCTCACTCAAATACCTATACCTAAAAGTTACTTGATCTTTCATCTTCACCTGGCTCTAATGAATTTTCTACTAGCTTTTCTTGAAACTAGACCTACTACTTATATGCCTTCTATGATTATTATTCCTTTATATTTTCCCTCACCTATAGATTAATCTCTATCAATACCTCTTTTGCACTCAATTCCTTTTAGTAACCATGTGCATGGTCTAATTCTTCCTCTTTATAGCTTTATCTTTCCTAAACGTACAAGATGAAGTTTTGCCTAACCTTGAATATAATGTATTTAGTATGATAAAATTTAACCTTACTATCTTTAAATAAAATATTCACTCATGAGACAATGATCCATCTTTGGCTAAACCCCTTTATCATCTCCTAGTACCACCTAATGCATAGTTTGCTCCTCTATGTTTAAAAAGGATATGAAATTCCTATTCATATTATTTAATACATGAAGAATTCCAACCTTAGTTATCCACTCTTGTTCTCAACTTGATTTAAAATCCACTCTCAAATAATCTTCTTTTAAACTAGTCAATTACTCATTATGTTTGCTCTAAACTAGTCACCAATCTCTCAGATCTACTCTCCTTCCTTTAAAAAATTATTATTTAAGACTCTTTGGATATGTCTTAGAAAAACTAAAGTATTTATGTATGTGTCAAAACTTATAATAAATAAACCAACTATATGTCTCTAAGATATTTATCTCTCATTCTCAAATTTTATCTTTTTAAGTTTCTAGGTCTCTAAACCTAGTTGTTGCTTCAATAGGTCAATTTCTCAAAATAGAGTTTTTAGATATTAAAAATTATATTTATAGTATTATTTAATAAATTATAACATTTTATAACCCTTAACCAAGTTTATATAACCCAAATAAAGTAAAAATTCATCTTACCTTATGCACAACTTTCTCAAAAATGGTCTTCTACATGTGTACATAAAAATAATCCTATGTACCTATCATTTCAAAACTTTTGTCAACCTAATGATACTTGGGCTTGGTTATAATATCAATTCCATAGTTGATCACAAATTATTAGACCTTAGTGTTCAATCATTTGAGTTCTAGAGGTGTTTTACTCATGAAACCTTTACTTTAGATTTACTCAAAAAAATTGCAGGCTAAAAGCTTAGCTAAGACTATTGTCAACATAGATTATACATGTATTTGGTGATGTTCCTAAATAAAATTTACTATCCTCCAACCTATCCCTTTTTTCATTTACTCTTAACACTCTCTCACTATAAATTCTCTAGGCTTGGCTATGCCTAGATGCCTTCCTCTTATTTAATACTTTCAAGAACACTTCCTTTATCTTTTATATCCACCTATCCAACCTTCATTCAACCCACTCAATATAATTTCAAAGTCCTCCACACTTTTTTTCACCTTTTCCATTCAAGGGATATTTGGCTTAATATTCCTAATGCACATTCTTGAGACTGGTTTTTGACCCTTCAAGACCTCACTCATTCAACACCTTCAACACTTTACTCCTGACATTCTATTTATTTCTAGGCCTATCCTTAAGGGTGTTAGGCCTCCTATAAATGATATTTGACAACTGATATTTTAAAATATCACAAACCTATTCTATCTTCCAAATCACCTTGAAAACATAAAATACACTTTCATGCAAAAGTGGGTGAGAAAGGGGAGAGAGGAATGTGGAAACACTAACAATAAATATTATCAAAGTTTAAGTTATGATTTCATAAATCTAGTTTTGATGCTTCCTAACCAAAAATTGACACTTCCAACATGTATAGGGTGGTGTATAATTTATAATAATATGTTCTTGGCCTCCCATCAGGCCAAATCAACAAACCCACCATCTATTTTGGCCTCAAGAACACCCTTCCCAATACAAGAAAAATGTAACTTTTTAGCCTAAGTTCAAATATGCATAAAATTAAACCTATAAGCCATTTTCATGAACCATCAGATCCCTTCCCTACCTATTTAATCCTTATAATTTAGTATACATCACTTAAATGGAACCTTCTAGATTAATCTATTGGATAAGTTGCAGTGATGGGTCCAAAAATGTAAATTTTTGGCATTGAATAGGCAACTTTTTGAGCTCCAACTACCATTTATACTTCTAGGACATCCACTTGAGAAATTATAACTTTTATCTCTCTCTCTCTCTCTCACACACACACACACACATGCAATTTACACATTATCATACTATCATGAAATTTAAATCTACTTTGAAGTGCATTTTCACTCCCATTCAGGAGTGCAGAAACACTGACAATAAATATTGTTAAAGTGTAAGTTATGGTTGTATAACTCTAGTTTTGATGCTTCTTGATCAAAAATTGACAGTAAAAAAATGTTTTATGGGGAGTATAACATGTATTACTAGGTTATTTTCCTTCCATCAGGCCCAACTGACAAACCACCACCCATTATGGCCTCAAGAAAGCCCTTCCCAATACAAGAAAAGTGCATTTTTTAGTTTAAGTTCAAAAATGCATAAAAAAAAATTATAAGTCATTAATGTGAACTATAAAATCCTTAATATACCTATTAAATCCATATAATTTCACCCCATGTCATTTATTTTTACCCTTCTATAGTAATCTATTGGACAAGTTGTAGTGATGGGTCCAAAATGTAAGTTTTTGGCATTGAATAAGCAACTTCTTGAGCTCCAACTACCTCTAGGACATAAAATTGAGAATATATCACTTTTATAACATGTATATATGAAAATTACACATAATAATACTTCCATAACATTCAAATCTGCCTAGAATTACATTTTCAATGTCGTTCAGGAGCACAGAAACACTAACAATAAATGTTGTCAAAGTTTAAGTTATGATTACAAAACTCTAGTTTTGAGGCTTCTTGAAAAAAACATAAATATGGGTGGATAATGTCTATTAATAGGTTATTGGCCTCCCATCATGCCTGATCGATAAACCCACCACCCATTCTAGCCTCAAGAATGCCCTTCCCATTACAAGAAAAATGTTATTTTTTAGCCTAAGTTCAAACATGCATAAAACAAAACTTGTAAGTCATTTTTGTGAACCTTAATATATATCCCACACATAATTAATCCCTATAATCTCACCTTATATCACTCGTGTGGAATATTTAAGAGCAATCCATTGGGTAAGTTATACTGATAGGTCCAAAAATGTAATTTTTTGAGCATTGAATAGGCAACTTCTTGAGCTCTAACTGCCATTTCTAATTTCAAGACATCCAATTAATAATATATTACTTTTATCACATATTTATAGTAAAATTACACATTATCACATTACCAAAATTTTCAAATCCACCCAAAAGTGCATTTTCAATACCGTTTAGGAGCACAAAAACACTGACAACAAATGTTATCAAAGTATAAGTTGTGGTTATAAAACTCTAGTTTTGATACTTACTAACCAAAAAATGACATTTACAACATATATTGTTGGGTGGATAAAATATATGACTAGGTTTTTGGCCTCCCATTATGCCTGATGAACAAACCCACCACCCATTCTAGCCTCAAGAATGCCCTTCCCAATAAAAGAAAAATGAAATTTTTAGCCTAAGTTCAAACACGCATAAAATTGAACTTGTAAGTCATTATTGTGAGATGTAATATCCTTAACATACCTATTTAATCCCTATAATCACTCCTTATATCACTCATTTGTAACCTTTGAGATTAATTCATTAGATAAATTGTAGTGATGGATTCAAAAATACATCATTTTAGCATTGAATAGGTAACTTCTTGAGCTTCAACTACCATTTCTACTTCTAGGACCTCCACTTTGGAATATATCACTTAAATAATGTCTTGATAGTAAAATTAAAAATTATCACACTACCACTACATTCAAATCAACCCATAGTCTATTTTTAGTACCTTTCAAGAGCGTAAAAACATTGACAACAAATGTTATCAAAGTTTAAGTTATGGTTGTAAAACTCTAGTTTTGATGTTTCTTGACCAAAACCTAAGACTATAAACACATATTATGGTCATATAACATCTAATACCATGTTATTGGCCTCCCATCAGGTCCAATCAACAAACCCACCACCCATTTTGGCCTCAATAACACCCTTCCCAATATAAGAAAAATGCAGTTTGTTAGCCTAAGTTCAAACATGCAAATCATTTATGTGAACCATAAGATCCCTCCCATGAATATTTAAGCCTAAAAGTCACACCTTATAGAATTTATATGGAACCTTTGAGAGTAACTATTGGATAAGTTGTAGTGATGGGTTCAAAAAAAGTAACTTTTTGGCATTGAATAGGCAACTTCTTAAGCTCCAATTGCCATTTCTACTTCCAAGACCTCCAATTGATAATATATCATTTTTATCACATATTTAAAGTAAAATTAGACATTATCACACTACCATGATGTTCAAATCCACCCAGAAGTGATTTTTTAGTACCTTTTAGGAGTGCAAAATCACTAACAACAAATGTTATCAAAGTTTAAGTTGTGGTTACAGAACTTTAGTTCTGATAATTCCTGACCAAAAATGATACTTCAAAAATGTCCATGGGGTAAGATAATATCTATGGATAGGTTATTTTTCTCCCATAAGGCCTGATCAATAAATCCACCACCCATTCTGGCCTCAAGAATGCCCTTTCCAATATAAGAAAAATGTATTTTTTTAGCCTAAGTTCAAACATGCATAAAATGAAACCTATAAGACATTTAGATGAAATATAAGCTCCCTGTCCTACCTATTTAATCCTTTTAATTACACCTATATCACTTAGGTGTAACCTTTGAGATTAATCTATTAGACACATTGCAGTGATGGGGTCTAAAAATGTAATTTTTTGGCATTGAATAGGCAACTTCTTGAGATCCAACTACCATTTCTGCCTCTGGGACCTCCACTTGAGAATATATCACTTTGATCACATCTATATAGCCAAATTAAATGTTATCATACTAAAATTATTTTTAAATCCACCTAAAATTACATTTTTAGTACTGTTTAGGAGCATGGAAACACTGATAATAAATGTTGTTAAATTTTAAATTATGGTTATAGAAATCTAGTTATGATGCTTTGTGACCTGGAAGTCTATTTCCACTACCATTCAAGAGAAAATAAACACTAAGTACTTAAAATTTTATCTTCTCTTAGCTTGAAGAATATGGAATTCTCTAATGATAGTTCCAACCATGTGAAAGTGGAAGCTTATCTAGCACCACTAACCTATAAAAAATTATAAGTAATTAAAAAAAAGTCATATGTACTACCTAGAAAATAAAAAATATTTGGTAAAATTGATTACATATACATTTGAAAATTCAACATACCAACTTATTTCAATCTAATGAACCACTAAGATCTTCTCTAACCTTAATAGTATCAAAAATAGAATCAATGTCTGGCTCTTAAACCTTTCATAGTATTGTGTGTAATGGTCTCCCATGATATTTTAGTAATTGAATATTCATTATAAGAATCAAATTTGAATAGTGCATTATCTTCCTATGAATTTCAAAATTTTCAAACAACCATTTATCTAAATTGTTTATAGGATATCATCAAAACCAAGTTTCAATGACTATTATTGACCCAGTGGGATAGTCAATGTTTTCTCCATCTATAACTAGGGAAGTCAATTTTTTTTTTCTCTCTACACACCAACATAAGTAGTAATTAGTGAATTATTCATTTTACTCATCTAAAATAACTACAAAAACATGATAAAAAACCATTTTTAGTGACACTATGAAGATATATAATCAGAATAAATTGTACATAATGAAAAATATTCTACCTAACTACACTTGATCAGATACATGGTTAAAGTCATCTAATGATTTCATATTTATAAGTTTAAATGCTATTAGAACTTGATATGTTTTAATTTTAATTAGAGTTTTGTAATTCTAATTATCCCCCCAATCTTTTGACTCACACTCATTCCAAACAAAGTTTATGCATGTAAAACAAAAACATGTCAAGTATCTTGTATGAATAGTCCAAGAACTTACATTTGAGATACAAAATGAGTGGAGGTCACTTGAACCTGTTAGATTCATATAATACTCATAATTTTCCAATTTTTCTTCATCCATTAACCAAAAATGTCTATGAATAGTAGAATTTGGTTTAACACCATGACACACGTTCTCATTACACCATTTAACAATAGTTTTTGCATTTGTCAAATCAACACCCTCTTCAAATTTCAATTCCTCACTTGTAGTAGATCCTTTTACACATGATCCAACACCATCATGATTCATTTTCCCATTTCCAACCTCAACAAAACTCCAAATGTGTTCTACACTAGTGGTAACATGCATCCTACTCAACCAATAAAACATATGTGCATTTTTTAATTGTGATATGAAATTGTCTAACTAAATGTAATGTTGATTGAAATTAATGTTACTCTAACTCAAATATTTATATAAATTCTTAAAACAAATTTTCACATACTTTTAATGATGTGATCAATCATCATTTATTTAGAAATGGTGCTCCCTTAATATTTTCTATTACTGCTTTGTATTATCAAGTGCATGCATGAATATAATAACTTATGATGAGTTATAATACTATGATTGAACTTCCATTAGGGGTTTGGATGTGTAATTTTTATAAAATTCAACTAATAAAATAATCAAATCAAGTGGAAATATATCATTTATTATCATGAAATGTTCATCCAACCATCTAGCCCTGTGTGTGTGCCTTGCATACTCATAAATAATTTTCTCCCTAAATTTGACAAAAATTTCAAAAACATATTTTTTGTAATAAACTCACACCTTTTATATTATTTGGCAACTTATACTTGATAATTCATTAATTTATATTTAATTGAACCAACTAATTCCTATCCAATTGCACTTGTACTCTCCTTATGGATAGAATTTATTTATTTTGGTAGTCTACCACAAATGTTGTAATTTCCATTTAAAAATGAATTGTTATAAAATAAGTATCCATCCAGTATTTTGAAAAAAATAGTTGGATTAAATTCCCTATTTGATTTTGATGGAAAGTCAATACCACATTCCTTCAAAATGTTGTTAGTATGCAAAGTACAATGAATATGGTGAAAAACATCATGGTGCATTGAAAATTCAACATTTTGCCTATAACAAGTGGTGTGTGTGTGATTTATTTTTACATAAAAAGGTTTGGCCATTTCAAAATAAATTTGACAACTATAAATTTGTGGATGTTTTTCCAAAAATTAAGAGTACAATTATGTTTTATTCATATCCAATAAATGTTTCGGATGCAATTCACAGTTATGATAACCAACTCTTCTTTTCACTAAATTTCTTGTATTGGGAAAAACTCTTGTATTATCTTTCCAAAATTAAGCAAGTAACTCCTTGAGATTATTAGATATAGCCTTATCCTTTCATGGAATTCTACCAAATAATGACTAAAGATCATTGGTATTAAGTTCATTAAGTCTTTCACGTCTTTCAATTATTTTCATTAATGTTTTTCTATTTATATTAAGTGATCAACTTATTTTTGAAAGCATTCATTTTTCCCTATTTGGCCACTTATTGCACAAGTTATAAGTATATGCTAGGCAATATTACAATCTTGGGTGAATTATTTTGGGCCTATAGTATGATATGCATCATGTAAATTTTCAATAATTTCATTATTTTCATCATCCATGTTAGATGTTCTTAGTCCTAATGTGTACATTATAGGTCTCATCTTAATCAATTTTATCAATGAAACAAATAATTGACATCTTTGACTATCATAATCCAAATTATGAAATAAATCAACCCAAAATTATTGAGCTAGTCTTCTTTAATGGTGATCAAACATTTTTTTATGCACTGGTTCTAAAATATTTTCATCACTTTAATTAATTACTTGTCTTTTATATGCATAATTCTTGGAGGTGTTGTTAATGGTGGAATTTATTGAGATCGTGTTTCAAAATCATTATTACTTTCATTATTTATATGTAGGATGACATTTTATTCATTGTTTATTTATTCATTATATGTTTCCATGAAATTTTATTGATTGTTAATTTCATCATTATTTATTTATATCAAATTTTCTTCATTAATGGGGGGTGAAGCATCATACATAGACTCATCATCAACAAAATCAAAAACTTATAAATTTAAATGTAAACTTCCAACATTATCTAATTCATTATTTTAAATTTCATTATTATTCATTTTATTATGGTCAATTTCATCATTATTCAATTCATTGTGGTCAATTTCATCATTGTTTAATTCATTATTGTCAATTACATCATTATCTATGGCATTTTGTTCATTAGGATTAGGGTTTGTACCTTGTATACCATGAAGTTTTTGCATTTGTATCTTGCATTTATCTCTCAAATATTCTAATTCCTCTGGTGTTTTTTTCTTCAACATATTTCTCTTCCATCTTGATCTATCGCCCATCAAAGATAATTGACAAATTTTCAAAGGTGGGCTCAAAGGTATACAGGTCCTACAGGTCCCATAGAGAATGTTTGTAGGGACATAATTCTTGATTTGGGTTAAAAATAGATGTTAAAAAGTGAGATTTGTCTATATTAATAAGAACATAATCACTTTATCTAATAATGTGATCACATTATTCTTAATACTTGGTTCAGATTAAACATAGATGTTGAGAAGCAAGTTTTATCTATATTAAGATTAATGTGATTATGTTATTTAATAATAAGATCATGTTATACTTAATAAATATTAGGGTTAGGGATGAATGATTAGTGATTAAGGCATTAATGCATAGGTATTAGGGATTAGGGATTAGGTCATTGGTATTACAATTTATGTTTTAGGGTTTAAGGATTAGGGATTAGGACATAAGATTTAGGTTTAAGGGTGTATATAAGGTATAATAGATTTATGCCATGTGAACATATTATTACTACAAAGGATGTTAATTAGGACTAAATGTATTGGTAAATAGGGAAAGTTTATGGTTTACAATTTAGGGTATAGTGTTTAGGTTTTATGGTTTAGGGCTTAGCTTTTAATGTATATGTGATTTAGGGTACATAGGGTCAATTACAAAGATAATTAAGGATAATTTGAATCACTTGGATCTATTTTTGACTATATAATGTGTTTTTGGGTTGTCATTATACCCCATGTCATCATGAAAATTGAGTGGATTAGTTAAATGGGGTAATTGGTCATGTGATTTAGGCTAAATTGAGCCCTGTAAATTTAATTCTTAGTCTAAATGATGTTAATTTGGGTTAAAATGATTGGTTTAATGTTTAAAGAGTTTACATTTATGGTTTAGAGTTTATGGATTGATAACTTTAGGGATTACAGATTATCATATAGGTTTTAGGGTATATAAGGTACAATCATGAAAGGGATTGGGGAAAATTTGAGCTCCTTAAACCTATATCTATGAGTAAAGAATGTGATTTTGGGCTCAATTAGCCCCCACTTCATCATAGATTGAGCCAATTAGTCAATTTTGGTAATGAGTGATGCAATTTTGACCAATTTCATCCCTATGAACCTAATTCTTATTATATAAAGGATGTTAATTGAGGATAAATTTATTTGTTTAGGGTTTAGGGTCAAAAATTTTAAGGGTTTGGGGTTTAGGGATTATGACTTAGGGTTTAAGGTAAATTATATAAGGTTTAGAGTTTAAGTTAAATGGCACAAGGTTTAGGGTTTAAGATATCAGATATAGGGTCCAATCACTAAGGTAATTGAATAAAATTTGAGTTGTGTATTCACCTATTCATGAAAATTACCTTAATGTTTTCATTTTTAAAAAAATTAGGGTCATTTAAGCCATAGATGTTTCATATATTATACAATAGATTAAGCCATAAATTTTTTTTAGGGGCTCAATTTTGCATAAATCACACCCCTAATTACACAAATTGACTAATAGGATCAATTCATGATAGAATCAAACTTAATTTTCCCTAATTCATATCTTTATCTTGAAGAGGTTTAAATTGGCCTCAAATGCCTCCTTAATTAAATGAATCAACTCTTTGGTTAATTATATATAACATGATAATAGGTTTAATTTCACTCTAAATCACATCATATATAATTTAAAATAGGATTATATGGCTCATTTTGACCCTAATTACCTCCATAATTAAATTAATCAACATTTGCATTCATTAACTGATGACTTTAAGTTTATTGATCTCAAAACCATATTCTTTACATGTATAACTTTCATATAAATAAATAATGTTTCTTTGATTCAATCAAGATAATGAAATTGGAGTTGATCAGTGCCCAAATCATATTTTATAGTCTTGTAATTAGGTTGAAGGGGCTCAAAATAGCCACAATTTACTTTAGATGCATAGTTAGATTAGTACTCTAAAGGCTAAATTTTGGCCATAGGTTTAAAAAATGCATTTTATGACATCTCATGATAAATTTAGTTATATCATAAAATGTAGAATGAGTTACACCTTAAAACCAAGTAATTATAAGTAGTCAAGTCAACATATTAAAATGCCCATAAAATTTTTGAAGTCTAATGTGATACCATGAAAACATAATTCACTATCTAAGGTTAGTGACATTTCCCATATGACATTAAAGAAAACCACTATTAGGGAGCTCAATAACATATAAGAACATATATAAAATTTGAACTTAAGAGCAAATTTGGGCTTTTGGGTGTTATGAATATATAACATGATTATATCATTAACATGATTGTATTATTAACTAACATGATTACATTACTAATGTGGGTAATAATGCAATCATGTTATTAAAATTATTGCACTATTTGAAATTTAATTCAAACACCAAGCCTTTTGGCTCAATAATGGCTTGGATTATAGAGCCAAAGGCTTGGACCTATGAATCTATAGTTGAGTCTAAGAGTATTGATAAAAAATAAAAAAAATGAACTTTGATCACCAAATACACTATGATTTTAAATGATAAAATTCAAAAACTTAATACCATTATGATGATCACACTCTCCTCTTTCCAAAAATATGATTTTTATAATTTTTGGACTAGTTTAAGGTTTCAAACTATGTTGATTTCTAACTATACCTTTTTTAGGCAACTAATTGTTGTAAACATATATGCCTATACATGTTCATGTAATTTGTATTTCAAATGATCCAAGTGAAAAACAAGTTATATGTTCATAAATTAGGCCTAATTCTACACACATTCAAAAAAAAAAATCCATTTTTTTGAGGTAGTTAGGCATGCCACATGGGTAGCTATCTATTTTTTGTTAGTTTTTAGGATCTATTTACTTGCAAAATTCATTAAAAAAAGTATTCATTGAAAAAATATAGGTCACAAACTAGAATATCTTATCTAAATTTTCACTAAAGTGTTTCAAATAATATTAAACATTTCTCAAAAAATGGTGTGTTGCATGACCTTCTATCTACTCTATTTTCTTAAAAGAATAGGAGTTTCTCTTCATATTTTAGATGTTTGACCTAGTTACACTTAACCAATTTTTTTTAGAAATAAGTGTTTTGGAAACTAGACTTGAAATGTTACATTTCATGTTCTTACACCATCTTCAAATTTGGAGTGTAGATATCTCAAATTCTCTACATAAGTTTAGAGTTCTAAATTTTCAAGAAAATCATGTCCATGGGTAGGCCCCTTTTTGTCCCCCAACTTTGTACACTTACCCCCTTATTCACTTTTATTAAGTATACCTTATCTATAATCTCAAGGGTCATAAGAGAGAAGGCAAATAATCCCAACTGTATCTAAATTTAGGCCCTTGATGAACAAACTCACTTTATTCTTCTTATCCTAAAGAAAATTCACATACTATAACAAGTCCATAAATTGGCTCTCACACTGAG
The DNA here is from genome assembly GCA_037957365.1 of Torreya grandis. NCBI lineage: Eukaryota > Viridiplantae > Streptophyta > Pinopsida > Cupressales > Taxaceae > Torreya > Torreya grandis. The sequence continues at coordinate 1,399,998 of JARHVA010001970.1, read as the reverse complement.
CCATAGTACCAATGCCATATTGTAGCTTATATAACTCCTAAATTAACTTATATGAAATGCAGTGATAGGTATAATGTTCTAAACCACTCCTCAAAAATCTTCCAATCAATAAACACTTTATCCATATGCAACTTTCACTCTTTGTTCCTCCACCAAATCCTTACTATGACTCTAAGAAAGAGGATAACAAATCATACCTTAACATTTGTATCATAAATTTATAGATGAAAATAACTATCGAAACTCAAAGTCCAAGCTTCAACACCAAAACCATCCCCATTTCCATGAAAATTTAGTGGTTGGAGTCTCAAAAAAATATGAATAATGTTTCATGCCTTGACCCTAGGTGGACAATGCTCCTCATGTCTCTCTTCATGTGGTGAAGGGGATCTCTTTGACTATTATTGTGATGGACTACATGAACTTTATTTATGTTAAGAAGCCTAATATGATGGAGGTAGATAATTCCTCTTTGAATAATCTCTAGCTATGAGTAACCTATCATGTTGTAGCCCCATCATCCAATATAAGGCTATTAAAATGTGTGGCTTGAAGTCCACTAGTGCATGTTGTTACTCTACCAATAAGACCTCCCTACGGGTAGTCAAAATAAATCACTTACCTCTTTGGAAAGACATCTTGCATGAGCATGGGACATGTATTAGAATGTTTTGAAGAGAGGTTCCAATCAAAAAAATTATCTAGAGTTCCTGTGTTGAACCTAAATTCTAATGCCAAAATTCTCATGCCCAAAAATTAACTCAATGATAATTTTATAAAAATGAGCTAATAATTTTTTTTTGTGTTAAATTGTAATGGTATTAGGTTTCACTTGTGGGTTCAAAAACCCTTACTTACACCATTGAAAAATTTATTAGGTTGAAGAGGTTATCAATTTAAGGTTAGGCTTAAAAATAATAATTAATGACAAGGTTTGACTTAATTAGTTATGGCCCTAAAATTAAAATTCCACTAAAAGGCTAGTTATTTTATTTATTTTAAATTATGTCCCAAAGTGTTCTTCACACTTCAATTAATTTTATTCAAATCATTCTCTTAAGTATTTTATAAATATAATATTATCCACAAGAATAATTCAATGGGTACATCTTTATAATTTTGGCTTAAGTAAAAAAAAATGTTAATTAAGAGCCAATTTAAAAGTATTTAATAAAGTTATATCCACAAGGTTGATTAATTAGATACATAAGCAATAAAAAGGTGAGTAAGTATTTGGAAAATTCATTAAGGCATAAAACATTGTTGAAAAAAAAAACTTTTTAATAAATGTTATGGTGGGTTAAATCTTCACCATTAGATTTTAAGGAGCTCTACCTTAGGATCTAGGTTTTAGAAAAGTTGCCATGGTTTACGTATGAGTAAATTAAAAAGTCAACTAGTTCTATTGTGCTTATATTTTATTTTACTTCTCTCTTTCTTTTTTATTTTTGTTGTATATTTTGAAGAGGGAGGAAATTTTCTCGTATTAACATATATTAGGTGTATGTTCTTTCTTTTTGTACATAGATGTCCTTTTTTTAATTCAAAAATATATATTAAGATTTATATATATTCATATATATATGCAATCATAAATATATATTTATCTCATAGACACACATTTATGTTTTAGGATAATGCAAGTACCTCAAATAAGAGGTGGGTGGGTGGCCAAACCCCACCTACAGTTGAGTAGTGTAGGTGGTTGGGTCATGATGTCCTATTTGCATCTCAAAACTGTTGAGGTCGACAATGTTGTCCCTAATGCCTTTTGGTATAGTTTTCCCTTCTTATAATAAAAGGGGGGTTGGTGGTAGCTTTTCCCCTTTGATTTTTTTGTAATTTGCAATCCTTGACCGAAACCTATATTTTTTATATTTTTAAATCATTATTATTATTATTTAAACTTTTAAAAAGGCCATTTGACCACATACAATTTTTTTTATTATTATTTTTTTAGTCTTTTATGTATTTATTATAATAAATTTTTTAATTAAAATGAACTCAAATATAAATGTTTATAAATATATAATTTATTCTCCCATGGTTATAGATATGTATATATATAGACACTTGTAGATGATATTGTATGACTATGCAATACCTTAGTCTTGTGCACTTGGAATAATCATGACCCTAAAAAATATATAATTTATTATCCAATGGTAAATTATATATATTTTTAGGGTCATGATTTTTCCAAGTCTACAAGACTGAGGTGCTACATAATCATATAATATCATTTACAGGTGTATGTGTGTGTGTGTGTGTGTGTGTATGTATATGTGTGTGTATATGTATATGTATATGTACACATACACACACACACACATGTGTGTGTGTGTGTGTGTGTGTGTGTATATATATATATATATATATATATATATATATATATACATATATATATATATATATATATATACATATATATATACATATATATATATATATGTCTATGTATATATGCATATGCATATACATACATGCATGCACACACACACACACACACACACACTTGTAGATGATATTTTATGATTATGTAACACTTTAGTCTTGTACACTTGGCACAATTATGACCTTGGTTGTTCCTCTTAGTTTTACACATGCCTTATTTCCCCAAGCCTCATATTTATTTTATATTATACCCCTTGGCCTATGTCTTAGTATGACAAGCCTTATATTGCTGACATAGACAACTCATCTTGCCCAAAATGCTTAAAATGTACTTATCTTACACCTCTACAAGTTCTAAGCTTGAGTTTGTTCTCCTTCTTCTTGGATACTAATGTTTAGGTCAGATAGTAGCATTAACATTACTTTCCTAACTCACTACAAGTGTTTAATTCCCTAAAGTCATCCAATTTTCAAATGAAATATATTACAATTGTTGGCCTAATGTTTTAATGTGAGTTATATCCCAATAGGATTGGTATAAATACAATATCAACCATCATTCATTCACCACCTATGAAACCTAGCAATCAAACCAAAAGAGCACTCAATAAGTGCTCAAGTTACCCAAATCTTTCTTATTCTTCCCTAATCTTATATTATTCAAAGGAATAGCCTAGATACAAGTATAACTTACTAAAATAATAGTCATAAGGTCATATTTTCCAAATTACAAGATAGATCATTATTGTACTTAATTTACACATTTCAAGATTCACACACAAGCCAACACATAAGGCAAATATACATGAATTTAAAGCCCTCTTCTATAGAATTATATATGTAGGTATAACCCTTTAATAATGAGTTAATTATGGGTCAACATGACACCATGTACCTACTAACCCATTTTTCTCAAGGTCACATTGAAAATGCAAAGCTAGGGTTTCGCTATCTCACCAAGAGTGACAATCCATGACCTAAATTTTAACACACCAAATTGAAGGTGAACCCAAACCTAAAAGTATCTAAGTGATCACATCATGTTTTATCAAGTATTCCATACAAGACACTAGCATTTAACCTAGACACTAGCATCGATGTAACTATCCCATGCTAACACAAGTGTTCAAATATCTAAAGGCAACAGATCCAAAATCTAAAAACTATTCTAAAACTATGTTCTTTCCTACTTCCCACATTTATGAGATCCAACACTATATTATCATCAAAAATAGATAATTAATTTCCTTTATGTCATTTGTATATCTAGTATATTTGTGCTTTCCATAAATATCCTATCTTGACATAATAAATTCAACATATGGTACATATAAGTTTAACACATTAATTGGCCTATTTTAGATATGATATTCACCATTATGCCCTATCATTTATATATCATTAACCCTAATCACTAAATAATATCCACATCCACATTAGAATTAAACATTTGGTGATCTTAATCCTTGTGAATGCAAAAAAAATTATTCGTAGGGTTTTAACCAATTAAGGTTTTAGATTGTAATACTTTTTAATTTCTTGTTGATATCATTTTGCATGAAACCTAGGCATAGGTCTAAATTAGAGTGTGTATATATATTGAATATATTGAGCTTCCATTCAACACATCCAAGATGTCTCAAACCAATGAGGGATCTCATACCTTGGACTATGATGATACCCATGTTGATAATGAAAAAATAATGATAGGGTTATCATAGAAGAAGATTCTAATAATGAAAATTTGGAAATAAATGAAATGACTAAGTAGGTAATGACCAAGTACATTTAATTTCAATATTTCATGACCATATTCAACAAAACCCTGAAGATCTCAAGATAAAATCTTAAAAACTATACTTGAAGCTAAAAATGCAAAAACTTTAGTGGATATATACATCCCCTTGAACAAACTACAACTAAATACATCTAATGGGAGCACAAATTATGTGTTCCAAGCTTTATTCCCTAAAATTAATATTGATACATCTATTAGGTACTCACCTATTATTTCAACATAAATACTAGTTCTAATGCCTATTACTACTCAAAACATATTTCTATCCCTTGTGGTGATTACTCAAATTATTAATCAAAATCCCACTAGGCCTATAGTACAATCACTCCTTCAAGTTACAAAAACCTTGCAAGATAAGGTTACAAACATTAAATTTAAGGCTTAAAAGTCTTCACATGCCATAAATACATAAGATGTGTTGCATAACCCTCTTGAACTTGAGATCTCTTTACACCCTTTGCCAACTAGATTTGTTGCACTTAAATTCATATTTTATGATGGCAAGGGTGTTCTTTAACAACATATTTGAATATTTTATGCAATATCCTTGATTATGTTTCAAATGATAAACTTTTGACCAAATTTTTTTGAATGAGCCTCAAGGACTATGCTTTGAGGTGGTTTTATGACTTACCTTTCCCATCTATGAAAGCATTCAAACCTATTAGAGATTAGTTTTTGGAACTTTTCTACTAACATTATCAAAAATGTTTCTTATGCTCAAATTATAAATATCAAAATAATAACCAATGAACTCATCAATGAATATGTCTTGAGATACAAGACAAAGCTAGCCAAAATGTTCAATCCTATGGTAGATAAAGTGTTGCAAGACATTTAAGCAAAGTTTGATTCCTCCTTTACATGAGTCCATTATTTTTAAAAGTTTCAATCTTTTGATGACTTAACCTATGTTGTACAGGAATATGAAATGAATCTTATGTCATTGAATAATCACAAGTATGTATCAAACACACCAATTACATCTACATATAATACAATATTTATAATTAGGCCAATTTATAAGGTAAAACCTATTGATCCTAATAAGGAAACAACCACCATGGTTAACATAGCTTCACAATAACCTAATCAACTTGTCCTATTTAATGCACCAATAAGATAGTTTACACATTTACTTGAGCCTCCTACTTCATTACTCCCATGATTGTTATAGTGTCATCTTATCTCTCTACCTCCTCCTATAGTGGTTGATGTAAATAGACCTTTACCCAAATGATATGATGAAAATGTTTTTTTTAACTATCACCAAGGCCCTAGGCATTCTATAAATAGATGTTTTACTTTAAATCATAAGATCTAGGACCTCATCAATAACTAACAGATTACATTTGATGATCCTGTAAAGGAATTAGGTTCACAATCTAGCGATAACCATAAACAAAAAAATTAACAATCCTTTACAAGACCATTATAAAAAGGAACTAAAAGTTCAAAAGGCATATAGTGCACATCCTCCATCATATTATGAACACCCCGTAGATGGGGTCATCGGTACTTACATAAGACATATACTTCATGTGGTTCACAAACCCACCATTTCCTTTGATGACAGTGAAAATAAGGATGATGAATCTGATCTTCATTCTCTATTCATTAAAGCATACCTTGATAAATACCCCATATGTAGTGTTATGATGGATAATGGTGTAAGCAAAAATGTTTTAACCATGACATTACTTACACATTTAGGTTATACTCATCAAGATTTACACCCTCTACTAAATCAATTAGAACATTCAATGGGACGTCCCATAAGGGTCTTAGTAAGATAAATCTACCTTTATAGGTTAGTCCCACACATATGGTTACTAATTTATTAGTTATACATTTTAAGAGTGTCTTTCACATGTTACTATGATGACCTTAGATACATACTCTTTAAGCAGTACCTTTTGCATTGCAAGGGTGTGTTAAGTACATTCATGCCAATTGGGTGATTACAATTTCTAGTATTCCATATTAGCATCATCTTGAATAAGATAAATTCATACCCATGTAGTTAATTATCAATAATGTTAAGGATAATACACTAAAAATGGGTAATCAATAAGCAATCCCCTTTACTATGTAGCTAGTACTTGAGAAAACTTTGCATCAAAGATAGATAGTGGGTTCCATAGAATCCTCATTTTCCATGCACCATATTTAGATATTCAAATCATATAAACATGTTCCTATTATTTTTTTTCCAAAAAAACCACATAATACACAAATATGGGTTCTAAGAACCCTTGTTCCTTTTATTAGTACTTCAAGACCCTAGAGTCATATTATACATATGATGAACATCATAGATACTATAGTGACATATATAACACCTATACATTCTCTTTATAAGTACCACTAGTTTCTTGCACCAAGTTCCAAGTAGGGACATACCTATGATCATCTTTTCAATGAAATCATAGGATCATCTTATCTCTTTCACAAAATACCAAAAAATTCAAAAACCAAAAACACTTAAGACACTTACATGTTCTATTAGTTCCTTGGCATATATATGTTAATTCCATGTTGAGGAATAGTATATTATTTTACTCCTATATACATATATACACACAAATAGATACATGATACACTTATGGGTGTTGGACCTTCCCTATACTCATGTTTTTAGGATGCTAGGGAAATCCATCTCTTCTAATCTTACTATACATAGGTTATATGGTTTTAAGATCACTCTTCACTATCATGTTTGATAATACATATGTACTTACTCATACCTATTATCCATGATTAGGAATTTTAAAAGGTATTTGATATGTTATGTACTTGACATTTTTTGCTAACACATTTGATCTATGGGCCACTATGACATGTTTATATTGATTGCTTATGTTTTTCCTTTACACACTTTCTTGAGTGATTTACCTTAATATTGTTTTAATTTTTTGAGTATTTGAATATGCTCCATTATATGAGACCTATGTGCATATGATTGCCTTCTTAGACATTTGAATATGTCATTGCATTTTATGGAAATTTGAATATGTCATTGCATTCTATGGACATTTGAATATATCATTGCATTATATGGAAATTTGAATATGTATTTCTTTACCTTTATGGACTTTTGAATAAGTCATGTCCATTAAATTTCATATAATTTGAATATCCCCCTTGTTTGTGGTCTCCTTGGACCATTACCTTTTGACTTGATTTTGAGTATTCTTGTGTGTGTGTTCTTGTTTGATTGTTGAGCTTGTATTATTTTTATCTAGACATTTTCATGATTTTTACCATGAGTCTTAGGCCTACATGTGATCACATCAATTATATGCACTTCAATGTTACATCTACCTAGATATATTTCCTTCTATATGCTACATGGTTACATTCATATATTTACAATTGTCTTACCCTTTTAAGGTGAACTAAATACCAAGTACTAGAATTTCCTCACCTGAAAGGGGGGTCATATTAGTGGGTGCATGTCATGGTGAAATGGATTTCACATTTTCATAGTTCTCAAATTATAGTGGGGGCATGCTTTGGAAGCATGTTATCCATACTCATACTATGTATGGCACTTATACCAATTTGTAGATTTAGTGGGTATATGTCATGATGTCATAGCTTCCACACATTCAATATATCATATTTAGTCGGGGAATACTTTGGAAGCATTTTCTCCACACCTAATCATTTTTTAGCATATCTAATTTACAGTGAGGGCATATTTTGGAAACATGTCCTCCACATTAGTACTATTGGTAGTTTTTGACCCCACAGGCCAAACATTCCACCCTTAACATTTTAATAATTTTTACTTCATGATAATTTTGCCTTGAAGGTTTTTTTCGTGTTGCTCAGAGTAGTTCAAAGAAGTCACAAGTCCAAAGTAGGCAAGTGTGGAAAACCCGATCAAGCAGAAGCTAAGTACAAAATCTCATTTTTAGCTAAGTCTTGACTTACATTTTTTGGACATTTAGTGTCAAAATTCTTTTAGAACTTTGTATAAAATAAAAGTTTAAAAATATTTTTTTCTTTGAGAGAAGATATCTGAAAGTAAAAACTTGAAAAAATTGAGTAGATAAAAGTCTGAAGGAATTCTTTCAAGAGAAAGTGCCGAGATAAAAGTCCACAGAAATTGCTCAAACAAAAATGTCTAAAGGAAATAACTCAAGGAATTGATGGGCCCATAAACATCAAGTTTGAGCCTTGAAAAATAGCCTTTAGGGTTCAAATTTTCAATTACTTGCCCATAAACATCAAATTTGAGCCCCTACAAGTAGCCATTTAAATTTGAAAATCCTGGGACATTTGCATAGACATCAAAGATAGGTCTCATAAAGTAGCCATTGGTATTCAAAATATCAAAGGGTTCATCAAGATCATCATGAACTTGACACTTGTTAAGATCTCATGATAAAATATCAACAACATGAGTGATAGTCAAATAGTCAGCAAATCCAGAGGGCTAATTAGTTATGGACAAATAGAATAAGCCCATCCAACTACAAAGGATATCAATGGATGATAAAAGGCCAAGTTTTCAAAAAGATCCTAGTGGTATTTCAATATCCAATCAGCAAAAAAGGATGAGGATTTATTTTTTCAAGTCTAATGACATGGTCTACAGCTCATAGTTAGAACATGTAAATTTATCAAACTAAGAATAAATGCATCTAGGTAGAGCAACATACATGCAAAGTGAAGAAGCATGCCAAGTTTTAAATGAAAAAGATCAAATCATTTACCCTTAGTGGGAACATCTAACTACCCATGACATTGCTCTCTTAGCTCCAATTAATGGAAACTTAGATGCATGAGGTGCTCAAGGATATTAGTGGTGATCATGGATGGCCCATCGCATGGTCAAGGTAGTTGTAAGGACATAGTGGTGGTGGCAGCCATTTATGACCCCTCTATATATTTTCTCATGAAATCCTCCTCTTCTCTCATTCTTTTTTACTATATATATATAGGCTTTTGAGCCTAAAAAGAGAACCCTTGACTCGTGATAGAGTTACTCTATAAATTTTCCCTTTTAACACTCTCTTGAAGCAATACAAGACAACTTTCTAAATTTTTTTAAAGTCAAGTGTGCATTATTAGAGTTTAACTTGTAGAATGTATGTTTTCTCTCATCATATTTGATTTATTTACACACCTCAATTTAGTTTTCTTGGTTTCTTATAGGTCATGTGATGTGTTAGCCTTTGGTGGCTTTCTAAAGCATTACAATTTATAGTGTCTTTCTTACAAAACTATTCCTTCCTACCCTTCAAAGTGCATCCTCCCTTTTGACCTCCACATAACTACTCATGCTTGTGGCTTTAAAATAGGAGAAACTAGATAGTGTCTTATTTAAGTTTAGTAGTAGTCATTAAGGTTCCCAATCTGAATGTGGATCCCTCTCTATCTGGTGCATCACCTCCCTTAACTTAGATTTCCTTTTTATGTTATTCTCGTATCCCTTTTCCTTAGTCAATAATAGATTTTAGCATGGAAAATAAGATTTGAAGTTAAGCATCTGAGGAACTAGCCTCATTAAAAATATTAGAGGTTCAACCTCACTACAAGATACCAATAGCTTGAGGTTGTCTCAATGCTTGTAGCTAGGAGTGAGAGAGCCTGAGAAACTCTCCCACAAAGGGTGTAATTCTAGACTACAATAGTTTCTATCATGCTCTATGGGAATATTTTCAAGGAAGATTGGTCAAGTTTGATGCTATTTTTATCGATTTATAGTAGTTATAACTTCCATCATTTAGTATCTGGTGATTCTGGAGAACACAGAATAATCTAGTGGTAGAATAGTAACTATCTTTCATGCCAAAGGTGACTACAAGATCAAATTCTATAGGCATTCCTTTTGAATTTATTAAATTAAATTTAAAATCAGTAAGAATTTTAAGGTTCACCCATACTCACCCATACGTAGGAAACCATGCTCACCCATAACACCAATGATTGCCACTATACCTTCACCCAAGCAAGAGAAGCCCTCCACTAGTAGATATACCAACTCTTAAGAGCAAAAGAACTACTTAGAATTTAAGATCATGATCTAATCCTTGGTGAATGATGTGGTTAATGTAAAAATATAGAAATTTTATAGCAAGCCATATCAGGCTCTATATCAGTCTCAATAATAATCTTATCAAGGTAACAGACCACCCTTCAAGCTAAACTTCCAAGGTTAAAACAAAGAGAAAGGGCAAGGATAGCCTAGATATAATAAGTATAAAAATTACAATCTAAATGTTGTAGTCACTTCTAACACCTTGGCTCATGTTCAAAATAATATGGCTCAAGAGGCAGAAGGAACCATGCCTTGGGATCAATCTTTTGGGAAATCCATTGTCCCAATTAGTGGTTTTAGCTAGGTATTTAATAACTAATGGTATCAAGATATTTATTATGGATATAATCAAGCCTTAATGGCTCAAAACATGGAGACTCCCATGAGGACAAAGCTAGATTAGACTCCACAAGAATAAGGATCATATCAGGTACCAAACTAACCAGATGCTACAATGGTCATCAATGAGCAAGAAGAGTGTTATGCATCCAATCAGTAGGCCACCTCATGTCTTAGTGGTAGCAAATAAAAGATTCAAAATAAGGAATATGGGTGATAACCAAGGATCATTTAAGGAACCTCTTGCCACCACTCCTTCATTATCTAAGCCTAATAATCTTGTTGTCACTATAAAGGTCTCAACACCTTCACAAAGCTCATAGATTCAACAAAAAGTAGCAGTGGCTCCCAAAGCACAAGTAAAGGTTAGTAGTACACTAATCAACATTATTGAATAAATGAATAAATCCAACATGAGCATACCAATGTGGGACATGATTTCCATGCCTGATCAAGTGGATATCCTTCAAGAAGGTTTGTCCAAGATAGGTCTTATAACAACTACAAGTAAACAACCAAGAAAAGAAGTCGAGGTCCTCACTAATGTATCCAATGGTCTTATGGGAGAAAGGTCAATTAATGTGGTCAAACCTCCTCCCTTGTACATTTAGTTAATCATTGGTGACTCCTTGGTGCATAATTGCTTAGTAGATAGTGGAGCTAGCACTTCAGTAATGCTAAAGTCCATAGCTGATCAATTGAACCTCAAATATGATCTACATACCAAGGGAGTTTTATAGCTCTATAGTTCTTCAACAAAGCCATCTAGTATCATCAAGTATTTTAATATGGCCCTACATTCTTGTCCTAGTGTCTCAATGGTTTAAGATGTGTTGATCCTTGATGTAACTCCTCACTTTGCATTATGCTTTTCTATAGAATTCATAGTAAAGATAGGAGGCTATCTCTCAGTAGATTGGTCATACATGGCATTAAAAATGAGTTATGGAATGAAGGTATCAATCAAGGCTAAGCCCATGACATAATTTCAAATTGAGCCCCATCATCTAGATAACATAAACCTCAATTATATTTTTCTTGATGAAGACAAATTTGCAATTGGTCAAGAGTTGAATACTTATCCTAAGGAGATTCCAGACTTGTTCTTAGATGAGCTATGGGGTGATAACTAATTTATCCACCCTTTGGAGGGTGTTAAATAGAGAGACATTGGTGTCTATATATTACATGAAGAAAATAAACCCATGCTTTCCCGTATTGGACCTAAATAAGACCTCAATGGTATGTGGAAGTTGTTCTTTGATGGTTCAAGGAGGAAAAATGGAGCATGTGTAGGAGAAAGGTTGATTTCCCCTTTAGGTAATAAGCATTTCTATTCCTATAGGTTCCATTTTAGTTGCTCTTCTAATGTATTAGAATATGAAGGCTTGATCCATGGTCTCTAACGGGCCAATAAAGTAAGAATAAAAATGTTTCAAGCGTATGGAGACAATGAGATTATAGTGAACTAAGTCAGAGGCTTGAACATTAAAAATAATCCTTTGATGAGGTCTTACAAAAATAGAGTGTGAGACCTAATTAAATATTTTTAAGCCTTCAACATCGAAGTAGTGCTAAGGAATTAGAATTAGCATGCTAACAGGTTGGTATCTATGGAAGCTCAGTTCAACATCCCAAGTAAGCTAAAAGAGGCCAAGGTTTAGCCACATGTTAAGGTGGTAGTGAGGTCATTAGTGTTAGATGATGAAATTCATTGGCATGTTTTTGAAAATGATAAACAAATTACTTGCTTTTTGTATTAAGAAGTAGATTTTTACTCAATAAACCAAGGTAAATTTCAATATCAATATGAGGATCTAATTATTCAACTAAGGTCTAATAAAATTCCTAAAGGACTAGTTACACTTGAGGACCTTTTATATGAGAGAGACCATATGAGAAAATAAAAGGTGGTAATGTCAACCAATGAATAAAACTATGAGAGAGTCCTCATCTTCAAAGACAAACTTCTCAAGCTTAGGAAGGTAAGCATTAAGGTTGAGAGGCATGCTTTCATATCACTCTTCCAGGAATACATAGAAATTTTTGCCTAGGAATATAGTGACCTAAAAATTTTTGATCCAAAGTTAGCCCATCATACCATAGAGATAGGGGATAATGCTAAGCCTGTGAGGCAAACTCAAAGGTCCATCAACCCCAAAATAGAAGAGCTTATGAGGAAAGAGTTAACCAGGTTGATTGAATCCAAGATTATCTTTCCCATTAAATACTCATCATGGGTAGCCAATTTGGTACCTATAAGGAAGAAGAGTGGGGAGATTTGGCTATGTGTTGACTTTAGAGATTTGAACAAAGTCTCCTTGAAGGATCATTACCCTCTAACATCCATGGAGTAACTTATTCAAATAGTTATAGGGTCAGAACATTTTTCTCTTTTGGATGGATATATAGGTTACAACCAAGTATTATTAAAAGAAGATGATTGGTACAAGACTGTCTTCACCACAAAATGGAGAATGTATGCATATCAAAATATGCCCTTTGGTTTGTCAAATGCTAGGGAAACTTTCCAAAGATCCATAGACATGGCTTTATAAGGATTACTGAATCAAATGGTGTTGGTCTACTTGGATGACATCACTATTTTATCCAAGAATGTCAATGAACACATGGACTACCTAAGGTTGGTCTTTAAAAGATGCAAAGAGTAGGTATCTCATTAAATCCCAAGAAGTTTGTGTTTTCCATACATAAAGGTAAGATATTGGGCCACATCATTTCAAAATAAGGGATATATATTGATCCTGAAAGGGTAGATGCCATCTTAGCACTCTCTCTCCCCAATCATAAGAAAGGATTTCACAGCTTCCTTGGCAAAATAAACTTTGTAAGAAGGTTCATATTAGGTTTTTCAAGCTTGGTCAAGCCTATTAATGCCATGTTAAAGAAGAGTAAAGTTTTTTATTGGCTAAGAGAAGGAAAATATGCTTTTAAAGCCATCAAATAGGCCATTTCCCAAGCACCCTCACTCATAAATCCTAATTTCTCCAAAGATTTCATGTTATACACCTTTTCCAATGTTGACAGCTTGTCAGCTATGCTGATCCAAAAGAATGGTGAGGGAATGGAATAGCCAATTACATTTTCTATTCAAGGTATGGAAGGATATGAGGTGAGGTACACTTTTATAGAGAAGTAGATCCTTGCAATAGTGAGGATTCTTAAGAAGTTTAGACCAATGCTCTCTCACAACAAGATTTATCTCATGGTGCCCCATCCTAGGGTTAGGTATTTCCTCCTTAAAAAAGATTTGAATGAGAAAAGAGCTGGTTGGATCACTAAAATCATGGAGTTTGATGTAGAAATCAAAGTAACCAAGTTGGTCAAAGGTAGATGTTTGTGTGAGCACATGGTGGAAGATCTTCAAAAAGACAAAGAATTTGCCATGGTGATTCAAGACAACTCAAAGGTAGAGGCACCTCTACTTCATAAGAGTTGGCTTCATGATATGGCACATTATTTGTTAATAAGAGAATGCCCTCAAGGTCTAAACAAGGCAAAAATTAGGTATTTTAGACTTCAGTCCATACCTTATGGATTGGTTGATGGGGTTTCATTCATAAAGGACCTTAATGGAGTGGTCCTAAGGTGCATAGATAATGACCAAGTGACCAAGCTTTTGGATAAATTCTATAATAGACCTATAGGAGGTCATTTTTCACCTAGAACCATAGTAGTAAAGATAATGAGGTATATTTATTACTAGCCTAGAATCTTCAAAGATGATTATGCATGGATAAGAAAGTGTCAAAAATGTGCCCTCTTTACAAGTAAACAAAAATTAGCAACTTTTCTTCTCAACCCAATTTAGGTAGAGCAACCATTCATGCAGTGGGGTTTGGATTTCATAGGAGTGATCAACCCTTCATCAAGTGTGGGGCATAAGTGGGTGCTTACTACAACTGACTACTTCACTAGATGGGTGGAAGCCATTACATTGAAGGAAGCTAATGACAATGTAGTCCTAGACTTCTATGATAGCATTGTGACTATGTTTGGTGTTCCATCCACTATCATTTTTGAAAATACATTAACATTCCTTGGTATAAAAAAAAGTAAATGGGCTCTCAATATGGGCATCTACCTCAGCACCTCTTCTAATTATTATCGTTGAGGAAATGGACTGGCTAGCCCTCAAATAATAATTTCTTGAGAATCATCATAAATGTGGAAGATAATTAGAGGACATGACATACCAAATTAAAGACAGCCTTATGGGTTGACAGGGTGACTCCTAAAGCTACCATTGGTAATTATCCATATGTTTTAGTATATGAAAAGGAGGCCAAGTTGCCCATTTCTCTTGAGCTACCTACATTAGAACTAGCCCATCAACTGGAGCTACTGGAAGATGAGCCCATGAATGTGAGATTGGTAGAACTCATGGAGGTTGAAGAAACAAGAGACCTTGTAATGAAGACACTAGAGTCACATCAAGATCAAGTCAAGAAAGCCTTTGACAATAAATCCATAGCAAGGGACTTCAAAAAGGGGGATCTAGTCCTCAAATGGGATTTAAATAGGGCTAATCCAAGTAACCATACTAAGTTTGACAAATTTTGGAGTGGCCTTTATTTGATCCATGGATGAAAATGACATGACACTTTTCAACTTACCCAACTAGATGGAGAGGTATTACCCATCCTAATCAATGGGATTCATTTAAAGCCTTGTTATTAAAAGAGTTTGTGGCCATTGTATATATTAAAAAAAATTTATAGTTTTTAATGTTTTCTTCTAAGTGCCTTATGCACATCTTTTTTAGTTGTATGTTTCCCTTCCCTAAATTCCTTGGGCATAATATTTTTTTATTGCTTCAAGGGGAGTTTCTATATATATCCATCCTTGTCAAAGGAAGCAGTAACTCTATCCCAATGGATCAGATGAAGCAATGAGTTGGGTTCTTTAAGCATAGTTGGCATGCTTCCCTATGAGTCACCAAAAATGTTGGTAGTTTTTGAACCCATAGGCCAAAAATGCCACCCTTACCATTCGAATACTTTGCACTTCATGATAATTTTGCTTTGAAGGTTTTTTTCATGTTGCTCATAGTAGTTCAAAGAAGTTTCAAGTCCAAAGTAGGCAATTATGGAAAACTCAATAAAGTAGAAGTGAAGTGTAAAATATCATTTTAAATTGAGTCATTACTTGCATTTTTTAGACTTTTAGTGTCTGAATTCTTTGACTTTTATCCAAATGAAATTTTATAAAAGCTCATTTCCTTTGGGAGAAGATGTCTAAAATCAAAATCACAAATAAATTAAGTGGATAAAAGTCCAAATGAATTCCTATAAAATAATTCCTTTGGGAGAAAGTGCCGAGACAAAAGTCCATAGAAATTGTTCGAAAGGAAATGTCTAAAGGAAATAACTCAAGGAATTGATGGGCCCACAAACATCAAGTTTAAGCCTCAACAAATAGCTGTTAGGGTTCAAATTTTCCATGACTTGCTCACAAATGTCAAATTTGAGACCCTACAAGTATCCATTTGAATTTGAAAAGCCTAGGACATTTACATAGATTTCAAAGATAGGTCTCATAAAGTAGCCGTTGGTATTCAAAAGATCAAAGGGTTCATCAAGATTACCATGATCTTGACACTTTTCAAGATCTTGTGATAAAAGATCAATGGCATGAGTGATAGTTAAATAATCAACAAATCTAGAGGGATAATTAGTTAGTAACAAATGGCATAAGTTCATCCAACTAGCAAGAAGATCAATGAACAAGAAAAGGCCAAGTTTTCAAAAGGATCCTAGTGGGATTTTGATATCCAATCAGCAAAAAAGGATGAGGATTTCTCCTTTCAACTCTAATGACATGGTCTACAACTCATAGTTAGAACATGTAAAGTATTCAAATCAAGAATAAATGCATCTAGGTGGATCAATGAACATGCAAAGTGAAGAAGCATGCCAAGTTTTAAATGTAAATGATCAAATCATTTACACTTGATAGGAATATGCAACTACCTATGACATGGCTCTCTTAGCTCCAATCAAGGGAGACTTAAATGCATGAGGGGCTTGAGGAGATTGGTGGTGATCTTGGATAGCTCATCCCATGGTCAATGTAGTTACAAAGACATAGTGGTGGTGGAAACCATTTATGACCCCTCTCTCCATTTTCTCACACAATCCCCCTCTTATCTCATTCCTTTCTACTATATATAGAGGCTTTTGATCCTAAAAAGAGATCCATTGACTGGTAATAGAGTTACTCTATCAAAATTTCCTTATAACACTCTCTTGAATCAATACAATATAACTTTTTGATTTTCATTGAAGTCAAGTGTGCACTATTAGAGTTTAACTTGCAAAATATATGTTTTCTCTCATCATCTATGATTTCTCTTTTCACCTCACTTTAGTTATATTGGTTTCTTGTAGGTCATGTGGTGTGTTAGCCTTTGATTATTTTTTGAAGTGTTAAAAGTTATAGTGTCTCTCCTATAGACCTATTCCTTCCTACCCTTCAAAGTACATCCTCCCCTTTGACCTCCACATAACTACTCATGCTTGTAGCTTTGAAATATGAGCCACTAGACTGTGTCTTGTTTAATTTTTGTAGTAGTCATTAAGGTTCCCAATCTAAATGTGCATCCCTCTTTATTTGGTGCACCACCTCCCTTATCTTATATTTCCTTTTTATGTTATCCTCCTATCCATTTTCCTTAGTTAGTAGTAGATTTTAGTGTGGGAAATAAGAGTTGAAGTGAAGCATATGAGGAACTAGCCTCATTAAAAAGCCTAGAGGTTCAACCTCACTACAGGATACCCATAGCCTAAGGTTGTCTGAATGCTTGTAGCTAGGAATTAAAGAAGCTAATAAATTCTCACATAAAGGGTACAATTCTAGAATATAATAGGTACTTATATCAGTTTTAGATTTTTCCATATATAGTGGGGGCATGTTTAAAGAGCATGTCCTCCACACTTGCACAGTTTTTCAAATTGGCCAAAGCACATAATTATATGATTTTGATACACATTTATGGCATAATTATATACATGGTACCATTTTTACACATATCATGAGATAAATATAAGGTGCATATGATATGTAACATGTGCCTAATATTGTAAAATCCAAATAAAATTCATACTATAAAACTATTACATGTATTGATACTGAATAGACTTTTATGGACTTTAGCAAGCTAATCTATTTCAGTATTTGGTGACCCTTTTGGTATGTTTTGGATTATTAAATCACTCAATATTTCCATTTTTTTAATTTGGATTTGATCATCCAAACTCACTAGGTTACAAATATCATTGGGTTTCATGATTGAGCTAATCTCAACTATTAGGTGGCAACTCACTTTTTATCCAAAGTTAAGGGCAAGTGCCTTCCAACCTCTCTCTCTATCTCCTTGGATATATGTACTTTAAAATAATTATCTATATTTATCATAATCTCATTTTTAAAACCTTACAATGATACATATTTTTCAGAAATAACTTGTTAATACGCAAGAAAATTACATCAACACATTGGTGTACTCCTAAACCTTGCTCTTGAAATTTTAATCTATTTCAAGTAATTTTAACCTAGATTATATTCACTAATTATACATAGTAACATGCTCTTGGTTGAAGGTTAGTCACCGATAAAGCACTCAAACCTAGCTCTAGCAAAGAACTCAAATTAAACTCAAGAAAATACAAGGTGTGTATACACACCCAAGTACTTATTCTTTTCATTTAAACTAGTAATTTTATTATTAGATTAAATGGGGGAATATATATGATAGTATGTGATTATGTACCACCTCAGTCTTGTACACTTTGAAAAATCATGATTATTGTTGTTCCTCTTAGTTTTACACATGCCCTAATTTTGAAAGCCTCACATCTACTTTATCTTGTACCCCTTGGCCTATCTCTTAGTCTAAACAACCTTATATTGATGACACAAACATCCCATCTTACTCAAAATTGTTAAAATGTATTTATCTTACACCTCTATAAGTTCTGATCCTAAGCATGTTCTCCTTCTCCTTGAATACTAAAGTCTAGGTCAAATAGTAGCATCAATGTTATTGTATTAGCCCAATACAATTGTCTAGTGCCTAAAGTCATCTAATTTTTAAATGAAACATATTATAATGGTTATCCTAATTGATTTAATGTGAGTTATATATTTATATGATTGGTATAAATATAATATCAACCTTCATTCATTCACCACCTATGAAACCTAGCAATCAAACCAAAAGAAAATTCAAGAAGTACTCAACTTACCTAAAGCTTTCCTAGTCTACCCTATTCTGATATCAATCAAAATAAAAAAATGAGATACAAGTATAAAGTACTAAATTAATAATAATAAGGTCTTATTTTCTAAGTTACAAGCTAGGTCACTATTGTACTTGCATTATGCATCACATAATTCACACACAAGCCAACATGTAGGGGAGAACTACATGAGTCTAAGGCCCTCTTCTGGAGTATTGACTATGTATGTAGTGACCTTTGATAATGGGGTCATTGTGGGTGATCTTGACACCATGTGCCCACTAACCCATTTTTTCTAAGGTCACATCAAAATTGTAAAGCTAGGGTTTTATCATCTCACTAGGAGTGACAGTCTATGACCTACATCTGAATATACCAAAATGAAGGTGAAGGCAAACCTATAAGCATATAGGTTGTCACATCATGTTTCAATGAGTATTTTTTATAGGATACTGGTGTCAAAACTAGACACTAGAATCAATACAACTATCCCATGCTAGTGTAAGTGTCCAAAGAGCTAGAGGCACTGGATCTAGAATTTGACAACTATTTCAGAACTATCTTCCTACCTGCTTCCTACCTGTACCAAATTGAACATTTTATTGGCATTAAAAATAACTAAGTAATTTCCTTTATGTCATTTTTATATATAGTATACTTATACTTTCCATTAATAGCCTGTATCAACATAATAAATTTAGCATATGGTACATATAAGTTTAGCACATGAATTGGCATGTTATAGATATGATATTCACCCTTATGCCTTATCATTTCTATATCCTTAAACCTAACCACTAAATAGGATCCACATCCAAATTATGGTTAAATAACACTAAAAATATTCAAAATGTACAAATCTCATAGTTTAAATTTCTAAAACAAGATGATTTAACTTTTTAGGGTTATGGAGTGTAAGCTCTAGGTTGTTAAAGGGGTAAAGTATAATAGATCAAGGTATAAAATATGTAATAAATATATCCACTAATTTTTAATATAATTTACCTACTTTAACCTTTCTAAAAATATTAATAACTGATGTAAATAAGTACTTAGCTAGAAATTGACTGAGATAGGAGATCTAGAGGCTCCAACTTAGGATAAGAGCTAATCTAAGTGTCACAAATAGGATCCAAGTGTCAAAATACTTCTTGGATAATATTTTATTAATTGGATAGTAGTGTTAATGGTGATATTATCCTTTTTTGTGCTAATTTCCTCTGTGTAAAACTATTCTAAGCTTTTGGGTGCACCTGTGTCTGAGTCTACCAAGCCTATTCTTATGCGTAGAGTTATAATTCCTTATCAATGACTTATTTTAACTAATTTTATATGAAAACCCTAAACCTCCATGTTTTTATGGCATATAATTGTCATAAGTAGTAAAGTGTGTTGTTAGTGTGGTAGGATGGACATCCTTAACACCTCATTGTGTTGAAAGTTGCCTACATACCAATATTTTGAGAAGGAATCAAGTCCAATGTAGTTTTCCCCACCTAAGTGTTAGTCCAAATGTAAGTGACACTAGTATGAATGTTTATTTGAGTGATTTGAGTGATATTTTAGACTATAAATCTATGTATTATGAGCTTTGTATGGTTGTATATGACTATATGTATAAGTAGGTTAGAATAAGGATTGATAACCTTAATTGTGCATAGCTTACTTTGATTCAATATGTGTTATTTCCATCTGATTTCCATCTATTTGATAAAAGGCCAAAATTAGTGTGTGTGTGTGTGTGTGTGTGTGTGTGTGTGTGTGTGTGTGTGTGTGTGTGTGTGTGTGTGTGTGTGTGTGTGTGTGTGTGTGTGTGTGTGTGTGTGTGTGTATGCACTATTATAGTACTTTTTTGGGTCTTAAAAGAGGTATAAGATGACCATAGTATTTATTCATTTGAAAATATATCCATTGGAGACAAAAGGTAGGAAGGGACAATAGTGCCCAAATTGGGAAACTAACACCAGTGGTGCTACTATCTAATTATGGCACTAGTGTCCAACTATTATAACCTAATCTTAGGGGTGAGGATGATAAGATGAGGGTTTAATATTGATTTAAGGATGTTTATGGATGTGTGTGGCCCACACAAAGTTTGGATAAGTATCTAAAAGGCCCTAAAATAGGTCTAGGACTAAGTTATGGATAGGTGGTCTCAAGTAACACTGTTAGAACTCAAGTGACATTTTTATGTGACTATATTTACCCCCTTTATTCTTTAAATATATAAAATAATAAAAAATAGGATAGATGAAAATAAACATACCTATACTTACCTAATAAGTGAAGCCCATGAATATGGATCTGAGTGTGAGAACCATGCTCCATTATGTGTCATGTAAATGAAATGTGCATAGATCAGTCCTTAAGAGATATCAAAAGAAAAGAGAAAATTTAATAAAGTGATAAGAGAGAGAGTAAATGAGTGAATAAATCACTAGTACATAAACCAATACATAAACTTGGTAAAATTTTGTGTGTGCATGTAACTAGTGATCAATTAGTGAATAACTTGGATTGAGTTGAATGGATTGCTTAATCCCCATGTGCGGGTGGCTCAAAAACTCAATCTAGTTTTGACTCCATCATTTCCTAACCTGATTTAGTAGATCATAACCTATGAATATCTTGGATTGGTCTAATGGTGTGTCAAAACCTCTCATTTAAGTGGATCAAGAACTCAATCTAGACTTGATTCCATAATTTCCCACCCCTATGTAGTATGTGTATATGTAATTGAATTATGTAATGTAGTTGAATATGTATAACTATAATTATAAATGTATCTATAAACTCTGTGACCACTCAGGTATGTAGCTTAGGGAATACTCAATAATCACAACCACTACAAATAGAGTAAGGCATCAAATCTATATTATATTGGTGTCTAGATTATGATAGCACAAATGGTGTCTAGGTTGAGAGAATAAAGAATGACATGAAGTTTATCATTCCATCTAATCAACTAGAGAAAAATTGAGCATATAGAAATAATGTCCCATGCACATACCCCCAAATCTGATATCTATGCATATGGATTCTAGATTAAGTTATAGTAATCTATATGTAAGCATCTAGAATTAAAATAAGAGTGATCATGCCATGCATGAGTCCCCTAATCTAAGTAAACTATTATGAATTTGTTGCAAAACTAAGTGATAATTGGTAATATGTAATTGATCTTTTACAAACATGGACTATAACTATTGTACCTTTCTAGCCAATGTATAATTTTTTGAAACTGAGGCTACTAGATAGTAGCACCATATCTAAATAATAGCATTAATGGTGTTAATGTCCCAGTTTGGGTGTTAATGTCTAACTATAATGATCTATGTATAAATAGAACCAATCTATATATGACTATTTACCACTATGTTTTCCTAAAACTAATTTATGTCTCATATGCTTGTGTGTTGAAAAATATACTCTAAGTGCATTTAGATATCTTGATCTCTATGACAAACCTCTATGAATTCCCCCTCTTTTAAAGGGAGTTATTGAACATGTGCAAGGACTGTCCTCGAAAGAAAAAACTTTGTGAGATGTGTGTTATTCAGAGAATATATGATATATGTGTAATAAACCAATATAATGTGCATACATGATATTGGAATGAAAAATAATCTGAGCATAAATTTGTAGTATACAATGTATGTTACATCTAGCATTCACAAGCCTATCAAGATAGATATAGCAATGTATATGAATAGTAAATCTGAGTAATAATTAAATAACTACCTAGGGGGATGGGCACTAATTTCCATCACAACCCCCAAGGAGGAAGGGAAGATGCATGAGGTCCCTCATGGAATCTAAAATTGGAGTGCATAATAAGTAAAAGACAAGTGTCATGGCCATGATGCATACATACAAAACATAGGAAGCATGCAAAGTAGGCCAAAGGGCCATAATATAAGGGACATGGGTGCATGTCACTAAATTTGAGAAAGTAAGACATTTAAGGACATATTCAAATGTTCATATATACAAATAAAAATCATGCTCAGATTTATACATACATGGTCAAGAAATCACACACAAGGACATGGGCACATGTCCAAACCATACATATAATGAAAGGAAGTGGCATAGAGCCATAAATCAATGCAATATGCAAATTCCATCAAATAGAAGTAGAAGTAGAGAGACATAATCAAGTCTAAACTAGGAAAGCTAGAAATTAAAATATGCATACACATGTGGTACAAGTCTATATAAGAGTAAATATGTACATAAACTAAGTCTAAAGTGGTAATAGTCAATAAAAAATTAGTCTAGTATAGAATTATCAATATCAAGATGTAACCATGTTAGATTTGTGGTATAGAGTATAAAAAGATGTAGCCTAAAAATCAAAACTATGTATAAGATGCCCCTGAATGGGAGAATGTGTCAAATGAGGAACCTATATATGTACCCCTAATGGGTAGATAGTATCAAATATGGATATGTGTGATAGACTTGAGTCCTATAACAATCTATAAACACTTGATAAGAACAAGTGAAACATGTATATATGAAAAAACTAACTATACTAAATAACTAGCATATGTATTACCTAATAAGTATAAGAAATGTAAATATGGCAATGCATACAATCTATAATTTGTGTTTTCTGATCAAATATTTGATTTTTTTGTGTTTTGGCATATTATATTATTTTTGTATTTTTTTGGATATAAGCTACCTACAAGAAATCATAGAAACTATATACAAGGAGAAAGAAAGAAGGAAAATATGTATAAGTAAATGTTGTAAATAAATGAGATAGTATAAAATTTGAGTGTATTATCTCTATAGACCTAAGAGGGCATCCATGAGATGTGGATAATCAAATGGTGGATCTAGTAGGAGGTCATACAATGTCAAATATTGAATCTATCTAAACTCAAATAAGTCATCATTATCATGATCATCATACCATGTATTATGTATCAGTGTAGCCTTATCCTTGGCATTAGTCTGCATTTTATACATTTAAATAACATGATGCTCTATTATGTAATAAGCATCCCCTATAGTTATAGGGTAAACTAGATTATACCATGGGGTATCTATGTGAAACTTATGGTTGTCATTTGTGCCATCATTTAGAATTAGACTATGTCTCTTATGAATGAATGTCAAACACTTATTTTATTTATCAACTATGGAATCCATTATCTGTAACCATGTACTACCTAGTGTAACATGTCTATGAGTGCAAGTGCTCATGATAAAGAGTAATGTGTTGGCCACCTTGGGGCCACATGTAAGTGGTAATGTGATATGTCCTATTGAATATTGATAATGTATATTATGTTGTAACTCACTCTCCTAATATCTTATGTGCTATAAAAATTATAAATTTTAAGTATTTGGATCAATATCCTTATATATAATAACATGGGGGATGTATTTGTCCTCAACAAAAATATAGATAGTCAATGGATCATTTCATGAGTATTTGTGTTGATGACGAGTCTGTTGTGGTGCCTATACCAATAGAATTAGAGTTTATGTAATATAAATAGTGCCTTGAGCCTTGATATTATCCAAATTTTGTTGTAATGCTAAGCATGTATCTATATCATGTGTTGTAAGCCTATGAAAGTGATAAAATGGTCTACCATCCTATTATGTTAATTTACTAATAGATCTATGGTGAACTATGGGTAATGCCATCAACCCTTTGTCAAGTGATATCTATAAAATATTATGTGGCTTATCTTATGACTACCTGCCTAAATTTGTACGACTGGTTTGATATCCATAGATGTAACCATATATACCAAGTGTATGTAGGATTTTGCCTTTAACTGTAATTTAGTATCTAGACCTACAATTATAAGATTATGAACTAGAGGTGATTCCTATGTAGGTGAATGTATAAGTGATTTATAATCATATATGTATTTTCCTAGGCTTACTAATGTTAATCTCAACCTAAGAGAATAATCATCAATATCCATGAGTGCTATGTTGTCATCTATAGTGGTCTCAGAATCTGTATCTAAGTTTTTGACATAAACTCCCTCTGAGTTAACAAATAGTGGTAACGATACAATATGAACCTCATCAACTATCATTGGTGGGGATGACTATGCTATAGGAAGATCACTCTTCGTTGGTGATGAAGATGATGGTATTGTGTGATGGCCTAGAAGTTATGTAGTAATATTAGCATTAGATTCCTCTATCTCATATGTGTGCATCTTCTCTATAATAATGGTGTGATGTAAGAACTCTATGATAACACATGGTGTATGTAGATTAGGATTACAAAGCAAGTTAGTTCATGCATTAGTAAGGAAAACCAATAATAAGCATAAAGAACCCAACATGCTAATCCTATTCCCTTAAGGGGTGATGTCAATGAAATCAAGAAACTAATGTGGAAAGCAAGACAAAAAAATACCCTCTTAAAGTGTCTCTCCTTCAAAGATGGTCCATAAAAGTGTTTGTGCCCAGATTTGGTACTCCAAGTCTTTTCTAATGTGGTTGGGCAAGTGCCTTCGACATATCTTCTAACACCAATGGATTTGGCTCATTGATTGATCAATTTGGAGGAATTAGTGAAGATCTTCTAGCAACATTTTTTCATAGGTTGTTTGCACTAAAAATATTCTCTTTTTTACTATGTTGGCCCATGTATTTATACTTTTATAGAAATGTTGAGAATCAACTATAACCATCCATCTTGATATCAATATGTATGGCCAAAGATCAATTCAATTTTGGAGGACAAAGTAATTAATATTTTGGAACAAGGGAGTATTAATGAGGCATGGGTGGCTTAAACTTGATATTTATCTCCATTAATGCTTGGTGCTTGACACCCTTTCAATGATTTCATGGGTGATGTCATGGCCTAGATATTTTGAATTATGGATTCCCAATAATAGATATTCAATAACTTTCCATGGATTTTCCACTTAAAATCTTAATCTGATTTTATTTACTTAATATTTTGTAATTTTTATAAATTGGTCACATGTTTAATTAAAATTGTCAAAAATGTTAATTTGTTTGGTTGCAATTTGACTCAAGTTTAATTAGAGGAAGATAACAGTTATGAATGATGTATTGCCCCATTCAGGGATACATAGGCACAAATCAGCATTTGCACATGACATGTGTAAACAAATTAGAGTGTTTAAATGGTTCAAAATGATAATTTACTTATTTTCAAACTTGACATGAAATGAATTAGAAGAATATAATTATTACATTAAATACATTGCTCTATTAAGGGATACATGAGCACAAATTGGCATGTACACATGATGTGTGTGAATAAATTAGAGAATTTTAGTGATTTGGGTCTAGATTATACATTGTTGTGGAATGTCATTCAGATTTACAATCTTAGCACAATATTTGGTGAAGAGGAAGATAACAGTTGAGAATAATGCATTGCCTTATTTAGGAATACATAGGCATAATTGGCACTTGCATGTGACATGTGTAAACAATTAGAGTGTTTAAATGGTCTAGATAACATGACATGAAGTGAATTGGAAGAAGATAATGATTACATAAAATGCATTTCCCCATTTATGGATACATGAGCACAAATCATTTCCTTTATGTGATGTGTATAGATGAATTAGAGCATTTCAGTGATTTTGGTCTAGATTGTGCATTGTTGTGGAATGGCATTCAGATTTACAATCTTAGCATAAAATTTCAATGATAAGAATTGGATATCTAAAATTTTCCCCTATTTGAGAAGGCATTGAAATACATTTTTTTTGAATTAATAGCTTTTCAAAGAATAAAAAGGTCACTTAGAAAGACCATAATTAGAAGAAATAAATACATTCCCACTTTTTGTTAAATTTTACATGAGCCACATAGAAATGGGGTTATAAAAATGCCCCAAATAGAATTTGGGTGACCCATGATGCCTCCTCAAGGATAGGATGGAAAAATTGAATATTTGATGGGCTGGCCCTTGATCAGAAGAAAAATCACGTAATTCAGCAAACAAGGCTAAAAAATAGAGCAATTAGAAGAAATTGGTTTTAAAAATGGATAAATGGGATGAAAATGAGCATCCTAGGAAGATAAATGGGGGAAAATAAGGTCTGAGGGGGATTTGAAAATTTTATTATAAAATTACCCATGGGGTTAAAAATCATTCATTTTCACCCTCCACTATTGTAATCTAGAGCTCTTATAATTTTACGTCAGAGAACCGAGTAGAATGGCCAATATTTCATATCATCAAAAATTTGGGGAGCATGTTTAAGAGTACTAATGATCACTGGTAAGTGAATCATTGGTAGTTATCTTTTTAACTATTTTATTTTTACATTTAATGCATTTATTAGTAGGTATGAGTAGGAATTTAGGTGATCTCTTCATTTGAAAAATTATGAAAATGGTGAGGTTGACACCAAAAATGGGGGTTGTCACTAAAAATAGTGAGATCATGGAATTTTTAGTGTAATCATAGGCCAAAATGATGAATTCATGGTTGAATTTGTGACCTTACCAAATTTGAAGGATTTTGTAGTTGATACCCTGTCAAATGGCAAGAACGGTCTGTAGATTAGTGAGTTCATAGACCAATTAAGGAAAATAGTGGGATAGCCATGGAAATGGTGAAAACACTCTACTAAATGGAAATATTGTTGGTAAAAATGATGAGGTTACCAAAAAGATCAAACAAGGTAGAGAAAGAGAAAATGGAGCAAAAGGAATATTATTCTAGGATTGAAATTAGAAGAAATTAGTTAGACTTGATTGATTAGAGGAAATTGAAGAAATGACTAACTTAGTTCCATATGTGGTGAGTTGCAAGAGTGAGTTGGGGTCACTAAAACTCAAGAGAAATTATCTTGAATTATGTGATGATATGTTATATGGATGTAATAGCTTATGAGAATACTAGAGGTGACAAGCCTATGTCACATGGCTTGGCTACTAGTGATTCATGTAGATTGAGCTTATCTATCAATGCTTATAGAGTGTTTCCATTATGAGACATATACTTTTAATTTTTAGATTGGGGAGGCCATAGTGACCTTGGAGGATGTTCATAAGATATTATGAGTGCTTATCTAAGACCAAAGGATCATCTGGATGTTAGCAGGTCGATTAGTAGTGCTAAAGGACTTGCTTGGCATGACTGACCTTAAGGTAATGGAGGGTTATATAGATATAAATGAATTATAGGACCTAAATTAGCCTCTATATTTTGGGGTAGGAATAGTAGTGACAAAGCCTCTAATAGTGGCACTAGTACCAGGGTAGGGGATAATTTCCCTAGAGCTTATGATTTTGATGGTTCTTGTCAATGGACTTCTATTGCTAGATAAGAGCATATGGTTTTTTTAGATTAGATTGATTGGAGTAGTACAATACATGTATGATCACTCTACATGATTTTCAATTGGGCCTATCATTTTAGCCTAGCTCTATCAATATTTACACATGATCACATATTATGGAGGGCATGGTATCGAGCATAGTACATTGTTTGAATTCTAGGCCTAGGAGCACAAAGCTATTGAGTGGTCAGTGGGGTTGAGATTATAATAGGGACCTAAGGATCTAGTGTCATTTTGTTATTATCTCATATGCCTAAGCCTACAAGGCCATTGAGGGGACCTATATTTTTATGGATGGGCCATAGACGAGATGGTTGATGATGATTTTATCTAGCATCCATACTTGGCTACATAGTTTTAATAGATTGAGGATCTATTTGTCATTGGATTCATGCTTACAACCTACTATATCATAGGCCACCATGACTTTATTGTAGAGAGATATAGACCAAACTAAGTTTAGAGACAATTTGGTTTATAGTAAGATGTTCTTAAGGGTCCACACTTCTTTGCCCATGTGGCCCATGAGATTAGGGAGTGGGGGTTACCAGTGCCCCAAGATTAGGCTATCATAAATTTTGGTATATTTTAGCACATATGATGGGACTATACAAGTGGAATAGTAGATGTTGACATGACTAACACCTATGCATCATGGTGGGCTAGCACCTAACCTATTGAGTTGAGGAGACCATGGCTTCAGTAGCTAGTGTAGCATCAAATATGATTTTGATAGAGGAGAGATGGGGCTTAGTCCCTAGGATAGGTACAAATTCTAGTTCAACCAATTATATTATAGGTTATCCCACTATAATTTATCCATGTCCAAGTGTAGTATCTAGCACCTCTAGCATAAGGATAGGGTATAAGAGAGGTTGGGACCTCTGTCATAGGGATAGGTATAGGTATAGGGAGGTATGTCCCTTTGGTATAGGGAGGTCTGTAAAGGACCAAGATTTTATCAAAAGGATATAAAGCAAGATTAATACATGGTTATCAAAGGTTGTAGGCCTTCATTAGGATATATCTGGATTACATGTAGAAATAGCCACTGCATAGGGTGAGACTAACCACCTATATGTACTTATTACTATCAGATATGCTAAGATCACTACACTTAAAGGACAAGTGTCCCATTTTATAGATGTGTAGGCTCATTTAACCACCCTATATGTGGATCTTATGATAGTGACCATCGAACAAGATAGAGCTAAGGGTGATTGAGAGCGGTTGGTTGCTCAGGTATAGAGGCTTATTGGGGATCTAGATGAGGCTCAATAAGTTGGTATAGATGGGAGTTCATTTAGACCCTTAGTTGATGTGATTGCAACCATAGATGATGCCTTATGTGTGATGGATGATGTCTTATCCACTAAGTAAGTGATATCTTACTACCATAGGTTATGTGAGGTTATATTCCCTATAGAGAGGAGAGCACCATCATTTAGAGAGTATTCTAGATCATAACGGACTAGAAATACCTCTAGGTCCAAGTATATTATAGGATCAGATCATTTAGTTTCACTATCATTTCTATGGTGGGTATTGATGGGCCCACTACCACCACATCCACCAACATCACCAGTGTCAGGCATGGGATAGATTGTTTAATAGAGTCCCCTTGAGGGATAGCCTAGATCAGATCTAATTCATAGCTCTATATTATACATGAGATGTATAGATATTTTTTCAATGTATAAAACATGATTTTGAGATATATATATATATATATATATATATATATATGACATTCATTTTTAGCTCATAGATAATTGTACATGGACTATTAATATTCTTTGTGTTACATGATGCTTTGTGCTCTTATTATAATATGATGATATATGCTAGTGTTAGTAGATGCATGTCCTTAATTTGGATGTTGATTAATCTATCACTTTGTTTGATGTATGACTATATTTTAGAGGAAAGTGTAGGAGGTGCACATCCTAAACCAATCATAAAAATAGCTAGTATGACTCAATGTATATGCTAGGAGATGTAAGTCCTTCATAGAGAGTCTTGTTTGTTCACAATGTTTGGCCTCTATTGTGCTTATGAT
The DNA here is from genome assembly GCA_037957365.1 of Torreya grandis. Taxonomy (NCBI): domain Eukaryota; kingdom Viridiplantae; phylum Streptophyta; class Pinopsida; order Cupressales; family Taxaceae; genus Torreya; species Torreya grandis. The sequence goes on along the minus strand of JARHVA010001970.1, from coordinate 1,369,775 downwards.
ATCCTAGGTAGGGAGTGGATATGGAGGATAGTGCAATCAGAGATGTTTTTCAATGCCACATTAACTTTTGGACTTAGATCACATGGTGTTTACTTTAGTAAATGAAATTATGCATCATGAGTATGAATAACCTATAATAACATTATAGTTTAATTGCAAATGGACCAGTTCAAAGGTGAATATTTACAACTAAATATAATGGTTAAAAATACCAAAACCAAAATTGTAAGCATTTACATTTGAAAAAAAACAAAGAAAAGAAAAAGATAAAAAGAGGTGTCAAATACAAAATGTAACCAACTTAAAATCAAGATATGAATCATCAAGACTTAAGCAGGAACAATATTGTACTAAAACATAAACAATATTTTTAAATAAACCAAGGACAAATTATAAATAACCTAGAATCAAGATATGAATAATCAAAACCCGCGTATTTATAGAGTGTACTAGAAAAACAAACAAGCAAAAAAACAATTAAAATACAAATGTAAACAACTCAAGCCCCAATTAAGTCAATACTCAAGTGGTTTACCAAATGTATGTAGACACAACACTCAAAACAAGTGAATAACCCATTAAGAAAAACACACAAAAATACAAAATAGTAAGATAAAGCAAGCAATCAATCAATTATGCATGTGTAATATAGGTGTTACTCTTGGTGATAGGGTGACCCCTAATCTATGTAGCAATAACACTGGTAAAATAACACAAGAACACAAGACTAATGGTTGCCCATAGGCTATAGGAAAATAATAACACAAACAAGATAGGGAGGGGGGAAATAAAATAAAATAAATGGGTAGTTGAGTTGACTCTAGATGGACTAGGCAAGTGGATGTTGTCTACATAGTTCCATGGACACATGATCCAATGTGAACTTTAGGCCAATGTAGTTCTCCCAAGAATCAAGATGGAGGAAACATGATGACCAGTAATAAAATGATGATAGATAGAAGAAATATGAATGGTTTCACAAAAAATTGAGTGTGCAAAGGATTAGAATCACTTGTAAAATAGTGAGAGCATAAGGGTCTAGGATTGCTCACAATACGACAAAATTGTAAAGGTCTATAATGAAGAAAAGGAAAACAATAAGAATGTGAAAACTAAAAGTTGAGTGGTTAATCATGAAATGGCTTTTAAAAATCCACCATTCTTAGGGTTATAGAGAAATGGTGCCCAAGATAACTCAAGATACCCCATGTATCCAAGTGCTACCTACATAGTTTGTGTGGACCTCAAGCCAATGTAGTTATCCTGAGAATAGGAGTGATAATGAAAGAACAAAATCGATGATGAGAATAAAAATGAAACCCACCTAAAAGATGACATGACTTTATAACTTTCATGGAGATTTTAAGGCTATCTTCATGAAGTGGCAATGTTTTTGGTCTTTTGTTTTATTATTTTCTAATGTTTTTGTGTGTTTGGTATAAGTAACAAAAATGAAATGAAAACAAAGGTATAGGGAACCACTTAGATGAAGAGATACACCTCCACATGTAAGAGTTCAAATGATAGATAAACTGGTTAGAATGGGTGGTTATGAGGGTGAATCAACAACAATATTAAGTTAGGGGTAAATACCAAGCAACCAAAAAATAAGAATAGAATAATACACAGTGTAAAATAATTCCCAAGGAACCATTAAGTAGGCAAAAACCATGTGTTGACATACCCTAGTATACTTATCTGCAAAAGAAGCTATGGATATTGATCAAGTGAAAATGTATCATGAAATTGTCCTTAAATGTGTATAGAATGCCTATGAATTATAATCAAGATCATACTTGGTGAGGGGTACAAAATTTGAATATCCCAAGTGAAATTAAGATCAGTCTAGGTTAGTGAAATAGAAATAACCCATATTACAATGGTCTAGGGTATAATGGTCTAGGTTACAAAGGTCTAGGGTACAATTGTCCAAATTATAATGGTCTAGGGTACAATGTTCTAGGTTACAAGTATGATGGAAAATAATCAATTTTGGCATAGGGTGCCCTAATTAAGGGCTTTTATAGACAATGGTTCAAAATTTTGTCAAGCATAGAAATTATTGAGATGTACAATGTTCATTAGTTATGGGAGATATTCTCCTTATGGAGTAGCCAATTTATATGCCCTTGAACCATAATTTGTTGTAATAAAGTATGGGCTCAGCGAATTGGTCTAAAACTTACATTTCATATTATGTTCAACATTGGTATTCTTTTGATTTTATTTTAGGACCGAATCACCAAATTCAAAGTCCTAAGGTAAAATGTGTTTGTTATAGTTGTGATGTAACCTATTATGATATGCTCTTAAATTATCTAGGGTTGTTAAGTGCTTGCCATTAAGAAGTTCTAGCTTTTGCAACCTATAAATTATATAGCCTTCATTATTAATAATGTAAAGCAAAGATACCCATAATGATGGTAGTTTGATCTCAAATAGGATAATAGCCTTTGTCTCATAAACTATGGAATATGGGGTGGCTCCTGTAGGGGTATGATGACTAGTATAGTTAGCCCAGAGGGCAAGAAATATTTGAAAGTGCCACTTACGTCCATCATTATTTAAAATATTCTTAAGGATTGTGAGAATGGTTTTATTGGACACCTTGGCTTGAATGTTACCTTGCAGGTTATATGGTGTGGATTTATTGTGTTTGATTTTGAATTGGGTACAGAGCGATTTAACATCTTTTTTCACAAATGAACTTCCATTAGCAAATATGATTTGGGTAGGGATACCATAATGACAGATGATATGATAATGGATAAACTTGGTGATTTGCTTCCTAGTTATGTAAGTGAGAGGAATGGCCTCAATCCACTTATTAAAATACTTTTTAGTTGTAATAATGTGTTTAGGACCATTATAGGATGTTGGGTTTATTTTCCCAACAATATAGAGACCCCACATATAAAATGACCATGTTGTATTAATCAGATGTAGTGATAATGGAGGTGCATGTATCATATTGCCATGTTGTTGGTAGGTAAAAAAAAATTTGGCATATTTGCAAGCATTTGTCTCTATCTTGGGCCAGTAGTATCATGTTATTAGGAGTTTCTTAGTAAGGAATATTCCCTTGGTTTTTTCCCACACATTCCTTCATGGACCTCTTCAAGCACTAATGTTAATTCTCCTAAAGATAAACAAAAACTAAGCATTCCATCATAACCCCTATGATAGAGCATGTTTCCAAAGAGGGTATAATAGGCTAGGTGATGAAGGAAAAGTTTTTGTCAATTATTTGAAAGTTTGGGAGGAAAAACTTGGTCATGAAAATAGTTATAAATATCTTAGTGCCAAGGAGGTTCATTTTGGATATTGGGACCATCAATAGTACAAACCCTCTTTGAATCTGGTAATATATGAGCATGTTGTAGAAGGTTTTAAATGAAAAATTGATACACTTTAACACTAATTTTGAATTATAGCATGGACCCAATTGTTTCCATTGCATTGATTGATCAGTTATTGACTTGTGGTACCTATTCAAATTGTAGTGACCTAAAATGTGGCTTGAGATTATCCACAATATGTTTTTAGGTACAAGATTTACATTCCTAGTCTGATATTGGTTTGTAGTCTAATTAATTATTAATTAATATTCCCCATAAACCATTAACTAATGTATCTCATTATATTTCAAGATGAAGTCCTACAATAAGGGCTTCATATGCAGCCATCTTACTGATGCAGTTGAAGCTGATATGAAATGTGTTACGGATGAGGTCCCCTTATGGTGTAACTAGTAAAATGTCAAATTTAGATATATGAGATGTGCATGAGCCATAAAAATATAATTTTTAGTGTTCATATTCATGAGTCTCTTCCTCTATAACCATGATAAAGTCATCTGTAAAATCAAATATAAGTGGTTTAGTATCTATGATAGGAGCTTCAACAAGTTGATCTACAATGACTTTCCCCTTAATAGCTTTCTAATTCTAGTACTCAACATAAATTTTACTCAATAAAATAACCCATTTAGCCATGCAACCTATAAGAGTTGCTTTAGATAATAAGTACTTGGGAGGTTCCACCTTAGCAATGATAATAATATTAATGTTCAACATATAGTGCCATAACTCTTGGAAAGTGAACACCATTACCAAAAAATATTACTCAATAGGTGAGTAGTTATGCTCAGATGTTACGAGTGTTTTACTCAAATATTGGACCATATGTTCTTTACCTTGTTCATCATGTTGGGTTAAGAATGCCCCCAATGCATGTTTTGTTGCTAATATATAAAGAAACAATGGCTTAACAAGTGTTGTTGGTCTCAATACTAACGTGTTGGCTAGGTATTTTTTTAGTTTTAAAATTATTTTTGATATTAAATATCCCACTAAAATATGACACCTTTATTCAAAAGGTGCGTAAAAATATGGCACGTGTCTACTAGTTATGATATGAACCTACGAATAAACTAGATTTTGCCCTACAAACTATAGAGTTATTTCATATTAGAAGGTGGAGGCATTTCCATGATGGCCTTGAAATTAGTAAAAACCACTTAAATCCCTCTCTATGATACAATAAATCCTATTAGTTTTCCCAAAGTAACATGAAAGACACATTTTTTAAGATTGAAACAAACCTTATATTCACAAAGTCTCTCAAAGATTCTTAACAAAATGTTAGGATGTTTGGCATGGGTTCTTGATTTTGCTAATATATCATCAAAATAATCCTATGCATCATGTCATGGAAGATGACAGTCATGGCACATTGATAAATGGCACCAACATTCTTTAAGCCAAAATGCATGACTTGGTAATAGAATATTCCCCATGGTGTGGTGAGCATAGTCTTGTTCTAGTCTTTTGGTGTTATCTTGATTTGGTTGTACCTAGGGAAGTCATCCATGAGGGATAACACATCTTAACCTATATTTGAGTTGACAATCATATCAATTTTTGGTAGAGGGAAATCATCCTTAAGACATGCTTTGTTGATGTCTCTAAAATTAGTATATAAGTATATGCTTATGGCTTTTTGCTAATTGTGACTATATTTGATATAAATTTAGAGTAGTCCAGTGGTCTTATGAAGCTAGCTCCCCATAATTTATTAATCTTATTTTTCACTAATATATCAATGCATAGGTTCATTTTCCATAGTTTATACTTGACCAACTTAACATTTGGATGTATTACAAGTTGATGCACGACCAAGGAAGGGTCTAGGCCTAGCATGTCTGAGTAAACCCATATAAAAATATGAATAAAACCCCTCATAATAATGAAAATATAATCACATTATTCATTAGTGAGGTATGTACCTAGATAAATAATATTAAGATCTTAAAAGGTTCCAAGGTTTATCTCAGTTATATTGTCTACAAGGAGTGTGAATCCATCTTCTAGAATAGTAGGCAATCTTTGATATTGATCCTCTTCTTCATCTATTGGTTATGATTCATAAGGCTCATCCATGTAGTAAGAGGAATCCAAGTATACCTATTATAGTAATAGATAATTGATAAATTTCTTGAGAAAGTTGAGAGAAAGATGCTCAAAGACTTTATGTTGTTCAGAAGTAATACTAGAACTAGCTATAAAGCTTGGACTTGGTGGACACTACACTTCCTATAGAGGTGATCAAAATTACCTATCTATGAGTGCCTAAAACAATTTTTTGGTCAAGGGATTATCTTTATATTTACTATTTCCCTAACCAACAAGTGCCTGGAAGATTTTTTTAATGAATATCTTGATGTTTTTCTGTGACATGACCAAAGAAGTTTGCTTGCTCTCCAAAGTAGGTAGTAAGGTATAATGAGAAGTTTAAACCTTATTTTTTATCTCCAAGTGGTAATCCATCTCTAAGGCTCATATACTCTACAATAGATTCCTCATTATGAAACTCAACTAGAGTTATAATAAAATGTTGTTTGTCCCAATTGATAAGGTTAAGATGGCAAAAGATAAGTGGGTAATGAGTTGTGATGTTCATAATGGAGTTGGAATCAAATAGTTTATTATTAACTAAGTCATTATAGGCACTATAATGGGATGTTTTGTCAGTACTAGGAGTATATTCATTATTCAAGAAAGAGGAATCACTTTCAAAATACATGAGATCATCCCTAAGTAGTATAAATTTGAGGCCATGGTTCTTAGTAGGTTTACCAAAAGATAGAGGTTCATTAATATCTTGCTCATATGGTCATAGACCTTTACCTACATAGTCCAAAATATCCATAATTCAATTAGGGATATTGTATTTAGGATTAGGAAATCAATTGTGAGGTTATCAACATACAACCAATCTATTTTAACAATGGCCTCTCAATCCTAATTTGGTGAAGTGTTTGGTATAAATACCATTGGATGATTTTGTTGAGGTGTGTTTTTCTTCTGCTAAATATTTTTGGGACTACTACTGCTTTCAGAAGGTTTGGGTCTTCCATAGGACTTGGGAGATTTGGGTAAATTTCCTATATGAAAATCATCTTTTAGATAATATGTGTAAATGTTGGTGTCCTCAATAATAAAATAGTTTGTAATGGTTATAGTAAATGTAACAACCAAAGTGAAATCAAGATCACTAGGGTTGATATAATTAGATCCAAGTGGTTTAGAAACTATGGATTTATTCTTATTGGCTACAAAGTTAGAACTAGGGAAATAATCATAGTTCTTATATTCAACCTCTAAGTGTTTATAATATTTTTATGGTTGTAGATCAACATAAATAGTGACCTCAATTATAGAATGGGTGAAATCGATACACTGATGCAGGGTAGAAAGGATAGCCAAGGATGACCAAGAAGTAAATTATAATTTAATTCTATGTATAAGACATGACATAGGGTATCATGGGTTACATGCCCAATAATAAATGGAAAACAAATGGTCCTTGAAGACTCTCTTTTAGCTTTGTCATATGCTTTGATTATGATTGTTTCTAGCTACATGTATTTGGTTGTATATCCCAAACCATCATCTATAATAACCCACTTGATCTTGTGATGTGTTATAATGAGCTTGATATACAAGGGATTTTATGGTAAGGACTAAGGGAAGACATATCTTATTGATCAAAGGTAAGCTATTGGCTTGGAGATAAATGTCCCGTGAGTGTTTGGAATTGGCTAGGGTTAATATCCTCAAGAATAGTGGACTATTAGAGGAACTCAATTAGTATGGTCCTATGAACTTATAACATACACAATAGATATAGAATAGAAATTTTCGTAGATGTTTTACTTAGTTGTTCATGAATAATATATGGTTTCTCAACATTAGGGCAAGAAGGTTTGGCTTTAGCTGGTACAAGGTTTAGATTAGGATTAGAAGGCACAGGGTTCAAATTTGACTCAATATTAGAAGAAGGTAAAAGGCCTTGAAGGGTAACTCATGATAATCTAGTTGTGATAAAATAAATTTGAGCAAGTAGGGAGTTACCATAATTAAAATAATTAGGTGGTGGTCTAGGAATACAAACCCATGGAAACTAAGGAGCAATAGAATTGCTTGAAATTAATGCAACCTTACTTGAAGAAGAGGGTGATGACCTTAAAATAGAGATACCGATGCTTCAAGAAGCTTCTAATGGTACATGGGATTTGAATGTAATGGTGGTGACATGATTACTATAAATAAACCCATGATATGATTATAATCATATGGCATAGTATTGTATCCCATGTTATTGGCTTGGTTATCATGATCCTGATTATGATGATGTTGATTCTCTTTTTGACCTTGTCCTTTTTATCATTGACCCTATCCTTGGTTCAAATTATTCCATTGATATATACCTAGGGATATGATATATTAATGTATATTAATGCATATGGGTTGATGGAGATGGTAACATGTGGCACACATCCCCCTTATACATTAATATATCATATCCCTAGGTACATATCATATTTATGGTGTCTTAAATTGATGTTTGTGCAAACATCATTTGACATCTACACAGACATATTTGACATGGTTATTGAATGTTAACTTAATATATTAACCCTTTGACACTTTTTGCTCCATTGATTTTCCTTTTCACAAATTATCATGAGACATCAATCTTCTGTTAGGACCTATGTGCTTTTGACACTTGTCCTCTACTCATTAACTCCTTGGATTTGTTGACTTCTTGACCATCTAATCTTGAAGAGTGATTAAATGTGAACCCTTAGATATGCTTTAGACCCACTACTTAAAACCTTATGTCTCTTTATGGTGTCTTAAAATTGACATCTATGTGAATGTAATTTGATGTTCCTATAGATGTATTTGATGTCCCATAGACCATCAAATTTAAGCACACAATATTTTTCTTGAGATTTATTTTGATGTCTCTACAACCATCATTTGACAGTTGTGTGAATATCATTGATGTCCTAAAAACTTTCAAATTCAATAATTGATGAATTTTCACCTAAGTTTAAACATGAGTTTCACATGAACATCTTCACCTATTGGGTAAACTTTGAAGTCTTGGATCTTGAAGCAAAAAATTCATGGAAATATGAAACTTGTAGTGGCTGATATTTATAATATAAATATTGAACCCACTTGATCTACTAGATTCAAGAGCCTCTAAGTATACTTATAAAATGTTGAAGTGAGTTGACCTATGTGTTTTATATAACATCTATGTGCCTATCATATAAAATATTCTCAAACTACTTAGGAGGTCAAATTTTCACTCTCATATCTTATTTTTCACTTCTTCAGATGACCTAAAACTTAGTGTGTATCAACTAGGGACTAATTTGAAAAAACCCATATGATCATTTTCTCTTGATAATTCCATAAGTTCAAGATGTGATCTCATCAATATGCTCACTTGATTCTATTTGGTCTTCTTTGCAAATTAGCTAAGTATGGAAACTTAGCAAATTTTGTCTGAGAGGCTCACATTGAGTCTTAATATCTTCTAATGTGCTTAGATGCATGCTCTAGAATTTAGCACATATGTTCTTAGGACTAATGTGATCAGACCCATGTGACCAATTCTCCTTGACTTATCCACATGTGGTAATTATGACATCAGCAAACTACCTACTCATAATTTCTATTACTAGATCCAAAATGTCTAGATGAACATAATGAAAACTAGATGGATACCATGCACTTCCATACTCATTAAAATCAATTTTGACATCCCATATGGTCTCTAAAACTCTAGACCTAGCCTTTATAAATTTAAAATTTACACTTTCAGTTAACTTAAAGTGCTTTCAAAAAAATTGCAAGCTACATCATTTTCCTCTTTTAACATTAGATCCTTCTCTCAATCAGGAACATTTCATAGTCCTTGAAAGCTCTATATGTAGGCCAAAAATTTCCAACAATACCCATCATACAACTTCCCTTAATCAATGCACCACTCCATTTTTTATTCAACTCATAGTTAAGAGATCCATATTCAATCATGGTAGCTAAAAATACTATCTCTTTCCAAAAATGGTGAGGTCGACTCCCTTAATCATTTTAATACCAAAAAAAAAAACAAAAACTCTAAATTATTTACCTTTTTAATTCATAGCATATGACCATGATAATAACATCATAATAGTTAGCGTAAAACAAAACCTAACGTTACTGCCTTCCAACTTCATAATAAGCCAATGGTTATAATAACCAAAATAATATCAAAAAATTTAGAGTTTTTAAAAATTAGTTTACTTTGGGGTATTTTACCTCTTTTTTATCATATGCCATGATACCAAAAGGCATAATGTGAGGCACAAAAAAAAGATAAATCAAGTAATTAAATAAGGCAAATAACACTCATACCTCTAATATCTAACATGTAGTCATGATTATAAAAGCATAGTTAAATTCCTATGGATATTTAAGAACACAACCAATCAATGCAAGGAAATATCAATCTAATAAAAATACAAAAAATAATGAAATTATTAAATTAAACCAGAAGTAACAAGTAACTAGAATTCAGAAATAACATAGAATATGAGAGACAATACCCAATTGTATTAATACTCTTCCAGAAGGAAATACAACAAAGAAGATGCCACAGTCTTCTTCCTTACACACCTTTAGGTCTCCCACACCTCTAGGACATAAACAGTAAATCTCTTCAAGAGCTCACTTTCTCTCTTATGGTGCCAACACACAACTCAAACACAGAGTTGGTGTTCACCTCCACCAGTCAGTATCACTACTGCCAGTACACAAGTGCTCCACGCACTCCACAAGTGCTCCACACACTCCAAATCTGAGTACTCCATGCACTCCAAGTACTCAATGTACTCCAAGTAGATCTCCCTAATCTTTCACATTGATATGTTGTTATCATCATTGATCTTGCTACCCTATAGACCTCCTTTAACCTCACACACACACACACACCTGCAGATCAACTAACATTACTTACCATGTAGATCTCTCTACACCCTGAAGAACCCTTGTCCTTGCCTCACCAAGTCCTTATGATTCTCCAAACTAGTACCCTGATGGATCTTCTCCCTAATCTTGAAATAACCTATCGATCTCCCTAATCATACACACTCGGCACCCCTATGGAACTAGGAGGAGCTACCCTTGCTCTCTTCCCTCTCAGAAAGAGCTAACCAAGCTCAACTCAAACTAGAACAAATTACAATACAGCCCATGAGTCTATTATATAGATCTCATGTAAACAATAATTAGACACCTAATTACAATAATTAGATCCATAGCTCCCAGACGAAAATTAACCTTTAACATGAAAACAACCATTTCATTAACAAACTATCCGTAACACTCGCAGTTCTAAACCACACAGGCGACCGATGTCGATCCCTGTCTAGCTGGAGATGACCAATGTCGACTGATCCCTGACTGATGTCGGTTTGCTTTGTAATGGATATGATCGACGTCGGTTGATTAGACTGACACCGGTTGCTCTGCAACTCAGCAACCTCTCAACAACCTCCTCCATGTCTGCACCAGTGAAGCTTTTAGCTCCACAACCTAACACCTCTAATATCTAACATGTAGTCATGATTATAAAAGCATAGTTAAATTCCTATGGATATTTAAGAACACAACCAATCAATGCAAGGAAATATCAATCTAATAAAAATACAAAAAATAATGAAATTATCAATGCAAACAAGAATCATATAATATTAAATAACTAATGCAATAAAAAATAATTTAGGTCAAAAAACAAGATTTGGTGTGTGCATGGGTTTGGTAGAGTTATCTCAACCCCCAATGTTGTTATTTGCATCATCCCTCTCTAATGATACTCTCCTTTTACACTTCATATGAGTTTAGGATTGTCTGATAACCACCTTAATCAAATGAATAGGTAGTTAGTCTAAAATCATAATAATCATTAGTATATAAGCATAAATAAACTACTAAACGTAAATAATTTACAATTAAAATTAGTCATTATGATCATAAAGCATAGTATGACATATGCACCAACTATCCAATCATAATACTGATAACATAATAAATCATATAACTATCAATCATATAACCTACATATATCCATATTAGACATAAAATCAAAACTACAAATCAATAGTCTCATAAGCTACTATTAATACTAAATGGTTTTATAGAACAAAAGAATATGTGATAGCTAGAATCACTTATATGATAACTTTTATCTCTTTCCTATTATATTGGATGCCCTTCACAAGAACATTTAATATATCTTCCAAATCCTTCAACTTTCCCCTCAAATTCATATTGATATCTTCCTTAGTAACCAGTCTTTCACTTCGCACCACCTCATTCCTACCATCCTTAATGTGAGATGTTGGGGTCTCCTCTACTACAACACAACCACATGAAGGCTCTTCATCTTATAAAATATGGATTGGTAACTTTGGGTGATCATTTTTAAGCTTTATAAGGGTTTCCACATCCAAATTGGTCTATTTATGATCCTTATCTTCATTCGACATGATCATTCTTCTTTAGATAGAGGTGATCTCTTCACCCTCTTGGTATGCATAAATTATTTAAGTTTCTTTTTTGAGTCATCAATTTTCATTGGCTCTTTGACCACATATATAGACCTATCCTTCTTTTTAATGTCATATCTAGTCTCATCTACCCTGGCCACCCTATAATGAAACAATAGCTTGGCCTCCCTCACTAGAAGCAAGATGAACACCTGATGGATGATAACATCTGAGATATCATTTTAGTAGGCCTCAATCATGATTTAAAGTAATGTCAATAGGGATAAAAATATATTGAGGGTGAAATTTTTATTTAAATTATTGATTATAATAAAGTAATGTGAGTACACCAATCTTTTCTTCCCTTTCAACTTGAGGTATCTCATGATTTGGATACACACCTCTTCCCCAAAAAAATGTATAATTTCCATCAAGAAGCATTTTTTAACTTTCTTCACTAGTGCCTCATCATGGTAAAATGTCTTTTTCATCTTGGACCTATGACACTTTTCATTAAATGCCTTAATATTTTTGGAAGACATACCATTATTTATCATAATGCTCTCCTATGAGACATTGATGATGACCCCCTCATCCTAACTTCCCTATTCCTATAGTATCTAGAAAAGTTGACAAAACATTTAGGGTCATGGCCCAAAATTATTTCCATGTACATCATAAAACACCCCCAATGTAATATTTTACATATGGGACTACCTTTGACAACTACATAAGAAATGGGCTCAATTATATCTAGATTCCCCCATTTTCTTTGCCCTAAAAGTTGTAATGGAGATATTCCAGTGTGGCACTCTTATTCATTATAAAACTCTAAACTTAGGATTAAAACTAATGTATGATTATAAATGTGTTTTAATGGTGTCCTTGAGTCTCCCAAACAAGTTTCCCATAATCACACTGGGATGAGTGATAGCTTATTTTGGAATATTAATGATACACTCATTTAGGTTTGAAATCCCCCATATGATAGGGGCTAAAATATTATCAATCAAGGTTTTAGTCATGTCACCATATTTTAAATTAGTTTTGGAGCCTATTTTCTTCACCACACAGCGTATTGATAATTTGAGGTGGGAGATCCTTTGGTGAGAACCATTTTTGGAAGCATTTGGCCCCTACGCCTAGGTTAGACATAAAGTTTGCACATCCATTACCCTTAATGAACTTATGTTTAGTCTCAAATAAATTGAAATGGTTGAGTAAGGCCATAGCATTGTTGATTTATTTTAATATGGTCCAAGAGGGGGGATTTACCTAAGAGGCACTAGATAATTTTCAAGGAGTCACCTTCAATAATCAAATTTGTAATCTAAAACTTTTCCCAATTAGATTCCCCATAGAGTTTCTCTATCCTCAACCACATGACTGGTTTGGGTACCCATACCATATAAAAGGATGTTATTAATAGACCTTTACAGCTTATGATAACCCTCCCCTAGCAGGCCCCAAATTCTTCTTAGTTGCTCTATAAAAATTAAACTTGAACCAACCCTATGGGGGTTTGGACCATCTAACTAGATTCTTACCATTCCTTCCATTGAAACATTTATGTACCTTCTTAGTATCAATGTTCTAATGGGAGAGAAAAATATTTTTAACCTCCCCTTTCTCAACCTTATTTTTATAAAAGGCCAACCAATTTTTCTTAATGGCCCCTTGAATTCTAAGGACCATATATTTAATATTATTTCATGTATCCCTAAAAATATGGTCATTTATCTCTTTCTATATTCCCTATAAAATGTGAGGAAGAGTAAGCTTCCAAAGTAAATCCATAACTAGATAGTTCTAATGAGGACTTCACTATAGGACTAAGTCCCAAACTGAGTAAGGGCTAACTTGGGACATATTAAATTTGTTGAGAAAGGAAAATAAAACTTTGGATAAAAAATACAATCCAATAAAATGGGATTAACAAATTCCTCTACCCTTTTGCATAGGAAACATTTATTGGTGATTTACATCCCACTCCTCATGAATTCATTTATCATCAAAACCTTTTTTGGTGAACTATCTAATATAAAATGTTGAATTTGGGGATCAATCATTTATCCCAAATATCAATCAATTTTCTACCATACCCCTTAAACACCATGTGAAGCAAATAACTATACTTAACAGAGTAATCCCCACTCTCCTCTTTATGTCAAATCAATGTGTCTTATTTTTATGCAATCATAGATATATTTCCTTGAGCTTATGGTTTAAAATGTTTATATATTGGTTGGTCCCAACTTCAAATCCCCGAGATGTATCTTTCCCTCATCAAAAAGGTTCTAATAGTCAGAGAATTTTCACCAAAATTGGTTTTCAAATGGCCATTGATGTCCCTCCAATGATCCATAGAACATAGAGGGTAATTAAATATTCAAGAGTCATCCCAAAACTTAAATTTATTGTCATTACCTACTAACCATTTTCTACCCTATTAAATAATATCCTTGCACTTGAAAATTTTTGCCCAAAAAATGGATCCTTAGGCTATATACTCCTCCATAATAAAGTTGTCCTCATCTCTCCAAACTAGGTATTTATCCCTTAGTATTGGTCCATATATAATATTCATTCATAATCTTCTAAACCTTTTTATATGTGATAGATCTATTCATGTTTTTTATCCTCCTAAGACCCAACCCTCTAAAGAATTTTGGCCTACACACCTTATTCCAATCCATTAAAGATAATATATTTTTCTCTTCATTTCAAAACCATAAGAACCTATTTATTAATTATTATTTATATCTTTAAGATCACACTAAAAAAGGACATCTAGTACAAGGGTATGCTTTGGAGGGATTTCTTGATTAATTGGACTTTGCTAGTTTGAGATAAAAGGCCCCTTTTACATCTTTCCAATTTAGTTTGGATTATATCCAAGATTGGATTCCAAAAATTTAATTCCATCCTACTACCACAAAGTTGCATGCTAAGGTAGGATGTGGGTAGTTCCTAAATTTGACATTTCAAAAGTTTAGATATATTGTTTTGTAATGTAATAGGAGTATTTATGAAGAAAAGGGATTTTTTTGTGAAGTTCACATTCTAATGAATGACTGGACCATATTGCTAAGGAAATAAATTGACATACCTAGCTTCTCAAATGAAGCTTCTTCTAATATTAAAGTATCCTAGACAAATCATTTCCATTAATGGAGCAACCTAAAGGCCTTTTAGCAATTTGTTTATCATGGTTTTCAATATTTCCTTGCTAATAGATTTCACCATAATAATAAAAATGTAAGGATAGAGGATATATCATTTAATAATTCCCATTTTAATAGATAATAAACCTTTTATAGATCCATTGACCAATATTGATAATTTAGGAGTGGTGACACAAGCACAAATAATACCCCTAAACTTTTGGTTGAAACCAACTTTCTTTAAGATCTTATCCAATAATTTCAAAAAAAATCTATCATAATCCTTATTCATATTCAATTTTAGGATCATTCCTACCCTTTTTGAGTGTTAAATAATATGAATATATTCATGGATCATGGTGATTCCACTAGTTATTTGCCTTCCAAAAATAAATGCCCCTTATTGTTTAGAAATGTTTTTTGGAAGTAGAGGTTGCATTTTTAGGACTAGGGTTTTAGTGAAAATATTATTAAAGGTGTTAAAGATGCTCATAAATTTGAGTTACTTAAAAATATTAGATTTGGGATTATTGGGAAGAACAAATAGGAAGGTATTTTTAAGTTCCTTGTGGATATTTCCTATTATGAAAAATTCAGCTACTGCTACCACAACCTCATTCTCAATAATATCCCATAACTTATGAAATAATATTAGAGGGAAACTATTTGGCCTATGGATTTTATATCCTTTTATGGAAAATATAAAACTTGACCTCTTATGAATAAGTATGTTTGAGAATTTCACTATTTCCTCTAGCTTTTATCACATTTTCAAACAACTCAAGAAACTCATTCTCCACCCTAAGGTTTGGATTGGATTTTCTAGACAAAATCTGATTGAAATAATAAAAAATTTATTATTTTACCTCTGATTATTTCTCACACTTAATTCCATCTTATCTAATGAGGTACATGATTCTGATTTCACTCTTATCCTTACTAGCAGAGAGGTGAAAAAACCTAGTATTTTTATCTCCTTCCTTGAGCCAATATGTATTGAATTCTATCTCTAATAAGTTTCCTTAGCTTCCAATTTATGAAATAGGATAAGAATATATTTTTAGTTGTTTGAATCCCCTATTTTATCCCAAAGGATTTCACCCCCTCTTCAATAATCTATAGCTTCTCTAAGTTTTTATTTTGTTCAAATATGTTTCCAAACACTTCTATATTCTATATTTTGAGTTTTGTTTAACAAACTTGAGCTTTTTGGCTAGGATTAACATATATGATCCTTTGAATTCCTCCTTCCACCAAATTTTCAAAGATCTCTTAGTTATAAATTCTTTTATGGACATATTCTTCCTAAAAATGTATTTGATGATACCTTGACTAGATGAATATCTTTGAAAATATAGATAACTCCTTCATTTGATTAAATAAATCACAAATACTTAGTAGAATATAATGACTCTTGATGGTCACCTTGTTTAACATATAATATAAATACATAATTATAGAGTTTTATATTTCTTCTCAATGAAGAAAACATATTCTCCCCATGGATAAAACCTTTTCCTAGTGATACCTTTATCCATGAGTTATTTAAATTTAATATTGAGTTCCTACAAGTCTTGTATATTCATTTTTTAAGGTGATTTTGAATCAACTTCAGATCCTAAAATAATGTTGATGGAGAATCCAAATTATTTCACTAAAGGAAACCTAGTAATTCTTATAGAAATAAATCCTTGCATTATTACAAGATGATAAAATATGTAAGTATTAGCTATACCTATTTGGTCTTATCTTCTACCTAAACAAAGTGAAATAAACATAGGTTAATTATTACCTTTCTAAGATGTAGAGGTGCAAGGACTCTAAGGATTATTGAATTTTTAATGTCTTGGATAATGACTAGATTACCCATATCATTCAATAATCAAGATCTAATTCCAAAGTATTATAAACTATCCTTATGATCATGGATCTATTTCATTCATATGATGACATCATAGGAAACTAAAGGAGATAAATATAGATTCAAGCAAGTCTTGAAGACTCCTAAGTCAAATTCCACCTATCAAGGTGTTCAATAAAATGTCATTTTTTAATCTTTCCAAATTTTACTTGACACACCTCTCTCATTCAAGTATGTTTGGTTTTGAAATTATAATTTTTTAAAAAAAATAAATAAAACAAACAAAATATCTTAAATTGATTAAAGTTAGAATATTCTGAATTGATTAAAGTTTTCAAATAAAAACTAGATATAATACATCTAGTCTCTGTTGGGGTGTCTTGAATTTCCTCCTTGTCGTTATCAACAACTAAAAATAACCTATTATTAGTTCTTATATGTCTAAATTATTTAAATTTTTTTTTAAATGGCCCTTTTTTCAAATCTAAAAACTTTAGGTTGGCCCTTTTTTAGTAAAGAAACATTTCTATCCCTTGTAGCAAGGTTAAAATTCTATGAAGATAGAGGTGGAGTTTTCCATTGAAACCTTTGAGGCCTTTCATCTCCTTTTGAATTACCTTTAAAATTTTAAAATATTTCTCCTAAAATTTCCATATTTCCTTTTAAAAGCCTACCTTTTAAACCCCTTATTCTTAGGATAAATATAAGGCATGTTACTTGGTAAATATTTTTTTCATATCTTATTTATGAATCATCATTATTTTCCTCTTCATTTATATAGGTCAATTAAATGGTAACAACCAATATATTTTGTTTTTTGATATTTACATCATGTATAATAAACTTTCAAAGCCATAATTTAAACTTTGAAACCTTTTTTTTCATCACATATATCATTAATGTGTGAAATAAGATCTAAAAACTTATTCCATGTCTAGCCATGTAGAGATTATTTTTATTTAATAGCTAAATTTAAACATGTTTTATCTATAAGTGGTCAGTTAAAATATATATTATTTTGAAATGTTTATTTAACTTCTCCCATGTAATGTTTTAATTTTCATAACTTTTCATTTCAAAAAAAATAACCCACCAAAATAATGCATCTCCTTCTCGACGATAGTTTAGATTATGTTCATGAATGTTAAATTTGATGTCATGCAATCTAAAATACTTATTAAGACTAAATAACCAAGCCTTTTTGGAGTCTCAAGTATATTTTTATCTTTAGTTGAAACTTGAGAAATTAATATTACTTAATTCATAAATGAACAAATTTTTTATTGAGTTTTAAGGTTTTTCCTTTCGAAATTATCTATCCCTTCTTTATCGTCGCCCTTAGGATTGGGATTATAATTACCAAAGATTTTGGATATGTGGTTATTTTATTCATCAATTTTAGTTTTTAGAGTTTTCAATATTCCCAATATAATTTATAATACTTAATAATTATACATAATATGGGGTGGAGGAGGATTACCTTGTTCATTTTATCATAATCCTAGTCATGGGTCATCCTCTTTCCTTGAGCTCTATCCATTCCCCTACCCCAAATTATTCCTTGGTCTCCTCTAACATTTATATATTTTCAAACATTAGCATCATTAACATTTTTTTTATTACCATTTCTTGGTTAACACAAATCATTGATGGTTCATCCCATATTAGTTTTCATTTAAGATCTCCTTATGGTTTAACCTATATCTCTTATACCACTTTTAACATTCTTTAAAACTAGATTAGAAATTATTTTTCAAATAGTGGAAATAAAAAGGATAAAATTTAAACATTGAATAAGCTTATTATGTAGATTCACCACCTATTCAATACAATATTTTAATTTTAAAAAAGAAACAAATTGAAACTTGTAGATCAAACTCCATCAACCCAAAACATTTGTTCAAGTCATAATAATTTATTTTAAAAATAACACATATCCTTATTCTTAAATAAAAGTTCTAAAATATGTTTATTGAGAGACTCATAATTATATTAATATTAAGTTTGATACATAGTTAAGAATACATTAGTCCTCATAATCTATTTAGTTTTAATCTTAAATTTTACATAAACTTTGCTCAGGGTTTTAGGAACACATAAAAATTGTAGGTTTTATAAATTGACTTCCATTTTATTATAGAGGGAGCCTAAATCTAGATATATTCTATTAATATAATCTTTTTAAAATATCTCGTGTCACATTTGAAACATATAATATATGAATTTTGACCACCATTATATAAAACATAATATGGACTATTTTCTCTATGGATACCATGGTAGGTCCATACCAAACCAAATTCTTCAATTTATATATGTAGTTTCTCATTAATTGATAGCTATTTCAATTATATATTTTTTTTATTAAAATAACATATTATATAACACATTGTGTCCTAATTTATTTTAAACATAAATAGTAATAAAAAATTCTTGATGCAAGCACATTAGCACTAGTTCTTATTTTGTGTACTTTTCATGATAATTTTATTAAAAAAATGTAGTCTTAATTAAGTTATATACCCTATAAAATATTTTATTCTTGAAACAAATAATCTTTAAAACTTATTATTAAATATCCATGTAGCTTATTTCATGGTATCACCCATTCATGTACTAATATATCTTTTCAAGTACTTGATGTAAAATAAAATAATATTATCCATAGATGGATTATATTTTCACTATATTCCTCATGTACATATCAAATAAATTTAAATATATAATAAACCAACATTCATATATCTAAATTTGATAATAATTTTGATTAAATTATCATCAATACTACTTTATATCATTATATACATGTATTTAAACCTTTATAAAACTTCACAAGAATATTTGAGCTTTCTAATGTTATGTTTAAAATGAAACATAAAATCTCATCCAACACATCGATAAAAAAAATTATATAATTTTGAGTATCAAAACATTTTATAATATACAAGGATAGTTATTGACAACCATTTAATCATATAAATACTATTGCAGTTTTAAAAATATATAACTTTATAAGTCAAAACATAACTAGTATAGTAGAACAAAGTCATCAAGAGAAACATACAATTTAAATACACCAATGGATTTAATATTCTTCCCATAACTAATATAGACTTAATTATCCTTTCAAATGGTTAACCAAAGGTAATTATTTAGCTAAAATATTAAAAAATATCAATTATATGATAATTATTCAATCTTTAACATAATAAGGACATAATTTTACATGAATTATGGATTGTATTATCCAATACATTTTACATCCAAATTCTTATTTCTTTAAGATATGGAATAACCAATTTTAAGAAATGAACCTAAATATAAAAGACTAAAAAGCATTAAGAATTCTAATTATCATTAATACATGTCAGAATTCATATTATTAAAATAAATTATGACTATAAATTGTACTAATTAGATCAAGTATAGTTACATTTCTAAAATGAAAAAATAAGGAAATACTATATGGAATAAAATCTAGTGATCAATTGTGCGAGAATTTACTAAAAATATTTTCTAGCTTTAATTTACTGTGATAAGCCCAACCATCAGTGGTATAGTTTATTTTCCATACCCACCCCACTTATTATCGTACTATTATCTTATGTGTGGGAAAATAATTTACAACTCTTACCATAAACATGGATGTAAGAGAAATACTAAGTCTCATAAGGATTTCTATAAAATCCAATTTAACATGCATATAATCACAATTTAACATTTTCTTCATAGTATTTATTCATTTAGTATTCAATCATTGGTAAAAATTAATTGTACCTTTTTCATTATTATTGAAATATTTTTTTATCATATTACTCCATAGATTTTACTAATCAATTGAGTATCTCATTAGATTTGAATACCCTTATGTAATGGTATGACAAACTTAGTTAATTAGGGATTATGATTTTAAGATTATTAAAAAAAAATTATAACCTCAATACTTATTTATTAAATTTTACCATATTTATTGAAATTTTATATATAAAATTATTCATAATTTTAGTCTTTGTCTTAACCTTCTTGTGTTCTCACCATTAGTTTCTCATCCTTTCAAAATGGACTTACCATCTCTTCATAATTATGGTTTACAATAATCACACTGGGATAGGTTGCTTTAAACCTTTGTATTCCCTTTTATCATATCTATTAATTAAAATCTTAGGTTCACTTATAGTTATTCCATTGACCTTAGGTTCATCCTTTAGGTCTATCCCCTAGATACTAGTAATCATACAACAAATTCCAAGTATTTTAATTATTTATCACATAGTCAAAGATTATTTTATTCACTTTCCATATATAATTTATGAATTATTCAAGCTTAATACTGAATTTGATTTACTCATGGTTTTCCCTAGTATCATTTTCACTACTTAATTATCCTAAAATACTTTCCCCTTAGGTCTTAGATCCTCTTTATCATAGTACAAATTGGTTCGCATAACATATAACTAGAGGTTTAATGTGTAGCTATACCTTTAGTCATGGAAAGTACCCAAGGTATCCCCTTTAGGTTATTCACCCTAAGTGTAGGTACACATAAAACAATTTATTGGATCTAAATATGAATAATTACAAGTTATAATAAAATAGTGTGAATTTGTTTCTAAACAAGGCTATAAGAGAACAATAAAACATTTCTTTCCTTTTTTAATTTCTTATATATGATTTCAAAATGAATAAATTTTATGAATTTAAAAACCTTTAACTTTATTATAAATAATAAATAATACTTAATTCACACTAAATCTAAATAATCAAATACAATTTCTCATATATATCCCCTTTCTCTCTTGTTCTCATTTAGCTCTTCCAGTCCCATTTTATTTAAAACTCTTCCACATTTTATCTTACCCATAATAGGTTTTTCTTAGGTTATAATTTTATTTAAACCTAAATTAGATATGTGGGGGTGTAGACACCAGAATTGTGTCTAACCCTTATTTTCCTCCCCTTAACCCTTGTCGACCATTTTCCCACAAGCCTTGACCCTGGCAGCATGTAAGAATGAGTAGAAGGCTAAAATTATCCTCTATCTCCATTTTACATTTGCCGACACTGGTCACTACTCGATCGACGTCGCCAACATTAGTCACCTTTTCGGCTGACGTTGGTAGTCCTACCAGCATCGATCAACCTCAAACAGCATCCGTTAATTTATTTCTCAATCCGTTATTCATTATTCAGTTGCCAATCAGTTTGGAAACCGGTTATCAAACTGGCTGTATCAAAACATTTCTTCGATCCACACCCAAGACCAAATGATCAACCAATTTCTGGCATCCAGTCATCTGCAATCATCTCTCATGTTCTCTCTCTCTGGTACAAGGACTCTGCATCGATCTGCTACATCAAACTTCTTCAACACAACAACAACATCAATCATGTCTTTGACTTTTATCTTCAGCGTATAACAGGTAAGCTTTGCTCTATGTTTTTATTTTGTTCTCAGTTACTATTTTTAATTGATATTACCACCCTAACTTAGTTAGACCATAAACCCGACCTTATTTCCACCCGTATCACCTCTATCCACCCTGTCTGAAAATATAGTCTGTAACTCTACCCAGATCCCTGTACAAGCCCTCAAACAAATCCCCCTGACTCTTAAACTAGCTTCCCAAACCCTCAGACAAAAACATTTGACCTTTTTGCAAATCCTAAGACCCTGTCCAGACCCAACCAGACCCTTGTCCAAAATTGTTGCCCCGATCGATGCCAATCATTACCCTGACCGACGTCGGCACTTTAACCGACATCGGCACCCTTCCCTAACTAATGCCAGTATAAAGACCGACATCGACGACTATGTAGAGCAATTTTTTACATATCAGGTACGCATTTTGTTTTTCATCTTTTATTCCTTTCATTATGTCTTTCTGTTTCTATCAAATATTCTATTTTTAATCAGTGGGTTGATATCCCTTAAGGAAGTCTTCATACTTCAGGGATCAAGCGTTTGCTTGACAGCCCACCGTCTCTTCATCTAACATTTTTTTGTGTTTAGTCTCTTTTTCTTTGCAGGTGTCATTCCTCCACAGCCAAAGAGGAGTACCTTCCAACGTCTGATTTTAGTGCACATGACCATATCCAGGTATCTTCTAACCTTGACCATTTCTTTTAGTTTCTCATTTTCTTCTTTGAATGTAGAAAGCGATTTAGCGTAGAAACATTCTAGCACGCCCGGTGGGACCCTAGGGCCTTCCTTGGGTTCTTTCTTTCATTCATATAGGTGCATTAGGTTTCTCCCTTTTTGCCTCTTTCGTCTCTTCTAAACGACATCATAAGCAAGAATAAAAAGAACTTTTCTTTTCTTTCTTGCACTTCTAGACTAGTCAAAACTCATATTCTTTGACTCTTTCTCCATTCGTCTTCATACGAACAAACATTTTGACTTGGGCTTAAAACACTTTGCATTCATTTCTGTTTGCTTGCATTTCTTAGACCACACTTAGTAATTAATAATCGCATCATGAATTAATCTAGTCCACTTGATGTTACACGACCAAACCACTTGCACAAAACAAACATCTTAACTTACCTGAGACAAGGCCCGACTAGGATTTCATCACCCAGCGGATACCTTACCCATCCCGATGATCTTACTTGGATTTCATCACCAAGGGGAAAGCCCACTCCATTCTCTGGCGGAGTCTAATCTCTAGGGGAAGTATATTTTGGCTAAGTGGGCCCAGTTTATCACTGGACTCGTGAAGTGAGGGCAGCTTGCTCCTTAGTACCAGGCCTTGTACGAAACCTAACATAGACTTCTTGAGCACCATAACTAACCTGAAACCATCCATAGATTGCTTCTTCTAGGACCCGACTCAAAAGCCAATCTTCCTCTACACATATTCTAAGGCATAAGCCACTATAATCCTAATAATTTACTCTTAGGGTTTTAGGATCTGCTTGTGTTCTTCATCTTTTCTATTCTTATCTACTTGTTTGAGCTTGTGAAGACATTCTTTCTTGCCTTGAATGGTTCTGTCTCGTAGCCAAGCCAAGGCTCTAGTCGATCACGTGAGGCATCACCCGCTTCTGTCTACCCCGTCCATAACCAATCCTATAATGGAGTTCCACTCGGAGACTGAAAAAACTCCTACTAGACCATCCCCAACCCAGTCGCCTATTGTCTCAAAAGGGGACAAAGATTTTGCAAGACTCTTGGACCTCAATGTCACAGCCCTCCAGAACTATCTCGCAAGGAACCCAATGCGCGAGACCTTTCAAGCGAAGCAGCGGTGACATCGACACCGTCCGCCACCCAACCTTTTGCCTCAATCGTTAACCCAACCATGGCCTATATGCAAAGTTTGGCCTCCCCATCTATTTTTAGACCGACCTCCATCGGGGTTCCATTACCCCCTCAACCACCTACAATTCAACCAAGTTTTACATCATACCAGAACTTGATTGTCTCGACCCCACACACTCTTGTGCCCATATATGCAGGAGTGCCTACCTCGCCCTTTGTCAATGCCATCACACAACCACCTTTGGCAATATCTACTCAGCTTATGCCTTCTACCTTCATAACCCAACCACCTTTGGCCTCCACTTCTATCCCTGCGACTAGTCATTCATACATTGCGCCCTTACTGGTACAATCGACTACATCGTATACCTCCTCTAGCCTCTTTCAAGCACCTTACAACCTAGGGGGCACCTCATCCTCCAATCCGTCAGTAGATCTCATCAAAATGCTGATGGATAAAATGTCCAATCTCGAGACCTCTATCTCTGGATCACACAATGCTCTCTCGTATGAGCAAATTTGCAATGAGCCCATTCATCCTTCTGTCCCTATCAGGCCATATCCCATCTAGTGGGAACTTCATAAGTTTTCTCATTTTCAAAGCAAGGAAGACCCACAACAGCACTTACGAGCATTCAGACATGCCTGTTACCTTATCGCCCATGACGATGTGTTACTTTTATGCACGTTTCCTATGTCTCTTTCTAGCCCTGCCCTTGACTGGTATAGCTCTCTTGCTAGACATTCTATCTTTTCATTCATTCAACTCGCCCAATTATTCATTGACCATTTCTCAATCAATATCACTAAACAAGTCTCGATCACAGACCTATACTCCATTAGGAAATTTGACGACGAATCAATAGTCGATTTTGTCGCCCGTTGGAGAGGCTTGATTAACCAGCTCTCCTTCTCCTTGCCTCAACCTGAGCTCATTGAGCTCTTTTCTCGAGCATGTGTCAGCCACATCTCCTCCACCTTGCGGATTTCGACATTTTACACTTTCAACGAGGCTTTCACCATGGCCCAAAAGCTTGAACTTCATGCCATTGAAGAAGATAAGGTCAAATTGCGTAATACTAATGCAAGAACCAATGACCATTCTTCTTCCAGACCTTCTTCTTCTGCCAATTCTGAATCCAAAGGAGTGGCCAACACTATGGTCATCAGATCACCATCTTCGACAACAACTAATCAACCTCTACCTTCAACATCTCAAAGCATCACAAAACAATTCCAACAATGGTACATACAACCCTTCCTTAACCGTCCTCCTAGCCACAACAACATTCAGACCATGACCAATGACTCTCATGACCATCATATACACATAGTCAACACGGTTTCACCTCTTGTCCCTGACCAACCTCCATCACAGGTAGAAGAGCCATCTTCTCCCTTTTATCTTTCACAGATAGAAGAGTCATCTTCTCCCGTTCGTCTTCCATAGGTAGAAGAATCTTCTTCTCCTATTAGTCCTCTATCGACCTCTCCCATATTGGAGGATGCTTTGACCACATCAACACCAGCTGCCTCGCCTTCATCCTTTTTATCATCCATAGATGATCATACCTTTTTGACTCCTCAACCACACACAGAAGCCATGACTACTCCAGTGCTCTTTCCACTTAAAGAGCCCACATCTTCAATCCCTTCTCCATCGAGAGAAGAACCGTCCACATCTAAGTCCAAACCCGCGCAGGCATCCATCATGCCCAAAGAGATTAAACCTCTTGGTGTTCGCCCCACATCTAACCTCACCTCACACAAAGTTGGCCCTCAACCCAAACAAAAGAAGGCTACTAAACCACACCGGAGGCCTCCTCCCCCACCTTCGTCATTACCTTTAATTTTAGGCCCGCATCCGTCCACTTTAATAGGAGTTCTTCCTACTCCCATACTTCACAGAGGCAAGTCACCTCCATTACTCTATCAACCCGTCAGACTTATATCTCCTCCAAACCATTGACCTATGCCTCTTATGCCTCTCAAACCAAAGCCATAAACCCTCACTGCAACAAAACTTCCAGACCCATTAGCAGGTTCTTATGCCTTGTTGTTACGGCAATTGTTGCAGTCCTCTCGTATCTATCTCCCACCGCTTAGACCATATCAATCTCTCAGACCAAAACCCCCCTAGTTCGACGACACTCACATTTGTGTCTATCATCACATGCCTGGGCATGACATCGAGCATTGTTGTGCCCTCAAGGTTGCCATTCGCTAATGTCTGGGGAATGACACCCTTCTTCTCGACCACATCATCAATAAACCTTCAATACTGCCCCACTCATCAACTCTCGGATCAAGGCCATCTTGGTTTGACAACTCTAAATTCTGCCACTATCATCACACTCTAGGACATAACATTGAGCATTATTGTGCCCTCAAGGCTGTCACTCGTCAACACCAGAAAAAGTATTCCCTTCTCATCAAGGATCCTCTTGACCACCCCTCTGACAAATCATCAACACCGTCCCATGCTTCTCCAACCTCATCACCTAAATCGGAATCCCCACGCTAGACTATGGTCCCTTTGCCACCTTTAACCCCCTTATTTGGCATCAACACAGTCCATCTGACCACTAAACCTCAACCAACCTTAACCAATCCGTCAAACATTCTCACTAGCCACTGGGGGAATTCAACCTTCATCCAAACTTCGACCAATTTTTCAACCCAGTCTCAATCAAATATCAATCACTCTTTTAATCCTAAACCTTGACCAAGTGTCCATTGACCCTACCTTCGATCAAACATTCGACCAGTCTCGACCAATCAACAATCAAATATCAATCAACCAAACATTCAACCCAAACATTCAACCAACCTTTTTATCAAAACATTCAACCAGTCTCGACCAATCAGTGACCATATCAACCAACTTCACATCCACTCATCAATCAACACCTACCAATCTGGAAAGAGGCAAATGGGGCATGTTTGCCCCTAATTGGCTTGGACCTTTTATTATCATGCACAAGCATGGACCAGGGACTTATCAGAACCTGAGCCTTTTTATGTGTTGCATCTGTGACCGTTCTACTGTTAGTCGAGTACTCGTCCACTTGACACTTAACTTGAGCTCATCCCTTGAGCAATCCCCATCCTCTTAGTCCTAATTCCTTTCATCCCTATTCCTCTTAACAATTCCTCTATAACCCTTTTATGATGTATGGATGCTTTGTCCTAATAAAAGGGAGCCCTTGACCTTTTATAATCTTGTCCATGACTCACATTTCTGTCAAAACAAATCAAGATGTCAAAATATCCATGGTCACCATATCCATATCAAATCAAAAGGTAGATTACTCCCTCGAAGGATAGCTATACTATCATTTGTTGTAACTAATAGACTGCTCCCTCGAAGGACAGCTATTCAAAAGCCCTTATATTAAGCAAAATTCTAGACCACTCCCTCGAAGGATGGCTATGACTAATCTGGCAATAAAAAACACTATCTTAGAAGCTTCCCGCATTAATCAGCTTCACAACTGACCACCCATAAAATGACATCTCTATGTAAACTTCCCACATTGATCAGTCTGCACCCAAAAAAAAAAAAAATGAGTCATGGACTTGACTTATAGTTGTCTCAGGGTCTCCTATAAAAAGGGGCAAAGTTATCTCTACTCTTAAAATGGGTTACCCTATTTCCTCCTCCTAACACCTGCTCAAGGGACTTTGAGCTCACTTTAATGTCAAAGTTATTCGATTATCATTCTAACACAACATCTGGTCAATGATGTCATGCATGAATGGGGCTCTTGGTTCTAATAACCCCTATCTATGCTGTCATTTTGGTCCTTGTCAATGAAAGAGCAATATGCTTTTCACTTCTTCTGCACTTTGGTCACATTCACTTTCATCACTTGTCCATCCTAATCAACTCAACTCAACTATCTTTCTAGACCACTCCCATAGCCTATTCACACTAGTTTCTATGGACACCAATACACATGGAAACTATTGACCAGACACAATTTATGTTAAGCATAAACCAATACTTGTTGACGCATAAATAGACCTCAATTCATCTTTAGCATACATCCATCACGAATATGGAAAATTGCTAGGGATGAAAGACCCCTCAACCAATGTTGCAGAATACACCATTTGGAAAAGGCTATAACATCTTTTTCTCCTCATCATTTCGACCATCGACCAATCTTCTCAACTTGTCTGAACTACATTGGTCTGAGGCCCTATGTCTTGGGCTATGTAGGTAGCACTCAGATGACATGACGTCTTCTGGGGTTAGCTCGACCACCCTTGTTTGTTCGTCTCTCTGATGGACAAACCTTCTTTCCTCCTTTTGACCACAACCTTGCCCTCGACCAAGACCAATGCCATCCCTTTGACCCTTCCTCCCTTCTAGGGAGAACTACATTGGCCTGAGGCCCTTCCACAAGGGCTATGTAGGCAGCACTCAAATCACATAACATCTTCTGAGGTTAGCTCAACCACATCCTTTCATCCATTCATCCACCTCGACCAATGACCATTGGAGATCATGCCTATCTCCTCTGACTTCGACCACTTCCAAGACAATGTTACCTTAGTTGTTTTTGCCTGTATGCTACCTCATGACTAGTTAGCCAAATTATGCGTAGACTATTTTTGGACCCTCACAAGTATAGGATCGCAAGCCAGTTGATCTGCACTACTTGTGACTTTTTCATGTTTTTAGGAGCACTTCCTAAGCCTGGGATACCTGGAAGTGATGACCCATTGGAGCTTCAGCTTCGATTGAATAACCCAATTAGTAGACGACTAAATGCTGGGGCCCAGTTATTTCAATTTTGGCACTCCTCGACCCTTGACCTGCGACACTTTGACCTAACCATCTCGTGTAGTGGTATGTGCACAATCACAACTTTTGCAGCATTCACCCTCACCCCTTTTTTTCATCCACTCTTTGTCAAATCAGCACCCAATTCCTGATTCCCTTCCCTCGACTCCTGCTTTGAGGGGGAATACCTCATCCATAATCGGGGCAACCCAATCCTCTTATTTTTGTCTTGCAGTTCACTTGAACAACCAACAAGATGAAATTGACCTTATCCCACACCTGGGGCAACCACCTCCTATTTTTGTCTTGCAATTCATCTAAAACAACCAACAAGACAAAAAGGGGCAAATGTAGACACCAAAATTGTGTCTAACCCTTGTCGTCCTCCCCTTAACCCCTGTTGACCATTTTCCCACAAGCCTTACCCTTGGCAGCATGTAAGAATGAGCAGAAGGCTAAAATTAGCCTCTATCCCCATTCTGCATCTACTGACACCGGTCACTACTCGATCGATGTCACCGATGTTGGTCACCTTTTCGATCGACATTGGCATTCTTACTGGCGTCAGTCAGCCTTAAACTACATCCGTTAATTTGTTTCTCAATCTGTTATCTGTTATTTGGTTGCCAATCAGTTTGGCAACTGATTATCAGATCTTCAGCATCAAAACATTTCTTTGATCAGAACCCCACAGGAAGGATCAACCAATTTTCTAGCATCCAGTCATCTACAATCATCTCTCATGTTCTCTCTCTCTGGTACAAGGACTCTGCATCGATCTGCTACATCAAACTTCTTTAACACAGCAACAACATCAATCATGTCTCTGACTTTTATCTTCAGCGTATAACAGGTAAGCTTTGCTCTGTGTTTTTATTTTGTTCTTGGTTACTATTTTTAATTGACATTACCACCCTGACTTAGTTAGACCATAACCCTGACCTTATTTCCACCTGTATCACCTCTATCCACCCTATCTTAAAATACACACTGTAACTCTGTCCAGATCCCTGTCCAAAACCCTCAAACAAATCCCTTTGATTCCTAAACCAGCTTCCCAAACTCTTAAACAAAAACATCTAACCTTTCTGCAAATCCTAAGACCCTGTCCAGACCCGACCAGACCCTTGTCCAAAACTGTTGCCCCGACTGACACCGGTCATTACCCCGACCGATGCCGGCACTTTAACCGACGTCGGCACCCTTCCCTGACCGACGCCAGCACAGAGACCGACACCGACGACTGTGCAGAGCAATTTGCTGCATATCAGGTACGCATTTTGTTTTCCATCTTTTATTCCTTTCATTCTGTCTTTCTATTTCTATCAAATATTCTATTTTTAATCAGTGGGTTGATATCCCTTAAGGAAGTCTTCGTACTTCAGGGATCAAGCGTTTGCTTGACAACCCACCATCTCTTCGTCTAACATTTTTTCGTGTTTAGTCTCTTTTTCTTTGCAGGTGTCATTCCTCCACATCCAAAGAGGAGTACCTTCCAACATTTGATTTCGGTGTGCACGACCATATCCAGGTATCTTCTAACCTTGACCATTTCTTTTAGTTTCTCATTTTCTTCTTTGAATGTAGAAAGCGATTTAGCGTAGAAACAGGGGGTATATACTTTCTTTTGATTATAAGGGCTTGGGATAGTTGCATCAATGTTACTATCTAGGTTTGATAAAAATATCCTATATAGAATACTTACTGAAAATATATTTGACTAGCTTGATGCTTTTGGGTTTGACTTCGCCTTGACTTTGGTGTATTTAGATCTGGGTCATGGACTATCACTCCTCAAGTATTTACAAAACCCTAGTTATTCATCATCATGGAAACCTTAAGGGAAAATGGGTTAGTGGGCACATAGTGTCAATCTAACCCTAAATACCCCAATTTTAAAGGTACTACCTACATAACCAATACTCCATAAGAGGGCCTTAAACTGATGTAGCTCTCTCATACTTTTTAGTTTATGTGTAAATCATGCAATATGTGAAAAGTAAGTACAATAGTGACCTAGCTTATAACTTGGTAAATCAGGATCTTGGGATACTCCCTTATCAATTCAAACCTATATATGTAATTATGATTAGTATGAAAATAGGGAAGATTTATTCCATTGAATTTTTGATAGAGTGCTTTTGATAAGTGACCTTTATCTCTTTAGTCTTTTGCTAGGTATTTCCATGTGCATAATGAATGAGTGTTGATCTTGTATTTATCTCAATCCCTTTGGATAATAAACTCAAATTAAATCACTTAGGTTTACCATTAAGATATATTTGATTTTAAAAATAGATGACTTTAGGGCACTAGACACTTGAATCAATCCGAGACACTAGCATCGACACTATTATCTATCCTTTATGTTAATATCCAAGGAACATGTAAGTAGGTATAGGCTCAAGACTTTAAAAAATGTAATTTATGTACATTTTAATCATTCTTGGAAAGATATAAGGCCAAGTTCATCAACATAATAATGGTTTAACTAAGAGATATATGACAATGGGTACAAGGTAAATCATATGCAAGACTTGCATAAGTAGGAAAAGATCCAAAAGTAAGAGGAACAATCAAGGTATGACTTTACCAAGTGTACAATAATAAGGTGCTATATAATACATAAATATTATATACATTACCCACTTTAACATAGTAATAAAATTGTTAGTTTAAAGGGAAGGTATGTGTGTCTCGGTGTGTATAACACACCTTGTCTTTACATGTGCCCAACTTGAGTTCTTTGATGGTGACTAGCCTATAATCAATAACATGTTATAGTATATAATAACTACATATAATATGGGTTTAAATTAATTTAAATAGATTGAATTTTAAATAGCAAGGTTTAAGAGTACACTTGAGTGTTGATGTAACCACCTTCCCTATTAACAAGTTTATTTGAAAAATATGTATCATTGTAAGAATCTGAAACTAATATTAGGATAAATATAGATAAATATTTAAAACACATATCCAAGGAGATAGAGATATATTGGAAGGCCCATGCCCCCAACATTGAAGCAAAAGTGAGTTGTCACATGGTAGTTGAGATTAGCTCAATCATGTAACCCAATTATACTTATAACTTGGTTAGGATAAATAATAAAATCAAGTCCAACCTAAAAATTTGTAAAGTTTGACTAATTTTATCACCTTAACCATACCAAAAATTAAACCAACTACTATAGTAGATTGGCTCAATAAAGTTCATAAAAGTCTATGGAGTTTCAATACAAAAAAGTATGTGATGTGGTAACAATCCATAAAAGAGTTTTAAAATCTAAAACTGATTTAGATTTTATAATATTATGCACATATTACATAGCATATTCACCTTATATATGTCTCATACTGAAACTATGTATAACAATGGTACCAATGTATAAAATTCTTTCACAACTATGAATCTAAATCATATAACTATGTGCTTTGGCCAATTTATAAAACTTTTTAAGCATGTAGAACATGATTCCAAAGCATACCCCCAATATATATGGATAAATATAAAAAATTATATAAGTTCCAGTGTGTAGAACATGATTCTAAAACATGCCCCCACTGTAATCTAGATATGTTGAATACTAAATACGTGTAGATAACATGCTTCTAAATCATACTTGTATTGAATTTAATAACTATTCCAAATGTGAATAAGTGTGGAGAACATTATTTAAAATCATGCCCCCATTGAATTTGAAAACTAATATAAGTACCATATACTAAAAGAGTGTGGAGAACATGCTTAAAAATCATGCCCCCATTGAATCTAAAAACTATGAATGTGTGGAAGCCATGCCCATATGACATACCCCCACTAAATCTGAAAACTAATATAAGAACCATATACTAAATGAGTGTGGAGAACATGCTTCTAAATCATGCCTCCACTGAATCTAGAAACTATGCCAAATGTGTATAACATGCCTCTATGATATTCCCCAATTAATATCCCCCCATTTAAGATGATGGAAAGATTTTAACTGGTAGTTACCTCACCTCAAAAGGATAAGATAGTTGTATAATCTATGACTATAACCATGTATCATATAGAAATAACATGTCTATGTAAATATAGAATTAAAGTGCATAGAACCAATGTGATCACATGAAGGCCTAAGATGCATGATAATGATCATGAAAAATCTAGATAATAACAATACAAAATCAACAAGTAAATAAGAACACACATAAGATCACTCAAAAACAAGTCCAAGGAAATGGTCTAAGGAGACTAGAAACAAGGTGCATATTCAAATGTCACACAATAAAAGGGACATGACTTAGTCAAATGTCCAAAAACATAATGAAAAAGGTACATACAATAAAGAATGACATATGTAAATTTCAATGAAATTAAAAATAAGAATAGGGGCCCCAAGTAAAAGATCATATTCAAATACTCAAATAATGAATACAATAGCAAGTCAAGACACTCAATTAAGTGCATCAAGTAAATCATAAGCAACCAGCATAAGAATGCCATAGTAGCCCATGGATCAAGTGTGTTAGGAAAAAATGTTGTGTATATAATATCAATTACCCTATGTAAGATATAATCATGGATAAAGGCATGTGTAATTACGTATGTAAACTCAAAAATCTTAATATTAGTGATCATCAAATCATATAACCTATGTATCAAGATCAAATAAGTGAATTCCCCCAATGTCCATATGACATGATTAGAGGTAAATCCAAACATCCAAAAATATGAGTAGATCATGTATGCATGTATCACACTCAAGTATACATGTAGCACACTTGTGTGAAGGAAATCCCAACATCCAAAAATAGGAGAAGATCATGTATTTGTGTATGCATGTATCACACTCAAGTTGAAGTTTAGCACACTTGTGTGTATGTAGGAGTAATTGAGTATTCCATCCATCAACATGGAACTAACACATAGATTCCAAGGAGCCAATAAAACATGTAGGTAACAAAAGTGTTTTTTGAGTTTTGATTTTTTATTTTATTTTACTTTTTTGTTTTTTTTATAATAATTAAAAATTAATAGCAAGGAATTCCTCATCATAAAAAGGTGTAGGGACACCTATAAAGGATTTTAATATCTATTTATATCTATACAGTGCCAACACTTAAATGTTTCTATATAATGGTTTACCTAAAGCTAATGGTGCAACCAAATAATTATGTCCATCATGTTGTATGAAAATATATGTACCCATATTTATGAAAATTTACACACATGTTTTTAGTATCTAGCTTAGTATTCCACTCAACTAGCTAATTTTTTCCAAACTTTAGATTTAAATGCAGTTTATGTCTTGATATCCATATATTTGAAGTTTTAACATGCAGGCCATAAGCAATGGTTAACTGAATGTATCCTTGATATTGGGACCCAAGGCAGAATATATTATTTCATTTTTAGTATGTCCCAATCATGCAATAAAAATAGTCCTACAAGTTTTATCCTGCCTATTTGGATTAAACTTGATATGTTCAAAATATACCCCATCAATATTAGTAGTAATGGTTAAATCCTCATACTTTGATCACTTTTACAAATTTTTATTTTCTAAAACAAAAGAGGGATTTGGCCTTTTCCTCATGTTGGACATAATATTTATGTGTCATTAATTCTTATATTTTTAAATTTGGTTATTTAATATCTCATATTTATTGGTATGATGGCCATTAATCTAATGATATTTATAGTATGATATCATGTCTTCTATGGGTAGAAGTCTACTATATGATTTGTGTCTGACAAAAGGTAAAGAAATCATTTTATACTCAAGTAACATAGAGAAAATGGTATTTGGAGTATCTTTTTATGTCATCATTTGTAAAATTTGTTGTGAAGCCTTTTGAAAAGACTCCACATTATTTACTTGATGAATTTGCATTTGACCCTTGTAAGGTTGACTCAATGTTTTCATCCAAGAGGGTTGTATGGAGTAACAAGGATTTACATGCTCATCTTCTATTTATATTTTTCCCTTATTTGGATTTTATTATTTACTTTCTATAAGTGTGTTTAGATTAGATGTGTCAAGACTTGTAGGTTCAAATATATTATGTGGAAGGTAATCAAGTGGATCAAATTTTAGGTTTAATATTTTCTCATCCATCATATAATAGGTTATATCATCATCACTATCATATTAATCTAAGACACAACCATATTTTTCCTTAGTATTGACTAAGAATGGAAGTTCAATTTTTGTAGATTCTTGTAGTTTTTATGGCTCTTTTGGTAATGGTTCTTTCTCCTTATGCATATCTATGTGCACCTCAGATATTAATGCCTTATTTTTATTTGGAGATAAAGGAGACATTATACTTGAATCACCTATTGCATATATATATATATATATATATATATATATATATATATATATATATATATATATATATATATATGTTCTATAGGGATGGATTGTTTAGGTTGTACCATTGTATTTATGCCTTTAGTTTCATAATGTATCATTTTCAAAAAATTTAAAGGTTCGTCATCAACATGCATGGATAATAAGGTCCCTATTGATGCTTTAATATGTATCATAGGTGCTAAAAGTGTTTAAATAATACTTCTCATTTTATAATTAAAATAATTTAGTGCATGAGTTACAGGTTGTGATAATCATGTTATCTATCGATGGAATAGAGGCAAAGCAAGTGGACTATTTCACAATATTTATAAAGTTTGGTGGTTGGAAGCCACCATGTCCAACTAGTTATTTTTGAAAAGAGTGAAGTAATATAAGATAATATTAGTAAATTATGATCAAATTCTAATCTAAATTGAATATTTAAAATGGAAATTAAGCTAGAGTGATCTAGTTAAAAAGGATAAAAATGAAGGGTAGGGTAGAAAAGAGATGTTGTTGATCTTCATCCCAAACATCATGAAAAAGTTCAAATATCATCCAAGTATGCACTTAACCAATGTGTAACATGAAATAGCATGATATCAAATCTTATCACACATCAGTCAAACATATAAGGAATAAGAAATTTACAAATAATAACAAAGTTCAATTTAAATATTTACCCTACAAGAAAACAATATTAGCCCAAGTACAAGAAGAGTAAAGGAAATGAAATAAACCTAAGAATTTTCAATCAACCTAACATTGGCACAAGTTGATAAATCTACAATTAAAAGATGCACACTAATAATTCATAAGAACCATTCAAATCTAGAAATAGGAAGAAGCAAGTGAGAGAGAGACCATAATAAAAAATGACACAAATAAATATGGACAATTTTTGTAGAATTCCTTGCTTACATTAATTGATAAAAAATTTATGCAAGTTTTTGGCTCAAAAACTCCCTGTCTTTCATAATTGACAATGCTAATTTTATAAGATGTAAGGAAGCATGTTAGTCAGGCCTAACCAATTGAAAAAGCATAAGGGTAGGGATAGTTGTCCTTTCCATAAATGTTCTTAAAAATATACTAGACTTTCCCAATATATTGATCTATAGGTAGTGTGTTTTACAAACAACACATGCCTTTACAAATAGAATATTCTACTTTTAAAATGGACAATATTTAGCTATAGGAAGAATATTCCTAAGTATCTTAACCTTTGGGACCCCTATGTTGCTGCAATATCTTCATGGTTATTTGATGCCCTTGGCCTAGAGTACTCCCCTTCTCTACTTCTAAAGTCAAAATAGAATTCCATATCCCCTAAAAATACTCCTTCAAACTATCATGGCATATTATACACTTACTAGTGGACCTTGGATCAAATTATCTTTAGATAGACAATAATTCAAGCTCTCCTTTGTATTACTAGGTCCATAATGTCTCTAATTTGGCACATTACACCCATGTGGCTCTGATGTGGCATTTCCATGGTGTCTTCATGGCATTGTGATCATCCCTATATAAAATATGACCATTTCCTTTGAAAAAATAGCTTTGATCTCACACCATCCAATCCATTTGTAAAAATCAATGTGGTCCATAGATATTTATATAATTTGGATCTAAGTAGCTATATTAATATTGATGTTTGTGTACCCATCATTTGACTTCCACATGAACATTTTTGATGGGCGTGCAGACATAAATTTTAAACATGTCCTCAGGATTGTTTGTTATTTCAAATTTTATGTTTATGTGACCAAAATTTGATGTTTGCATGAACATCTTTAATGGGTACATGACTGTTAATTTTAATCATGTCCCTAGGACTATTTTTTATCTCAAATTTTACATCCACACAATCATCATTTAACATCTATGTGAACTTATTTGATAGGTGTGCAACCATAAATTTTAATGCATGTCCCTAGAACTATTTGGTATCTCAAATTTTTCATTGGTGGCATCATCATTTGACATCCATATGAATGTCTTTGATAGACATGCAACTTTCAATTTTAAGCATGTCCCCAGGACAATTTTTCATCTCAAATTTTACATCTACATGATCATCATTTGGCATCCACATGAATGACTTTGACAAGAATGAAACCATTAATTTTAAGCACATCCCCAAGATTTTTTTCTATCTCAAATTTGATGCCCACACAACCATCATTTAACATCTATGTGAATATATTTGATAGATGAATAACCATCAATTTTAAACACATCCATAGGACTATTTGTTAGGCTTACCACTTGTCATTTTTGGGTTCATTCTTCTTTTTGCATGTGTTACTTGGTGATCTCACATTTTCTCAAGATTTATTGAAAATTCCACCCTTGATCACATATTATTATATCTCTCTTGTGTGAGTAAATCCATGCCATTGATTTGGAATATGCCTGGACTTTAATCTATACTAGGATCTGAAGTTGTGCTACTTGGTAGTCTTGTGGGCTTTTTATAGCTCGTTAAAAATTCAAACTCAATCTCACCCCATTCAATCAATTTTATTTGGGAAAATGTGGATCTTAGACCATATACCCTACATAGATGCACAATGTTTAAGTAAGTTTTGAGGAACATATAGAACTTAGTATAAAATATGCATATTATGGTTTTATTTCATGTAAAATAAACATGACTTAAGACCTTAGGCTGAGAAAATTTAAACTAAGATTTGAGCAAAGAAAAGGAACCCCATGAAATAAAAGAGACATATAAAAGAGCTTTTAGCCTAAGCTAGAAACATAATAAAAAAGGACCTTGTGAATAGAAGACATGGCATAAGGTTTAGCCTAAGGTTTTTATTGCATAAATGCAATTTAAAGCATTGGGCTAAGTCTAGGATAATAAAGGGAACCCTGCATTAGTTAGACCATGTTAATAGTAAAATAGAACAAGGGGTCATGGGAATAAAAGAGACATAGCATAGATTTTTTAAGCTAAGTCTATGGCATGGATAATTATTCCCATGCAAGTTTAAATTTAATTCAAAAGGGGACCTAGGTTAAAACATTAGACATGGTTAAAAATGGATCAAATTAATCTTGAACCAATGGCTAATAAAGTTTGATTTAACATTGAAGTACAAAAATATTAAACATACTTATTCCCAAATGATATTCCATTGATCCTATAACATAAGCAACAAGTTTTAGCAATATTGTAAGGGGGTGAAGCCATGATCATCCCAAAATCATGTCTGTTAATCCAAATGAGATCATTTCCTATAGATAATAGGAAATATTGAAGTTAGGGCATGGGAATAATAAGAACTTAAGCTAAAGTCCCAAATTACTATTCTCATTCACATTAATAAAAAAGGTTTCAATCCAAAGTCTTAGGCTAAGTTTAAAAACATATTAAAATGACCATGGCATAAAAGAGTCTGATGAGATCAATATCTTAGGGAAATTTTTTTGAGTGAATTATTTTGAGCTTTTTGTGTTGGAAAAAATGTCTGATGACAAAAGTCTGAAGGGTCATTTTAGAAAATCCAAAAGGGTATGTCTAGAAGATAAAATGCCTTTAACAAAAATCATGAAGGGTACTTTCAAAAAATTTGAAGGGCACTTTCAAAAGTTTCAAAGGGCACTTTCAAAATTTTCTAAGGGCACATTCAAAAGTTTTGAAGGGTACTTTCAAAAATCTCAAAGGGTAATTCAATAGGGAAAGTTTCCTTGACAAAACTTATAAATGGTAAGCTGCACAAATCCCAAAGGGTATTCTTAAGCAAAATTGTAGGGAAAATGTTGTGAAAATATATGTCCAAAAAAGAAATGCTAAAAACATAAGTCCCAAAAGTTAGAAACATAACAAAAGGACCTTACATTTAACTTGGACTATCGGAATAATAAAAGGATGAAGGGGTCTCAGAACATAAAAGGGACCAAGCATGGTTTTTAGACTAAGGTTTGGTCATGTTGAAAAACATGACTAAGCCTTAGGATAAAAATAAACCAAGCCCATAGCAATATTTAAAATGTTCTTGCCTAAAAAGTTCATGCTGAATTCAAATCAAGTACTTGGATTAAACTTAGACTAAGGGTTTAGTAATTCAGCTTGATTTCCAATAGACCAAAGGCTAGTAAATAATAAAGTTAACATTAAAATCATGAAACCCAAGAATTTATTCATTCCAAGTAGACCCTATTGGACCTACAGTTGGAAAACATAGAGATCCAAAGTTATCAATCATAGACAAGGGAAAACTAGAATTATGCACAAATATGCTAACCATATTAGATGTTGATGATCTTCAAATAAAAAAATATCATGCACACATGCTAATGATACTTTGATCAATTAAATTTTCTATTTCAAGGCATAGATTTATACAATTTGACATAAGGGTCACCTTTTTTTAGAAATGGGGGTATGTTGACTCTTAAAAATGGTGACTTATGGGGGATCATATAAATATGTTAGAATTTAGAGACTCTAGTTTAGATAAATAAATAGATTACTTATTCCATTTTATCAATATCATTATCAATATCAGTTCATGGTTTAAAACAAGTCTTGCACCTACATAATTAGGATAAGACATCAAAACCTAGTCATGTTATGTGTGTGCTTTGATTCCACTTATTGTTTGCCATGGGATTTAGTGAACAACTTCCAGAATTCATCCCTTTAATCAATAATATTGACTTATAGCATGTTTTTATATCCATTAAGAACCATGTTTTAGCTCAGGTAACACTTTGGCATTGCTCTACTACTAGCTAGGTGTCCATAGCCCTAATAGAGATGCCTTTGGCTCTACTTAAGGCCTTGATCCACTTCCAGTTAGGCATCCATATCCCTAATGGAGATTACTTGAATTGACTTTGCTTTAGAAAGCTCTTTGAATTTTGGAATAAGCTCATATTTTTGTATTTTTAAGTCACTTTTGGCTTTCCATCAAGGTTGGGAATTGGGTTAGCCAAGTTTAGGTATTTGGTCAAATGTTTTATCTTCAAACAATCACCTATGGTTGTAACCTTTATCTTACGTAATAATGTTTATTAAGTACCAACATGATTGTGTCCTAATAGTTTAAACTTTCATTCCACATGTGTATTTATTCTAAAAACCAAGTTTAGATCAAAATAATGTTTAAGATCTTATGGAACAGTTAATGTACCCATGAGTCCTTACTAGTTTCTCTATGCTATAACACACAAATTA
This sequence comes from Torreya grandis, assembly GCA_037957365.1. Taxonomy (NCBI): domain Eukaryota; kingdom Viridiplantae; phylum Streptophyta; class Pinopsida; order Cupressales; family Taxaceae; genus Torreya; species Torreya grandis. The sequence continues at coordinate 1,329,272 of JARHVA010001970.1, read as the reverse complement.
TATTTTAAATCCATGGTCAACACTTTCTTAAGATTCATACTTTCATTTCTAAACTATGGAGTTCCTAATTAATTATGTGAAATTTGAGATGAGTGTTATCTAAAAGGACTTATTACAAGGAATAGAGAAGAGAAATCACACACACAAATAGAAAGCAACAAAGTAGAAAGCAAAGGAAAAGAAAATAAATATATGAAAACTTATGTAAAAATAAGGGATAGGAAGGAAAAGAATAAAAATAAACTAATCTAGCCAACCTACTCTAACTCTAACCATTCTTACAATTCATTCCATAAAGACTCCAGGTGGGAAAACAAAGAAGTAGTGCTTAAGGTACTACCCATTGGTGGGCAGTGTGAACTCTACTCCTTGTAGGTCTTTCAGTTTGAAGTTGTTATCTCCAAGTATCTCAATGATCTGATAGGGACCTATCCACAAAGGTGTGAATTTTCCATTTTTACCTTTAGGCTCAAATGCCTTCTCCCAACGAATAACTAAGTCTCCTTTAATAAACACCTGTATCTTTTATCTCTTATCAGACCATATTTTAACTATGGTTTAGTGCATATTAAAATTAGTAAAAGCTTCCTCTTTTACATCCTCCATTTGAAGGATGTCCAGTAGCATTGAATTTGTAAATTCTTGGTCCTCCTCCATGTACTCTTGCATGACCCTATACATTGGTAGCTTGAGGTTGATGGGGAAGATGGGTTCTTGGCCATATATTATAAATAATGGTTATGCTTTAAGGGCCTGCTTGACTCTTGTTTTATCTACCCAAAGGGCATATTTGAGAAGCTTGTGTCAATTCTTAGGTTTGTCTACTATAGACTTCTTTATTTCTTTCATCAAGTTCTTAGTCATTGATTTAGAAACTCTATTGCCTTGTGGATAATGGTTTGAGAACTTAAGAATGATGTTGTTATCATATGCCCATTCTATCATTTTAATGATATAAAATTAGATCCATTGTCATAGACTAGATAAATTGGCATTCTAAATCTGATGCATATGTTTTTTTCCAAGAATTTGATCACTTCTTCATCTATGTACTTCTTGGTCACCACTACTTCAGTCCATCTTGTGTAGTGATCAATGGTAGTTAGAATGTACTTGTGACCATCTAAGGAGATGGGGTTGATGACCCCAAAAAATTTGAAACCTCATTAAGAAAAAGGTTTATCCACCTAACTAATTTTAATGGCATGGATACTTTGGGCTTCTTAGTGATAAATACTTGAAATGAATGGTACTCTCTAACATAATTGTGGGCATCCTTGAAGATTGTGGGCCAATAGTATTTGGCCCTCAATATTTTTTTGGTCATGGTTCTTCCTAATGGATTTCCACTTCCCAAATTCTTATGAAAAGTGCTCATGATCTCGGTTGCCTCTTCCTTAGATACACACCTTAGGTAAATGCCTTCAAAGTTATTTCTATATAGCACTCTATATTTTATTAGGTAATGGGTTGTCTTGAGCCTTAGAGCTCTTTTTTGCTCTTTACTTAACCCTGTAGGACAAACACCATTAATTAGTAAGTAGACAATGGGATCATATTAATCATTGGATTGAAAACTTTTTTGATCTACATGCATGACACTTAGCTTGGGATTATTATTATCAATTAATTGAATTAAACCTTAGCATCTTACTAGTTTAGCCATTTTCATTTCAATGTCATATTCCTGAAGCACAAATAGCCACTTACATCTCCTTTCTCCTAGTTCATTTTGAATTAGCATGAGCTTAGTGGTATGATCAACTAAGGTTACATGCACCTTATTCTTAAGGAAAAAGTTCCTAAACTTTTTTACCACCTTGACTAATGAACATGCTTGTTTATCAATAAAAGAATAGTTTAACTCAACATTTTTAAAATTAGAGCTCATAAAATCTATGGGATGGTCATAACCATCCATTTTCTGAGTAATAACTATAGCTATAGTATGATCTAAATCAAAGGAGTAAAGATTAAAAAAATTGGTAAAGTTTGGGCTTATCTAGACCGGGGCTTGCCTAATTAGCTCTTTGATGTCTTTGAAGGCTTTTCTCACTTTGTCATTCCATGGGATTGTGGAATCATTCTTTAGCATATCATTTAATGGCCTCATGATCTCTACAAAGCCAAAAATGAACTTATTATAAAGTTTATTTTACCAAAGAATGACTTCAATTCTTTCCTACTATTAAGAGGCTCTATCTTAGATATCGCTTCTACTCTTTTAGGTTCTATAGATATTCCCTCCTTAGTGATAACATGTCCTAATAGTTTTCCCTCAGTAACACAAAAAATACTTTTATTTAGGTTGAGAGAAATTCCTTACCTTATACATATTTGAAATACCTATTATAGGTGCATAATATGATCCTCCTTATTTTTAGAAAAGATAGTTAGACCATCCATGTATATAATAATGCATTTACCTACAAGACCTTGAAACGCATGATACATGGCCCTTTGTAATGTTTCCCCTACATTGATTAGCCCAAATGGCATTCTTTTATAGGTGAAGGTGTCCCACTTCATTGTAAGCATAGTCTTCATCCTATCTTCTTGATTAACCAACCCCTGGTTATACCCAAAAAAACCATTAAGAAAGGACATCATGGCAAAACCAGAAATGATTTGTATTACTTGGTCAAGATAACTTAGGGGTAATTATCTTTCTTAGATGCTCTATTTAGGTTCCTAAAATCAATGGACAGTTTGATTTCACCATTCTTCTTTTGGACTAAAACTAAATTAGCAACCCAAGTGGAATTCCTAATGGGAAACACAATCTTGGCATTTAAGAGATTCTTGACCTCTCTATATATTATTGGTTCTAATATCAAGTTGACATGCCATTGATTTTGTCTGAAAGGTTTGTAGTTCTCCTTTGAAGGTATGGTATGAGTTATGACCTTTGGATCAAAGATCTTTAGATCATCATAGGACCATGTTATGATATCTTTTATTTGGTTAGCATTTCTTTGGCTCTTTTATTTTGCATACTTATACATGTTATACCAATATTAACCATCTGAGGTTGATCTTGGAATCCAATATCAATTGCATTATAATCCTTCCCATTTACTTTAATAATCTTGGTAGCCTTAGCTAGTCTGTCAAAATCAAAGTCTCTCTAAGGATATCATGCCTTTGGGGATATTATTGTCATTTAACTAAATGACTTTGTCATAAATTTTTCTTTCAATTTTCTCATCATCAAAGAGATTATCTTCATCAATAATGTGACCTTAAAACCCTCATGAACTAGTCAGGAAGTCTATGATATGTTGATCATCATTGAATATTTATAGGTGATTGACATTATCTGGTACCGAGGGACATGGGATTAACTCAATTATAAGGTTTTATAAATTGTAACTTTAGTTGGGCATAAGGTTGGTTGTAGTTGAAGCAAGTTCATTAGCAGCCTAGTTTTTTTCCCTAGGGATTGACACAATGTTAAAAACATCAAAACATTTAATTAAGTCTCATACTCTAAATTTATATTTCTTGAGATATGACTATGTACATTGATATTTACTTCTCACCTAATTCACCACTAGTTTAGAATCACAAAAAAGTAATAGTTCATTGGCCTCATGCTTGATTACAAATTTTAATCCAAGAATTAGTGCTTCATACTCAGCCAAATTATTGGTGCATGAGAACTAAAGTTTGTAAGAGGCATTGTATTCTTTGCCACTGGGATTAATTAATACCACTCCTACTCTAAAACCTAATTTGCATCGAGAACCATAAAAATAAAGCTTCCATAATCTTGATAAAGCATGATAAGTTTTAGAGTTGCATATCTTCATGGTGTCAAGAGTGTAAATGCTAAGATCTGAGTTAACCATGTTTACCCTCTCATTGATTGCATTATACTCCATGATCATATGCTTCATTTTAGGCTCCCTTTTCTATAATAATTTGGTTGGGGAATCCATTATAAGTTAAACACATATGTGAACAATATGTTGACGTATAACTATTCAAACTCCTAGTCTAGTCTCTGCTAAATAGCATCCCATAAGCATCAGGGATGTCTAATACTTGGATATCAATGAACTATTAGATCTTTGGATCTGAGTAAATTTGTATGTGGACATTCAATAATTCACTAATCACTTTGAATATTGATTTATCTAATTGAGTTACAACTCTATTATATTTAATAAGAGTCAAACTTAATTTTTCAAAAATACCCTTTGGCATTATATTTACATATGCATCAGAATATAATAAAAAATTATGCATATTTTTACCAAAAATCCTGAATGTAAGCAGGAAATGAGGAACATCTACCTCAATTTTATGTATCATGACATTAGCATGTGTAAAATTTTGAGACTTACCAAACTTTTTAGACAAATATTACAACAACAAATCTCTATGTTCAATAATCTATGTCAACTCATGTAAGGTCATTTTAGCTTTGATCCTTTTATGTCCTATATAATGTTATACCTAGTCCTATTGAAAGAAATAGATGTATCACCATTGGTTTTAGAATTACTTCCTTTAGGAGGCTTAGGTTTTTTATCTGAGGTAGCATCTAGAGGAGTCTTAAAGTTATTTGGAAGAGTTGAAGTGGTCAATGGTTGTTTCTACTCCTATTTTCTCAGAGCATAAGTCTTCTTTATAAATTGCTAAAAAGTATGAATCTCTTTAGGAATATGCTTAACCTCATTGTCTTCTTAGAAAGGTAAGTTGAATTTCTCCACCATGAGAGTTGGATCAAATGACCTTGAGGAACTAGATGTACCTACATCATAATCCTTTTTAGAGGCAACTTCAAAAATGTCTAATTCTTCTTGGAAATCTTCAAAAACATTATGAAATTCAACATAATTTATTTCCCCATGCTTAGAAGTGAAATGAACTCTATAATAGTTAGGTAAAGAAACATTAATAAGATTTATATCAAGCACATTGTTGCTAGAAGATGGCTCATTATTATTTTTATTATGGTAACTATCATTTTGAAATCTATTAGTGGGCTTATTAAACCTTTGAAAAGAATAATTACTATCAAATATTATTGGGCCCCAAATCCATCTAAGTATAAAATCTATTCTAACACAATATACATTTGGGCATGATGTAATAACTTATAATGATTATTGTTTTGTCATTTAGTAGTGTTAGTTGGTAGGTGGCTAATAACTCTTTTTTGTCTTGATCATCATTGGGAAGCAAGTGCATGAGATTGTGATTTCTAATTACAAATAATTTAATGGAAATGGTAGAATAAATACCTCCAACACTAGCTTAGTGGTCAATGTTCCCCATTCCCCATGATCCTAAAACACTTTAAAGCTCTATAAAAGTAGACTAAGTCTAGCTAGCAAAAAAAGGAGATGATTGGAGTAACAAAGCCCTAGTGGATTGATTCTAAATGTTTAGTTTTTCATTAAAGTTAGATCTTAGTTTGGGATGCCTTTGATTCTCCCATTGTAATTCCCAAACTCACTTATGAGCCCCTAGGCATTTAATAGCTTAAGTCAAACATATGCTCAATTTTTATTGATTTATATATGTATTATTGTTAAACTCTATTAATGATGAAAGATTTATGTAGTATTTAATGGATTGAATACTTAAGTCTATATTATGTATGTGAGATCTTATGAGATTCTAACCTAACTCATCTATGGTGTACCTGTAGCTCATGAGGACTCTTGTGTTTGATATAGAAAATATCTAAGTATGGGTAATACCCTATTTCTCACAACAATACCCATGCCTAAGTGTAAACCTATGCATAAGTCCCTCAACTAGATACCCATTTCCCCTGTAATATCCTAAACACTATTAAGCCAAGGTTACCAAAGGCTTGTGCCTATGAATACATAATCATTGTTTTACTAACCAAAGGCCCTAAAGATAGAGTTGTGCCATGGCACAACTAGCCCAATATATACCATAGTCCCTTCTCCATTGTGCTTTATGTGAGAACATAAGGCTTATGCTTTATGTGAGAACATAAGGCTTATGCCTTATGTAAAATAATGTTAGTGCAGTTGAGTGTGAAATTTTGAGCACTATAGGATTAGTCAAGGGTTTTACCCCATTGAAACAAGCCTAAATCTGACCTAGATAGTTATATAAGTGCATGACTAGGCTCATGACTAGAACATCTACTTTTCTATAACATTTTGGTTCTATTACTAGGAAATGTTAAATTTTGTTGTTGAAATGGTGTACCAAGAAAATGCTTTGACTCTCCTTTGAGAACATCAAGTACTAGCTAGAATGAGTGGAAGAGAGCTTTCCACTGAGGCATCCAACTTGTAGAGGATATAACCCAAGGAAGTGGCTCTATAACCACTTGTATGATGCCCTATATGATATTTTCTTTTGAAAACTACTAGAGTAGGTGTACTAATGGTTGGCTACGTATGTTACATATAGAAGTTAAAGCTATGGATAGTACCTTGTGTGGATAAAAGATCACCTAAAGAGGCTTGAAAAATTATATGCCAATTAGACTAGAACCATAGACAAATAGTGGCAAGTGGTGCTAAAGAGCTACATGCTTGAATTTGTAGTATCGATGTACCCCTAACCTGAAGAAGTAGAATATCAGTGCTTATGAAAACCTAGAGGTGCATTTGTGAAATAACTTAGAAACCAACTCAAGAAGTTGATGGTGGATTATGGATTCAAGACCATGAGGGTGGAAGGCTAAAGTCCTCTCACATATGAGTAGCATAAGAAGGAAGAATGGGATGTTTAGGTGAGGCAAAATGGAAGGGGATGAGTGGATTGACAATCAAGAGCTTAAGAGATAGGCTTATAATAAGAGGAGGCACATGTTGATGGAAGATCTAGAATATAAAAGTGTTGAGAGGCCCTGTAGTGAGTAGGAAGGGCATGGGGAAGGATATCTTAAATGGAAGTAGTGCCTAGAAGAAGGAACCCTTAAAGTCATAGAATAAGCTCCATAGTTACAAGGTGAATTCTTGGGTTACCTATAAAAATTATCCATTAGAGATGCATCGGATACACCTACCCTTTTGAACCTATGGTGTGATTTCATGCACTAGATTCCCCATAAGAAAATAGAATATTGATAATTGACCCTATTGTCAACTTAGACTTTGATCATTTTGTAGATTTGGACCAAAATTTTGTGATTAAATAAAGACACATATAGACCTTAAAGTGTTTTCATAACTCGATAGAATGTGAGTGCAAGTACCCCAGTCTAACTAATGTCAATTTCTTAACCTAAGAAATAGCTTAGAAAAAGTCACCCTATACCACTTATTAGTAGTATAGTGACATCATATTTTATGGTGCAAATAATAATCATGGGACAAATGCCTATCCTAGTGGATGGAGACCTTGGAGGACCAACACTAGGATAAGTACTAGGAGGACAAGTGCCTCAAACACAAATTGTTCTTCAGCCCTAGATTTATTATGAGATGGCCATGCACCTATATGAGTATCGAGGCATGGAGAATGCCATAAATAATATGCTAAAATGTGAATTAAAATGGTGAAATTGAATAATAACCTAGTCTAAGTTCAAATCAATCTAATTTATGACAACTGTGATTGATCACACCCATACTTGGTATAGTAAGTTTGATCGTAACTAAGATATGGTTGATTATGGCACCCTGAGGAAAGCCTTCTGAAAAGAATTTGATATACCTAATTTTTAGTAGTAGAGCATCATCAACTCAAGGAGATCAAAAAATTATTATCATAGAGCATGCACTTGTATGACATTAGATTCAAGACTCTCTTTTCCAAGATCCCTTATGATATTCACCCCTTCCAACACATGTAATGGTTTATTGGAGGATTCTTATTACCTTTTATAAGGGTTTTATCCATGAAAACATTCGAAAAACCTCAAGAAGTTATTGAATCCATACTTAGATCCAAGGTGGTGGGAAGTGTTGATACAGGAATTAGCCCATTTATGGAGGCATAGATTGTGTCTATGGCCTCTCAATTATAAAAGATTACCACTGGTTATTTACAAGATGCTTGAAGTAGGTTATGGTACATAGATTGTGATATATAGGGCCATAATAGAAACAATTGGCCTCAAAGGAATGTGCACACACTTCTCCTTAGCTGTGAAGTTTGTCACAAGGCATAAGATATTCACAACTACCCTTTATTGCAATGCTCTAGTCAAGTCAACACAATTGTCTATTATCGATTATGTGATGCATATACCCATAACATGGTTGATTTCCATGTAATCTATGAGATGTGTGAGAACATGGGAAAAGGTGCATGACAAGAAATGAAAATAGTAGGAGGGAAAGGAGCATAAGAAAATGAGGGTTATGGCCAATAGAATTTAGGTTATGGGATGCAAAGAAGTGTAAGAGGGTGAGGTGGAGGAAGGTTCCCACCATGATCATGTTACAAGTATGGTTCAATCAAGCACTATTATCATGAATTCCCTACACATCTAATGTGTGGATATTATCAAGGAATGCACAAGGTTGAATAATTTCCCAACTCATACAAAAAGTTAACCTAAGGTAGGCTAAGCACTAAAAAGGGCACATGGATGATCAAGAATGAGCCTAATGAGGTGAAATGGACTCTAAATTCATATCTATCATGCATAGAGTCAATCAAAATGTAGGAAACTACTCAGATTAGACTCACCACTCAATCTTTAGTTACACCAATACCAGATTTATGTCTAGAATATGGGATGTTGAGTTAAATTAAGCACATTACATAGCCAAAACCCAAATCCACACCTCATCCAAACTATGCATGCCAAAAATATAGATACAACAAGCTATGAGTGTGATACAGAACCTATAAAGATATCTCCAACTAGCATGAGACCTAGAGGCATAGGCTACTACTTGTAAAAAGTAGAATGGCTAAGAGGCTAAAGTGTAAGAGTTAACAAAGATCTTGCACCTCTTATAAATAAAAGGGATTCTACCCCTATTAAATAACTTTCTTCTATAACATGTAGGATAAAATTAAATTAAATTCACTGCATAATTCATGGAAAAGGTGTGAGAGGTCAAGCATACCCAAAACATGGAGTATGACCAAGAACTCCTAATGAATGCCACCATCGATAGATGTTCCATCTGTGAGGTCCTTATCGACACTAATATCAAGGTCAATATCCTAACCAACAATGCATGGGAAAATATGGGTAGGATAGTCTTGAGGCCTTCTCCCTATGTACTCTTCATGGCTAATAAAACTTGAGTGTAGTCGATCAAAATTTTGAAGGGCACTATTGTAAATATTATGGGTGCTAAATTTCACATTGACTTCAAGTTAATCAAGTTGGTTGAATAGGATAACTATTTATCACTTCTATAAAGTCCATGGTGTTATACCAATAATGCAAATATGCACTTCAATAAGTGATATATGACCTTTAAAAATGGTAAGGAAAGGGTAGTGATTCCAATTTTAAATGACCAAGGACCCCTTATGTGGATAACGTTGATCTAGATGATGAGATCAACCATATATATAACATCATAGTACAAGGTGCTAAGAATATCAACCCTTTGGACCAAGGATTACACTCTTGGGAGGATGGGAAGTTAGCTTTTGACACCATTGATGCTTCTTGCAACTAATGGTTTGAAGAGGCTTATGAGGCCACTATTTGAAGATGTTGCTTGATTCATGAAAAGGCATTGAATCCCATGAAGACTGGCTAGGTATATATTGATTGTGCTTCAAAATTATGGGTCCAATGCCATGAGGGAAAAGGAAAGAGGCTACTCTACTTGAATAAATGTAAAATTGTATCACTCCCAAAATTTGAAGGGAGAAACCTAGTGGAAAAGTTTGTCCATGAGCTTGAATCATGCATCCCTAAAGAGATAGATAGAATGGGTGTACTAGTGTATAACTTGAGAAATACTATCATGCACTGGTGGGTATCACAAAAATCTAACTTTCCAATGTGGACAGAGGTAAAATTAGCCATTTTTAGTAGATTTTTGAGGAGTAATGAGATCTTGGATATATTATAATACTCTAACAACTCTGATCCCATGGTTCATGTGCACCTATACGAAGATACATGGACTTATTATGGCATGAATTCCCTAGAGAACCTATGGGTGCATGCCTTTTATAAGACTCTGAATATATGGGTATGAGCATGGTATGTGGTCAGTGAGATGCACTGAGAGATAACCAATTGGGATTCCCTCAAGGATAAGTTTGTTCACACCTTCTATTTTTCCTCAAAAAACTTACAATTGGTCAAGCCACTGTAATTATTTTGAAGGGCAGTGTTTGAGGACACTACCATCCTTGAGGAGCACCTGAAATACATTTTTGGGGAAAAAGGGCTAGCACTCCTAACTTTATTTAAGGAATAAATGCTCAATAATGATTCAAGTAAAGAAGATGATGAAACTTGGAAGGATCACTACTAGAAAACATTGACTGCTAAAATAAATCTCATTTGCCAAGTAGATGATAGCACTCCCAATGAAGAAGACCCCACTCTTCTCCACATAGAGACAACTGAGGGAACTTAACAAGTCAAGGACTCACACCAAGAGAATAATGAACCATATCATGTACCACTAAAGACAATCAAAGTGGGCATCAATGTAAAATGAGAGATAAAGATGGCTACTCTAGGTGCCTATTCATCTGATGTAGAGAGGGCATGCATCAAAGACCTCTTTAATGAATTTAAACACTTATTCCTTAAGACTTATCAGGATATGAAAGGAACCCACCCATGCCTTGAGAATATGAGCATAAATTTAATCCATGGTACAAGACTAGTCAAAAAGTTCCCCTATAAGATGAATCCTAACTTCCATGCCAAGGTCAAAATAGAGATTGATGTAATGCTAGCTACAAGGGTCTTTTACCTTATATAGTAGTTTGAATGGGTGAGCTTGATGGTAATAAGCATCAATAAGGATGGGTGCATTCACATTTACATCAATTATAGAATGATAAATTCCACCTAAATCAATTACCCCTTCCCAAATTCATTCATTGATGACGTCTTAGAAGGTATCGTAGGTATCAAAATTTACACCTTTACTGATGGGTTCTCTAGATATCACCAAGTCCAAATTGAGGAGGAAGACAAGCCCAAAATATCATTTGCAACTAAATGGAGCTATTTTTCTTATAATGTGATGCCCTTTGGACTTAATAATGCACCAACCATGTTCTCCAAATTGGTGATCACCATTTTTAAACACTTTATCCATAGGTTCCTCTAGGTTTACCTAGATGATTGGTTGGTGTATCTTGTCAAGGACCATTGTGACAACTTGTGCCTAATTTTTGAGAGGTGTAGGTAGATTAAAATATACTTAAACCTAAAGAAGTGCATTTTTGACACATCCTTTAGAATCCTACTCAGGCACATCATTTGTAAGGATGGTTTTCTCATTTATCTAGTGAAGATTATGATCATCATTTAGCTCCAAATTCCTTCCACATAGAAAGATGTTCCTACCTTTCTTGGCCAATATGGGTATTATATAAAATTTAAAAGAGTTATGTGAAGATTACAATGTTTCTAGAAGGTCTTTTTGTGTAAGGATGGACCACTCTACTAGGTTGAAGTGCAAGAGGATGCCTTTGAGACCCTAAATCTTACAATTAATAAAGGCAGAACAAAATTATACTACAATCGAGCATGAGGTGCTCACTATGGTATGTGCCCTAAAAAAATTTAGATAATATTTTTTGGCAACCCCATTCATATTTTTCATAGATCATGAGGAAATTAAGTACCTCATGAATAATTCCATTCTCCATGGGTGCATTTATATATGGATCATTTTATTTCAATAATTCTAGTTCTCTATTGTTGTCAGCCTAGAAAATAGAACTTGGACCCAGACTATTTGTCCCATATAGACTCAGATGATACAATAGTACCAATTGAGGATGATATATTGAATGCACAACTGTAAAAAATTTAGTATGATCTTGAGGACTTGGTATAGATAATTTATTTTCTAACATTTGTATTTATTCCTTAAATAATGACAATAAAAGAAAATAAATACCTCGTAGTTCACACCTCCTTTTTTCATCTCATCAACAAGGAACTGTGCAAACTAGGCTAAGATTAATTTATACATTGATGTTCTTTGAAGCATGAAAGGGAATCCATCCTTCATGAGACACATGAGAGGATAGCAGGAGGTCATTGTGTAGGAGATGCAATGGTATTTAGGTTGTTGCAGTTAGGTTTTTGGTGGCCAAGTCTATTCTAGGATGTGAAATATTGCACCAAGGCATGTAACATATGCTAGCACATAGGGAACCCCAATTACTAGGATGAGATGTCTCTCATCCCCATTCTTTCCTAATATTCATTCAAGAAATGGGCCATTAAATTTTTTGGGCCTATTATCCCTAATAGGTGTGAGGTACATTTTAGTGACCACTAACTATTTCACCAAGTAGGCTGAAGTCATGCCAACCAAAAACTATACATATACCATAGCTATAATATTCATATGGGAGAACATAATAATCCATTATGGGTGCCCACTCATCTTGACTAGTGATAGGGGCACACACTTCATTAATGAAATTGTGTAGATCTTATGAATAGAGTATATGGTGGTGCACCATAATACAACAACTTACCATACCCAAGTGAATGGCATAGTTGAGGCATTCAACAAGCTCATGGGGATGTTCCTCACAAAGATATTTGATGTTGGTTTTAAATATTTGGATGATTAAGTGTTAGTAGTGTTTTAGTCATATCACACAACCTACAATTGCCTAAATAAGGCTACACCATTTCAAATGGTGTTTGGCATTGAGGTGATCTTACCAATAGATTTTTTGGTGCAATCATTATTCATAGTGGGAATTGGTTAGTTAAATTACCAAGAGTCACTAAATACAAAGTTAGAGTACTTAGATCATTTATATGATGTGTGCAGCCAAGCAAAGTGGAGCCAATAGATATAAAAAGTGTGTTATAAGACCTAACATGACAAGCATATAAATAACAAAGTGCTAAAATAAGGGGAATTCATTTTTCTCTATGATTCCAAATATATCAAGCACCTAGGCAAGCTGTAGATAAGTGGATGGGCTCATATATCATCTGTAGCATCTTAGAGACTAGCATATGCAAGATGCACATGTTGTCAGGTGAAATTCTCCTTGGGAATTTTAATAAAAATTGATTGAAATTGTATCAACAATAGGGTGGTGCTTACACCATTAGACACTAACTTCTTGGTCATGATTAGGTTTTATTGAGCAAATAAAATAAAGTTTTGCACAAGCCAAACAAGTTTTTTTCTATGTTGGTTAAAATTTTAGTAAGGTATGTGAATAAGTAGTGCTTGGAGGTTGTCAGTAAAATGTTTTTGGTGTTTTCACACATAATCCCAACCTAGTGAGTTGATCACAACTACTCTCTAAGTGCTTGAGGCTAAACACCAAAGTTATGGGCATGTGAAGTTTTCTAGAGTTAGATACAAGGCGCACCAAATATTTGTGCACAAGATTCAAGTGAGGCATTATTAGGCCCATAGAAGGGCTAGTTTGGCACTTCCAAGCATATACTAGTCAAGTGAGTTGAGCAAGGTAATCACCACCTAAGTTTCTAAGTACATGTAAAACACTAGACTTAGATCAAATGTGAACCAAGAGAGTCACAAAAAATAGAGTGAAGGTGCATAACATGATCATGCATAAAATATAAAATGAGAATACCACACTGGAGGGTTAGTGAAAGGGATTTGTATGGGGTAGGAAAGTCCAAGGCAAGAAGAAAAAAGCATAGTGAAATCAACCAAGATAGATAAGTGTGCTTAAAATAGAAGTGTAGATGGAAAAGGAAATGGGACTAAGAAGGTTAAATCACATGCATGTGAGGTGTTGTGCCCAATTTACCTTATTGAAGGTGAAGTTCATGCCAAGTCAACAAATTACAAGAAAATATTATAAAAATAAGCTATCATCCACCCAAAGCAAGGTGGGAAGTGACTATTTGAACTACACATCACTTCACCAAAAATTCATTAGAAAAAGTTAATGTGGTGGCAGTGGAGGCACAAAGATCTAAATTGAATGAGCAAACAATATAATATTTTTGTGTATTTTATAAGCCATAGATAATCCCAAGGACTTTAGGTACCACCATGCCATCAATCAACTATAATTAAGGTGGTATATGATAATAGAGGGATAAAGTAGTGAACAATTTCCTGCATCTAGTTATGAACCTTGTGATAATTTGAATTTTAAATAGATAACCAAAATAAAACTATCGAACTAGAGAGTAGATCCAAGGAGACCCTACTATAGCAAGACCCTAAGTATCCCTAAATGCCAAAATTGAATGACTGTGTAGAGAAATGAATTGCTTTCCCAGTGATATTAGTAGAGGAAAGAAAGGGGCATGAATTAGGTGAAAATCAAGCTACTAAAAACTAAATTGACAATGAGGATACCATTTTCAAAACATGAAGCTCAAGATTCAAGCATATAGTCATAGATCTCATGACTATGTGAAGCACCAATGAAGATTGAAAGCTTCAACAGGATTAATAGACCACGGTTTAACACCAATAGATTTAGAATGGGGAAAAAGTGGATGATTTTGGGCCCATAACAAGTGCAAAAAGATTCTAAGAGAGCATGTTTAGTAGCAAAAGTTACCACTATGAAAATAGCATCACCATTAGTAGGAGTGATCATCACCCAAATTGATCTAGAGGTGATTGAGAATATGTTCTACTAGGACATGCAATTTCTTGAAGAGGTGTTGATGGGAGAAAACTAGGCATCATTCATATATAACTACTGCTTGAAAGAGTACAAACATATAACCTCTAGTAATGTGAATGACCTAGTGCAAGACTGGTTAGTAGACATAGGGGCAAAGACTCCATAAGGTGCAGTACTATTTGATGTCTCTATCTAGGATGAATAGATGACCATCAATGTAATGCAACTATACAAGTTGTCAATTTTTATAAATCTAAAGGATCTTGTGTAGTTCCTCCTCTCACATGTCCATAGGGATCAATTCTATTTTGTATGGAGGTTCATGAGGCTATCTTCAAACCTCATCAACCGAATCACCAGACTCCCAAGCTATATAATAGACATCTAATAGATGATGCTAAAGTTAAAAGGGTTGTGAATATCTTAGGTTACTACAAAGGAGGCTTCACATTCTTGATCAAGGACATAAATGATCTCAAGATGAGGGTAAATACATGCCTTGTGAGTTCCAAATAATGCCCAAGCAGACAATGGGTAGATTTAAAAAATACCTACCTATGCATCACATACCACATGACACAAGGGATGAAATTCAACATTACCAAGTTCATCATAGAGGACATAATAAAGAACACACTCAAATGTCACATGGAAAAATAAACCTTCTATTGTGGTTTCATGTTGATCCTGATTTTGATGGAGTAGATCAGATTGCATGATGGTGATTAAGACAACTTATGGGTCTTCTTAGTGCATATTGACTCCCTGATGCTAAAATATTAGAACTTCACTTACCCCCCTATTTTCACCCTAAAGTATAAATCACATGCAATGGGATGGTGTGATTGGTATATTGAAAAATTTAGAGAATAATGGTGCATCTTATAAAAACTCCCTTAGAGTCAATTTAGAATGACAAATTTTTCCATCATGAAGCACTTCAACATCATTCAATTGGCACTCATAGATTGGAATCACTCAAGTTGGCTAAAATTGCCTTATGTTTTTTCAACCAAGTACTTCAAAGAGGTGTTATAAAGGATATGCACCTAAAGGTCAAGGTAAACAAAGATGAGAAGGATGATTTGAATGCCACTAACATATATCACCTTGAAATATAAGTCATCCTTGGGCACATTCATAGGATCTTCTATGAGATGAATCCAAGGAATAAGGGTACACCAATGGACAAATATGATGATATCCCCCTTTAGGTTGATGAAGGAAAGTTGATGACAATGGCATGAAGTAAATCCCCTTAGAAGAAGAGGGGAGAAACCCTAGAGGAGATACAAGAGAACCTTTGATTGAAGATCACTTCTAAAGATGAAGATACCCCTTCTACACTAAATAAGAATTAAGTGGTTTTCATGCAAGGAATTGCCTTGCCTAAGCTGATGGAGAAGAAAAATAAGTCCAAGGGACCAGTGGTGATGCCCATAATAACCTCGACAGAGATGGAGGTATAAGAGGAAGTAGAAGCATAGTGGGTGAAAGAAAAGAAAAATTAGGGATGAAATTTTATATTTTCTAATAATAAGAGATAGAAGAGGAGCCTATCACTAAATAAATTCATGAGGTTCTCCAAGGTGGCACTGTTGTCGTGTTTGGGGAAGAAGAATTGTCAAACACCCCAACCTTAGAACCTTTAAAGTAACCTTCAAAATATGAAGAGGAAAATAGGCATTGATGGATGGAAATGGGCCTCAATAAGGACCATATAGAAGAAAAACTAAAGTTACATCAAAAAAGTTAGTTCATGAAAGCCAAAGGCATGACACAAGCAAAAATTGACAAAGATAAGGTGAAGGAGGAAAAGATAGCCATGATCATGAAAATTTGGAAGGTAGAGATAAATAAGGATGAAAAAGAGAAGGTCAAGAGAGAGATGGAAGAAAAGAGGATTGTCATAAGTGCAAAACCCATAAAGGACAAAGCAGTAGAGGTGCCTAGCACCCCCACCATCATAATGGAGGAAGCTACACCACAGGTGCACCCAAGTAGTAAAGGGGTACCTGGAGACAAAGAAGGTGATATTGGTGCCTTATAGAAGTAAATAGAGAGTGTAGTTAAAATATAATAGACTCAAAAGAGTGAATTTGGTGTTGAAGATAAGAAATAAGTAGAAAAGGGGACAAGTCCAAGGAACAACCCCTACTAGAGAAATAAGATGCATCAAAAGAAAGAACTAAATAAGGTGCTAGTCTTGCTAGAAAATAGATAGAGCAGATAGAGTTGACCATTCAAGAGGATGAATTTGAGCTGAGCCTATGAGAAAAGACATAGAAGGGGTTCATAGATGAAGACTATTACATGATGGATTACATGCCCCCCAAATCCACCATGACACTAACATGCCAAAAACTATCCTTTGCCTTTGACATTTATATGGATGAGCCTCACTTTAAGGTACCATAGAAGATAGTCCTTAGCATAGACCAATAAGAGGAAGGGTAGGACTCACTTATCATCAACCCATAAATAATGAATCTAGTAAGGTCAACTAATGCCCTCCTCTAAATGGCTTCCATGGTATCATGCAAGATTATCATCAATGATGTTATAGCCTCATTTTGGAAGAAGATTATACTAGAGGAAGAGGAAAATAACAAGGTCATCATATTCAAATTGTAGAAACTAGCCAAGCACATGGAAGAAGCTGAGCCATCACTCTTGGATGTGCTAACACTTCAAATTTTTTGGAGGTCAATAAAGTGTGTACATTGGTGGAGTAAATACTCCCAAGGTTAAATGTGAGATCATATCTAGAAGAAATATATGACCTTTGTGTTGGCATTAAATAATAGATTTATATGAAACTTAAAAAGGTGAAATACCTCTTCACAAAGTTGGAAGAGGGCATAGAAGAATTTGATACAATATTTTTCAACTTCTCCACCCAAACATAAATCATCGATGTGCACCTTAAAAAGGAAAAAGGGGAGAAGGATGCATTGATGGCAAAGGAATATAGAGTGAGTAGGGCCAAGCACACTTAGATAATGGTGTAGGTCAACACTTTGAATACTTAGATCAATACCCAAGAGCAGGACCTAGAAGAACTCTTTTGTGTATTGAAAACCAAGGCCTACAAGAAAGGAGAGATCCTTGATAGAGGCATAAGAAAGGTGAAAGAAAGGTTATAGGACTTTCAAAATGAGTTGGATAAAATTGGCATGCTTGTCCTTAGCACTACCTCCTGAGAAATAGATAGCTCCATTAAAGAAATCAAGACTACAATTTAGGGTTTTAAGGACTTCAGGGCATAACTAAAGGAGCGTGCACTTGATTTTTGTGCTCCTAAGGTGCTAGAAGGTTATTTCAAGGATAGACTAATATTTTTTTATGGGGTAATGTTGGGCCCCAAATCCCTTTAAATATAGGATCCATACCAACATAGCAGACACTTAGGCAATCACTTATCATGATTATTATTTTATCATCTAGTGGCACCAACTATCAAGTGGCTAATAACTCCTTTTTGGCTTGATCATTGTTAGGAAGCAAGTACACAGGATAGTGAATGCTCATTAAAGATAGTGTAGCAAAGAAAATGGGATGAGTACCTCTATTTCTATCTCAGTGATCATCATGCTCTATTCCCTATGATCATAAGATGCTCTAAGCCTCTAAATCTTTATAAAAGTAGATTGAGTCTAGCAAATGAAAAAAGGAGATGATTAGAGTAGCGAAGCCCTGGTGGATTCATTCTAGATTGTTTTGTTTACAATTAAATTTAGAGCTTAGTTCAAGATGCCTTTGATGGTCCCATTATAATTCTCAAGCTTCCTTATGAACCTTTGGTCCTTTAGTAGCTTAAGTTGATCATATGCTAAGTTTCTATTGACTTATATATGTATTTTTATTGAACTCTATTAATGATGAAAGCTTTGTGTAATATTTAATGGATTGATTTTTTAAGTATGTAGTATGTATGTGAAATCGTGTGCTATTCTAACTTAACTCATATATGGCATACTTGTAGCTCATGAGGACTCCCATGCCTGATATATAAAATTCTCTAAGTATGGGTAAGACTCTATGCCTCTCAATGATACTTGTGCTTAAGTGCAAACCTATGCCTAAGTCACTCAACTAGATACCCAATTCCCCCTTAAATGCCTGAATGTTGTTAAGACAAGGTTACCAAAGGCTTACACCCATAAATACACAACTATCATTGTACTAACCAAAGGCCCCAAAGATATATTTGCACCATGTCACAACTATCTCAACACAAACCTCAGTCACTTCTCTGCTACACTTTGGGTGAGAGCATAAGGCTTGTGCCTTATGTAAAATGATGCTAGCACAGTCGAGTGTTAAATGTTGAGCACCATAGGATTAGTTAAGGATTTAACCCCATTGGAACAAGATTGAATCCAACCTAGATAACTATATAATTGCATGATTAGGCCCATGAAAAACACCTACTTTTTTACAATAGATCTCTCTCTAGTATTGCTTACTTACTTTTGCAATTAAAGGAAGTTAGTGCCAATCTTTTGAACCATTTTGAGGATAGAGTTACTCTCATTTTTTAGGGCCTTAGAATTATGAACCTAAGTTTTAGTATTGTTTTCACTTGAATTTTCACCCTTGGAGGAGATTACAAAGCTCTCCTCATCCAAGTGGCACAATAGAAACACATCTAGGCTTGTGGGTAACCTAAATAATGAGGTGAATCACTAGATAGGGCTAGTTCCATTGATGTACCACTTTGGATCATAACTAAAACTAAAATTTGGGGGATGAAAATGGAGAGATATAACTAAAATAAAAATAACCTAAGAGAGATGATACACCAAATATAATGATGACTTGTAACCATATGCATGTTACACATGAAATCAAAGGACAAACCGAACACACACTCCTTCAATATTCATCTTCTCACATCAATGTTACATTATGAGGTTATGGATAAATGTGAAAAGATAGGAGGAATAGATAATAGTCATATGAGGGTACTAATGAATATACTAACTCACTCAATCCTTGACACCTCCTAGAACACTTCACATCCCTTGCAAGAAGAAGCTTTCCAACTACAAATAGGGTGAAAGAATGAGACCCCATGATAAGGAATCCATAGTATTCACTAAGAAAGATTAATCATCTAAAAAAACACTTAAGAATAGTCATGAATAGGTAAATATTAGTATTCTTATTGATCAAATGGTGTGCAAATGAATAGGGATTTTCCATACTCAAGAGGAGCATAGATTACAATGCCAAAATGGTTAGTTCTTATAGAACTTGAGATAAAAAAGAAGAGAGAAGCCCAAGGGTTAGAAGGACACTTATCAATCTAAGAGTATTAGTTACTTTTGCATGAGTATATGATGAACCATATAAGTTCAAGAGTTCCAATTGTCCATCCAAGTCATCAAACTCTTCTAAAGTGGCATAAAACTCCTCATTCTGGCTCAAAAACATTATTTATATGATTATAACTATTTTAACACATTATAAATTATTATTAAAAGTTCCAATTATTGTAAATAATAATAAGGATCTTATTCTTGCCTCTCCATGCATTGGTTACATGCTTGGTCGTCTAGAATCACTTGAAAAGGAGCTATCATCATATATAGTCCAAAAAACTCTTCCTCCATGCACCCTACACACTTGGCCTCAAATTTGGATTCATTTTCCCATGAAAATCCATGTAAGGGATTGGATGACAAGTTTCAAAACCCTCCATGTCCTTATAATTATCAGGGATACCTTAAAATCACTTTCACTTAGATTTTTCACACTTTTCACTAGTTTGTCTAATATGTTAGTTTTGATTGGCTGAGATGAGATCTCATATTGAGGAACTCAAGAGTTTTTATGAGGAATTAAATTAACATGGGTAGTTATCACAAGTCTTAATATTTATCCCAAAGTTGGTTTTATCTTAGGAATCCTCCTAAAACCTACACAACATAAAACATGGTCAAAACTACCATGTTTCTCAACCCATCAATACAAGCCTATAAAACTAAAAAGCATGGGTAGTAGCTTTATTGAGTCCTGTAAAAATTCCAATAGTTTTCATGGTCAAACTATTCCATTATAATTCATATCTAGCTTTGTTTCTCCAAACTGGTCCTTGTAAGGGTTTTGGAGGGTTTCTAAGCAATTTTCACTCTTAAAGTTCATTCATAAAAACCTTACATTGAAGTTTCCAACCAATTCCACAAATTCATAGTTAAATAAATTTTATAAAATCATTTAACTCATATATCTCCCATGCAAATCCTCTAAAAATATGTGAGCACTTGAACTTGAGCTATAGAGCTTCTTCTTCACCTTCTTGTAGGTCTGAGTTGATCTAAGGTCCAAGAATGGATTCATTTGGTTTTATTTTCACTATAAAATATTTAAAATATATTATTTTACCCCATTAAATATTTTTTAATATGTTTGAATTCATACTTCATGTTATAAATGTAAAAGGCCTCTCATTTAGAATCTAGGCTTCACCATGCCTAGTATGCTTATTTACAATTTAGAGCACAAAATGACCCTTTAAGGTTTTAATTATCTCCAAATATAATTTTTAATTCTACCATGATCCCATAATCATGATCTAGTAGGTTATAATTCATATCAAATACTAGAAGTGAAAATGACCCCCTCATCTAGCAATAGGCCTCAAACTTACCTTTAGGCCTGGTTGTAACTCCAAGGGTTTAGACCATTATTTCAAGTTTCATACTATTGTGAGGTGTTATAAACAATTTAATAGGTGTTATACAAATTAACACAACTCTTTTGGATGTTTAAATAGATCCTGAGACCAGCCCTTTGCTATCCTTCACCAAAATTGCCAGTTTGTGCTCAAGGGGAAGTACCCCTTGTCTGAGATAAAATAAGGGGTAATTCCCATATTTTATCAAAAAATATGGAGATTATATAGGCTTAAATATGTTTTAAGTAAAATTTTATCAAAAATTAATCCTTTTTTCTATTATTTGATCCTTTAAAGACTCAAAAACCCAAAATGAACTAGTCAGGTAGGGACTGTGTGTAAGAAATCCAATTAGACTATATATGCTACCTTGGATTTCTCTTTTCTAGATTGATTCCTATTGTAAAATATTTTTGATTTTATCATTATATTTATTAACATTATCATAATCTCAAATCCATAAATTAATACTTCTATGTGCTCTTTACACTCTTGCCTAAGTGGTTGAGTCCTTATTTGACTATGTTTCCTATTGAAATTATCCCTATAGGTAGAGTTTTTTATGAACTAGGCCTTCAATACAATGTCTTGAACCTTAATTAAATCATAAATAGTCATTAAACCATGGTGATAATCATTCCTTATTGTTTAAATCACACCAACACCTAAAAATATCACCTCAAACTGCTCATTGCCAACACAGTCATTTATAATGGTTGTAGGTGTACTTAGGGTCATAAGGAGCCTGAATAGGTTTGTTTCACATTGTTTAGAGTTTATAAGGTCAACATGGATTTTAATAATGTGATCATAGTCTTGTTTCCTCATCTTAACCTTACTTATCTCTTCACATGTCTCTTGAACTCACAAACTAAGTTCCTTCTCTGCCTTTGACTAAGAAACCCTACCTTGTCTTCTCTAAACAGTCATTTATAATGGTTGTAGGTGCACTTAGGGTCATAAGGAGCCTGAATAATATATTTTTAGATTGTTTATAATTTATAAGTTTAACATGTATTTTAATAAGGTTTTCATAGGTTTTTTTCCTCATCTCAACCTTATTTAGCTCTTCACATGTCTCTTGAACTCACAAACTGAGTTCTTTCTCTACCTTTGACTGAGAAGCCTTGCCTTGTCTTCTCTAATAGTGGGTCCTATAGATGGTTATATTGTTATGAGCCTTGAAGATGATGAAAAAAATATTATTTTAGCATTCCCAAATCATATCCTTCTTTCAATTACCTTTGTGCACTTTTCACACTCAAGACCACAACCTCTGTATTTACTACCTAAGACAATCAACCTAGTGGGTATAGATGCATATTTTTAAATAAAAGGGAATTGTAGGTGTTATCCTAATCAAAAGCTAATAGACTAACCTATCCTTTAGTAATAGTGTTCAATAAAGTTCTCATCATGATTTAGGTCTACAATAATGAAACATTTTATCAAACCTTACCCTCGGTGGTGAGTGCACTCCAGGTCTATGTAAAGAATGAAGGTAGGCATAGGAAGTAAAACATAATACATTATCTTCTTTCTAATGATATCTATGTGCATGATGCCATTTTCACTCTTTAGGACTATTTCACTTTGATTTTATGGTCAAATTTTTCAATTATTTGATGGAGATCCACCTTAGGCTCAAGTCTATAGATGTCACAATCTATTAATAGTGTTTTTGAGGGCATCTTTAAGCTCCTCAAAAACCATTCTTCACTCATTCTTTTCCCCTCAAAATTTGCATATATCTTATCTATAAAATATTCAATATTTTCTACCTATTTGGATGTTTTTTAACACTCTTTAAGCATGTTTTCAGGTACCTAAAAAAACTTCTTGGACCTCTATTTTTCCAATTTAGGGATTGGAGGCCTCAAACTCAGTGTTATCCTTAGAGCATGTTTCCAACCTCCATGTTGCCAATTTAACAACTCACATGGGCATGAAATGTTATCCCCATCTGTTAGGTCTTAAAAATAGTTTAAACACATGCGTAATCACTCCAAACTAGCTTTAAAACTCTCTACCAAATCACTTGTAGGTGGGTATTTACATATACACAGGTAGTAATGAACTTTCAAATAGTGAACAAGGAATATAATCCCTTAATAAGTTTTAAACCTACTTAAAATATTTAAAATGGACTCCTCAAACTTATATTTTTTTGAAATAATTATCAATACATCTCATTCAATGTGAATTTATCCTCTAGGCACCTGTATACAAGCATATTCATGGCAGATTGAAAGGTAGGTTACACATGACTATAACTCATATAAAATTTACTTAGAAAGTGAGATTACAAGGTGAAGGGAGGTTAATATCACTTTTTAAACATTATAATGAACCTATCACAACACATTGGAGCCATTTTCAAGCATGAAAATATAGAACATAGTGAAAAAACTACCAACAACACAAAATGGGACCAATCTCCAAACTTGAGGTGATTGGCTCTTTAAAACAACTTGAAACTTTAAAATAAGAATAGATAACATTGGGGAAGTAATTAAAAATCCTCTATAATCAGCATTATCTAGTGGATTATATAGAGCTACTCAAACTGGTGCAAAACCTTCAAGGTACATAAATTACTAAGCAAATTTGAAAGGCTAACTTCTAAGGAATGGTTTATAAAGCTCAGACCACCATTACTCTACAATAAAATATCAAATTTAATATAAATAAGTGTATAATACACCCACAAGAGCATCGTTCCTAAAACCTCACATGTTGATCATACAAAGCAAAAATTTGAAGGTCACTTTTGTTTGCCAAGAAGCGTGAAAAAGAAGTAAAATGGTTTTATCTCATAAATGACACTTTAAAAGAATTAAAAATGTATAAATAAAAATTATTAAGGTTAATAATCACATTAAAACCTTTTCCCATGTAGCACACTTCCCAAAGAGGTTGTACAAGTGCCAAACTCTTCTTTTTCTTGAAGGAAACTACCCCTTTTTTAGGGTCCTACCACCTTTCAGTTATAAATAATTGGTTAAGACATAAGATGACACATGGGCATGACATCACCCTTTATAACCTTCACACTTCCCAATAAATCCATATAAGTCATTAAATGCACCTTTTAGACCCCTAAAATGACCTAAAATGACTAAAGGGACTAAAATAACTAAGGACCAAGGCTAGTATAACATTGAATGACCTTTATTAACATATACAACACCTTTTAAAATATTTCTTAGACCCCTAATACATAAAATTTCAGGTTTTTACCTAGGGGTGCCCTAATTTGACCTAAAAGTTGAATTTGGTCAACAAATTGGTGACTCATAGGGGTAGTATGCCTGTTATACTAACTAAACCAGTTGCATTATCAGTACATTGGGATTATGGAGTCATTTGGATTTTTATACATAAAAAGAGGAATTTGAACATATACTTTGATCAATATAATACCACTAATTACCTCAACCACTCAAAGCAAGGACACACACACAAAATAAGACAATAGATTAACAAGACACACCACATATGTACTCAAAGAACTTAGGGGGAATTTGAGAACAACCTGTTATTCACAATTAGAAACTAATCATACCTCCTTTCTAGTATCAAAACTAAAATTTCTTAAATCATATTTTTTATGAGAAGAATCATAGTGCCAAGAATGCTTCTCCTTGAAATAGATGCTTTGTAGATTAGACCCATTCCTTGGTACTTTACTTGACCTACTCTCAAATATATCATCTTCAAATAGTTTTTAAATGTATATATATTCCTCTTTAACATGTTCACATACTTCATACTATTTTCCACTCTTCATCTCATGATCAACTTGTGTCTCTTTAGTAGGCATGGCTTCAAGAGGAGCAGTTTCATGATCTTTGGAAGATTAAGGCCAATAGGAGCTTGTTCCTTCCTTCAAGAGGTGATGTGTTTCTCCCAAATTATTGATAGGATGATATCCCATCTTTAATAATTCAAATATTTCATCATAAAATGTATATGCCTCTTGAAAGGATACATTTAAAAGGTTATTTTTCCTTTGCATACTTACTTGAGTGCCAAAGTTGCCTTCTCCATCGTTAACCAGATCATATCCTCTTTGAAGAGTAGTATAGCCTACTCCAATGAATACAAAAAAATCATTCCATGGCTGATTATAAACTTTTTCTTTCTCTATGGCATCTTTCATGGTGATGGAAGAACCAATGACTATTTCTTCCTCTTTGGCAAAAGGAGAACATTCTTCCTCATCAACGCAATCATAAATTTCAACACAAGAGACCACTTATTCTTCATAATTTAGGACCTATTGAGGGATCTCAAGTTACATATAAACTTCCATAATAGTAATTTGGTTCTCAAGGGCTGTAAGATCCTCCATCTCCTTCTTTGTGATTCCAAGACTAGGCATTTTGAAGTCATGTAACTTAGTCCAATGAGGCAGCTAAGGGGTTATGCTTTCCTAAAGAAAGAGTTCTAATTTTTTATCAACTAAATACTCCTCCTTAGGTTCCCATACCATTTTTCCATCAAGTAAAATGTTGATGGGGTGAGTACAAGATGAACTAGTTGTTGGACGTGGCACCTAGAACTCAAAATAATATTGGGAGTGAGATGTAGGGGATTCTTTTGGAAGCTCTTAAGGGGAGGCAGACCTTGGGATAAAACCACTTGATTTTCTTCCTTCCAATTTAAAAACACTTCATTCAAATCTGATTTATATTGAGAACTACCTTGAATAAGGGTTGATGGGTTGTGTTTAGGCATAGGATCTTCTTTTGGGTATAAACCTTCCATCACACCTTGACTTAACAACTTCATTTTTTACTCTAACTCTCCAATTTGCTTGGATATGTTATCTTGGAAAATTCTCTCTTGAATTTCAAAGAAATCATCATGAGCATAAGTAACATATGAGGGATAACATAGAACATAATAATATCTTGGGGAATAGTGGGAGGAACTTGTAAAGGATCAACTCCACTCTCCACTTCACACTCCTTGACAATGCTTCCATCTTCTTTCTTTCCCCATGATTCCACTATCTTACTCTAGCTTACGATGTTGGGATTATAAGTATCATGGGGATACAATATGAGAGACCAATGAGGGATTGAAATCCACTTCCTTTTCTGCCAACATGGACTATTACATATGAATATTAGCCAACTCAATTTGCCTATCAAGATTAGCTTCAAAAACAAGGTTTCTCTTTTCAACTCTCCCTTTCAACTAATTGGGAGAAGGATGACTTTGATATCCTTAATTGGGATCATGAGTAGGAATATAATATGGCTGATAGTAAACTTTGGGAAGTGGATATGAAGTCTAATAGGTTTGGTAAGGATGCCTCTCATGAATGTTTAGTTTATCCTCTAATGATGCCACCAAACCAATCACATCTAGTATCTCATATCTAAGTCTTTGCCAATTGGCTCTTTCAATATGTGCCCACTATCTTTTGACCAAATCTAAGGCATATATCACCTTGTGAATGAAATGTCTAGGGACCTCTTGACCACATCCTCTTAGAGTATCAAGCTCCCACATGTACTTCTCATATCCCAAGAGTGTTTTCTTGAAGGTGGAGATGGATTGAGTTGAGAAGTGTTTAGGTTGACTAGGGGGAGAAAGACATTGGGAAGGTTGGCTATAAGACTGATATTATTCATGATAAGGCTAGTACACTTCATGTCAAGGCTGTTACACTTCATGATAACGTTTATTAAGAACTTTTTCATATTGATAGGGAATGACACAAGCTTGAAAAGTCTCACCAACTTGTGTAAAATAGTGCTCAACACCAAAATTAGCCATGAAACTTCATTGAAAAAAATAAAACAAAGTAAAATATTACCAACAATATTAAAAAGGAAACTTGGGTTGCATAACCTATTGATATATCTTTGGATTCACCATTGATGCTTTGATAGATGCCTCTAAAGGTTGATTGTTGAGAGATAACACCAAAAATCTCTCAAATTATTGGACTAAGAGTCCCACAAAGTATGAAAAAAAATATTTTCACTTGGATTTTCACCATTTGAGGAGATGGAAAATCTCTCCTCATCCAAGTGGCACAATGGAAACACCTCTAGGCTTCTGGGCAGCCTAAGGAATGAGGTGAACCCCTAGATAAGGCTATCTCCCTTGATGTACCACTTTGGATCATGATTACAAATAAACTTTGGGGGGTTGAAAAGGGATAGATATAACTAAAAAAAAACTAATCTAAGGGATGTGATACACTAAATATATTGATGACTTTTAACAATATGCATGTTACATAGGAAATCAAAGGACAAATTGAACACACACTCGTTTAATCTACATCTTCTCACATCAATGTTACATTATGAGGTTATGGATGAATTTGAAAAGATAGGAGGACTAGAAAAGAGGAATATGATGGAATTAATTAATATAATAAATCACTCAATCCTTGACACCTCTTATAATACTTCACATGCCCTGCAAGAAGAAGCTTTCTAATTATAAATAGGGTGAAAGAATGAGACCACATACTAAGGAATCCATAATCTTCACTAAACAAGATTCATCATCCAAAAAAAATAAACTTAATAAAATTCATGAAGAGGTAAAAATAAATAGTCTTATTGATCAAATGGTTTGTAAATGATCAAGTCTTTACCATACTCAAGAGGATCATATGTTATAATGCCAAAATGGCTAGTTCTTAAAGAACTTAAGAGAGAGAATAAGAAGAAATAATCCCAAGGGACATAAGGACACTTTAAAATATGATAGAATTAGTTAATTTTAAATTAGAGGAGGATATGAGATGAACCATATAAGGTTGAGAGGTCCAAGTGTCCATCCAAGTCATCAAAGTCTTGTAAAGTGACATAAAACTCCTCATTCTGGCTCAAAAAAATGTTTTCATTATTATCCTTATTTAAACATCTTATAAATGATTAGGACCAGGTCAAATTATTTTAAATAATTTTAAGTCTCTTATTCATGCCTCTCCATGCATTGGTTGCATGCCTAGTCCTCTAAAATCACCTAAAAGGGAGCTATCATCATCTATAGTCTAGAAAACTCTTCCTCCATGCACCCTGCACACTTGAACTCAAATTTTGCTTTAGTTTCCCATTTAAATCCATGGGAGGGAGTGGATGAAAATTTTATATATCCTCCATGGCCTTAGAATCATCATAGACACCTTAAAATCACTTTCACTTAGAGTTTTCACACATCTCACTAGTTTGTCCAATATGCTAGTTTTGATTGGCTAAAATAAGAGCTCATATTGAGCCACTTATGAGTTTTTAAGATGAATTAAATTAAAATTTGGAGTTATTTTAAGTCTTAATATTTGTCCCAAATTTGTTTTCATCTTCAGACTCTTCTTATAACCTACACATCACAAAAAATGGTCAAATACCCTATTTCTCACCCCATTCATATAATTTTGTACAACTAAAAAGCATGGGGAGTAGATTGAGTGAGTAATATAAAACTTAAAATAGGTTTAATGGTAAAAATATGTCATTATAATTCATCTCCATCTTCATTTCTCCATATTGGTCCTTATAAGGGTTTCGGAGGGTTTCTGAGTAATTTTCACTCTTAAGGTTCATTCATAAAAACCTGACATTGAAGTTGCCAAATAATTCCACAAATCCATATTTAAAGACATTTTATAACATTATTTAACTCATTTATCTCCAATTAAAATCCTCCAAAAATATGTTAGCACTTGAACCTAACCTATCGAGCTTCATCTTCACCTTCCTGTAGGTCTGAGTTAATCTAAGGACCAAGAATGGCTTCCTTTGGTTTTCTTTTCACTATAAAAGATTTAAAATATCTTATTTAACCCCATTAACATGTTTATTTTTTTTTTAATTCATACTTAATGTTATAAATGCAAAAAGCCTCTCATTTGGAATCTAAGCTTTACCATGCCTAGTATGCTTGTTTACACTTTAGAGCTCAAAATGATTCTTCAAGGTTTTCCTAATCTTAAAACATCTTGGGTGTTTATACCATGATCCCATAATCATGATACAATAGTATATAATTCATATCAAATACTATAAGTGAAAATGGTTCCCTTATCTAGCAAAGGGCCTTAACGTTGCCTTTAGGCCAGATTACAACTCTAAGGGTTTAGACCATTTTGTCAGCTTCTATACTCTTATGAGGTTTTATACACATTTTCCTAGGTGTTATACAAATTAACACAACTATTTGGTATGTTTAAACATCTCCTAATACCATCCCTTTGCTATCCTTCACCAAAACTACCAGTTTATGCTCAAGGGGAAGTACCCCTTATCTAAGATAAAGTAAGTGGTACTTCCCCTATTTTATCAGACAATATAAAGATTATATAGGATTAAATAGGTTTTAATGACACTTTGGTAAAAATTTAAACCTTTTTTATATCAATTTGACCCTTAAAATACTCAAAAACCCAAAATAAACTAGTCAGGTAGGGATTGTGTGTAAGAAATCCAATTAGAATGTGTATGCTACCTTAGAGTTATCTTTTATAGATTACTTCCCATTTTCAAAGCTTGTGGATGTTATCACAATATTTATGAAGGTTCTCATCATCTCTAATCCATAAATTCATCCTTCTATGTGCTCTTTACACTCTTGCCTAGGTGATTGAGTCCTTGTTTGACTGAGTTTCCTATTGAAAATACCCCTATAGGTAGAGTTTTATATGAAATAGGTCTTCAATACAATGTATTGAACATTTACTGAAGCATACCTAGTTATTAAACCATGGTTAGAATCATTCCTTTTTTTTTAATCACACCAACACCTATAAACATCACCTCATACTACTCACTACCAATACAGTCATTTATAATGGTTGTAGGTATACTTAGGGTCATAAGGAGCTTGAATAGCTTTATTTCACATTGTTTAGAGTTTATAAGGTTAACATTGATTTTAAAAATGTGATCATAGGTTTTTTTCCTCATCTCAACCTTACTTATCTCTTCACATGTCTCTTGAACTTGCAAACTAAGTTCCTTCTCTGCCTTTGACTAAGAAATCATGACTTGTCTTCTCTAACAATGGGTCTTATAGATGATTGTCTTGTTCTTGGATTTAAAGATGATGAAAATAAAATTATTTGAGGCTTCCAAAATAATATAATTCTTTCACTTACCTTTATGTACTTTCCATGCTAAATACCATAACCTCTCTATTTACTACCTAAGATAGTCAACCTAGTGGCTGTAGATGCATATTTTTAAATAAAAGGGAATTATAGGTGTTACCTGATAAAAAATTCACACACTAGCATATAATTTGGTCATAGTGTTTAAGAAATTTCTCATCATTATTTAGGTCTAAAATAATGAAACACTTTCTCAAACCTTACCCTTGCTGGTGGTGAGTGCACTCCAGGCCTGTTTATGAAATAAAGGTAGGCATAGGGAGTAAAACATAATATATTATCTTCTTTCTGATGATCTCTATGTTCATGATGATATTTTCACTCTTTATTATTGTTTCACTTTGATGTTATGGTAAAATTTTGAAATTATTAGATGGAGAGCCACCTTAGGCTCAAGACTATATATGTCATTGTCTATTCACGGTGCTTTTGAGGGCATCTTTAGGCTCCTCAACAACCATCCTTCACTCATTCTTTATCCCTTAAACTTTAAATATCTCTTGTCTATACTAGAGTAAAGATGGCCTACCTATTTAGATGTTTTTTATCACACTATAAGCATGTTTTAAGGTACCTAAGAAAACCTCTTAGACCTTTATTTTGCCAATTTAGGGATTGGAGGCCTAAAACTCAGTCTTATCCTTAGAGCATGTTTCTAACCTCCATGTTACCAATTTAACACCTCAAATGGGCCTGAAATGTTCTCCCCATCTATTAGGACTTAAAAATATTTTAAACACATGTTTAATCACTCCAAAGTGGCTTTAAAACTCTCTACCAAGCCACCTATAAGTGGGTATTTACATATACATAGGAAGTAAGGAACTTTCAAATAGTGAACAAGGAATCCAATCCCTTAATGAATTTTAAACCTACTTCTAATATTTAAAATGGACTCCTCACACTTATAATGGTCTGAAATAATTATAAACACATCTCATTCAATGTGAATTTATCCTCCAAGCACATGTATGCAAGCATATTCATGGTAGACTGAAAGGTATGTTACACATGAATGCAACTAATAAAAAAATTTATTGGAATGTGAGATTATAAGGTGAATGGATGTTAATATCACTTTTTAAATATGATAATTAACCTATCACAACACCTTGGAGCCATTTTCAAGCATGAAAATATAGAACATGGTGAAAAATTACCAACATAGATGGGACCAATCTACAAACTTGAGATTATTATCTCTTCAAAACAACTTTAAACTTAAAAATAAGCATGGATAACATTTTTAAATGAATTAAACATCCTCTATATTCAAAATCAGCAAGTGGATTATATAGAGCTACTCAAAGTGAGGCAAAACCTACATGGTACATAGATTAGCAGGTAGATTTGAATGGTCAACTTCTTAGGAATGGTTCATAAATCTCAGGCCACCATACCTCTAGAACCAAACATAAAATGTAAGATAACTAAGTTTATAATACACCCCCATGATCATTTTTCTTAAAACCTCACATGATGATCGTACTAAGCAAAAACATGAAGGTCACTTCTGCTTGCCAAGAAGTGTGAAAAAGGAGTATAATGGTTTTATATTATAAATGACACTTATAAATAATTAAAAACATATAAATTAACATTATTAAGTTGAATATTCACATTAAAACATTTTCCCACATGGCACAATTCCCAAGGAGGTTGTATAATTGCCAAACTCTTCATTTTCTTGAAGAAAACTACCCTTTTTCTAAAGGACCTACCACCTTTTAGTTATAAATTTTTGGTTAAGACATAATATGAAAAATGGGCAGGAAATAACCCTCTATAACCTTCATACTTCCTAAAAATTTTGTATAATTCATTAAATACACCTTTTAAACCTCTAAAATGACCCAAAATAACTAAATGGACTAAAATGACTAAGGACCAAGGCTGGTATAACATTGAATGACCTTAATTAACCTATAAAAAACCTTTTAAAATATTTATTAGACCCCTAAAACATCAAAAAAGTCAAGTTTTTACCTACAGGTGCCCTAATTTGACCTAAAAGTCAAATTTGGTCAACAAGCACTAGTTGTAGGCATTAAAGCTTTCTGATCCTTTGGATGAGATCCATGGGAAGCATTATTTAGTAAACCCAAGTTTTGAGTAGGATGATCATGTCTCAAAGGTATTTGGTTCATGATTGGAATTTAGTTCAAGGCAGGCACATTTGGTTAGCATTGGGAATAACATTTAGAGTGGGCAAATGTGGATTGGAATTAAGAATGGAGTATGCCAGTTGTCCTTGGGGTTGCATTTTTTCATTAATAATCACAACCTTGATATAATATAAATCTAATGTGTTCATAGGTCCAACAGCTCTCTTTATAAACATAAGAAGTCATAAGATCTAAGGCATACTTATAGATTTTCAAGGCTAAAGCCTCATCAAGTCTGTAAGGATTTATGGTCCTACTAAACATTTTTTGTAACCTAGCATTGAAATATCTTATTGGATCATTTTCATTCCTTTTCAATATGGTAAATTTTTGGTATAGGACACAAAGACTAATGATTTTACTGAACTAGTCAATAAAGACATTGTTAAAATCAACCCAACTAGTAATGTAATTTTTAGGGAGATTTAGAAACCATTCATATGTAGCATATTTAAAAGTGAAAGGAAATAGTCTACATGCTACATATTCATAAGTGACATTTAACAATCTCAAAGTATATTTTAATGATTTCATATGTTCTTTATTCATTATAATGCCACTAGGACTAAATGTTGGCAAATACTTTTTAGGATTATGAAGAAGGTTATGTACCATACCTAACACAGAGATTGAGGGACCACCTAGACAAGCCATGCCTTGATAGGGATCAAACATAGGAGAAATTTGAATTGGTGAATTTTTCAAAGACTTTTAAATCCTTTGTTTACCTTTGTCTTGCCTAGTTCTCCTATGAACTTCTAATGAAAGTAGAGGTTCTCTAGTATCTGAACGTGACCTTGTCTTGATTATTGGTAATTCTAGATTATGGGATTTAAATATAATGCATCAGTCTTATCTTTGTAGGAAATAATTATTAGACTTGCACATTAAGAAAATTTTGCAAAGATTTATATAAAAGATGATAAAGGATAGCAATATTTAACTAATTTATCTAAAATATGTATACAAATACATGAGTATGATTGATATTTACATGTTTAAGCATAAACAAACTCAAATTATCAAAGGATCTATCAATATTTGATCAAAACAACTATTACTAACCTCAAACTTGTTGAATTGACAAAGCTTAAGCCATCTTTACCATAATTAAGCATATACCTTCAGAGAACATCGATCTTTATCTAGAGGAAGCACAAAGATGGGTCTAAGACCATAAAGATCAATTATCTTTACACAATTGGATAAATAATGACATAATTGTGTAAAGGTTAAACCAATCTTTGAACATAATTCACAAAAATGAGCAAATATTCTTTAAATCTACAAATATCTAATATCGCCCTCCTTCTAGTGCCAGTGAAGCTCTACCTGTTGATGCCTAAATATGTATCATTGGTTCTCAAAGTTTTTAAACAAAAATTCTCATTTTAGAATTCAAGAATTCAATGCATGAGTTACATTTTGTGATAATCATGTTATCTATCAATGGAATAAAGGCAGAGCAAGTGGACTATTTCATAATATTTATAAAGTTTGGTGGTTGGGAGCCACCATGGCCAGCTAGCTATCTTTACAAAGAGTGAAGTAATCTGAGCTAATATTAGTGAATTATGATAAAATTATAATCTAAATACTAATCTAAAATGAATATTTACAATGGAAATTAAGCTAGAGTGATCTAGTTAAAAAAGAGCAAAAAGAAAGGTAGAGCAGAAAAGAGTTGTTGATGATCTTCATCCCAAACATAATGATAGAGTTAAAATATCATCCAAGTATGCACTTAACCAATTTATAACATGAAATAACATGATCTCAAATATTATCACACATCAAGCAAACATCTAAATATTAATAAAATTAAAAATAAGAACTAAGTTCACTTTAAAGATTTACCTTGCAAGTAAACAACATTAGCCCAAATGCAAGAAGATTAAAGGAAATGAAATGAACCTAAGAACTTTCAATCAACCTAGCATTGGCATAATTTGACAACTCTACAATTAAAATATGCACACTAAGAATTCATAAGAACCATTCAAATTTGGAAATAAGAACAAACAAGTGAGAAAGAGAACATAATAATAAATGACACAAATAAATATGGAAAATCTTTGCAAAATTCCTCACTTGTATTTATTGCTCATAAATTTACACAAATTTTTGGCTCAAAACTCCCTATCTCTTTTATAATTGACAATGATCATTTTATAATATGTAAGGAAGCATGTCAGTCAGTACTAACCAATTAAAAAAGTAAAAGTGTAAGGACATCTATCCTTTCCACAAATGTTCTTAGAAATACACTAGAATTTCCCAATGAACTAATCTATAAGTAGTGTGGTTTACAAACAACACATGCCTTTACAAACAAAATATTCCACTTTTAAAATGGACAATATTTAGCTATAGGAAGAATATTCCTACGTCTCTTAACCTTTGGGACCCCTATGCTACTACAAGATCTTCATGGTCATTTGATGCTCTTGGCCTAGAGTACTCCCCTTTTCTACTTTCAAGGTCAAAATAGAATTCCATGTCCCCCTAAGAAACACTCCTATAAGCTATCATGGCTTATTAGACTACTTACTAGTAGACCTTGGATAAAATCAACTTTAAATAGATAATACTTTAGGATCTTCTTTGCATTACTAGGTCTGTAAGGTCTCTAATTTGGCACATTACACCCACATGGCTCTGATGTGGCATTTCCATGGCATTCTACTCATCCTTGTACAAAATATGACTGTTACCTTTGAAAAAATAGATTTTATTTCACACCATTTGATCAGTTTGCAAGAATCAACATGGGCTATCTTACAATTGACGTCAGCATGCCC
This sequence comes from Torreya grandis, assembly GCA_037957365.1. Lineage (NCBI taxonomy): Eukaryota > Viridiplantae > Streptophyta > Pinopsida > Cupressales > Taxaceae > Torreya > Torreya grandis. The sequence continues at coordinate 1,293,773 of JARHVA010001970.1, read as the reverse complement.
ATCATTTGATGTCTGTGTGAATGTATTTGAGAGGTGCATGACCATCAATTTTAAACATGTCCTTGGGATTATTTTCTATCTCAAATTTGATGTCTACATGATTGGAATTGATGTCTATGTGAAATTATTTAATGAGCGTACAACCATTAATTTTAAGCATGTTCATGGGATGTTTGTTATCTCAAATTTGACATCTACATGATCATTATTTAGCATTTGCATGAATGTATTTGATGGGTGTGCGATCATTAATTTTAAGTATGTCCTTGGGATTATTTTATATCTCAAATTTAACATCCACACAATCATCATTTGACATTCACATGAAAATATTTGATGGGCCTATAATCATCAATTTTAAGCACATCCTTGGGACTGTTTACTATCTCAAATTTGGCATCTGTGCTACTATTATTTAACATCTATGTGAACATATTTTATGGGCATACAACCATCAATTTTAATCACATCCTTAATAATATTTATTATCTCAAATTTGATGTCCACATGACCATCATTTAACATCCATGTGAATGTCTCTGATGAGTATGTGACCATCAATTTTAAACACATCCTTGGTACTATTTGTTAAGCCTACCACTTGTCATTTTTAGGTTCATTCTTCTTCCTATGTGTGCTACTTGGTGGTCTTGTATTTTCTCAATATTTATTGAAAATTCCACCCTCAATCACACACTATTAGATCTCTCTTGGGTGAGCAAATGTGTGTCATTGATCAGGGAAGATGCTTAGGATTTAATTTATACTAGGATATAAAGTTGTGCCACTTTGTAGTCTTATGGGATTTCTGCATCTCATTGAAAATTCTAACTTGATCTCACCCCGTTCAATCAACTTTACTTGGGAAAACATAGATCATATATCCTACAGAGATGCAAAATGTTTAAGTAAGGTTCAAGGAACATAGATAACTTAGTATAAAGTTTTCATACTATGGTTTTATTTCATGTTAAATAAACATAACTTAAAACCTTACCCTAAGAACATTTAATCTAAGATTTGATCATAATAAAAGGGACCCCATGAAATAAGAGAGACATAGCAAAGAGTTTTTAGCCTAAGCTAGAAACATAATAAAAATGGACCATATGAATATAATACATGGAAAGAGGTTTAGCCTAATGTTTTTATTGCATAAATTCAATTTAAAGTGTTAGGCTAAGTCTAAGATAATAAAGGGGACCTTGTATTAGTTAGACCATGTTAATAGTAAAATAGACCAAAGGGTCACAATAATAAAAGAGACATAGCATAGAGTTTTTAAGCTAAGTATATATCATGGATAATTTGTCCCATACAAGTTTGAATTTAATTTAAAATGGAACTTTGATTAAAACATTAGATATGGCTTAAAAATGGATCTAGTTAATCTTGAACCAATGACTAATAAACGTTGATTTAACATTGAAGTACAAAAATATTAAACATGCTTATTCCCAAAGGATATTCCATTGATCCTGTAACATAAGTAACAAGTTTTAGCAACATTGGAAAGGGGTGAGTCCACGATCATCCCAAAATCATGTCCATTAATCTAAGCAAGATCTGCTTTTACAAATAATAAGAAATATTGAAGTTAGGGCACAAGAATAATAAAAACTTAAGGTAAAGTCCCAGATTAATGTTCTCATTCACATTAATAAATAAGGCTTTAATATAAAATCTTAGGCTAAGTTTAAAAACATATTAAAATGACCATGGCACAAAAGATTCTGATGAGATAAATGTCTTGAGGAAATTGTTTTGGGTGAATTATTTCAGTCTTTTTGCATCAGATAAAATGTTTGATGACAAAAGTTTGAAGGGTCATTTTAGAAAAGCTCAAAGGGTATGTTTGGAAGATAAAGTGCATTTTAAAAAATGCTTGAAGGGTACTTCAAAAAATTTAAGGTCACTTTCAAAAGTTTTGAAGGGCTCTTTCATAAATCTGAAGGGCACTTTCAAAAGTTAAGAACGGAACTTTCAAAAGTTTCTAAGGGTACTTTCAGAAAGCCCAAAAGGTAATTTCAAAGGATGAAAGGACATTATGAAAAGGCTAAAAGGAAATTATGTAGGGAAAGTATCCTTGATAAAAATTCTAAAGGGTAAGTTTCACAAATCCCAAAGGGTATGCTTTGGAAAAATTACGGGGAAAATGTTGCAAAAAGATAAGTTCAAAAAACAAATGCCAAAAACATAAGTCCCAAAAGTTAGAAACATAACAAAAGGACCTTGCATTTAGCTTGGACTACAAGAATAATAAATGGACAAAGGGGTCTCGAGACATAAAAGGGACCTAGAATTATTTTTAGACTAAGGTTTGGTCATTTTGAAAAACATGACTAAGCCTTAGGATTAAAAAACCAAACCCATAGTGTTATTTAAAATGTTCCCACATAAAAAGTTCCCACCAGATTCAAATCAAGTACTTATATTAAACTTAGACCAAGGGTTTAGTAATTCGAATTGATTTATAATAGACCAAAGGCTAGTTAAGAATCAAGTTAACATTAAAATCATGAAACCCAATCATTTTTTCATTCCAAGTAGACCCTATTGGACTTGCAACTGGAAAACATAGAGATCCAAAGTTATCAATCATAGATAAGGGCAAACCATAATTATACACAAATATGCTAACCATACCAAATGTGGATTATATTTAGATAAAAATTACCATGCAGACATGTTAATGAGACTCTGATCAAGTGAATTTTCTATTTCAAGGCATAAATTTGTACAATTTGACACAAGGATCCCCATTTTTTAGAAATGGGGGTATGTTGACCTCAACAATACCCTCATGTATGAATGTTACACATCGATGAAGTGTATATGGGAAGAATTACATTAAATGTATCCAAGATCTATCATAAAATAAATTATAATGTAATGATTGTGATATGACATGAAAAGTAATTGAAATCATTTTTGGTCCTAAGGTCACATCCAATGTAATTTGTCTAATTGGAGGGATATGTGGATTTTCAAACTCTTTTATGTGCATAATTATATGTTTTATAAGGTTTGTGTTAATACCCATGGTGGTTAGGAATTTTATTCTAAAAATGTTTAGGTATAATCCATTATCAATGAGTACTCTCTTTATACCTTTACTTTGCATTGTCACTTGTATGAACAAAGGAAAATTTTGGTCAAAGATTTTTTTGGATGGTAAATCTATTAGATAAAAGGTGATGATCTTGTCATTATTTATGAGATATTTCATAATATCTAAAAAATAATCAAGCTCAATATCACTTGGAACTTTTATCTCATGTAATACCTCGTATAGAATATCTTTATAGACATTAGATTGCTTTAGGAGATTAAAGATTGAATTTTTTGCATGAATATTGATAAATTCATCAATAATGTCATATCCCTTAAATTTTATTATAATATTAAGCCTAAAAGGCACATATTATGTATTAATAGGTGGAATAATAAGTTGAAATCATACACATTAGTGTCTAGATACTAGATATATAGCATTGTAAAAAGAATTTTGAAGAGAGATCAAGTTTTGTTTCCATTCTCATTTGAAATATGAACCCATGGATACTCTATAGCATGGGATGCATTGTGATGGGGCACTAAGAGCAAAGGCATTGCATAAGGCACAAGAGTCCAAGGCACTGGACATGGAAGTATTATCATGTATCTACATGTGCAAGCATCATTTGTCTCACCACAATTATGGAAATGTCCCCAAGGTGTGGGACCCTTTTGCACCTTGGGATGAGTATATGAAGTAGGCTCGATTCCTTCTATTCTAAGCACACCTAGTTTAAGACTAGTACATAGGCCTAAAGATTAGAAAGGTAATCTACCAATAGTCTAAACCTAATAAGTTGTTGAGGAAAAGGGAGGGAGAAGGTAAGAGAGTGTATAAAGAAAAAGGTAATGCACCTAGAATAGATTGAGCACTCATACTACCGTAAACAAGTGCAAACCTTTAAGAATAAGATAATATCACATAGTTTCTATCAAATCATTCTAAGTGCATAAATGTTTTGTATAGAGGCATAGGAACATAGCACAACATTGAGAAGGACAAATATTATCCATAGACAAGGCCTATGCAAACCCTGGTACACACAAGGTATGACCTACAAGTGAGCTCCAAGTTTAATGAAGAGGTACAGGGGATGAATGACAAATGAGAGGGGTGAATGTTACCTACAGATAGAAATAAACAAACATAAAGAGCACATAGAACATAAAAATAGTGACAAGAGGTGAACTTAATTCTCATTATCATACAAGGGTTTAGTCAATATAAGTGCTCATGGAGGGAAAATTTATGTAGTGTGAGGCTCTTAAAAACATGTCAACCCTTTTTACAATGGAAGAACCAAGATTTTATAGAAGATCAATCTAGTCTTACAATAAATGTGCCACTTGGGTAATGGGTGAAATATTTAATGATTTTATAGCACCATGGTCATGATTTTTGAAGTCTACCTGATGATTAGACCTAGATTGATGATAGGATCACTTTTGGATGCACATGCATTAGAAACTATAAGATTTACCTATTAGTGTTAGAGGATGGCATGTAATTCAAATCCCAATGTCAAGTACCCACTCTCATATTTAATTTTAATAGTACCTCGATTTCATCTCAACTACCTTTAATAGCCTTTATTAACTCTATCAACCTCTTGACATGTGATGCTTTGATGGACTATCAGAGAAGCTCTTCAAATTACTAGATAGGAGTGGTATGGGTGTGACATGTGGATGGTTGGTGCTTGTTCTGGGTAGCTAAAAACTTATTTATGCTTAAATGAGCATAGAGTTGCCACATGGTGATGGAAAAAGAAAGGATGTGGGCTACACCATTTAAGGGCACAAATGTGAGATCCTACGTGTGAGTGTGGAGCCATGTTGGATGGGTGTGAAGAAGATTTTAAACTAGATCACACACTAAGATGAAGATTTTGGGCTTGTTAGAGTGTTCCCATAACCACTTCTTGTGTCATATATTTCACTTGGTCATTTTAGAGTTTAGGGACCTATATTTTAAAGCTTTGCATTCCTTTTGACCCACATGCCATAAAACCTTATGTAAATATATGTGTCGATATGCTTATGCTAGCATGAATAATTACTACCCTACTACATAGATATTCACCTCTAGTTCAAGCTCAAAAGTAGATGGAAAGTGTTTTTACTTCTTCTACCTAAAGCACTTGAGACCTCACAACTATGCTAACTTTATTTATGATCCTAAGAGGCCTCACACTGACCAAGGGGCAAACTTAGAAATTCAACACTTCTGGTGACCTTTTCGAGCCACTTACCTACTAAGAGAGAACCCAGTATCCTTTGATCAATCCATTGGGCACAGATCTTTTGGAACTTTTGATTCTTCCTCTTACAAATACATTGATTGCATGTTTTTGTCTTATTTAAATGAATTGATATTGACCTAATAAGACAAGAAATATGCTAAAGGTACTTAGAGTAAAATAACTAAGCTAAGAAAACATTATGCACAATTACTTGGAGGAAATAAAACTAATCTAGAAATAAGGGCCCTAGAGGCATTCCTTTAAGGAAATGAAAAGCATCTACTCTACTTATTTACAAATAAATATAAAGAATTAATGAAGATATTTCTTGAGATGAATCCCATCGATTGGGATAGGTAGCTCTTCTCCATTCACTCTATCAAGTTGGAAGGCATTGGATGGATTAAAATTGGTGATGGTATATGGACCACTCCATATTACATCAAACTTGGTATGCCTTCTAGGTTTCACTCTATTATCATACCATTTAAGCACTAGGTCCTCTTCTTGGAAACTTCTAGCACTATCATTCATGTCAATGACCCTCTTAGTCTATGCTTGTTAAAACTCCATGGTGTGCACATCTTATGCTCTAGTTTCTTTGAGCTCCATGAGTTATACCAATCTTTCTTCAAGGGGATCACTCTTAATTAGCTTTAATTGGTGTGTGAGTTCCAATGAAGGAAACTTGAGGGATGATGGTGATCTGGCTTCTTTTCCATAAACTAGCATGAAGGGAAAATTTCCCAACACTCTCTTGGGCATGATCTGATCAGCCTAAAACATGGTCTTGAGCTTAGTGTGCCAAGCTCACTGGTTATCCTTTAGAGTCCTCTTTATGATATAGATCAGGTTCTTATTCATTACTTCGGTTAGAAAATTACCTTAAGGTTAATAGTTTGATGAATCATTCAAGTATATATTATACTTGATGGCCCATTTGTTGATTTTGGTTCCAAGGAAAGCCAACACATTATCAAATATCATGGTGTTTGGAATGTCAAATATCACTACAATTCCCTCATAGAAGTTGAGGATCGATGTCTCCTTGAGTGCAACTAATTCCATCCACCATGTGAAATAGTCGATGGCTATGAAAATTCACTTGTACCCATCACATGATGGTGGGTTAATCATGCCTTTGAAATCTAGGCCCCACTACAAAAAGGGTTGGTCAGCTTGAATCAAGTGTAGTGGTAATGCTAAAATCCTTTGTTTACTTTTGAATAAGGTGCATTTATTACAAGATCACATGTAAGCATGTACATCTTTTAATAGAGTTGGCCAAAAATAGCCAACTTGTATAATCTTCACAATAGTGGTCTTAGGCAAATAATGGCCTCCTAAAAGGTTATCATGGAATTATTTAAGGATTCTTATTTTTTTCTTTGGCTCTATGTAGCTCAGGAGGACCCCATTGAGATCCTTTCAAAAAAATTCACCTCCTACTAGCACATAAGGAATGTATTGTAAATGGAAATGTCTACACTTGGATTTGTTGAGGTCAGGTAGATATACATTATTCCAAAGGAAGTTATTCATGTCTTCTACCCAGTTGGTATAAAATTCTTCATTTTCATGCTCTTCCTCATGAAATACTGAGACCACATCATCTTCTAACCTTGATACTTTGCTAACTACTCGCATAGTCTATTTTCTTAGACTAGCTTGGTGACTTAGATGTCCATGTCATACTCCATCACTTTAGTGATCTAGCTAGCCCTTTTCTCACTAATGTCCCTATTGAACAAGAAATATTTAATTCCTATGTGTATAACCATGATTTGCATCTTATTTTTGGATAGCATGTGCCTAAATTTCTTCAGTGCCCTTATGACTATGAGTATTTGCTTCTCTATGAAGCTATAGTACAAATCATAATCCTTCAATGCCTAGCTAAAGAAGGTGATTTATTTCTCTAGATGATCTTTGTTTTTTTACATTAGGGTGGCTAAGATGCCTTTAGATCCATCAGAGGCTTAAAGGATGAGATATTTACTATAATCAAGGTTAATCAAGGTGGGAGCTTGCATGATGGCATACTTGATGTCCTTAAGACTATATTTGCCTTCACACATCCAATTGAATGCAACATTATTTTTTAGCATTTTAGTGAGAGGCTTGACTAGGATGGTGAAGCCAGGCAGGAACCTTCTAATAATGTTGATTCTCCCTAGGGAACTCTGGAGACCCTTTTTTTAGATTAGAATGGGAAGAGATAAGATAGCCTTGACTAGCTCTAGATCAATTATGAGTCCATATTTAGAAAAAATATACCCAAGAAGGGAAACTTCATGCACTATGAAGATGTATTTTCTTGGGTTCAAGGATATTCTAAATTCATAGCACTTCTAAAGGACCTGCTCTAGATTACCCAAATCATCCTTTATGGACTTAGAGAAAATAGTTATGTCATTTAGGTAAACCAAGATGATCTTATTGATGAGATTTTTGAAAGCAATTTCCATTTATATTTGGAAGGTTGTGCCTACATTCATTAAGCCAAATGGAATGCACTAGTATACAAAGTTTCCCCACTTAGTGTTAAACATGGCTTTGTATTGGTCGCACTCCTGCACTTGGATCTAGTTATAACCTAAATAACCATCTAGTAATGAAAATCTTTTTGTACCTATGACCATTTACAATATTTTCTCCATGGGTGGAAGCGGATAATGGTCTTTAAGGGAAGCTTTATTTAGGTCCATAAATCCCATGTAGAGATCTATCTCCCCATTCTTCTTTTGGACTGGTACCAAGTTGGAGACCCATGAGGATTTATTGATTAGAAGTATTATACTAGTCTCAATGAGTTTAGAGAGCTCTTTGTACATCAATGATTCTAGATTTGGATTAGCAAGCCTTTATCTTTAGTGCATAGGTTACGTGTTAGGGTTTAGTTTAATTATATGTTATGTGATAGCCATATCAAAACCTAAGATTTTTGTAGCTCCATGTGAAGATGTCATCATATCTCTTATTGAGTTGAATGAAGCTTTTAATTTTTGACATGGAGCAAACCTTACCAATTTTAAGAGTATGTCCTTCTAAAATAGTTATAGGCATAGACATATATTCCTTGGCTATCATTTTGTGCCATTCTCCTATAAATTAGTTATTGGAATCAAAGATACTTTCTAGGGTGATCAGCCCTTTAGGTAGTTCATTTCCTTTCAAATGGACAACTTGATCTTTGTATTGGGCCTACAGTTGTGCCTAGTTTGTGGCACAAAACTCTACCTCATATTATAAGAAATTGATTATTTACTCATCACTCATAAATACTTTCTAGTTCTCTGTGTTACTAGGAATTTCTAGTCTAACCATAAGATTGACAATTTTTTTGGAATCTTTCATCGTGTTACATGGAATGTCAAATTACACACCTACAATTACCAGCCTATTCATGTTGGAATTCTATGCACTTTGTATATAGGTGATGTTGAAGGCATCAAACCATTAAATCATATCCCACACCTTGTGTTTGTAGGCTTTAATCAAGCCATTTTTGGTCATGAACTATGCTTGGACCTATTTGACAACTAATTACTATCACCCATTGATTTCAGTGCCTTGATTCTTTTTTTTTGCAAGAAAAAGGCCTTGAATTATTGCCTCATACTTAGTAGCATTTTTCATGCAAGTAAACTATATTCTAAATACATGGAAATATTTTTACTTTTGGGGTGAGACCAATAGGACACTAGCTCCTACACCATACCTGCTCTAGGAGCCATCAAAGTATAAATATCATATGCCTTTAGGATTCTCATGTGCTTTCATGAGTTTAGGTAGTGTTGGATTCTCTTTCATGATGAAATATGTGATAATCCTAATATATATGTTATCATATGTATCACGTTCAAAATTATTATATACCCATTCATTTATTACATCATTTGGGACCTCTTCTAGTGGTGTTCTACTTTCATGGAAAATTAAGTTTTCTTGATCAAACATTACACAATTTTGCTCAACTAGGATAGGATTATATGGATTAACATGACTTTTTAAGATAGGCTCTACCCTTATGGTTCATTTTGTCCTATACCTAGTTCTTATCAGTATATGTGACCAACTTGAAGACAAATACCCACCCATTCTTTCCATGAAGTCTCAAGAGAGATAGATGGAGAAATAGGGAGGTAAGTCAATGACAATAACATCTTTCACAATATAATGTATTGGGTATGCATGAAAGGTTAGATTTAAATCCTTTATTACACCTATAGCTTTGATTTTTGTACCATCAAGTTGGACCACTCCTTTTAAAATAGGGTTATACACAATTCTAAGTGTGTGCATAATCTTCTTTGACATTATTGAGTTGTTAGTGCTAGAGTCAATCATACAATTATGTACTAGGTGTTGGCCGATGATAAAAGAGACATAGAATTAAGGTGGCTTATTATTGACATTATGAACCTGTGCTTCCTCTTTTGGCTAGTACAAACTCATAAAAGTGATAGGCACTAGTTTAGGGGCATGAAACTCTTGGAAGCTTTTTAATGCATCCTATAATAAATTTTGCTAAGATGGAATTTTAAGCACATCCCACATTGTGACATTGAGGCTCATCTTCTTTATTTGTTCCATTATATTGAAGAGAACCTAAGATCCCCTAGGTTATGAATTTATAGTAACAACCTCTCTAGGTATTGGTACACTAATTTGAGGTGGTCCTTCCTCCTACATAGCTTTCTCTAGGTGCAAGGCTTGCATGGGTACCTTAGTTTGTGCACTTGCATGGGTAACCTATGGCACTGATGATGTGGGCACTAAAGTAGGTGCATCCTCATTTATAGCTCTTATTTTTAACCTTGTGTTGAAAGAAACTAGAGTGATTCTTCCACTACATGTAGTACTTTGGTTTATATAGGAAAAATCCTCCTCTTGCTAGTTAACAAAGGCAAACCCATCATGTGGTTTAGTTGGCACCTAGGCTTCTCCCATTTATGGACCTACAAAACTTGTTTCTTCTTAAAACTAATGCATGATTTTCACCATAAGTTCTTTTTTGAAAACTCCATTTATGTAGGCAGCTTGATCATGTGGTTGGTTGTATGGGAAACACCATTTGGAATCTTGTGTTAGATTATTCTATACTATAACAAGGGCCCTAGAGGTTCTAACAACATTAGCTTTCAATGCATAAGGTTCTCTATTATATGTGAGCTAGTTTTATACTTGTGTGCCACCTTAGTAGGGAGGTCTATTTGACTAGTATTGATGAGTGAATCATTGATGTCTAGGGTATTGCACTTGTTATCTTTTGAGGAAAACTAGCTCATTCCCAAAACTTTCAATAGCACTTTCACTTCATGCAATTCATTGAAAGGGGAAAAGTACAAAGTACATGGGCTCACTATAATAGGAACAAGTGCTAGCATAGGTTATAAATTTTATAGATTAGGAGGAGGCTCTATGAATATAGGCATAAGGGATCTAGATACAATCTTGCCTCCTTAGATTAAGCAATTCTCAGCATGCATAGCTACTTCATAGGTATCAAGGAGAATCATGCCTCCCATAGATTGAATCATGATTGCTATATCACTATTAAGATATTTTAGGAAATATAAGAATGTAGTGTTAAGAGATGGTTTACACAGTGTAGGGATTCTATCCTAAACCCTCTAGAAATTGAAATTTAAGTTGACCATCATTTCATGCAGCACTCGCTTTATGGTCATGAGTTGATCTATCAGGGATAGGTGATCACTCTAATCTTTAAACTACTTACACATTTTTACACTAAGCTCATCATAGTTGTGAATGGAATTTGGTTACAAGCCTCAGTACTATTGAAGAATTTTTCCTTTTAAGGAAGAGGCTAGTAATCTAACTACAACATTGTCCTAGGTGAAACGGTGCATTATGTATATATTTGCAATGTCTTGGATATGCTTTATAGGGCAAGTTAAATTCTCACCCATGAAATAAGGTAGGCTCTTAAGAGTAGACATTGAAATGTCATCATACTCTACTAGAACCAATGGGCTGCCACCGTTGAAGGGAACAAACACTTGATTTCTTAGAATCATCATACATGTGATAGGGAATAGGCTTTGCCTGGAATAGAACCTTCTAAATGGTGGTATAGACTAGGCTCTAGATGGAAACTAACTTGTAATATGACTTCTCATAGGGGATAAATATACTCTAACTCTCTTTATAGATGGTGTTGAAAGCTCACTAAAATGGAAACTGATGTCTCTTATAAATGACCTTGTTATTTGTGGCATGTAAATAGGGAGGTTAGTATTTACAAACTAGAGATGTTAGGAGTCACCAGGTGCTCTTATTTAATGTCTACTACACTTGATGGTTAAATAGAGCATCTATTCTTTTGCTTCTACTACTGGTCCCATTGGGCATGCCATAAACTATTGTCATTTGAAACATGCACCTATGGATGCTCTACAGTGCAAGAAATGTTGTGATGGGGCACTGAGCATGAAGGCCTTGCATGAGGCACAAGATTATAAGGTGTTGGGCATGGAATTATTATCATGCCACTATGCATGTGAGTATAGATTATCTTACCATAATGATGTAAACATCCCCAAGGTATGGGACCATTGTGATCCTTAAGATGAGTCTCTATAGTAGGTCAAATTCCTTCTATTCTAAGTTTACCTAGTTTAAAACTAGTGTGTAATCCCAAAGAGTATAAAAGTAATTTACCACTAGCCTAAAACTAATAATTTGATGAGTAAAATGGAGGGAGAAGGTAAGAGAGTGCATCAAGAAAAAGGTGATGCACCTAGAATAGAGTGAGCACTCGTACTACCATAAACATAGTGAAAACCTTTGAGAATAAGACAATATCACATAATTTGCACCAAATCACTCTAAATGCATAAATGTTTTATATAAATGTGTGGGAACACAATGGATTATTGAGAGGGATGAATATTATCCATAGATAAGGCTTATGTAGACCCTGGTGTGCATAGGGTATGACCTACAATTGAGCTCTGAGTTTAATGAGGAGGTTTAGGGGGTGAATAAAAAATGAGAGGGGTGAATGCTACCCATAAATATAAATCAACAAACACAAAGAGCATATAGATCATCAAAATAGTTAAAAGAGGTGAACTTAATTCTCATTAGCATAGAAGGGTTTAGTCAATACAAGTGCTCATGGAGGGAAAATTTCTATAGCATGAGGCTATTAAAAATATGGTGACCTTTTTTACAAAGGCAGAACTAGGATTTTATAAAATATCAAGCCAGTTTTATAATAAATGCACCACTTGAGTGATGGCTAAAACATTTAATACATTTATGGTGTTTTGGCCATGATTTTTGAAGTCTAACCAATGATTGGACTTAGGTTTATGATAGGATCACTTCTTGATGCATGTGCATTGAAAACTAAAAGATTTCCATGTTAGTGTTATAGGATGACATGTACTTCAAATCTTGATGCCAAGTAGTTGTTCTCATATTTAATTATGACATGACCTTGAGTTCATCTCAACTACCTACAATAGCCTTCATTAACTCTACCAACCTCTTGACACATGGTAATTTGATGAAATCTTAGGGAATCTCTTTGAATTATTTGATAGGAGTGGTGTGGGTGTGACATGTGGATGGCTAGAACTTATTCTAGGTTTTTAAAAAATTCCTTATGCTTAAGTGAGTACAGGGCTACCTTGTGATGATGGATAAAGAAAGGTTGTGTGCTATGCCATTCAAGGGTGCATATGTGATATCCTACATACATGCTTAGATCCATGTTGTATTGGCATGAAGAATCTTTCAAAGTATAGCATGCACCAAGATGAAGATAATGGGTATGCTAGGGTGTTCCCATAACCACTTCTTGTATCATCTCTTTCACTTGGTAATTTTAGAGTCTAGAGACATACACTCTAAATATTTATGTGCCTTTTGAACCATATACCAAAAAACCTTTCACAAATATATTCTTTGATATCTTTATGATACTGTGAATCATTACTACCCTGTTGTGCAAATCTATGCCTCTAGTTTGGGCTTGAGCATAGATGGGAAGCATATGCACTTCTTCTACCTGAAGCACTTGGGACCTTGAAACTATGCTAACCTTTTATATGATATTAGGAGGCCTCATGTTGACCAATCAAGTGATATATAAAGTCAACAATTTTTACTTAAAAAACCCTCTCATTGTAAACATTAGAATAAGGAGGATGCCAAAATGCATGTTTTAAAGCTTTAATGGATTATATGGATTAGACAAAGAAAATAATTTATCAAACCATAAAAAATATAAGGTATTGGACCATGAAATAATATACATAAATTTCTATGGAAAACATGTTTTTAAGATGATAACAATCATGGATCAACAACAAAAAAATTAGAAAACCCTAAGTAACCTAGGGTTTCATGTTTAAAGATTGGGTTCACCAAATGTTTAATATTTAATTAGATATGTTGGGGTGTATCCTTTCCTTTGATTATAAATGTTAAGTATATATATAAATGAATAGGCACAATAGTCATGATCAGAATTATATCAAGCCAATTGGGTATTAAACTCAGATATAATCATACACTGAATTTATTATGCTAAGTATAGGGTAAATATAGAAATTACAACTAAGATATGAGTAATATACTTATTTAGTTTAGATGATATCATAGTGTTATATATATAACATGTATGAAATATGCTTAAATATGGTTCTATAATAGTCATTAGATTTTGGATCTAATATATATGGTGCTCTGGACACTAACATCATCTTGGGATGGTTGTGTTGATGGTATTATCTAGGTTATATGCAAGTGTCTTGTATAGAATACTTAATAAAAATATATGTGAAAACCTATATGATTATATATATGACTTCAACTTCACTCTGGTACATTAATATTATGTCATAGACTATCAATCCTCATGTATTTTCAAAACCCTAGTTCTTCATCATCATGGTGACCTTAGGGGAAAATGGTTTAGTGGGAAAATGTTGTCAATATCACCCTAAATACCTTGTTATTAGAAGGAATTTACTACATATATAATACTCCATAAGAGGGCATCAAATTCATGTATTTATTCCATACATGTTGACTTATGTTTGAAGCATGTAATATGTGCAAAGTAAGTATAATAGTGAGCTATATTTTAACTTGGAAAATAGTATAATAGTGAGCTAGATTTTAACTTGGAAAATCAGGCTCTTGGGCTTATACTTTATTATTTTAGACTTGAATATGTGTTTTACTTATTATTTGTATGAAAAAAGGTAATATTTATTCAATCTACTTCTTGATAGAGTTTTTTTGATAAGATACCATGGTTTTTTTGCCATTTTTCTAGTTATTTCTAGTTGAGGATTAAACGAGGGTTGATATTGTATTTATATAAATCCCTTTGGATAATTAACTTGTATTAAATAACTTATGTTGACCATTAGGATAAGATTCAATTGTAAAATATAGGAATTTAGGTCATTGGACACTTACATCGAGTTAAGATGCTAGTGTTTATCCCAAATGTTAGTGTCTAGGGAGTAGGAAAGTAGATACATGGTTAATACTTATAGAGATGGAAGATAAGCACATTTTAAGAATTATGGGAAAGATATAGGGCATGGGTCATCAACATAATACTTGTCAAACTAAGAGATATAGGCCAAAGGGCAAAATGTAGAGTAGATGTGAGACTTGCAAAAGTGGGAAAAGGTCCAAAATTGAGAGGAAAAGCCTAGGTTTGACTTTTCTAAGTGTATAATATTCATGTGTTATATAATCCATAATTATCATCTACAAATTACAACCAAATCTTGTCTCTAATTTTCATAATCCTAATCAAAATAAATGTCTAAAATAATTCCTTAGAAAATGCAATGGCATGTTTGAAACTAGTTTGCATGAATGCTTCAATGTAATATGCCAATCATTATGCTTGTATCCCTCCTCGATAAGTTTTTAATAATGTCACTGATTTATTATCTCTAAATGGACAAAAAAACCATGAATTCAACCCAAATAAAATCCTCTTTCTTCTTATAGGACATAGTTTCCTTGTTCACCATTTTTAATAATGATAAACCCTGATGCCCTTTGGCCTTAGTTTACCTTTTACCATGGGTTAATTAAGTTGGGTCAGCTTATTTTTTTCTCCCTTTCCATTAATTTTACAATAAAAATAAAATTAAACATTAACATTTATTGTATATGTTATAATCCATATGTCTTTTGACATAGTTTTAGGATTTATTTTATTATTGTTAAAAAAATAACTTATCCTTACTCAACTTTCATAAAATTATTTTTTAATAATTTAAATGAAATTATTCCTTTCTTTAAATGATATAACCCAAGGTCCATTTTACCATTTATTCTTGGCTAAGGTCCATAACCAAAAATGTGCTAACATAATGAAATCAAGCATAGCACCAGAATTAATTTTAAACCAAGTGAAAAACTAGACTCTTACTAGTAAGTGAAAGTTTAATCAATATAAGATAAGCATGATCTGAATAATGTTTAGTTTTTTACTATCTTAAGGATTTTTTATTGTTTAAGTGACTTTTTCATGATATGGGATAGCCTAAGTTATCATGTCGTGACCATGTCAATATAACACCTTCTTAATGATGTAATAAAATAATTAAACACTCACACAAACATACAAACATTATTTGATCTTCTAGAATGTATAGAGTATCATATCTCTCCCTCATATATTTTTTTACCTTACCCTTTCCAAAAAAAAATCCAAAAATTAATATTATATTTTGGTGGACAATCCAAACACTCATAAAACAATTAGCAAGATATCAATAATATATACCCATAAAATGTATCATAAAGTTAATGATAATATGTAGGTTTTGGTGATTAAAAACATTATCATGTTACTAAATCAAATCTAAAAATAAATAAAAATTGGAATATAATGTTATAACTAATTTATAAAATATCATAATTATATTTGAATATTCATCAAAATGAGAACACATGAAAATTGAGGCTAATAAATGATATCATAAAAATCTATATAACATCTTAAAATCAAAGTGTTCATACACCATAGTCTTAATTTAAAATAATCATAATATAAGGTTATAAATCTTGTATAAAAAAAATAGTCATATGTCCTCAGTGCTTATTATATAATGAACCTAAAGTCTTCAAAATAGGGATGTTACATGTGCACCAATTAGTGTTTATCCAAAAATTATAAAACAAAGTTTTATTACAAGTGTATATTAAACCATACAACCATTTATGCATTACTAAATACAATCACTTGTACGTTTTATCCTTCACATGCTTTTCTAATTTGATATTTATTGCAATATTAAGCTTGTATTATATATTTGACATCTTAGCACTTGCCTTATATTTTACCTCAACATTCTTCTAGAACTATGATTTCATTTTTTATATATGTTACATTAGCCCTTTTCATGTTATTATTTATTCCATTTCAGATACTTATGAATTTTTTTATGGTGATAACATATATATCAAAACCTTATGTGATAGCATGTATTGATTTTTGCTATAAGTTATATTTTATTTGAATTATTCTTTCTCATTTTCATTTGTTTATGCCTCTTGGCTTGCCTATTTTCATTTTTTATTGATTGTTTCCTTTTGTTTCTATTTTTGAATAAAAATTATTTATTATTGTCTGCACCCTATGGTCTTAATATTTTCTTATTTCTTCTATACAATTATCAAAATGTAAAAACATTAAAAAAATGTATAGATAAAATAATTTTTTATCAATGGATACACATTATGTTGATATGCATATGCTAAAGGTTATCACATTAATGATTTAAATAGATTATTCTCATGGTATTTATTTGAGTGGGTGAGATGTAGGATATATAAATTATATATTATTATTAACTTTTTTATGCTACATGGATACTTTTTTCTCACTCTCTATGGGCATTGATCAAATTTATGGTATGCCCTATATTAGGGGCATCTCTATACAATGGATTTTATAGTGATATATTTATTACATTTAATTTATCATATTAAACTATTATACATTTATTATATAATATATTATTATTACCTACATCTTTTGTATTTTATTAGATATCTAATTGTGCAGTATATATGGTTGTTACATTGGTTAAATTGTGTGTTTTGTACAACTATGTGTTCAATTATTTGCATGTTTACTTTCCTATGTGATTTAGCATTGTGGTTGTTTATGTCTTGTTGAATCCTTACCCATAAGAGGATCCTCGATTTGTCATGTTGTATTTTTTGAGAGTCATATGTTCTTTCATGATAACTAAATTAATGTAGATACTTTTATGTGGTTCATGTGATATTATATGATTTTTTCCATGATACATATCATGCCTATACTATGATTACTATCATGGTATTTATCATACACATTACTATTTTATGTATTAATGTGCTTTGTGCATATGTTTCCATGGTATTTACCATGCATATATTGGGGATTATTATTTTCTGTATTCTATTTTTTTAATATATCCCTACTACAGTCATGTTTGATACATTTTGGGAATATCATTTGTCCCTATAATTTTTTTGACTTAGAAGAATTAGACCCTTCCATATCTCCTTATATTTATTTATATGATATATGTCTTACGTATACAAAACATTTATTGGGGAATATTGTTTTATCCTGTCTATTTCATTCTCATATGAGGTTTCACACCTTTGTATTGATATTTACATGATATATTTTGATGGGTTACATATATGTAATCTGAATTATATGATTATTCAATCACCTTAAAATATTTGCATATATATTTTTAACACATGATGTATTTAAATCTTCCTTTTGAGATGAGTGATTGAAAAAATACTATTTAAATCCCTCTCCTAAAAAGGATGCATATATAATTATATTTAAAAAATTATAGATAGAAAAAATATTGAGAAAAATGGGTTGTCAAAAATGCAAAAATTTGAGTGAACTACAAGCACAAGAAATTGTCCATGTATCTACTTTTTTAATCAATAATTTGATCTATTTATTAGGTTACCCTGATAAGTACTATTTATGTTTAAGTTATATACACATATTTATAATATAATAATTATAATATAATTTGATTTTCAAGATGTGGTGACATTAGTCAAAATACAAACATGTGTAGACATTCCTATGCTCATGTTTGAAATTATGTTTTTTAAAGTTATTGTATTTCACATTGAGTGGACACTGATTAATTTTTACAATTATAAATTATGTTCAAGTATATTTTATTTTCCAAGATATAACAAATCCATGTGGATTGATCATATTTCAAACATCATTTTATTTATCCTTTATTCTATAATAAGTTAAGGTACATGATTAAATTTATTATTTTTATACTTTGATATAAATATAAGTTATCTCTTACACATAAAATCATGAGAATTATGTAAACACCGAGTTTTGGTACCAAACCCTTTTCAAAATTATATTTTTCATTTTTTATCACACTTGGTCCTTGTGCACACATTTCTATTTTTTTCATTTTACCTTGTGTAGGGCCTCGTAACATCATATCTTGACATAGGCTTTCCTCATATATTTATTTTTTTATTCACATTTATACAATGATGATATATTCATTTAGTGAAAACTATTTTAGAACCAACATATCAAATATTCATTTTTATTCATATGAGATTTGTGTGGACATTTGAAAACATTAGTTTTAACATATATTTGACATGCATGAATTGTGTGTAACATTTGAATATTTATCACAATCTCCCATATCTATCCATATGTATAAAAATGTGTCAAACCTAATTTATTATCATTCATACACTCATTATCTCCATATTATATGATATAACACTCTACATTCCTAATCAAACTATCACCATATTCTATATCCCTTATTTTCACTCTTAGGATGGTGTTAGAAATAGTCAAATGTTGGTAGCTAAAATAGGCATAATCATTCATTATTAATGGCCCAAAACCTCTAATGATTATATATCAAACTTAAATATTTCTATTAGATTGACCTAAACACATGTCCTATGTCAATTTTGATTAAAAACATCAAAGATTTAGCTATAAATATGAATCAATCATAAGGCCATTATTATATAGAACCTATATTTCACCTTTGAGACACTATCCAAAAGTATTAAATTTTAAAAACCCTCAAGAAAACAATTTAAAATCAAACTATGAACACAAGTAAAAGGTTAAAGTTTCATGTTGTCAAGTTTCAAGTGTCAATTTTCAAAGCATTACCTTGCATTCTAGTGGATCACCAATGAGTAAAAATACACATAGGTGGGATAAATACATGTGATTTGAGATATCTTAGGATTATTTTAATGTAGGAAATACTAAACCACTCAATGAGGAGTGGTTGGAGATGTCAAACCCATATTTTAATATTTTTTTAAGTTCAATCTTGTGTCAAAAGTGGAGCTAAGGTTTTAAGGCAAAGAAAAATAAAATCAAGATATATGCATAGGACTAAGGTCAATAAATCACATAAAAACCATCTAAATAGAAAGGCATGGTGATTTATTAGAGAATAAATTGTTAAATTCAATTAGCATAGTAATATAATAGATTGGATAATATTGGTTACTGCAAGTATTTATGCTTCACTAATAGTATACGCATAGGTTTGAAATTTTATTTCATTATCAAATTAGTCACAAATATATTACATAATATATAAGTGGGATGTATATAGGTAGTGAGAAATATAAAAAAATCATCTAAGTGCCTTATATCTTGGTTATTTCTATATTTAGGAATTGAAATCAATCTCTGTATTTATTAATTCAAATTTGTGTAGTTTATTCCATATCTTATGCAATCTAAATTTCAATAATTTTTTCCTATTATTTACTAAGTCCAAAATAAGTTAAAACATTTTGTTAAAACTAATATTTATTTTGATTATGAAAAACCCTAGGTCTTCCCTTTCATTTTCATCTTTCCTTCTTAAGGTTCCATATCTCTTATATTAGGCTTTCATATATGATTCTTGATTTTCCCATGTTTCAATAATTGAACCCTATCAAAGTTATAATGGGTATTGATAGCATATATTTATTTATTTACACTATGATTTCCATGATTACATGTTTATTTCCTAAAATATGTAATATATTTAAAAATCATGCAATAAAATGGGTTAAATTTATCGACACAAAAATACAATATGATATTAATAAGGAAGAATTCTTAGTTCTCCTTAGTAACACATATTGTCTAAATATCATTCTCATATGCTTATGGTTGCTACTTGAAATCAAAGTAAATGTGTGACTCCCTTCATTCTTCCTCACCTTGGTCTTCAAGGCAGTGATATCCACCATCCTTCCTCTTATTCACCATCGAATTATATTAGATTTAGTAATCCATTCTATCATAATACATAGAGGTAGATGACCCCATTGTATAAATTAGAAAATGGGTAATAAAAATGTCCCTCTTAATCCCCTTGATCTTCATATCATAGAAAATAATGAGACTAAATGGTATGATATAATTGATCAACTTTGTTGATGTGTATTTTAATCACACAACAGGTTGGGAGAAGATAAAAGAGGTCAAAAGACCAAAATGAATGATATGTTAAAATATCCCCAGTAGGCCCTCCTTCTAAAATCAATGTGTTGATGGGTTCTTTAGCACACCAACTTAGGAGGGGCATGGAACATCCAACCTCTCTTGAAAAGAGATCGAAAAATCTCTCAAGTTCTATATCTACGAGGTCTTGGTGAACTAAATCTCACTTGATTAGTTCATTGTAAATTATTCCATATAAGAGGCCTTTATTAGTTCTATAATATTTTAACAGTGTTTTGGTACTTAAAAAAATTAGAAGAAAATTCTTTTTTTATTATTTATTTTGTGGGTTTTTATTAGTTTTATAAATGATAAAATATACATTCATTCACCAATAAATCAATGGATCTCATTCAACAAAACAAATAAACTCACATTTTTAACTCTCCCATGTGAATAAAAATTAGTTTTGATGAGGGTTTCAATTTGAAAGAAAAATAAATTATTTTATTTTATTCATTACATTGCATTTAGAGATTCAAAAATGCATAATAAATAATGTATAAATTTATTTTAATAAAAAGTGACATTAAAATGAATTGCATTTAAGATTTACCTATGTGTTGAAAATTAGCTTTTAAAGGGTTTTCATATAACAATAGTATGGCTAATTTTTACGCTCATTAATTACATTATATTAAAATTAAATAATGAATTTGTAATAATGTAAAATATATTTATATCAAAATAAAATAATAATAACATATTACATTCAAACCCTAAATCTAACAATTTGTAAAAAATAACAAATTAGAGGGTAAGACAAAAGAAAATGCCTATGATATTGGAGACAAAATTGATCCATTTGGTGTAAAAAACCCAAAAAAAAACAATCCTTGTCTTATCTAGCATTCACACAACTAGGTGAAAAGAAGCTGCAAGACTCTAAGGAGAGCAAAACTTGAAAGAAAAACACAAATCCACCATATTGCATGTGTAAGAAATGATAGTCTTCTTTCACACATTCAATTAAAATCCATAAATGCACTTAAGTAACACAATAATATAATTGTTTACAATTTGAATGAGCCCAAATTTTTCTAGCATAACATTAGGGAAACAAATGAGAGGGAGAAATTACACTTAAATTGCATAAAAAAATTGAAGACTTTAAGTGTTTTGGAGTAACAAAAATCTAATCTTGATAATGAGTGAGTTTAGTCAATATGAAGTCTTATGTTTGGTCATTGACTTCCTTTTCCTAC
Source organism: Torreya grandis (assembly GCA_037957365.1). NCBI lineage: Eukaryota > Viridiplantae > Streptophyta > Pinopsida > Cupressales > Taxaceae > Torreya > Torreya grandis. Next base: position 1,271,706 of record JARHVA010001970.1, on the reverse strand, counting down.
CAAAGTACTCCACTTTTCATTCCCACCATTTTCTCTCTTCTACCTAGAAAAAACCAAAAAAATAAGTCAAATATTGCAATTAAAAGGCTCAATAACAAAACTAGTCACTAAAACATGAACAAGTTCTGTTGCATGAAAAAATAGGTAAAATTTATTGGACCAAAATTTGTATGGTGGAAATATATTTTCAATGGTGCAAATGGTTTCAAAAACTGAATCCAAGGGTAAAATTTATAGCCTCTAAAGTAACAGGCAGTCTAAGAAGTTTGGTAGATGAAAATGGGGCCTTGGGGGTTCTAACTCATCATTAGCATGCCTTTTTCAATTATTTTGATAAAATATTTATTTTTTCTTAAAAATTTAATTAAAAAATATATTAAATTAATTATATTTTAAAATATTTAATTAATTTTAATAAAATTTATTAAAAAATAGTTTCATAGAATTTTAATCTTTTTAAAATTAAAATTAAACAAAACTAAATTTGAAAACATTAAATTAAAACATATTAGATCTAAAAAAATTAAAAATGAAAATGAAATGAAATAAAACCACCTATGTGGGCATAAATTTTTGACCACCAAACCATTTCAAAAAATAATGCACTCTCAACCCAATCAAAATAAAAAGCTCAATTACCATGAGAATTTGAAATTTGGCATTGTCTTATTAGAACTAGTCTAGATAGTGAATGTGTTTATATACCTATCTAGATTTATTTTTCTAATTATAACTACAACTAATAACAAACTCTCACTTAGACATATATGGGAGATTGTCTACAGTTACAACGTGAATGAAGGAGACCCAATCAGAGGATTAACACTAGACATTAAAATTTAACCTTTACTTAGAGTTTTTCTTTTGAATAACAAAGGATTATAATGAGTGTCTTCCCTTAGACCGATGTAGGAAAAAAATTTAGTTTTGAGTAACACTAGACACACATAATTTGACTCCCCATGGTAGTAATATAGACCTAAGCAGAAATAGTAACTTGATTAGTAAAGTGATAGACTAAAAGACTCCCTCATAGACCTATTTACAATTTTAAGTCTAATTAGCTCTAAGGGATTTAATAAAATATTGACCAAGCCAAATCAACTAAGAATGTGAGATTAACACTAGGCTCAACAAAAATAGGTCAAATAAACAACAAACATTGTGATCACAAGCAAATGAGGATGATCAAAGACCTTAGGGAAAAAATGGTAAAATATGAGATTAGCATCATAAAATGAGAATTTTGACCCCACAGACTTAACGAGACAATATTTTTTAGTGACACTCGATAAGATCTTATGAGTGTAATAACTAGGGTCAGGAGTCATTTTTGGGCAAAGTGAAAAATATGAAACTTAATTACACAGGATTGGTTGATAAGATGGATCTAGTTATGGAGGATCTAATGGCATGTAAACTAAATTGACCCCTTGGAGTGGACTGAGAGGCCCAAGAAAAATAGAGGACAAATTTTATAGAGATCCTGTAAGTGAGACAAGTGCCTCAAAAATATGTTTATGCTCAAAGATTAAAACATGAAACTTACTAGCATGATCATGGTTAATGAGATGGATTAGGTTTTGAAAGCCCAAACCAACACATAAATTGAGATGACCCCCCAAAGTAGTTTTAGGGCACTAAGAGAGTGATCAAGGAAGCTTACCAAGCATGGATAAGTGCAACAAGACTCCACTTTGGGGCTAAGTGATTTATATGAAACTTTATCATTTAAAATTGTTTTTATATGGTGAAATAGGTTTAAGGAGCCAAAGTGGCATGGAAAATGATATGAAATCCTAGATCAGGCTAAGAGAGTTAAGCAATCTAAGCTTCAAATGCAAATTAGGAGGTTAAAACTCTATGTTCATGCTAAGTTCCTTATATAAATTTTTATGGAACAGATGTGGTCTTTTCAATGGTGATAGTTGTGGGGCTTGGTTTTGTACACAAACTAAGATTAAAAACCTAGGAAATTTGAGAGTGATGAGACAAACAAGCCATGAGAGCAAGTAGGAGTAGCTACAAAAATTAAAAAGAGGTTCCCTGATTCTTGGAAGAATTAGGGTGTGGTGTGCAATTAAAAATAAATGATGACTCTATTGTAAAATACTCCTAAGTATTTTGGGATAATATAAATGTATCTATAAACATTCAATATATAATTAAGAATATACATGGAATGTGAATAGATTTTATAAAGGAGAATATGGTACCAGATAAAGGACCAAATCATACATTCTCATTGAACAAGTTTATGCAATTGATTTAATTACCACTTCTTATAACCTGTAATGAATAACTACTATAGATCCAAATATAAAGCTAGTGAATATAACCTTGAGAATGCTTGCATGGAATTTTCTCTACTACCAGCTAAGTATCCATAGCCTTGATATATTTGTCTTTGATCCCACTCAAGGCCTTGATCTAATACTATCAATGTATCCATACCCCCAGTAGAGATTTCCTGATTCACCTAGAATTAAGTTTTCTTGAAATTGACTTTTTTATTTTCTTGTTCTTATTTTCTCTTTTCTCTTTCTTTTATTAACATCTCAATTTTAGGTTGAGGACCACCATGGTAATCAAAAGGTATAATTATATATTTTTCACCTTTGATCTTCACCATAGCAGGTTCATCCAAACAAACCCAAAAACCATTAAGTTGTGATTTCTGCAATTGATTTCAAGAGATTGTCTTCATTGACCAAATAATTTTACTTAAACTTAACCCAACTCAAACAAATTTATAACACATGTGATATCTTAAAAGTTTAAAATTGATTCTGACATTGAATCTAACATTAAAAACTACCTAGATTACTTATACACTAGAATGTCACTCAAACTACGTATGTGTAGGGCTTCTATTCTTCATTTTTTTACTAACAAGGGAACCTATAGGGAAAAATAGATGGACTAGATCAAAAAGGGACAAGAAATGAGTCAAAACCAAGAACAAAAAATGGGAAAATAAAGAAAATAAAACTAAACTAGCAATAAAATTAGGAAAACATACACAAAACAAAATAGGAAAGGGAAAGAAAATTATTTTTAGGAACTTGCCAAGCTAATTCAAGCTTGGAATTGAGAATTTGGGGAATCATTTACAGACAAGCCAAGGGACATCCTCACTAACTAGACACCTGATATGGAATGCATTCATGTTCATAATTTTGAGAAGATTGGTAGAGATCCTAACAAGGGGAATGCACATTTACATCTATGTTGACCTCTACACTCATGAATGTTATCCCAAAGAGTTATATCTATGTTGTTCTCATGCAACTTAAATAAATTTTTAGAAATAAATTTAGCATTGTAATTACCTTAACTTTTAAAAATAACTAAGGATAGGTTTGAATAAATACCTCTACCCATATATTTAATTGTGGTGAGGGGTAGGGTTGGGTATCAACACATACCAAAATGACCTACATACTAAACCTATTAGAGATATCTTCAATATATCCAATCAGTGAATCTATTGTGGGCTACTACTTGACTGATATGAATTCCTTGGTAGCATTTTCCTCACTATCTTCATGATCCATAAGGCTTAGGAGCAGTTCTTACGAAGTTAAGGATTTTATATCTTTATCATTAGTGGTGAAAGTATGTTGGGAGCTACATTGGATTAAGTCATTTTTATCTCTAACTTCCATTGGTCTCATTTACTAATTTCTAGGCTATCCATGCTTATAATCATGAATTTATTTCTTGGCTTAATACACTACTATGAGGAGTACAAGACTATTGTAATCATCTTCCTCATACTACTCCAAAGGATCTGAATATTTAGCTGTATGGATAAAAACCTTATTTTCTATTTCTTCCACCTATTATCAGCAATTTATAGGTGTTGATATTTAGTGGAAAGGACTCTCATAACTTTACCATTTAACTCTAGGCCAATAGAATCAAAGGTAAGGCTATCTAGAGGTGAGATATCCTCAATTTTAAACTCATTCAATTCACCTTCTTTAGATGGACAACCTATCTCAGAATTATTTTCATAGATTTCATTCATTTTCAATGATGGGATGAGTGCTAAATTATTGTAAATGATTTTTTTATCATCCTAAATTAGCTTTCTAAGTGTAGTAATAATAGCATACAAGATGGATGTTTCATATACATAACACACATCTTCTTCATCTAGTTACTCCAACTCTTCTAATTTTACTTCTGGTTGATTACAAGATATTTTTTATTCTTCTACTTATGTGGGAAACTCACTGATATTCTAATTTTTAACCAATAGGTCACCCAAAATAACTGCTACTGCTTCATCATTAGATTCACCCTCATCACTATTCTCTTGGACTAGTTTGGGCTTATGTAATGGTATATTTTTTATCAATAGAACTATTTTAGCACTTGTCTTATTTCCATATCCATAGATACCCAATTTTAACTTTGGAATGTGGTCTAATAGGTTATTTCAAGAATTAATTGTTGAGAATATCCTTTAATAAATGGCATTAGATTATCAAAAGCATCAAAATACTCTTGTTTACTAAATCAAGGAAAAACATATTATTTTATATATGATGAATTATCATAAATTCATGTATTAAAAGCAACAAGATGGTTTTAATTTGTCATGGGTAGGACTAGTTGGCTATAATATTGAGGAAACACTTAGTGAAAGGTAAAAATTGGCCAATCAGTTGACTTATAGGAAAGTAAGATGAAGGATTTTGGATGTAAACACCCAGCTATCTAAGCAAATAAAATAGGTCTGCACAATAGCCTTACAACATTTATTATTGTTAATTTGTGAAATCCCCTTGGTAAGTCAATGCCAAGGATGTGAGAGTAAATAAATTCCTCCTAATCAACATAAAAATCAAGGGATCTAAAATGTTAAGGTAAACTTCAATATCTACCACTTCCATTTGTAAGAATGGGTCTTTTAACCTCTTGTACAACTAGTGAAAGAAAACATTGAATGAGCTAATGGATTCATTGGGATCCCTATGGGATATAAAAAATTAGGAGTATAAGGTATCAATATCAGTGGGCACACTAAAATGATTAACAAACAAGTTTTCAAATATAACCCATGAGGTAATACATCCATCTAGTAAATTAAGCTACCAATGGTAAGCAACTTCATCTAAATAATAATGAAATTAGTGGTAAAACACATCCTCATGTTTTATTTGAGTTCAAATAATAACATTTTGAAATTCTTGAATAAATTTTTCATTAGTTTGAATCCCACCATGTGTGTATTTTGGTTAAAATTTGTAAGGATACTTAGGTAAGTCATGAGCAGTTCTTGGAATGTTCATAGAGTAACTATATTCATTAAGCCAAGTAGGATTATCAATTGGTGGGTTTAAATTTTTAGTTTTATATCCTTATAATATGGAATATCATTTTTAGCAAACACTCTCAAGTGTCAAAGTTTAAATTTTTTTGTTAAAATTATAGTTTTGAGTTTATTGGTTCACACCCTTCCTCTACCAATCCAATCTATTGGTGTGTGTTTCAAGCACACAATAGGATGGGAGGAGTGTAAATTATGGCCAAAAAACCAAAATAAGTGATATATTAAAATATTACACTTAGGCCCTCCTTCTAACACTAATTTATTGATGTGTATTTTAAGCACACAATAGGTTAGGAGAAGCATAAAGGAGGCCCAAAAGACCAAAATGAATGATATGTTAAAATATCCAACATAGAAACTCCTTTTAGTACCAATATATTGATATGTTTTTTAGCACACCAACTTAAGAGGGATAGGGACAATCCAACCTCCCCTAAAAATAAATTTGAAAATATCTCCAAGGTATATATCTACCAAGTCTTGATGGACTAGATCTCACTCAGTTTGTTCATTGTAAACTATTCCATATAAAGGAGCTTTGTTGGTTCTATAATATTTTGACAATATTTTGGTATTTAAACAAAATAGAGGAAAAAAAAATTGTGGGTTTTGAACAAATTTGAAAATAATAACATATAAATTCATTCACCAATAGATCAATGGAGCTCATGCAACAAAAACAAATAGATTTGTATTTTTTAACTTTCTAATGTGAATAAAAATTAGCTTTGATGAGGGTTTCAACTTGAAAGAAAAATAATTAATTTAAGTGTGTTCATTTCATTATATTTATAGATTTAACAATGCATAGGATTAGATGATATTCATAAGGCTACAGAAGAAGGAGAGGAGGAGAAGAGAAAGGAGGATATCATCACTAGTGAGGGAAAAGAGGTCCCAAAGGAGAATATAGTATCTAATGATAGTCACAAGGCCACATTTAACACAGTCTACACTTTATAAAAATAGAATAATATGTTTAAGGAAGGGGCAGGAGGGGACCTTTTGCTAAAGGAAGTCAATGAAGATGACATAGTTTCAAGGATTGGACAAAAAGAAGTAACACCTAAAAGTCACACTCAATGAGTACCAGATCCATAGTCAAATACAGACTTTTTTCATGATCTAGAAGATGGAGGCTAGGTAGGAAACTACTTGGCAACAGGGGTAGTAGGACAAGATGGAAATAATGAATAAGAAGAATGGGTTACCCCAAAGAAAAAGATCTGAAAAGGTAAAAAAATTGCAGATGTTGGTACTGAACCCAAACAAGGGAGGCCAACCCTAAGGGAAACAAGACAAAGAGAGATTGCTAGGGAGATTGCCAATGGAAAATAGAAAACACTAGAGTCCCAACCCTCCAAACTCTCTAAATGAGAATATTATCATGGAATTTGAGGGGCTTTAACAGTCCCTCAAAGTAGTTTGAGGTTAAAAACTACATTTTAGATAATAAACTAGATATTCTATTACTCCAAGAAGCCAAGATGAAAGAGGAGAATTTTGCAAAAATTGCTAACTATATATGGCCTAAGGTAGCTTTTTGTATTAGTCTTGCTGAAGGGGCTTCAGGAGGGATTGTTACTATGTGGAATAGTGCTAAAATATAAGGATCTCTTATGGCCCATAATAAACACTTTTTGATTACCAATTTTTCCATGAATTCCTTGAACTGGACGTTGGTAAATGTTTATGCACTGAATAATAGAGCTTTGAGACAAAAATTATGGATAAATATGAGTAGCTACAAGAATAATCCTCAAAATTCTAAATCAATGTTAGCCAGAGATTTTAACACACCTTTATACCCTTCTGAAAAATAGGGTGGAATTATTGATTACTTGGACAACATGTTTGACTTTGTTGAATTCATCAATGATTGGGGATTATTGGACATAGAGCTACAGAACCAAAATTTTACTTGGACCAATAGAAGAAGAGGAGATTAAATGATTCAGGTTAAATTAGATAGATTTTTGATATCAAGCAACTAGAATGATTATCAAAATATGCAGGTGCAGGCTCTAGCTAGAACCATGTCTGACCACTACTTGATTATCCTCAATTAGAGAGATCAGGGACATCACGGACCTCCTCCATTATATTTTGAAGCTATGTGGATTAAACACAAAGGTTTTAGACAACTGGTGGCTCAATGGTGGAATATTCCCATTCAAGGTACTCCCATGTTTAGAATAGTCAAGAAACTCCAGCACATTAAACAAGAAGTTTATGGCTGGAATAGATACAATTTTGGGCAGGTTTTCTAGCAGAAGAAAAATATAATGGGAAAACTCAAGGCTATTCAGCAACTGATTGATCAAGGGGATGACTCTAAGGGCACCTTAGAAGAAGAGAACAATCTATCTTCAGAATGGAAGAATCTGATGGAAAGGGAAGAGGTTTATGGAAACAAAAATCCTGTGTTTATTGGCTTAAAGAGGGTGATAGGAACACTACTTTTTTCATCTCTCAGCTATGAAACATAGAAAAGCCAACTCAATAACTAAGCTTTTCCTAGATAATGGAGACATTATTACTGAGGATAACAAAATAGGGGAGCAAGCCAGGGTGTTCTTTCAGAATCTACTTACGAAAGAAAATAATAATGATAGAATTGATAGATCTATGAGTCAATTCATTGATAAAATCCCCTATTTGATAACAGAAGAAGATAATATGGAAATGTTAAAGCATGTATCTGATGAAGAAGTTCATGTTGTTTTCTTCTCCATGGGTGCTTTTAAAGCCTTGGGTCCTGATGGCTTTCCTCCTATATTCTTTCAAGAATATTGAGAGATTGTTGGAGCGGACCTCACAACTGTAGTTCATGATTTTTTCAAATCTAGAAAACTTTTGAAACAAGTCAATAATACCTTCATTATACTTGTTCTTAAAAAATCTCAACCTTTACACCTTGCTGATTTTAGATCCACTAGCTTATGCAACACTGTGTATAAGATATGTACTAAACTATTGGTTTTGAGAATTCAACCCTTGCTTGACAAAATTATTTCTCCTACTCAAAAAGGTTTCATCCCAGGCAGACAAATTCTTAATGTTGTGATCACCACACATGAGACTATCCACTCCATGGATAAGAGCAGAATCCCTAGGATGGCCCTCAAGCTTAATATATCCAAAGCTTATGATAGAGTCTCATGGACTTTTCTATTCCAAGTGATTAGAAACTTTGGGTTTAATGATAAATTGTCTTTCTTATTATGGAATGCGGTCTCTTCTGCTAAATTCTCAGTGCTGGTTAATGGTGTTCCTAGAGGGTTTTTATCCTCCTCAAGAGGAATTTGGTAGGGAGACCCTCTCTCCCCGTACCTATTCATCATTATGGCTGAGGCATTGGGAAGATACATATAAGCTGATATAGTTTCAAAAAAGCTAGTAGGCATCAAACCTACCTCTTCCCTTCATCATATGGTTATACAGCAGTTTGTGGATGATACCATCTTATTTAGCATCTCATCAGTGATCAAAGCTAGAAGATGGAAGAATATACTTAATGATTATGCCAGAGACTCGGGACAAAGAATAAATTTCTAGAAAATTAATGTGTACTTCTTCAACACTCCCAATGAACTTAGACATATAATCATTGATATCTTATATTGTGCTGAGGTTGGCCTACCAACTACCTACCTAGGTCTCCCACTCTTAGTCAAAGAGGTATCTTCAAGTTTTTGGAATGGTATTGTGGAACGTACACAGAGGAAACTTCTTGGGTGGAAGGGGAAACTACTCAGTAGTGCGGGTAAGTTGCAACTTCTTCAGGCATCCTTACAAGGTATTCCTACTTACTTCATGTCTCTTTTCAAAATTCTTATACATTTTGTTGAAAATTTGGAATAGATCCAAAGGAAATTTTTATGGGTGGGAGTGGAAGACAAATAGAGAATGTCTTTAGTCAGATGGGAAAAAGTGTGTCTCCCAAAATCTCATGGTGGACTTAATATAAGATCCATCAGGAAAATGAATAAAGTCCTCCTCTCAAAAGTTAGTTGGAATCTGATTCACAAAAATAGTGAGTGGGGGGAAATAATGTATGCCAAATACATGCATAATATTTGATGATTCTAACTTTCTTCAACAGGCATAATTACCCCAGGGGTCTGTGATATGGAATAAAATGCTAAAAAGTAGAAGTCTTCTCAAACAGGGAATTAGGTGGAAGCTTGGAAATGGCCAGTAGATTAAATTTTGGGAGGATAATTGGTTAAGGGACAAGCCTCTCATCTCCCAAGGAAACTATGGAGAAATTATAGACCTGACTACTCAGTTCTTTGGTGATAGGGTTAGTGATTATATGGAAAATAACAATAGGATAAGGAGCTAGAAAAACCTTTTGGATTGTTGTGTGTACAGGCCTGAGCTTATCCCAAGAATTTGGGAGATCTAGAAATGTGTTTAGGATATCAGAATCCTGCTCTTCCCTTGGGAGGATGAACAATACTGGTGGCCGGATAAGAATGGATCAATCTCTGTCAAATCTACCTATCATCTGCTTACACCTGAAGCTTAGAATAAGGAGGTATGGAAAAAGTTTTGGAATCATAAACTCATTCCAAAGATTAACTTGTTTTGGTGGGCTATTACCCATAACAAAATCCTTACTCAGGATAACCTTCAAAAGAGGGGGTTTACTTTGGTCAACGAATGTTTTCTATGTGGTTCTAGAGGGGAATCAATTTCACACCTATTCATACACTGTGAGTTTACCCGAGATTTATGGGGCACAATACTTAACAACTTTGGCATTGAATGGGTTTGCAATTCTGACCTTAAATAAGTAATTCTCAGCTAGAACTCAACCTTCACACATCCTTGGATTAAGGAATTATGGAATCAAGCTCTACCATGCTTGAGCTGGACTTTATGGAAAGAGCAAAATCATAGAATTTTCAGGGACACTGCTAGAAATGTTGCTCAGGTGTTTAACTCCTTTGCTAGGACCATCTTGGAAAGTGTTACAACAACACATATTAGTGTTGTAGAGAAACCCCTATCTGAATTTGAAAGTCAAATTATGGCCAAATGGAAGGTTTTAAACCTTATCCCTAGGCATGATAATTCCAAAATTCTTTAGAGACTTCATACTAAATGGATACCACCTAAACCCAATTGGATGAAACTCAATTTTGATGGGGCATCCAAGTTGAGTGGTAAATCAAGTGGATGGGGAATAATAAGAAATGAAAAAGGAGGGATGTCTACTGTCTATGCTGGTGGCATGGGTTGCCAGAGCAATAACTATGCTGAAGTTATGGCCTTACTTTGGGGATTAAAGTTAGTTATATCCCTCAAAATTAAAAATTTGAATATTTAGGGAGTTTCTAAGTTGGTCATAGATGCCACTAATAAAGCATCTAACATTGGTATCCATCTAAAAGACATCATTATAGACATCTAGTTTCTTTTACAAAAGTTTTCCAAAGTTGAGATTACCCACACCTACAGAGAAGGTAACAGGGTCGTTGATGCTTGTGCCAACCTTGGTCAGCAATTCTCAGGATGGAGGGTATGGCGACAAGGGGCTCATATACCCCCAAACATTATAGAAATCATTCAGAAGGAGATGATAGAGCATGAATGATGCACTTTGATGACAAAGATAGCTTTCGAAGGCGGTCCACGTGGAGAAGGCCATTGTGGATCATGGAAAATGATAACCTTAGTACTTCTTTGATTGTCATGATTAATTCCTTGTATCATGAGGTGGAGGTGCAAGAGTCACATCATGAAAACCAAGGGGGAATTATTTTCAAGCATGAAAGTAGACGTCAATGTGGCAGGCCATTTTATAAAATGAGCCTTCACATCTGCATTCAGTGCAAATAAAACTGAGGGCTTGTTACTTGTTCGAAGCTCAAGGCAGTAATTAGGGTATGAAGAGCCAAAAATTCAAGAAATTTTGGAGGACACTGGTGGGAAACAGGCTTCTCAAGTTTTTGAGGTCACTGAAGAGCAGGGTGTTGATTCTAGGGGAACTGTTGATAATAAGGAGAAGATGCATGTAAAAGAAGCTAGTGAGGGTTCAGAGAATGAGAATGATTTGAAAATAGATATTGGGGCCTTGAAGGTCCGCATTCAAAATCTAGAAAAGGTCTTCACCAAAGGCCTTCAAAATAACATTCTGCTGAATATGACTATGTTGGAAGCAGTGGGTAATCCAAGGAATGCTGACAATGCAGACAATGAGAATCTTAAGGATCTTGTTAATTCTATAGTTATGTAGTTTTGTCCTTTCTGAATCTAGTCTTTCCAGTGTTTTATTTTGCTTCTAACTTTGTTTCTCGACTGTGCCATTGGTTCGGTGCTAGCATCTTTTATTTACCAACCTTCCTGTCTTGTTTGACTGTATAGGGTTCGGCCCCTGTCTTTCCACCTTAATTAATCAAAAATCATGCATAAAAAATAGTGGATAAATTGCTTGCATTCAAAATTAAATTTAAAACTGATTTCATTTAAGATTTACATGTGTTAAAAATCAATTTTCAAAGGGTTTTCATATAAAAATAATGTGGATGATTAATATGATAATTGATTCCATTCTATTTAAATTAAACAATTCATTTGCAATAATAAAAAATATCTTGAAATCAAGATAAAACAATAATAATATATTGAATTCAAACCCTAGATCTAACATTTTTTTTTAAGGGGGGGAGGTGGGGGATAAGAGGAAAGAAAAATAATGTGATATTAGAGACAATTCGCTCAGCTTAATGTAAACAACCCATAAAACCAATACTTTTATTATCCAACATTCACATAACTAGGTACAAAAAAGATGCAAGAGTTTGAGGAGAGTAAAATTAAAAGAGAAATAAAAACCCATCATATTAAATGCATAGGAAATGATAATCTACTTCCACATATGCAATCAAAATCCATAGACCTATTTGAGTAACACAATAATAAAAAAATTTACAATCTGAATGAGACCAAATTTTATTAACATAATAATAAGGTAGTAAATGAGAGGGATAAATTACACTAAAATTGCATAAAAAGATGGAAGACTTTAAGTGTTTTGGAGCAACACAAAACCAACCCTGATAATGGGTGAGCTCAATCAATATATATATTTTTATGTTTAGTAATTGAATTCCTTTTTCCCACCAAAAGACTTCCACTTTTCATTCCTATGATTTTGTCTCTCCTGCATAGAAAAAACCAAAAAAATAAGTTAAATATTATAATTAAGAGGCTCAAAAACAAAACTAGTCATTAAAACATGAAGAGGTTTTACTTCAAGAAAAATTAGGAAAAATTGATGGGACCAAAACATCCATGGTAGAAAGATAATTTTGGTGGTGCAAATAGTTTCAAAAATTGACTCTTATGGTAAAAGTTATGGTCCCCAAAGTGACAGGTGGTCTAAGAGGCTTGGCAAATGAAAATACCCCTAGGGTTCTAACTCGTCATTAGCATGCAATTTTTGATTATTTTGATAAAATATTATTTTTTATTAAAAACTTTAATTAAAAAAGGACATAAAATTAATTATATTTTAAAATATTTTAATAATTTTAATTAAATCCATTTAAAATTAGTTTCAAATAATTTTAATCTTTTTAAATTTAGAATTAAACAAAACTAAATTTGAAAACATTTAATTAAAATAAATTAGATCAAAAATTATTATTATTATTATTATTATTATTATTAATAATAATAATAATAATAATAATAATAAAATGAAATAAAACACTTGGGAGCACATCCCAATTAACACATTACTTTAAAATGTTTAAATAGATGGGGGTAGTGGTCAAATCTAAACCTATCCTAGCCCATCAAAGAGCTACAAACCCATCACAAAAGTCCATATTAAAAAATGTCTCTAAAAAAACTTAAAATCCATAAATTTTGTGGAATTAACAAGTACATAATCATTATTAAAATGATAAAAGAAAGGTGAGCTTGAAAAATTCCCATCAGCCAATCCAAGAATCTAGCTGGTCCTTACCAACTAGGAGACTACATGGTGACTGGTGAGTGTGACATAGTGAAAAACATAACTTGGAAGGTGAATAGACAACTACCCACTCCCAGTCCCATGAAATCCTATTAATGGCATTTATGTTACACACAATTCCCAATCTCACATTTTTCCTAAAACTTTAAGTTGTTTTTAAAAAAATAGCTAATGCATTCCACTAAAAAATTTAGTTGTAACTTGTCAATATTCATTGGCATTGCTAATTTTCTCTTTCACTTTGCCAGTCAGCACCGGTGACCCAACCAACTAGTAGCTAATTTTCTAGATTTGTTTTAATGCATTGCCTTTTCAAGCTACCAGTAATTAATAATGGTGGTGTCTATTGAGAGTGGGGACACAAGATTAGGGATAAATTTTCTCTCACAAGTCACAAATTCACAATGCATTTCTATAAGATTTTTTACTTTAGATTATTCACCAAACTAGTATGCATTTTTGAGTGCACACTAAGAAGTATTCATCAAACTAGTTAGATTTGTGTAACATTTTTTATGGATATTGATTACAGTCTACAGATCTAGGTAAATACTAAACCTCCCCAAATTATTTCCTTAAAAAAAGCATACCAAATTTAACAAAATCCAACCCCAGGGCCTAGACCATTTTGGTTATTTTAAAGTGTTGAGTGCTGACAGGTGCAATTTTGGGTGTTTCGAAAGATTTTGTTTATATATATATATATATATATATATATATATATATATATATATATATATATATATTGTTTCATTTTTATGAGACCAATCTGAGTGCAATTTACCAATCTCAATTCTCACTATAAATTGGTATTATAAATATATAAAACCAATCTCACAGTAAATTAGTCTTTATATATATATATATATATATATATATATATATATATAATTTAATACTATTTTACTTTATGTTTGACATTTTAAAGACTTTCAAAATGTTTAAATATTATTTAAAATTATTTATAATCATTAATACAACATTTACATTTATATATGATTTATTACTGAACTATGAACAGGTATTGCTAATGCCCTTCTTGTTGGATTGGATGCAAATGCAACAATAATGAGCTAGGTTGGTCTTGGAAGTTTGTTGTAATGGAAATGGTGGTATATATAGGGAAAAATAAAATCATGATGCAATATGGTCACCCCATAGCTAAACCCCTTTTCTTTCTTTTATGAACTATCTATTTTTCGTCTTTTGATGGTGGTATAGTCTTATGTCATTTCTATATTATTTGATTTATCTATTTTGCATTTTGAATTATTTTTTGAGTGATAAAACAACCAAAATTGAGTTAGGGACATGATTTAAATGGATTTTTTATCATCTAAAATCAAATTGAAAGGATGTTGAAGGTCATGAGACCCTTGAAAGTTTTAGAACTCCTCCATTTTTAAGACTAATTGAGGTGTGGGAACTTAAAATTTTTTATTTGAAATTACTTTATTGGGTTTAGTGTGTATTGATAAACGTTGGTTTTGAATATACCCCTTCTTGTACCTATGGCCATTCTGCATCACGTTGTTGGTTTTAATTGTATGCTTCTAGTTAGCTATTGCATTCCTAATTCTATCTCTGATTGATGGTTAGGGTGGGTAGGAATACCCACTAATGTATGTGCTCAGTAGGTGCATGGACTAGGTCTTGGCATATATAAGAATTACCTTGAAATGAACTAGTTGGATATGGAAGTTATGAATATTCAAGTTGATATTGTAAAGGTAACGTTACATAGTTATATTTTATAACCCAGTTCTATGATTTAAATGTTTTCTTTTAGCTCATCCTCAAAAAATATAAGTACATTTGATTTGTATAAAGTAATATGTTATGAATTATGATTGTTGTACCATTTTGGGTGAATGTTATAATATCATTGCATAAATTTTGAAGGTTTCACTTTCCAAATTTTATTAAGTATTTTTGTTTAACTTGATTTAAATAAAAATAAATAAATAAATTGCACCTTTTGGCCAACTGCTAGTAAATAAATAAATTGTGTGTTATAGTTTTTGAGAATGATTTAACACAATAAATGTGGTCTTGGAAGGAAATTTTTGAATATAAGTTTGTTATTAGTGATATAAGTTAGATTAATAAAAAAATTGTGTTTGAATCATTCTCTAACAAATTGAAATCAAAGTTTCTATAGTTCATACTTTTAGTGACATGCATACTATATTTACTCTTGTCAATCAAAAGGAAATTATTTTTTACAACTTTTCATCACCAAATTCTTAAATGCATAAGTACCCTTCATCTTGAAATTAAGGCCAACCCTTAAAATTCGACCACTAATAGGGGGTCAAGGGAAATCGTTACCTAGACATATGGGCAAAACATATTCCCAACAAGTAAATAACATGGAGGGGAACACGATCCACAAGTAAAACTAACTCACCAATGCCCAATGCTTAGATGGAGGACTTTGACCTATGTGATAAAATTTACCCAACTAGGTATGGATATGAAATTGGCCATCACCTAGGCATATGCGGGCATAAAGTTCTAACTACCAAATAAGATTGAAAAATAATACACTCTCAATCCAATTAGAATAGAAATCCAAAATACCATGAGAAATTAAAACTTGAGACCCAAGCATGTAAAATTATCCAATTAGAATTAGTCTAGATAATGAATGTGTTTATAGACCTATCCATATTTATTTTTACAGTCAGTACTACAAACCACGATGAACCCTCACTTAGACCCATGTGGGAGAGTGTTTTCAATTACAACATGAATTAAGGATTCAATGAAATTTAGACCCAATAGATAAATTTAATTGATTAGCATTAGACATTAAAATTATAACTTATCTTAGACTTCCTTGGGATTATTCTTCTATATGACAAAATATTATAATGAGTGGCTTCCCCTAGACCAATGAGCGAAAAAAATCTGAATAACACT
Source organism: Torreya grandis (assembly GCA_037957365.1). Classification (NCBI taxonomy): domain Eukaryota; kingdom Viridiplantae; phylum Streptophyta; class Pinopsida; order Cupressales; family Taxaceae; genus Torreya; species Torreya grandis. Next base: position 1,255,444 of record JARHVA010001970.1, on the reverse strand, counting down.
AGACTCATGCAATTTGACTCCCCACACTAACAATATAGACCTAAGTGGAAATAGTATCCCAATTAGTAAATTGATAAACTAAAATAATCCCTCATAGACCTATTCATACTTTTAATTCTAATTAGGTTTAGAGGATTTAATAAAATATTGACCTAGCAAAATCAACTAAGAACATGAGATTAACACTAGACTCAATAAAAATAGGCCAAATAATTAATGAAAAGCACAATCATAATTAGATGAGGATGATAAAGGAACTTGGGGGGAAAAATGGGTAAAATATAAGATTAACACTAAAAATATAATTTTGACCTTGTATACCTAATTGGAGAACCAGATGATAATTTTTATCATTTTACTCGACAAGATCTTGCAAGTGCAATAAGTAGGGTCAGGAATCATTTTTAGGCAAAGTGCAAATTACAAAACTTACTACATGGACCTAGTTGAAAATATGAACATAGTTTCAAAGGAAATAATATAATGTAAACCAAATTGAACCCCCAAAGCTGACTGAGAGGCCCAAGTAAACTAGAATATGACTTTTCTAGAGATCCCACAAGTGAGATAAGTTGCTAGAAAATGTGTTTCCTCTCAAAGAGTAAAACATGAAACTTATCTACACAAGAATTTTTAATCATATGGGGTAGTTTATAGAGGCCCAAAAAATAATAAAAATTATATGATCACCCAAAATGGCTATAGGGTGTTGATAGATTAAGTAGGCAAGATTGTCAAGGGTGGATAAGTAGATCAAGACTCTGCTTCGGAGCCAAGTGCCTTATATGAAACTTTATAATTTAAACTTGGCTATTGTAGTGGGATAGGTTTTATAATCCAAATTTTTATGGAAACTAAAATGACCTCCTTAATAGGCTAATATATATAAGTAAGCTAGGATTCAAATGTAAATTGGGAGGTTAAAACTCCACTTTCATGTTAACTGCCGTATACAAATGGTTCTCACATAGACATGGTATTTCTAATGGTGATGGTTTTGGGGAAAATTTTGGAATATAAACCAATATGAACCACCTATGAAATTTGAGAGTGTTGATACCAATTATACATGAGTGCAAGCAGGTATAACTACAAAAAGCAAAAATAGGTTCCCTAATTCTTGAAATAATTAAGGTGTGTTGTGAAAGTAACAACAAGATTAAGAATACTCTAGCTAATATATCCATAATATATTTACTTAAGAGTCCCATTATATACAAGGATATGTTTTATATATAATTGTGTGATAAAAATTTACAAAATGATGCATATTCTACTTATTTTTCATCCATTGCTAATAAACTTAAAAACACTAAAGACATGATTCATTTATGAAATGAGATTTGCCTTCTCAACATCTTATAGATCATAAGATATCATTGTTAATTCAAGTGTGAATATTAAATAATGGATATGAGTGTGTTTTGTAAGATAGTGGATCATAATTAAATATTTATAATATCATGTTTCTACAAACATTGGGTATAAATATGGAAATTATGCATAAATTATACAAGGTTAGTTTTTTTGATAATATTCCTTACTAAGTGTTAGGATCAATTATTTGGATGTGATAGTGGGACCTAAAAAATTAGTTTTTATGTTTCATGTTATTCCAAATCATTTCAAATATATCCTACTCTTAGGTAGACCATGTGTTCATGCAATGTAATATATGATATCTACTAGACATTGATGTTTAAAATTTATGCATGAGGGATTTTTTCATACATGTCTTGAAATTAATCAACCTTTAAAATATTTTAAGGTGTCAAAAAATAGTGAGGGATGTATTCATTTGGATATATTATACAATCCCTATTCTATTTATTTGGATATATTATATAAGCCCTATTTTTTGAAAAGTATAGTCTCATACATAGGGAAAATTATACTTGTGATTTTGGGTTAGAACACACAAACTCAACAAAACCTTTGGAACAAAGTAAGATTTATCACAACACAAATTTATGAGAGTATTTCCTTAAGATGTTGTGGTGCCAATGTATATGAATACCCAAGAACACTCATCCAAGGGTTGACAAAGTCATGAGTTATACAACAACATACTAGTTAGTGTGTAATTAGGAACAACATAAGTGGGGAAGAGGTTTCATAGATCATAGATAAAAAATAAGGAACTAAAAAAGGAGTAGGTATATAGAATAAGTTATTAAGGAAATCATTTAAAGTGATTATAGTGCATTATGTTACATATCTAAGTAAAATTATATCTTAAGACATTTATTGTTGATCCAATATGGATTCTAAATATAGAAGAAAATTAAGTATTATTAGGAATGTAAATTAATTAATTATAATAAAATAGATGGTGTTTATGTATTATAAAATCTCATATTATCTTAGATATAAGGATAAATAGATCTAATTTTTTTATGCTCTCAATATTTGGGTAATCATCTAGATATTACACAAAATAAGAGATGGAATTTCTTTTATATCTTTTATTAAGGAAGAATGCATTATTATTTTTAAATTTCCTACGTATTGATTGTATATAATGGTAGATGATATAGTTTTATTTTTGTGTGTGATTATAATTCTACTATTATGATATAGAAAATTATGTTTTCCTTGTAGCTTTAATATGATTGAGCTTTCCACATAACTAACTCAACTACAACTTAGTAAATTATCCCTAAGCCTCAAGTGATCATGAAAATTTCATAATATGTTAGTGAAAATAGAATTGAGTGTTTGAATTCACTAATGGAACAAAATATAGGATTCAATGGTGAAAATTTCAAGTCTAAAATTTTGGTTCTATGGTTAGGATGTAGTTGAACTTGTTAAGACAATGATGAGTGGAGATGATTTTTAGAATATTATAAGATATTTAATTATGGTTGGATAATGTATAACATGATTTTTAATTAAACCATCCTAGTGTTGGAGGTTTATTAATGATGTCTCTAAGGTTACCAAGGATGTTGATGAGGTGTCATGTGTGTTAGAATGACAATGAAAAAGTGTTCTTTAGTGTTCTTACATAGTTATTTAGTGTTTGGCTTGGATATTAAAATGGTGGATGTTATTGATGGTATGGTCATGTTTCAAAGACCCTATGGGGTGTTTCAAGTACTTTGAGTGCTTGTTCAAGTGAAAGGAATTCATTAGAGTAATCATATGAGTGTCTAGGTTCACGAAGTCATCTTCATAGATAAAGCTAAGTGAGTAGATTGATGACATCATCATTCACATGTGTGAAGGTTTTAGGAGAAATTTGATACATGGATGGATTCCCCTATGAAATGAGATCATGTGGTTCAAATTTTAGGTCTAGACATGGTGCATAACAATAGAACCAAAATTTTGGACTTGAAAGTTTCACCATTAAATCCTATATTTTGTGCCACTAGTGAATTGCATGATATGGCGGATGCAAGTAAGTACCAAGGTTGAGTTCTAGCATGGGAAAGGCTACATAGATCTCCAAAATTATTTCAATATGATGAGCTCAAAACTCTCGTGATCCTTGATAGTATTGAAAGGATTTATTAATCTTTTTGGATATCTTATAAGGCAGTTCATTGCTCTTTGCCTTAATTAGTTTCATGTGTTTTGTGTCTCTCTAGTTTCAATATGATTGAACTAAACTCTTTAGAGTAATTTTGATAGGACCTTATGGTTTGGCACATAATCCAAGAGGATGAGGTGGCTTCTTTCATTAACAAGATGATTGGGCATGATGAGAATCTGTCTCATCAATTTGTTAAGTCCTAAGAGGAGAATTCCAGACAAGTCCATATGGGGGGTATTGGTTTTGAATTTTCTAAGGAGGTTATTGGGAAAGCCATGGGGCTCCCCATAAAAGGGAAAAAAATAAATAAGTGTAGAAAGGTGTTAGACCTAGAAAACATGAGGATTTTCTTTAGGGAAGGTGAGGTTGCTATGAAGCTCCATGGGGGATTTGATAAGGAGAAGCTGATAGTGCCATGGGGGAAAATTTGTCTCATGATAATAAAGTTCTTCACTCTTGAAGGTAGATTCAAGGTATTTTACCACTACCATTTTTCTTTACTCAACCATTTTAGGAATAGGATGGAAATTAGCTTCCTTTTTTTTCCTATTGTCTTCTTTGGAGAATTCCATTAAGTCGGCTAAGGAAATTCAAGACAAAAATCTTAACTTCCCCCTCATTCCCATCCACCAAGACCTCATCTTGAGATTATACCACTTTCATTTGGTCATGTGTCCCATAAAGAAAATCAAGGTTATCCTATTAGAAGTCTCCCCTTCACACCCTTCTCTTATTGTTAAAGATGAAGGCAAGAAATCTACTAGGACCCCTAAACTCTATTAGAGGGGCCTAAAATTGAATATTTTAGCATCCTAATTAGGACCCCATATTTCCAAGGCTAATTCCCCTAAGTTAACATATGGTAAGTTTGAGACACCCAACCAGGGGATTATGAAGCAGTCTGCTAAAAGGGGTTAGAAGGTGGTTGAGGAAGAAGGCAACATTCAACCTAAAAAGGTTAAGTCTACTAAGGGGGATCCTATGAGAGATAAGGAGTCAAGGAAATTTTTGGACCTAGGTCCTAATCTAGTTGAGAATGAGGTTGGGGGTAGTGTGGGTATTCACAAGTCTAACCATATTGCTAGAATCCCATCCTAGAACCCTCAAGGCATTGTCATCTCTGATGACTCTAAATTTTTTGAAGACACTTTCAAGGCTGGTGAAGATGGGTCTCCCTCAAAGTCAGAGAAAGAAGCTAAGGGAATGAGCCATTTTCTTGAAATAAATGAGCCCTACTCAGATGAGATGGAGGAGAATGTTGTAAAATCCTAATGCTAGGAATAGAAAGGTAGATGTTCATTATGTGTCATAATGGTAGAGTAAGTCATGGTAATAAAGGCCAAAATGGACAAAATGCATAAAAAATGGAGAGTAATGGTTGAATATACAACCAAGTCTCTTCATCATGTAGCTTTTCTATTTACTATGGTGAAAGATTTTGACAATAATTTAAGGGATGTGGGTATGGATAGTCTTGGTGACTATAAGGAATTCATTGAGTTCCTAGCCAAATATGGGACTACTAATAGCCCATAGTTGTTTTTTTGGTTTTGTGTGTTTGCCTATGTTTTTTCATTCTTGTTTTCTATTATAGTGTTGTGTATGTGTTGTTAGTGTGATGTTTTTATGATGTTTCTGCCTCATTGAAGGCTTTTTGATCCCATGAGGTGGCTTTTTAAATGGCTTAGGGCCCTCTTTTCCTACTTATTTAATCAAAAATAAAATTTATTAAGGTGAAAATTTGGATTCTCAAGTAGAGTTAATTAATTTCCCATACTTAGCCAAATTTTTGATATTAAATATCTACAATGGGCATTTAATCTTCATAATAAATATCTAATGGTGAGTGTCTAAATTGATAGATGAAGATCCAATGATGAACAAGTGATTAGGTAGATAAAGATCTATGATGACTGATTAATATAACCAAATAAGGATCTAACAGTGAGCATTAAACTTGTCAGATAATGATCAATGGTGAGAACTAAGTCAATAAGTCAAAGATCTTGAGAATGAATGTGATGAAGACATGTGTCACTATCATAGAGATCTAGAAAGCACATCAATAGTGCATGTTTGATCAAGCAGATTAAAGATCAATAGAGCATGTTTAACCATGTAAAGAAAGATCAATGGTTCATATTAAGTCAATAAGTCAAAAAAATGATTAGAAGCCATGTGTGACTACCAAGTGGTGAAAGATCAATGAAGACTAAATGTAGGGTACACAAAAGACACATGGGGATACCAAGTGTCATGATCTTAGAAGTGAGTGTTGATATTTTTGTCATAAAAATATCATTACATCTAACACCCTAAGGGAGACCCCTTTTGTTTTTTAGGAAAAACCATGAATCCTCCAAAAGACCCATCTTTCCCTTTATGCTTTATGGAATCCAAAACTCTAGATGCAATTTTCACTTGTGTAAATTGCTTCATAGACTTTAAATCTTATAAAGCACCAATATCCAAAATCATGGAATCTATAACTCACTATGCACTTTGCATGTTTTTGAATGTAAAAATTACATGGTGGGCTCTAGATCCTGCCATGCACCTATCTGGTAGAATCCAAAACTTGACATGTAATTTACATGTTTTCACAATATGTAAAATTCTTGATAGGATATGAATCCTGCCAAACCCATATTTCCCTTTCCATGGAACATAGAAACTTAGATGCACTTTACACATTTTGGGACATGTAAAGTGCACATCAAGCTCTACATTCTACCAACCACTACCAATTACAAAGTTCCTCATGGTTTCTACCTTCCATTAAACCAAATTTATTATCTATAGAGAGTGGACCTACTTTAAGTAGGTCCAACCTCCACTAACTACTCACCAAACCCCTTCTCATGGAATGTGGAACCTGAAGTGCACATTGCACATTTTTTATCATGTAAAGTGCACATCGAGTCCTACTTCCCACCAAGCCAAGTCTTCCTATAAAGAGTGGACTTGTTTCAAGCAGGTTCAATCTCCACCACCAACCACCATAACTCACATTAATTATAGGATTTTTCACCTATTTAACCAAGTATTTAAGGGATTTTATTATCATTTTCTATTTTCTAATCATGATTTCATAGCTCTAGTTGCCTACACCATATAATCCAACCTTGAGCCATGTGTAAATGAACACCTATCCAAGTCTACAACTTTCAAGCCACATCATATATAGTATTCTCCTTGAGTTTCCACCATTATTTCTTGGGTTTGAAATGTTTTTCAAGGTTTTTTATTAGTTTCCTCCAAAATATTAGTATCTTTCATAGATTTTTTTATTTATTTGTGGCATTTCTCTAAGTTTATTAACTATTTTAGGACTTGATACTTCATGTTTATATAGTTGTCTTATCAGCTATTTGTAATCTAGGGTTGAAATCATGTGTAAAGGGTAGTCTAGGGTTTTTTAGTTTAAAATTACTTTAATATAACAAAATCCACTTCATTTTCCCTCCAATATTTTCATTCAAAATTAGGGTTTTCCAAAGTTAGCCAAATATTCTTGAAGAATATACTTCCTTTCAAATAGATAATATTCCCTATAAATATTTCCCATCACCTTCATAGAGAGTGGAAATTTTCCAAGCACCTTTCACTTCCACTAAATATCTGACATGCCTCAAGCACCTTTGACCCCATTGACTTATATTACACCATAGAAAGTGGACCTACCTCAATCACCTCCCACTTCCACTGGAAGGATCACAGTGCTCAAGCACCATGGGAAGTGGACGTGTTTAAATCACCTCCAACTTATGTTAGAGAGTACATGTGCTTTAAACACTTACAAATCCTACCAACTTTCATAGTTGGTTTCTCACAAGTAATAACTTCAATTTCCATGCCTCCCAAAGAAATGAATTTCAAATCTAAGGGCCCTAGAGTGACTTCTTATTTAGAGTTCAATATGGAATAAATAAAAGATATAGATTTATGTCACATTGACCTAGGAGATTTTTTGGCTAAGATAGGTGTAGATTTAAAAGTGCCTAGTTCCAAAGTATATATGACTTTAATTTACCTCAAGATACAACCTTCCATATATATATATTCAAATCCTTGAGTTGGTCCTAACATTGGCCCAACATTATGACCCTAATAGAAGATAAGTCTATAGTGAGAAAGGGGAGAGGATTTTAAATCTGGATCCTAACTTCATCAACTATATGTTCCCTAATTTTAAGATTTATTTATATATAACTCCATATACATCTACATAATTTTATGAGGAGAAAAATGATGGATGCCAAAAGATAATTAACAAGTAATGGCTCAAGACTCCCAAGCATTCCTCCACCAGATTGCCTAAGACTATATATAGATCTAAATTCATAGAAGATGTATGAGATATTATAACACTACTGGATAGAGTCACTAGTAATCATAATGCCAAGTGATATCAATAATGGATGTACCAATATATTTAAACCATCAAAGAAAATAAACAACACATACATTGGGCCTAGTTGATCAGTGATTCCCTCCACAACCAGTTGATGAAGGTACAAACAACAAATAATTTTTATATGGAATCATATATTATTTATATCTTACCCAAAGGAAGATCATTCCTAGGCCTCAATACAATTCTTAAGGAAATAACTAGAGTTTACAACTACTACCCTGATCTCACACTACAGGCTAGTAGATAGCAGTTCAAGAGAGTCAATGATGCCTTCATCTATATCATAATTATCATGTTTGATTAGGAAATTGGGAAAATAAGGTTCTCCCAAGAATCAAAATATGATATCATGAAATGGGGTTCCTATTTCATATAGTTTCCCACCTACTCCTACATCAAGGTAGTCAAATTCAATGGTTATACCTACACACTTCCTCAGTATGTAAGTGATATATGGGTATTATTAGATTTGGTTAGGCAACTTTTGGAGACACACAAGATCCTATAAAATAGATAGAAGATAGGGATACATTTCCCTATTTATACTGACCATTACACATACCAATCCCTCTTAAAGGCTAGCACTATGAAGGTGGAGCTGTACCAATTAACATTGAGGACTCTAGAGTCTAGACCTTATTTTGATCAATAAAATAAGGTCACTATTGCACTAAAACTAGAAACATACATATATGTGCCATATTATGAGTATTTTTGGGAATACTATGCAAATGAAGAGATGGTCAGAATAAGGAACTATTCTAGGATGTCCTTACAAAAAATAAAAGACTATGATCTGGCACTAGTCCTTGATGACTTGGTGGATGATGATAGAATTGTAGACCCAATTACACATATCATTGTTAGACCTTTACCACTAGTGAGGTGGTTAGTTCTTGAATCTTTCTCTCTATTTGATAGAACAACCCTAATCAACAAAATAATCAATTGGCTAAGAATCAAGTGTGTGCATATCACAAGGGAGATAATAGGGGTTAAGGAGAATATTTTGAAGCTCAAAATAGGAGGTATCACTCCTTCAAAGGAGGGCCCTAGTGAATCATTAGAGGAAACTAAGAATAAAAAGAAGAAGGCAAAGGCAAGAAAAGGAGAATCAAGTAGATAAGGAGGAGCTACAGATAAACTAAGTGATCTTTCAGCAAAAGACATAATAGTAGTAGCACAGGGATCCATAGTTTTATATCCCATAGCCTTGACTCCTATTTCCAATTCTCCCCCTTCTCCGACCCATATTATTCCACAATTTTCAACACCTCTACCTCTAGTGTCAACTCCTCCACTTGTCTCAATTCACCTACCATTCCACCCACATCAATAATCCAAGTGAAATTAGTATAAATAAGTCAAGTGGACACTCAAGGTCCCCCTACAGTGAAATCTCAAGTTTCCACTCCACTTTCCCTTCCTCCCACTTCACCTTCCCCATTTGATCTAATTCTACTTTCCATTCCATTTAAATTCCTTCTATTTCATCACCATTAATTTCCAACACCACCCAATATTACATTCCCATGGAATTGGTCATCTTGACTATAGTTCTACAGGCCACCCCAACCCCTTGGATAAGTTTTTTTCCCCTTCATCTCAATCCACTATTTTTCCATCACCAACCCTGAGTGGCTCTACACACTCAATTGACACATTCAGTGCTTTGACTTCCACCCTTCCATCAATTCCAAAATTCACAACCCCTATGTTTATTCCATCCTCCACTCCCCCAATGGGCATAGCTACTTCCATTGCCTCCACTCTCCATATTTCCACTATTTAAATTATACCATCAGTAGAGGTTGGAGTGACCTAGATACTTGGTGCAAATATTAATTTGAAAACCACTGATGAGAGTGGATCTTCATAGGCACCTCCTATACAACCAATGGTATCATCTTCCTAGAAGTCTCCATTAGTCATAGTATCAGCTAGTGAAGCTACATCGACTTATAATTCTTTAGTGATAGTGTTAGATCAACAGCAGGCTACACCTAGTTAGTTAGCATCATTAGTGAGTAAGAAGTGGAAAATAATTATTGATCCTAACACTTTAGACTTATGTATGTTAGAAGTTCAGAAGAAATTAAAACCCACTTCAGGACCCTATCAAGGAAATTCAATGATGATAAAGGAGAGAGATATGTTGAAATTGTAGTTCCCCCACTAAACAAATCAAAAGAGGATCTTGTGGTGGAAAATTATCAAGTTTATCATATACACCTTGGTCAAAAAATAAGAGAGGGACTCAAACATGATGTGCAAATAGGTATCAACTCTCTTTTCTAGAGAATTGATCATGATAAATCCACCAAGGATGAGCTAACAAGAAAGGTAGATTAGTTAACTAAAGCACTGGACTAGTTCATAAATCTCGATGAAACATAATAAAAACCACAGGTAGTGCAGCCAATTAGTCTAGATCAAGCTACAATTGATTCTATTCAAGATATTGCTCACATGGGAAGAGCTACAAAAGAATGGTCTGAGGAATTGATCACCAAAGGAAATAGGGTTCCTATAGCCATGATGGAACATTATGGAATCATATTGGAGAGGAAAGATATTTTGAAATAGAAAATTAGTAGCTATGAAGGATAAATTCAAACCTTAAACTTTTATTTCCCAGATTGATGGCCATAAAATGAATTGGTATGAATACCCTCATTTCTAAGAATATATTGAAGAGTGATGTTAAGCATGAAGAACTACATAATGCTATTAAATTTCATATAAGAGTACTAACATAGTTTATGGAATAGGCTAAGGAGGCTCATGACAAGCCAATTGATGTATTATACAAGATTGATGTCATGATGCACATAATGTCATGCTGACTAGTAGATGATGCCAATAATCTCCTTCAGAAAAAATAGGTTCAGAATAATTTCAAAGCAATAGTTGAGGAGTCTACAAAGGACATAGTATTTGTCCTAAGTTCCATCCATAGGTTCATTAGGTATGAGAAAGTAATTGATAAGATGAGGACTAAAATGCAGGGCATAAGAACCTTTAGAAGAGAATTGTTTGATGTCTAGGCAGATTATGTAACCTTCAACATCTATTTTAATGGGCTAGATGTAGAGTGAATTCAAGATATTTTTAAATACTTTCATTCATATATAGAGAAGCTACAGTTGAAAAGGACAAGAAAGCTGAAGAAGTTCTGAGAATTGATTAATTTGCCCTCTCTTTTAAATATTTTCAAATATTATTATCATTTGTAATTTCATTTCAAGACATTACAAGTTGTAATTACAAAGGTATAGCTATATTTTTATAGCTTTTTGTGAGAAAGCGAAAGACATATTTTTTCACTTTATATTTTTTGATAATGTGAAAGTTACAAAAACCACAAGTGTAAATTACACTTTCCATTTTTGATAAATGTGAATTTTTAAAAAGGTGCAAAATCATGAAGTGTAAATTTCATGATTCATTTTGGCAAAAGTGATAAAGACTTATAAAGTTTTAAAAGTATCTCACTTAAAGTTTTTCATGCTAGGGTTTTGCATGAAAATAAATTTGGAATTATTTTCAATGTTATATTTTATTTTGAAAGACCAGTTCTATTGGGGCACCTCTTTTTGCATGAAAATCATTTCAACCACTATCAAATGAGGAAGCATTTCATGGATATTTTTAGTTCCAACCATACATAACACACCATGTTATGCCCAAGACCACACCCAATTCATGTATGCCATGTTCCATCCATTCCACAAGTCCAAAAATTGCCAAAAATAGAAGAGCTTGCCTCTCTTGCATGAGGATTTTAGATTTGGATGACTTTCTTCATTGCGCATTTGAGTTTCAACAACTACATGTCTTCTATGACATATTTTGTATAAAAATGGGTAGACCCTATGGCCCAATATATCTTTTTGCTTCTAGTTGTATTTTCTACATTTCGAACGTATTTACTACAAGTACCTTTGGAGAGAAATAAAGTTGAAGATTTGCCTTTCTTATCTTGAGATATATTTGTGTGTGTGCAAGTTATTTAATTATTTATGTAATCTTTGTCTCTTTTTTTCACCTTCAATAAATTCATCTGTGGTATTTTACCCTCTTTAAAATATTTTTTGAAATAAATATCCTTTTCCATTTTGTGAAAAATAGCTAAAATACTACTTCTGACCTCCATTTGTATGAGTCTATGCTGAAACAAATTCAATATATATTTTTCACCCTATTATGTTTATCAATAAATCATTAAAATCCACTATAAAAATATTTGGTACAATCACCATGTTTTTAGTTTTCTACAAATTTCAATTCTTCAACCTTTTTCTCATCAAAACCCTAGTTTAGGATTCAAAAACACTAAAGAGTGAGATTTCCACAAAATTGGTATTTTATCAGTTTACATCATATTTAGTGAAAGGAAGTCATCCTTATCTAGATATTAACCTCAAATTTATAATGTCCCATGGCTTTCAAGGTTTTTCCATTATGTCATTAGGCAATTGCACAACAAGCTATAAGATCAAGACAGGTGCAATCCTAGGTGATAACAATTTTTGGCACACTTGGTGGGACCTAAAAGATACATAGATATTGGTATTATTCTCAAGAAGCATCATACAAGTTTTTTGCACATATCAAATAACTTGGTGACTCCACTAGCTTACAAACTCACAATTTCAAGGTGATATATGCCAAGTAAACAGACAAGATCATCTATTAAAGGTAAGAGGGATAATTTTTTAGAATTTTCATTTCCATATAAAAAGATATCAACCCCTCAACCTAAGGTATATCCTAAATTTTTAATTACATCCCCTTTGGTAACTCCTATCAATATTATACCTCCCATAATGGCTATAAATTAGAATTTCATAGTTTTCAATATAGGCAGTCCACTCATTTTGGCCCATCATGGTGATATACCAGTCTCAACCTTAAAAAGCCTACCATATTTTACTAGTGAAACTTCTACCACTACTTTAGAACACATACAAGATATTTCTAAACTCTGTTCAATCCATAATATGGTCTAAGATAATGTTGTAATTAGACTTATAGTCTCCTCTTTTAAGGGGAAAGCTTTACAATGGTATAGAGGCCTTGTTCCTACCTCAATCCAAGTTTAGGATGAGTTAAGTGCTGCAATGTGTACCCATTTTGAGGACAAGAGTGACCATATTTCCTTTGTTGAATAGTTAAATACTATTTGATGAGATCCTTATGAGAAAATGATTAACTTTAATTACCATTTACAAAAGACATAGAATAAAATCCTAGTCTCGATTAAGACCACTATAAATAATGTTTTTTTTTTTATATTACCCAAAAGCCCTCAATAGTTATATAGCTATAATTATTCAGTCAGTGGGTGGCACTACACTTCTTTTAGATTGCAATATTACAATAAGGGAAAAAAATATTTAATCCAAGTTGGGAAAATTACACCAAGGCCACCAATGCCTCTATTTCCATAAATAACCCCTATTCCCCCACCTACAATTACTCTAATTCCCACTATGAGCAAGGCACTTGATTTGAATCATACACCTTTAGATGATCTATATAAGGTAAATTCATTACTTAAGAGCCTTTAAAATGAGTTAGTGGCAATGAAAAGCCATCAAGCTCAAAATTACAAACCTTTTCATCCATCTAACCCTACATAACAAGGGAATAGGCAACCATAATAGGGAGATAGGTAGCCATATCAAGGAAACAACTAGTAATAAGGATAGAATTCATATCCAAGACCTCTAAACATCCATGCTTTACCAGCACCAAGAGTTTCTAAAGTCATATTCCCTATTCAAAATAATTTCGCTCAAGAGTATGAGTGGTATTATCCTTGCAATCAACCCTATAATCAAAGCACTTGCCCTAATGGCATAATTAGTTAAGCCTTGATGATATAAGGCATAGCAAGCATGCAAAGACAACAAGAAGAATCTACTTCCCAACAATAAAACACACAAGAACCTGCTCAAAGTGAAGTAACTCTTCTAAACTGATAGGAGGATGATTTTGGTTGGATAAGCCAAGATCAAGCATTTTTCAATGGTGGAGGTCTTATAGCAACTAATACATATTTCAAAAAAAAAAAAATAGAAGCTAATCATCCCCCTAGGGTAGATCAAGCTTCAACTTCTAAAGCTATAACAAAACTAGCAAAGAGCAACATAGTGTAAAGGTCATCCTTTGTACCTACAAATTAATTCAAATTAAAGGTACCCACTCCAAATATTTTAAAAGAGTGTGCAATCCCTATAAAAACACCAACAAAGGTTGGTAGTATCACTTTTATCATATTTTATCAAATGAAGATTACTAATCTAAACATCATTATGTGGTAAGCATTATCTATATGATCACAAAGGGACTTACTATAGGAGGCTCTGAAGAATTTATAGATACCAAAAAAGGTTTCAACCAAGGGACCTATACCTACAATAAATCTATGTCAACCTCAAGCTAATAATAAAATAGGAAAAAATGGTAAGCCTCCCCCCTTCTATCTTTCACTTATAATAGGGAAGCATCTGGTACATAATTATATGATAGATTCAGGGGCTAGTAGCTTAATAATGCCCAAGAAAATAGTTGATGATTTGAGAATAAAATACACACCTGTTAATAAGGGAGTAGTGCAACTAGATGGGACTGATATTCAAATAGTAGGAACCATAAATGGATTGAACCTAATTATTCATACTTTCCCAAGCCTATCAATTAATCAAGATATTTTAGTCATAAATCTTCCCCCTACTTTGTTGTGTCTTTGAATATATTTCACTACAAAGATGGGATGATATCTATCTGTATATTTGTCTCACATGCTATTTAGAATAAAATATGGAACTAGAGTAACAATAAGATCTGATATAATCACAAAATATCATATAAATACATACAATCTTATTCCTCCCATATAAATTAACTATACATTTCAATATCAAGAAGAGGAAGAAACGGATCAAGAGAATGCAACATTTGTAGAAGAAATTCTAGACACTTACTTGGTTGAATGGGGATCAACCCTGCAATTTGATCCTTATGAATACATATAGGAAATAAGGTTAGGAACATATTGCATTCATGAAAAATATGCAATTATCTAAAATTTATTCAAGCTATCCAAAGATCTTCAAGGGATGTGGAAGGTATTTTTTGATGGCTCAAGAAGCAAAAATGATGTAAGTGCAGGAATTATATTGATCTACCTATAGAAGGAGAGCTATTTATACTCATTTAGAATTCAATTCAATTATACCAATAATGTGGCTAAATATGAAGACCTAATTCAAGTCCTCCAACTGTACAAAGATAGAGGAATCAAGATTTTGTAGATATTTGGTGATAATGAGCTCATCATTCACCAAGTTAGATCAAAAAGTGTAACCAAAAATAATTTGCTAAGGTATTACAAACACAAGGTTTGGGTCTTGTTATGATATTTCACCACTTTAAATATTCAAGTGGTACCAAGGGAAAAAAATAAAGATGTTGATCACATAGCCTCAATGGGGTCCTAGTATAACCTACTAGTCAAAATAAAGAAGAAAAACAACCAGCATGTGAGGCTGATTATAAGGCCTTCTATTCCTGATCATGCAACTAATTAGCAAGTCTTCAATAGTGGCAAGTACATTATAGATTTTTTATGAGAAGAGGCCACATTTTCAAAAATGAATTAGCCAAGGATATAAGACCAATATGGTGATTATATTATTTAGTTTAAAATGAACAAGCTACCTATGGGTCTCATTACACTGGAAAACATTTTCAATTCAGATGACTAGTTGAAAGGTGAAAAGAAAAACATTACAGTCAATGAAGAAGATTGTGAACCTGTCATCATCTCAAAAGGTAGTCTCTCAAGATAGGCAAGGTATTAAATATTTTAGAGAAGCGTGATTTTGTTCAATTATGTCAATATTTTGATGATAACTTCACTTGGAGTTATCAATACTTAAGAGGATTTGATCCAAGTTTAGCACAACATGCTATAGAACTAGATCCAAATACAAAACCTATCAGGTAGAAACAAAGACCCATCAATCCCAAGATTGAACCCTTAATGAAAAATTATCTCTTTAAGTTGATAAAGGCTAATATAATACTTCCAATTAAACACTCATCTTGGGTAGCAAATATATTCACTATCAAAAATAAAAATGGTGAAATCTGACTATGCGTGGACTTTTGAGACCTGAACAAAGAATCATTGAAAGATCACTATCCTCTTCCCCTTATGGAATAAATTATATAGATAGTATTAAGATATAATATATTATCTCTTTTAGATAGTTATTCACGTTAACCAAATCCTAGTATAGGAATCAAATCAATTTAGATCCATTTTCACCACTAAATGGGGCATGTATGCATACAAGAAGATGTTATTTGGTTTGACAAATGTAGGTGCAAATTTTTAGAGAGTCATAGATATGACATTCAAAGGTATGATAAATGAAGTAATTATATTATATATAGATGATATTACTATCTATTCAAAGCATGTTGATGCACACTTGGACCACTTCAGAAAAAAATTTAAATGATGTAGGGAATTTAGGGTTTCCCTTAACTTGAAGAAGTGCATGTTCATCATATATGAGGGAAAGCTATTACGACACATAGTGTAAAAATAATGTCTTGTAATAAACCCTAAATGAGTTAGATACATATCTAAATTAGCACTAATGAGTCACAAAAAGGGCCTACAAATCTTTCTTGGGAATGTCGACTTATGAGAAGATTTATATCAAATTTTACCTTTTTGGCAAAACCCCTTATTATAATGTGAAAGAAGGAAACTCTTTTTA
This sequence comes from Torreya grandis, assembly GCA_037957365.1. NCBI lineage: Eukaryota > Viridiplantae > Streptophyta > Pinopsida > Cupressales > Taxaceae > Torreya > Torreya grandis. Next base: position 1,238,685 of record JARHVA010001970.1, on the reverse strand, counting down.
GCTAGACTCAAGAGTGAAAAGATATCTTTTAGACCATAAAATAGGATATTTCCCAAGTTCATACCCTATTCAACCTGAACTATGAGAATGATTTTATCCTCTATGAATTTGGAGTGGAAGTATCTCATCAATTCTGACTCAACATAATCAAGAAGATTTGAAATAACCAATATCTTTCTTCAACCAATCTTTGAAAGATTATGAAGAGAATTATAGTTTTGTGGATAAGTAGGTATATGTGGTAATCAAAGAACTCAATAAATTTAGGAATATGATCTCCAATAATAAGATACATATGATGCTGAGCCATTAGAGCATCAAAGAATTTCTACTAAGGAGATAAATGAAAAAAGAGTGGGATGGATCACCAAGGTCATGGATTATGACATGGATATCATAATCACAAATTTGGTAAGAGGAAAAGGATTGTGTGAACAAATTGATGGTGACATCAAGACTAATAAACTAGTATCTGACACATTGTATGCTCAAACTACACCTCAGTCAGACAGTCTACCTTCTTTCAATAGCTAGATTCAAGACATGACTCATTTCCTACAAACTGGAAAATACCCCTATGACTTTCAATAATCAAATAAAAGGTATTTTTTACTCTAATAAATTCCCTATGTTATTATTGATGTAATTTTATTTCAAAAGGTCATAAATGGAGTCTTATTATGATGTATTGAGCATGATCAAATTCCCAAAGTGATCAAGGAGTTTCATAATGGCTCATCAAGAGGACATTTTTCTACAAGGACTACAACCATCATGATAATGAAAAGAGGATACTATTAGCCTAATTTATTCAAATATTCCCATTAATGGGTAATAAATTATGAAAAGTGTGCTTACTTCATTGGTAATCAAAGACTAGATGCACTTCTTCTTAGACCAATTCAAGTAAATCAGCCATTTACTCAATGGGGATTGGATTTCATCGACATGGTCAATCCATCATCAAGTGTAGGTCATAAATTGGTTCTCGCATTAATGGATTATTTAACACAGTATATTAAATTGGTTGCTCTAAAATATGCCACTAAAGCATCTATTCTCAACTTCATGGACAACATAGTTTCAAGGTTTGGTGTTCTTCACACCATAATATCAGATAATACTAAGGCATTTGTGGGCACTTAGGTCAGTGAATGAGATATAAAGCATAATGTATACCTAATCACTTATTCAAATTATTATCCCCAAGGTAATGGCCTTGATAAATCAACCAATAAAATCCTCATCAAAATCATCAAATGAGCAATGGAAGATAACCAGAGGATGTGGCATATTAAACTAAAATCATCACTATGGGCTGATAGAATTACACTAAAAATATCCATCAGTAATTCACCTTTCATGTTGGTATATGGAAGAGAAGCATGAATACCACTATCAATTGAACTTCCATCTTTAGATCTCAATCACCAATTGGCCCTAATCAACAATGATGAAATGATGGTGAGACTAGTTAAACTCATGGAGCTTGAAGAAATTAGGCATCAATCAATGAAAGTCTTGGAAGTAAATTAGGCACAAACCAATAATACTTTTGATAAAAAGGTAACTATAAGAAGCTTCAATGAATAAGACATAGTGTTTAATTGGTATGTAGATAAAATAAAATTAGGCATGCACACCAAATTTGATGCAATATGGAGTGGTCCATTTATCATCACTTAGTGAAAAAGAGCTAATGCATTATAGCTCTCCAAGCTTGATGGAGCAAAACTGCTAATCCTAGTTAATGGCATATACCTCAAAACTTGCTTTTGAGGTAGGAACTTGTTCCAAAAGATTTAATATTTTTAAATAATAGGGTTAGTTGTGTTTTTTAATAAGTGCTTCTACACAAGTCAAGACTCATTAGGAGTTGTTTCCTTAGGTTGTGTTATTTTTCCCTATTTTGTTTCTTTATTTTTCCTATTTTGTTTGTGTCTAGGAAAATCCTAGTTTGTTCTTCCCTAGGTTAGATTTTTTTTAGAGAAAAGTTGACTCTATGCCAATGTAAAAGAAAGCTATTGATTCAAAATGATTAGCAGGTAATCATCCCATATAGGTTGCCACAAATGTTGATATTTTATCACATTACATATAACACCCTAAGGGAGACCCCTTTTATTTTTAGGAAAAACCCTAAATCCTGTAAAAGACCCATCTTTCCCTTTATGATTTATGGAATACAAAACTCTGGATATAATTTACTCTACTATAATTTGCTTCATAGACTCTGGATCCCACAAAACACTAATATCCAAAACCATAGAATCCAAAACTCACCATGCACTTTGCACATTTTTGAAAGTACAAAATGCATGGTGGGATCTAGATCCTACCATGCACCCATCTAGTGGTATCCAAAACTTGGCATGTACTTTGCACATTTTCATAATGTGTAAAGTACATGACAGGCCTCAAATCCTACCAAACCCATAATCCCCTTTCTATAGAACCCAGAACCTTAGATGCACTTTACACATTTTGGGATATACAAAGTGCACATCAAGCTCCACATTCCACAAATCTCTTACCAATTACAAAGTTCCCCATGGGTTTCACCTTCTGTTGAGCCACATTTCCCATATATGGAAAGTGGACCTACTTCAAACAGGTCCAACATCTGCCAACTACTCACTAAACCCCTTCCCATGGATTTCAAAACCTAAAGTGCATGTTACACATTTTTGAACATGTAAAGTGCATGTTGAGTCCCACTTCCCACTAAGCCAAGTCTTCCTATGGAGAGTGGACCTACTTTAATCAGGTCCAACCTTCACCACCAACTACCATAACTTACATTAATGTCAATGTTATTTAACTATTTAGCCAAGTATTTTGGGGATTTCATTATCATTTTCTATTTTCTAATCATGAGTTTAGAGCTCTAGCTGCTTGCACCATACAATCCAACCTCAATCCATGTGTAAATTAATAACTAGCCAAGTTTGTAACTTCTAAGCCACATCATTTATGGTATTCTCCTTGAGTTTTTACCATTATTTCCTGAGTTTGAAACATTTTCTGAGTTTTGTTATCAATTTTCTATAAAAGATTAAATATCTTTCATATATTTTGTTTCTATGTTTATGGTATTTCTCTAGGGTTACCAACTATTTTAGGACTTGATACTTCATTTTTATATAGTTTTCTTATTAGTTATTTGCAATCTAGGGTTGAAATCATGTGTAAAGGGTAGTCTAGGGTTTTTTTAGGGTTTCATATCTCAAAAACACTTCAAGCTACCAAAATTCCCTTCATTTTCCCTCCAAGATTTCATATTTAAAATCAAGGTTTTCCAAAGCTAGTCAAATATTCTTGAAGAATACACTTCCTTTCAAATAGATAATATTACCTACAAAGATTCCCCATTGCCTTTATATAAAGTGGACCTACCTTAAGCACCTTTCACTTCCAATGGAGATATAACATGCCTTAAGCACCTTTGACCCTATTTAATTCTAATGCACCATGGAAAGTGGACCTACCTCAATCACCCCCCACTTCTACCAAAAGCCTCATATCCCTCAAGCACCATAGCAAGTGGGCATGCTTCAAGCACTTCTAAGTTTCATCAGAGAGTACAAGTACTCCAGACACCTACAGATCTTACCAACTTTCATAGTTGGTTTCTCATAAGTAATAAATTCAATTTCCATGCCTCCCAAGCAAATGAAGTTCAAATCTAAGGGCCCTAGAGTGACTTCTTGTTTGGAGTCCAATATGGCAAAAATAAAAACACAGATTCAGGTCACATTGACCTAGGAGATTTTTGGGCTAGGATAGGTGCAGATTTCAAAAGTGAATAGTTATATGACTCTAGTTTACCACAAGTTGTATCCTTCCCTCTATTTATTCAAAGACCTAAGTTGGTCCTAACAATGGTCCAACATTATGACCCTGATAGAAGACAAGTCTACAATGAGAAAGGGGAGAGGGTTCTACATCTAAATCCTGACTTCATCAGCACTATGTTTGCCATCCTTTAATTTAAGAGTTATTTAGATATAAATATATAGACATATGCACAAATTTATGGGGAAAAACAATATAGATGTTAGAAGATAATTAACAATCAATGGCTCAAGACTCCCAAACATTACTCCACCATATTGCCTAAGGCTATGTATAAATCTGATTTCATAGAGGAGGTAGAAAATATTATAACACTATTACATAGTCACTAGAAATCATGATGCCAAGTTATATCAAGAATGAATGTACCAATATATCTAGATCATTAGAGAAAGTAAACAACACATACATTAGGCCCAATTGATAAGTGATTCCCTCCACAACCAGTTGATGGAGGTGCAAACAAAAAATAAGTTTTATATGACATCATATATTGTTTATATCTTAGATAAAGGAAGATTTTTCCTAGGCCTTAATATAGTTCTTGAGTAAATAACCAGAGTTTATAGCTACTACCCTAATCTCACACTATAGGCTAGTACATAGTAGTTCAGGAGAGTCAATGATGCCTTCATATACAACATCATTATCATGCTTAATCAGGAGATTGAGAAAATAATATTATCCCAAGTATAAAAATATGAGATCACTAAATGGGGTTCCTAATTCATATAATTCCCCACCTACTCCTACATTAGGGTATCCAGATTTAGTGGTTATCCCTACACACTTACCTAATATGTAAATGATAGATGGGCATTGTTGGAGCTGGTTAAGCAACTTGTGGAGACATATAAGTTCTTCTCAGATAGACACAAGTTAGGGATACATTTCCCTATTTATATTAGATGTTACACATGCCAATCCTTTCTAAAGGATAGAACTACAAAGGCAGATATGTGCCAAGTAACACTGAGGACTTTAGAGTCCAAACCTTATTTTGATCCATATGGTAAGGTCACTACTACACAAGAACTATAAACATATGAACATGTTCCATATTATGAGGATTTTTGGGAAGACTGTGCAAATGAAAAGATAGTCAAAATGAGGGACTATTCTAGGATGTCCCTATAAAAAATAAAAGACTATTATCTGGCACCCGCTCTTGATGACCTAGAGGATGATGATAGAAGGGTAGATCCAATTACCTTATAAAAATCATTATTAGACCTTTATCATTATTGAGGTGGTCAGTTCCTAAATCTTTCTATCTATTCAATAGAACAGCCCCTGTAATCAATATAATAATCAGTTAGTTGACAATCAAGGGAGTGTAGATCATAAGGAAGACAATAGGGGTTAAATATAATCTCTTAAAGCTCAAAATGGGAGGTATCACTCCTTTAGAGGAGGGCCCCAGTGAATCATCAAATGAACCTAAGAATAAAAAGAAGACAAAGGCAAGAAAAGGAGAATCAAGTTGACAAGGAGGAGCTTCAGATGAACCAATTGATCTTTTAGTATAAAATATAGTAGTGACAACATAGGGATCCATAATTTTAGATCCCATAACCTTTACTCCTATTTACATTGCTCCCCCTTCTCCTACCCATATTATTCCATAAGTTTTATCACCTCCACCTCTAGTGTCAACCCCTCCACTTATCTCCACTTCACTTACTATTCCACCCACATCAATAAGCTAAGTAAAATTAGTAAAAATAAGTCAAGTGGATACTTAGGGTCCCCCTACAATGGAAGTTCAAGTTTTTACTCCACTTTCACTTCCTCCCACTTTACCTTACCCATTTGATCCACTCTCACTTTCCATTCCATTTATAATTCCTTCCATTTCATCACCATTAATTCTTAACACCACCCAATAGTACATTTCCATGCAATCAATCATCTTGACTACAATTCCATAGGCCACCCCAACCCCTAGGATAATTACTATTTCCACTTCATCTCAACCCATTATTTTCACATCACCAACCCTAAGTGGTCATACATAATTAACACATTCATTACTTTAGCTTCCACCCTTCCACCAGTTACCAAATTCACAACCCCTATGTCCATTCCATCATCCACTCCCCCAAAATTCATAGCTGATTTCATTACCTCCACTCCCCCCATTTCCACTATTTCAAATATACCATTAGTAGAGGTTGGATTGACCTAAATAATTGGTGAAAATATTGATTTTCAAACCACTAATGAGAGTGGATCTTCATAAGAACCTCCTACGCAACCAATGGTATCATCTTCCTAGGAGTCTCTATTAGTCATTGTATTATCTAGTGTAGCTACATCAGCTATTGATTCTTTAGTGATAGTGTTAGATCAATAGAAGGCTACCCCTAGTTGGTTAGCACAATTAGTGAGTAAGAAGCAAAAACTAATTATTGATCCTAGCACTTTAGATATTGGCATGTCATAAGTCAAGAAGAAATAAAAACCCACTCCTAAGACCCTCTTAAGGACATTCAATGATGATAAAAGAGAGAGATATGTTGAAATTGTAGTTCTTCCACCAGACAAATCAAAAGAGGGTCTTGTGGTTGAATATTATCAAGTTTATCATATACACATTGGTTGGAAAATAAGAGAGGGACTCAATAATGATGTGAAAATAGGTATCAACTCTCTCTGACAAATAAATAATCATGATAAAACCACCAAGGATGACATGAAAATAAAGGTATATCATTTAACTGAAGCACTAAACCAATTCATAAAGCCTAGTGAAACATTGAAACAACCATAGGTAGTGCAGTCAATTAATCCAAATCAAGTTATAATTAATTCTATTTGAGAAATCGATCACATGGGAAGGGTTACAAAATAATGGTCTAAGGATATAATCACTAAAGTAAATAGGATTCTTGCAACCATGATGGAACATTATGGAATCATCTTAGAGAGTAAGGATATTTTGAAAGAGTAGATCAGTAGCTATGAAGGAGAAATTTAGACCTTAAACTTGTATTATCCTAAATTGACAGCCATAAAATTGAATGGTATGAATACCCTAATTGTTGAAAATATATTAAAGAGTGATGTTGAGCATGAGGAACTACACATGACTATTCAATTTTGGATAAGAGTAATGACAAAGTCTATTGAACAGGCCAAGAAGGCTCATGACAAGGCAATTGATGTATTATATGAGATTGAAAACATGATAAACTCAATGTCATGCCAACCAGTAGATGATGCCAATAATCTCCCTTAGGCAGAATAGGTTTAGAATAATTTCAAAGCAATAGTTATATCCATAGATTCATTAGGTATGAGAAAGAAATTAATAAGATGAGGACTAAAATGTAGGGCATAAGAACCTTCAAAAGAGAATTATTTGATGTCCAGGTAGATTGTGCAGCCTCCAACATCTGTTCTTAAGAGCTAGATGCAAAGTCAATTAAAGATATTTTCAAAGCCTTTGATGCATATATAGAGAAGTTGCAGGGCCGAAAAGAACAAGAAAGTTGAAGAAGTTCTGAAAATTGATTGATTTTCCCTCTCTTTTGAATATTTTCAAATGTTATTATCATTTGTAATTTCATTTCAAGACATTGCAAGTTGTAATTACAAATGTACAACTATATTGTTATAACTCTTTTTGAGAAAGAGAAATACATATTTTTTACACTTTATATTTTTTGATAATATAAAAGTTGTAAAAATCACAAGTGAAAATTGTACTTTCCATTTTTGATAAATGTGAATTGTTAAAAAGGTGCAAAATCATGAAGAGTAAATTTCATGGTTCATTTTGACAAAAGTGATATATATTTATAAAGTTGTAAAATTCTCACTTAAAGTTTTTCACACAAGGGTTTTGCATGAAAATAAACTTGGAATTATTTTCAATGTTATCTTCTATTTTGAAAGACCAATTCTATTTGGGTACCTCTTTTTACATGAAGAGATTTTTAACCACTATAAGATGAGGAAGCATTGCATAAAGAATTTTAGTTCTAGTCATGCCATACCACACCATGCTACACCCAGGATCACACCCATCTTGTGTATACCATGTTCTAGCCATTTTGTAAGTCCAAAAAACACCAAAAATAGAAGAGCTCACCTCTCTTGCATAAGGGTTTCAGATTTACATGACTTTATTCACTAAGCATTTGAGTTTTAACAACTACATGTCTTCTATGACATATTTTGTATAAAAATGGGCATACCCCATGGCCCAATTTATCATTTTGGTGCTATTTATATTTTCTACATTTTGAATGTATTTACTACAAGTTGTAACCTTTGGAGAGAAATAAAGTCAAAAATTTGTCTTTGTTATCTTGAGAGATCTTTGTGTGTGTGCAAGTTATTTAATTATTTATGGAATATTTTTCTCTTTGTTTTACCTTTAATAAATTCATTTTTTGTATTTTACCCTCTTGAAAATATTGTTTTAAATAAAGATCCTTTTCCTTTTTGTGAAAAATAGCTAAAATACTACCTCTGACCTCCTTTTGTATGAGTCTATGCTGAAACAAATTCAATATATTTTTTGATATATTTTGTTTATCAAGCAAGCATTAAAATCCACTATAAAAATATTTGGTGCAATCACCATATTTTTATTTTTTTGCAAATTTCAATTCTTCAACCCTTTTTTCTATCAAAACCCTAGTTTAGGATTCAAAAGCACTAAAGAGTGAGATTTTCACAAAATTAGTATTTTATTAGTTTGCATCAGATTTATTGAAAGGAAGACAATATTCTCTAGAGATTAACCTCAAATTTCCAAGGTCCCATGGCTTTGGAGGTTTTTCCATTATGTTATTAGGTAATTGCACAACAAGCTATAGGATCAAGTAGGTGCAATCCTAGGTGATAATAGTGAGGATAAAAAATAAATGGTGAGCAATGAGAGCTAAAGCTAGGAAAATCCCAAGGAGATCAATAGAGTTTATTTTATCAAGCTTTTAGGGAGCACAAGATAAACACAAGTGCTAGATTATTTCACATTAACTAGTAACCATTGGTATTTGAATTTAACAAAGGAAAAACTAGTCTATAGTATTTTATGAATATATTTTGATCTAGGATGAATTTCTTGTTGGTGTAAAAATAAAAGTTGAAAATGAATTAAATATTCATCCAAAAAAGTTTATTTTAATATTTATAATTTTTTTATAGTTGTAGATATTGATATCTAAAGATGATTGAAGGTTTGACCATGTTTTGTAAGTGACCTAAGAAGGACATTTGAGTTTTTCTTGATGGTATTTTGATATTTAAATATGAAATAAGTATTAGTGAGTGTTATAAACTCCATAAGTACCACCTATATGTATTTTTTAGATTTTAAAAATTAATATTTAGTATGAACAAAGGCTTAAAAGTTGACTATGCCTATTAAAAACACTAGCAGTTTGAGTGACCATCTTATAGAGGTAAGTTGAAGATGTTATGAGTAGAGTTGAGGAATAAAATGAAAAGAGAGATGTATATAAGTCTAAAATATTGATTATAAGGTATTTTTTATCATAATTTTCCCCTGATTAGTTATAAAAAATCAAAATATCTTGACTGTATTTTGACTGTATATGACCAGTATGAGTGGTCATTCTTAGAGAGTTGATTTAAGTGCTTAGATCCTATGTTGAAGTGTCTAAGGCACATGGAAGTGTTTCATAGGTCATAAATTTTTCACCCATGGGATATAATCATATGGCTATGTGAAAATATTTGAGTAGTTTCTTCAAAATTTTGAGATTGTATTTTTTGTGTATAAAGGTTTGAAGAGCATTAAGACCTAATTGGTAGGTTCAAATATTGAGTTGGTGTTCTAGGTGGTATGGATGAATGAGGGAGTGATAAAGGGTAGATGGGAGATATGTTTGATATGTTTTAATCATTGGTGGAAGCTGAAGGTGGTCCAAGAGGTAGCATGAGTAACATGTGGATGTGAAGGCCTAATTGTTTTGGGTCTCATTAAGGCATAATGGAGGATTTGAGTCTTAAGGACTATGGTATACATATGGAGTGGAGTTTTCACCCATGTAACATGTGGGGAGACCTATTTTAATTTTAATAAAATTAAAATAAGCATCTTTATTGACCAATATGGGTTAGACCAAGAAAGTGGAATAAGTACACGGCATATTTGTGTTGTTTGAGAGGTTGAGCAAGTGTGTAGATGAGAAAAATATTTGTGAAGGCTGTGAGATCCATGTGGATGTATTGAGAGGTATATCAAAGTGTGTATTATATGTATTACCCTGTGGTCATAATTATAATATTAAATTTATAGGTTTGATGTATGAGAACAAGTAAAGGTGTGTAGATTGATCCAAAAGGTGGTTTTGGATGCCTTGCTTGTGTGTGAATGTTTGAATGAGTGAATAGGATTGAAAGAGGTTGTTTTTAGGCTTTTTTCACTAGATTGAGAAGTAATTAGAGTTTTTGAGTTGTTCATTTCATAGATGTTGTGTTGGTTCTCAACATATTAGGCAACTTGGTACTTGTCATCTTTACGGGTTGGTGCTCCTTGTGAAGTGGGTGCTTCACTAAAGTCTCATTTTATTAATCATATTTTAGGAAAATTATTCCATGTTTTTTTAGACTTGAGAGTGGTTTTTGTCCCCCAATAGGGTTTCCTACATAGATATTATTTTATCCTACTTATCTTTCTTGTTCATTTTTATGAGTGAGTTATTTACTTCTTGATTGCTTATGGTGTATGACTATGGGTTTGAAGGATTTAGATTGAAGTTTTGAAATATCTTGATCTATTGATTCACCCCCCCCCCCCTCTCAGTGATTTTACCTCTAACAATTAGTATTAAATTATGACCTTATGTACAAGTTTAACCACTTGATTACCTTAGGTGCAATGACAAGTTCTCAAGGTTTCTCTATTAAGTAAGTTCTATTGTTCAATGGATCCAATTATGATTTCTAGAGTGAAATAATTATGATCTACATCATGTACTTGGGGTTTGACACTTGGAAATCTATTTTTTATGGTTATTCCATACAACCTAGTCCTCCAACCAGTATTGTAGATAAGAAGCTGAGTGAGAATAATTCCAAATCTATAAATGTTATCATTTATGGTCTTTCAAAGGTTGAGTTCACCAAAGTAATCCATTGCAAGTCTACCAAGTAAATTTGGGACAAATTAAAGCTCATAAATGAAGGAGATTCAAAATTCAAGTTGGTCAAACTACAAACCTATTGAAGGCAATTTGAGAGTCTCAAAATGAAGGAAGAAGATACTATGGATTCTTATCTTCTAAGATTTGATAAGGTAGTGAACATGATAAAAGGCATGGAAGAGGTTATTTAATAAGGAATTGTAGTGAAAAATGTATTAATGTATCTAACTTTCAAATTTTATTCAAAAGTTTATGCTATAGAATAAAGTCATGATCTCACCAAAATGAAGATAGATGAATTACATGGAATTATTTTTTCATATGAGATGAGAGTTAATGAGGATAAACCACCAAAGAAAGAAGTAGCTTTCAATTTAGAAAATAAGTTAAAGAAGAAGTTCCAAGGTAAGAAGGTTAAGGATGATGAGATTTATGATATTGATGATGATGAACTAATAGCTCTGTTAACAAAAAAACTAAAAAATAGGTTCATAAAATTTTAAGGGTAAACATCCCTTCAAATGTTTCAATTATGGAGATATAGGTCACTTTACCCAACAAGTATCCCCATAAGCATAAGGTAAATTATAATGAATAACATAAATAATATCATGATAATGATAATAAATTTAGGTTTGATAAGATCAAGAAAAGTTTCAAAAGGTATATTAACCAAAAATAGAATTATAATGACAAGAGGAGTCTCTACACCAAGGGATATTGCAGCTCATCTGATGAGAATGATGGTAGTGATTCTAAGAATGGTCATGAATATGATGGTACTACTGAAGATAAATATCTCTTCATGGTTTAAGAAGGTAATTTCTCATATCAAGAAGAATCTACATGATTTGAAAGTGGTTTAGGTGATACAGATGATGAAGAAGACAAGGTAAACTATGAGATTGAGTTAATGAATGCCCTTGAAGATATAAATACTGAGAAGAATAAAACCAAGAAGTTAAAGCCTCAAATAAAGTAATATGAGGTTAAATTCATTGTTTTTGAGGAAATAATAGATTAAAATTCCAAATATTATACAAATTCAATCAAGCTTATTAATGATTAGTTAGAGACTATGAATGCAAACTTGAAGGCCAAAGAATTTCAATGTTCAAGGTATGTAACTAAGAATGGTTATTTAAGAGATGATTTGAAAAAGAATTCAAGTCAAGTGAAGTCATTTGTGAATTTTTAAAATGGATCAATTGATCTAGATAACATTCTAATTAGTCAAAAATATGCAAGTGATAGAACTAGTCTTGGATATATAGAAGAATAAAAGAATACTACTCATGATGACTTGAAGAATTTTGTGAACAAGAACAATCAGACTTTAAAGATCAACAATCAGTCAAGAAATGAAGTTTATAATATAAGGAAGACAAATCAAATTAGAAAACCAAATGCAATGAGGTATGCAAACTTTAATGGTTATTGATACACTTGTAATCAATTCGGTCATAAGGATAGAGAGTGTAGAAGACCTTATAGGAATGAATTTACTTGGAAATATAAATGAAATCATAAATCAAGTGTTGTGAGTCAAAGTTAGTGATATATTTGTCATGATATAGGACACATTTCAATATTTTATCCTAATAAGGTAAGACAAGCTGAGTTTCCATCAAGAAGAGTGGTTTTCTACAATTGTCTATGAATTGATCACATTGCTAAGTTATGAAAACAAAGGGCATCAAGTCAAAATAAGTCATTTTAAGCTCCTGGAGTGTAAGGTAGAAGGAAATTTAAAATATAAAAACCAAAAATGGAAAGTATGTGCCATGATCAATCTATAGGTCCAAGTGGACTTTTTCCATGGTAGAAGATGCTACACAGGTTGAAGAATGCCAAGGGTACTCATTATCTACTCATGTTAAGAATAAAGAGACAAATCCCACTAAAGAAACCAAGGTATTTGAAACTTTTCCTAAGATATATATAAACTTAAGTAAGTAAATTGATGTTATTGATCAAGTTTCCTATAAATAATATCAGTTGATGATGTCAAGTGTTGATGCTTTAAAATGTGAGAATGATACTTCAAGTGAAAAACTATGCCAATAGTATTTATTTTCTCCATGTATTGTCAATACCATCCTATAAGAAAATTAATTTGATAAATAAGATAAACAAGTTGATTCAATCAAGTAAAAGAAGAAGAAAAAGAATCATCAGTTCAATTTATTCAAGAAGGAAAGAGAATATGAGGAGTTCTGGGAAACTCTTGGTTTCACATTGTTCTAGGACATTGTGGGTTAGGGGTGTCTCTCTATAGGCTTCAAGAAGACACTTATCAACAAAAGGAAGCATAGTGGATGCTAGTTGAGTTTTGGTTAATATTTTAGGATAAGAAAGGTTATGAGAAAATGTGCTTGGTTAAGGGGGAGCAATGAGTTTTATGTAACTACTTTAAAGTGTTATGATGGTGAGTTGTTAAAATATTATATTTACATAAGAAAGGTGTGTTTATCTTTTTATATTATGCTCAAGGTGTGTTTAGGGTTTTTGGTTCTGAAGGTAAGAACTTGTCAATTTTTGTTGCTTAAATTGATTGGTCAAAATGATGAAGACTGAAGGCAAGGTTGGTATAGAGTATAAGGAGAATGTCTTTTCATATTATTGGTATCATGAAGAAGGTCTTAGAGTTCTATATATGACAATTTGTGTCTGTCATGGAATTCATAGTGTTCTAAAGATGAGATAGTTCCATGAGAGTGCTTTGAAAAGGTTATAAACCATGATGGATTGTAGAGGATAAAGGGCAATTGTTTTGAGATCCATAGGAGATTTATTCATGTCTACTTCAATTGTTTAAGTTGATCTAATGAAGATATGAGATCTATTGTTGGTTTCATAAGGATATTGACTAAGTGTGGACAATGTTGAAGAGTTGTTGGTAGACCTAGTTCATTGAGAAGACTTGTTGAAGATTCTTTTCAAATAGAGCATGTAGTTAGGGAGAGCTAACTCAAATAGTTAGAAATGCTTGAAGAGATATGCATAATGTGAGGGGAAGCATATGTGAGATGTTTTAATCATAATGGATATATGAAGAACTCTACTTCAGTGTGAACTTAATTATGTTGATTTGATGACTTGATTAAACTAAGATAGGTGCTTTGTCAATGTATTCAATCCTCATGCATAAACAAAGGGGGAGATTTGTATATGGTCAGGTTCTAGGATTGGAGAACTATGTAGTAAAATTTAAGAGAGAAGGTATGAAGGTAATTATGTTGATTCATCATTGTTGTAAATGGTCTAAAGATGCTCAAAAGGGAAACTAAGCTCAAAATCTATGTATGATAAAATAAGAGTGTAGTCATGGAGCATGTTTGAGAAGCTCAAGGTAAGAAGAGGTATGCATAATGTTAGGGGGAGTTTGTATCATATCTTAGAGGTGGTCCTTTCCTATTATTTGTCCTTTAAGTCTTTTTAGGGCCATAGGATCATAATTTGAGCCCACTTTATCATTATGTCAAAGGGGGAGAAAGTGATTGAAGAGAGAGATAGAGTTTGAGCATAATATTTATATTGATGTTGACATCAATGACAAAGTGGGATATTGTTGTAGGTTTGTCAATGATGTTTCCAAGGTGACCAAGGATGTTGATGAGGTGTCATGTGTGCTAGAATGACAATGACAAAGTGTGCTTCAATGTTCTTGCATAGTTCTTTAGTATTTGACTTGGATGGGTAGATAGTGGATATTATTGATGGTATGGTCATGTTTCATAGACCTTATGGGGTGTTTTGAGTGCTTGGAGTGATTATAAAATGAAATGAATTAATTAGAGTAGTCATATGAGTGATTAGGTTCAAGTAGTCATCTTGATAAATAAAGCTAAGTGAGAAAATTGATGATGTTAAAATTCACACATGTGAAGGTTTTAGGAGTAATTTGATACATGGATGGATTCCCCTCTGAAAGGTGATCATGTGGTTTAAATTTTAGGTTTAGACCTAGTGCGTAGTAAAAGTTATTAAGGTGAAAATTTGGCTTCTTAGGTAGAGTTAACTAAGTTTTCATACTTAGATAAATTTTTGATATCGAAGATCTATGGTGAGAATTTAATCTTCAGAATAAAGATTCAATGATGCATGTCTAAACTGACAGATGAAGATCCAATGATGAGCAAGTGATCAAGTAGATAAATATAGATGGAAAGAGATTAATATGACCAAATAAAGATCTAATGATGAGTGTTAAACTTTTTAGATAGTGATCAATAGTGAGAGAAAATTTAATAATTCAAAGACCCTGAGAATGAACATAATGAAGACGCATGTCACAATCATATAGATCTAACAAGCAGATCAATTATGCATGTTTGATTTATAAGATTGAAGATAGATGGAGTGCATTCAATCATTTAGAGAAATATCAATGGTGTGTATTAATTCAATAGTCAATAGAATGCTCAGAAGGCATGTGGGGCTACCAAGTGGTTAAATATCATTGAATATTGATTATAAGGTGCATAAAAGGCATGCGAGGCTACCAAGTGGCACGATCTCAAAATCAAGGATCAAATATCAATGGTGAGTGATGAGAGTTAAAGATAATAAAATCTTAAGAAGATTGATGGAGTGTATTTGAATATTTTAGGGGGCATGAGATAAAGACAAGTGTCAGATGATTTTGCATTAACTAGTGACCATTGGTATATGAATTTAATTAAGGAAAAACTAGTCTATAATGTTTTTTGAATATCTTTTATTCTAGGATGAATTTATTATTAGTGTAAAAATAAAAGTTTAAAATAACTTCAAGGTCCATCTATAAAATTTTATTTTAAGATTTTAATGTTTTTAAAGTTGTATATATTGAGCTCTAAATTTAACTAAAGGTTTTATCATGTTCTATAAGTCACCTGAGAAGGATATATAAGTTGTTCTTGATGGTATTTTGATATTTAAAGATGAAATAACTCTTTTAGAGTGTTTTATAGTCCATGAGTACCATATGTATGGATTTATTAGGTTTTAAAAATCCATATATAGTATGAAAAAAGGCTTAGAATTTGACTATGTTTATTGAATACATTGGTAGTTTGAGTGACCATCTTGTAGAGGTAAGTTGAAGATGTTCTGAATAGATTTGAGGAATGAAATGAGTATGGAGATGTTCTATAAGTATAAAATATTGATAAAAATGTATTGGTTTTCATTATTTTCCCCTAATCAGTTATTGAAAATAAAAATAGCTTGATTGTATTTTGACTATATATGACTAGTCTGAGTGGTCATTTTGAGAGAGTTGATTTGAGTGCTTAGATCTTATGTTGAAGTTCCTAAGGCACATGAATATGTTTTAGATGCCCTTAAGGTTTCACCCATGTGATTTAATCATATGTATATGTGAAAATATTTGAGTAGTTACTTCATAATTTTGAGACTGTATTTTATATCTATAAAGGCTTGAAGAGCAAGGAGACCTAATTAGTAGGTTCAAGTATTGAGTTGGTTTTATAGGTGGAATGGAACCATGAATGAGTAATAAATGATCTATTAGAGATATTTTTATGTGATCTAAGAATTGGTATAATTTTAAGGTGTTCCAATAGGTTGAAAGAGTAACGTGTGCATGTGAAGGCCTAATTGTTTTGGGTTTCATTAAGGCCTAATGGAGGATTTGAGTCTTAAGGACTATGGCTGACCTACAGAGTGGAGTTTTTCAAACATGTAACATGTATGAATGCCAATTTAAATTTTAATAAAGTTATGGTAAGCATCTTGGTAGACCAAGATGGGTTAGATGAAGAAAGTGGTACAAGTACAAGGCATATTTGGGTTGTTTGAGAGGTTGAGCAAGTGTGTAGGTGAGAAAAATATTTTTGAAGGCTGTGAGAGCCATGTGGATGTCTCTAGAGGCATATCAAAGTGTTTATTTAATGTGTGACCTTATGGTCATAATTATAATATTGAATTTATAGGTTTGATGCATGATAACAAGTGAAGGTGTGTAGATTGATTCAAAAGGTGGTTTTGGATGCCTTGCTTGTGTGTAAAAGTTTGAATGAGTGATAAGGATTGAAGGAGGTTGTTTTGTATCATTTATCCATCAAATTTATAATAAATCAAAGTTATATATTTTTTCATTTCATATATTTTGTGTTGGTGCTCAACATCTTAGGCAAGTTGGTGTTTTTCATCTTTAGGGGTTAGTGTTCCTTGTGAAGTGGGTGATTCACTAAAGTCTCATGTTAGTAATCATATTTTAGGATAATTATTCCATGTTTTTTTAGGATTGAGAGTGGTTTTTCTCCCCCAAGAGGGTTTCCCACATAGATCTTGTGTTATCTTTCTTATCTTTCATGTTCATTGTTATGAGTGGGTTATTTGCTTCTTGATTTCTTATGGCGTATGGCGAAGGGTTTGAAGGATTTACATTGAGGTTTTGAAATATATTGATTCACTAATTCACCCCCCCACCTATCAATTATTATACCTCTAACACCTATTCTTACCAATTAAAATAAAAATAAATGGGTGGAGGATAATATATATGATACCCTATACAAGTTTTTCTTTTGCAAATTATCTAGACATCTTCACCCCTACCTTATTACATACAATATGTATAATTATAAAGTATGGTTGAGATTATCCCTGTAAATTCAATAAAATTAAGTAATTAAGACATGAAAAAACTATGTGGACAAGAGTATTATATGTGTGGTGACATGGAACTTTAAACAATTACATATTAAAGTGTACATTATCGACTTAATCCTACCTAGAAGAAGATGAGTACCAATTTTTGAAAAAATAAATGGGTTAATATATATCATAATTACCATTATAGATTAAAAGGTTAATGGTTGACTTTTGGATTTAAAATATTCCTATGGTTGGTTGAAATTTCTTATCACATTGGTTGAGTGGAGGGTAGAAAGTGATATGAGCATTAGCTACATGCATTACAGGTATAACATGATAATCCTAGATGATCATGAACTCAATAGGCATAGATATGATGAGGATAGATAATGAGAAATTGATTTTAAGGAACTGGAAGAGACAAATTTGTAAGATATTATGAGTAATTGCATATGATAGTGATGGTATATGAATTTATTTTACACAAAGGATATGTCATTCCTTTAGTATGAATCACATCCCAAGGAGAATGTGGGTATTATTAAGGAGTCCAAAGAGATCATAAATTGTGAAATCATGTAGAATGAAAATGAGGTACTAACCTAAGGTCTATTAAAACATAAGGTCATACATTTATTAAGAAATCAAAAGATAGTATAGATCGTCATAATTTATATCAAATCAAATAGTTTGCATTGAAATAGTTAGAAGATAGTGTAATTTAAAAAATAACCCCATATAATATTCGAAAAGGGGTATAAAAAAAATTATATAATGTATGGAATTCCAAAAAATAGAGGTGGAAATCCACCTATACCACCAATTAGCCAAGGTTAAATAGGCACCATGGCTACAAGCTAAATAACCCTTACATTACAATTACTAGTGCTAATCCTAGAATAACAAAATTAGGTAGGGTAAAATGTGGATTTAATCCCCTTGGTATGAAATAATGCACTCAAAAATATTTGTGGAAGCTAGGGTTTAAGTACACTTTTTCAATAAAATATAATAGTAGTACATGCATGTGTACAAATGTTGGCTCCCTAATAATTATTTTATGAAATGTGCTTGAGAATAAGTATAGAGGTATGGATAATCTATCTAAGTGAATTCATAATTTTTATCTCATTTTGCATTCCAAATTTATCGCTACATGAGACCAAAAATATCATTAGTTTGATACCACTTTTTTTTACTATGCACATACATGATATCAAAAGTATGATCCTAATTATGTAGTTATGTATTATGACAAATTGAAAGAAGCATTTAAAAATTAATTAAATATTATATATTTTGAAAAAAATAACATCACAACAATATAGTAAATTAATCAAGCCCTAGCTAATAATGTTCTTGCTTAATATATAAGATTATAAAATATGATCTCCAATCTTTCATTTAAATCCCAAAAAAACATGCACAATGGTTTTTTGGGGGTTTTTGGATCCTTTTAGGTTCAATTTCTCCATGAAGACATTTTTTTAACTTAATAAAGTATTAGAGGTCACATTAACAGATGAATCCATAAGAAGTGTTGATTCTAGTGTCAACCCTTTTTTAGAAGTGTAGATCATTTTGATGTCTCCTAATTGCAAAAATAAATTCCAATAGTGTGCATGAAACTTGTATTGGTTTATGGTTCACATATTTTTGGATTGAGGGACATAACAAGAGAAATTTCCCATGAAAATGTATTAATGAACTCCTCATATCATGAAAAATCATCCATGAAAGCCAAAATGTATGTAATTACTCCATTATAAAATTAGAAACACTAATAAAGGTCTCCTTATACTATAATTTGTGTGATTCTTCCACCTAAAACATTAATTATTGTCAACTAATTGATGATATCTACAAGGCCAAAGAATTTCGAATAGGGAAAACCACCATAGGGTCTTCCAACCAAGATTAAGGACACTATGGAAATCAATGCACTTTCAAAGGATGAGGCAGGGGAAGAAATGGTGGGATGTTCACTATGTGAAAATGTTACATATGTGGTTCCCTAGAGAACTATCAAAGATATTACCCAAAATTCCCAACTTATGGATATTGTCATGGTGAACACAAAGTTAAATAATGACTAGACTTATCATCAAGATAGCATAAAATATAATTTTGAGAAATATATAGAATGATACATGTTTAACACCCAAAAAATTACAAGTTTACTAAGGAAGGCAATCCTAAAACTGATAATGTTATAATAAATGTAAAAAGGTGTATTGGTAAAACAACCTGACAATAGGTAGCCCCCATGGAAAGGTTAATCCAAGTATAAAACAAAGGATATATGAAAAGGTATATTGTGTTGGTCCACTCCCTGGTCCCTATTTTCATGTATCATGATATAAATAAATACTAAAATACACTATGTAAATGATCAAAAATTTACAAGGAAAACTATAACTTGCTAAGGATTTGGAAACTTAGATGAATGAGGCTCTCTAAATAAGTTTAAAGTATGAAAAGTATGGAAACAATTTTTTTGATATTTTAGTTCTATTTTATGAGGAATGAGTTATTTTCCTACTTAATAACTAGTTAAAGCATCTTTCATAAGAAAATCTAGTGGAAGTACCCACCCATATTTAGCAAGAGGACATGAGGTGATAATGGTACACAATGTCAAGTATGACCAATAATTTCTCATATGTGTGACTATAAATTATGGTTCATATGCAAAATTATTATAAATTAAGGTTTAAATAATCTATACACATTTGTGTAGGATCTAAATAATTTTCTTCCTTAGGAGAAAGATCAACTGAATACACTATTGTAAAATTAAAAAAACATGGTTGCTTGATGGTAGGAAATTGACAAGCCTAAATTTTCCACATGGGATAGGTTGAATAAGTATGTTTTTTGGAGGTTTAAATGTAAAAAAATTAAGAAGTGTAATCCCACCTATTATGGAGATAAATACCCTAGAAGACATGTATGGGTTTGTGAGTAAGTATGGAAAAGGGACATACATCGACATCCATATGATATATGCATTCATTCCTTCTATGGTAATTTCAAGTCTTGAGCTCCTTCTTAGTACACCATCATTGAAACATGATGAGAAAATGTTTTGTGGGAGATTATGAAGGCTGATTTTACCCATACCTTTTCATTATTATTTTTGTGGCCCAAACTAACTTAACATTTTCAATTGTTACAATGCACAAATTTGGTAACTGACATAGTGATGGAAAAGTGGATATAACTAATTTATAATTAAAATGGCCTTGGGTTGAATATTTATTTAAATAATTTATTATGAATAATAAATCTAGCAAATAAAATGAAGAATTCAAGATTTTACAATGCATCTTCTTTACCCTTCCTAGTTATCTTTGAAAAAGCATGTACAAATGATATTACACCTTTTACCAATGCACAAACTAAAGTAGATGAAATCATTTTATCACCTTTTCCAAGCTCAACACAATGATTCCACACATAATGTTAATAATTCAAATATCTCTAACTCTTATCCTACATGTCATAATATTCCAAATGAAAACATGATTGCTACTTCTTCTACCCTTGACTCCAATATTGAAAGTAATGATTATATATGTACTCCACTCATAGATAGTAAAGACATACATTTCATTACACCTACACATGATGAAATAATATATAATATTAAAAAGTTAAAACATTCTACTCTCTCTCTCTCTTAGTTAACATGTGACTAAAAAAATTTCTACTCTTAACTCTAATGGAGAATTAAACTCTAATTTTGATGAACCATGGAATAACAATGATTATTATGATGTTAGTGAATAGAAGTGAATCTATTAATCTATCTCTCTCCCTACTTCTCCCATTCCTTGTGTTCAAACTAATCACCTATAAAATGCTATTTTAAATGATAAAGATACACATGCACTTATTCTTATGTTCATAGTTTACATAATTTACACTCACATGATGATAATGTATCTTCTATTCCATTAGCATGTGATACTTATTTGCAAACTAAGAAAATAAGAGACACCAATGAATCTCCCTCAAACCCCTTAATATAATAAAACTCATTTCTCATCCTAACCTCCAAAAAGGTGCTAGCATATTTCCCTCTCACTAGGTTGAAGTTATCACCCCTCCAAAGGTTATGGAGAGAAAACCAATCCTCCCTAAAAGGTCTTTGATGTATTGTACCAATAGCTAATATTAATAATAAGATTAAAGAGTTAAATGAATGCCTTTATGATGTTAATATACCTTCTCAAGAGTTAATCTCCCTTATGTATGTCTGGGCATTTTAAAATAATAAATACACCATCTCACATTAGAAATTAAAGCATACCACTCTTAGGATGATTCCAATGCCATTCATGGAAATCTTATTTCACGCAGAATCTTCACTATAAAATTTCCATCCAACTTTCAAATAATAATGTTACCAAAATTTTATGGGCATGGAGACCCATACTTTCACCTTAAAGCTTATGGGAAATCCATGCAACATGTCATTATCAATTTGAACCTACTACAATTATTTCCAAAGTATCTAAAGGGTGAGACATTAAATTGGTTTCATCATGCACTCCTAGTGGTTCACTACACACATATGATGAGTTAGAAGCAGTCTTTCTCATGCACTACATATAGAAGAAGGGACCTCAAGTCACATATGGGAATTTTCCTTCACTACACTAAGGTGAGACATAAATATTAAATGATTAAATTCTAAGATTCAAATCCTATATACACCATTTGTAATCACCTAAAAGTGGTAATTAGATGTTAAGAGTGTCACTTGAGTTGGACTATTCCTAGATTAGACCTAGACTTATTCTAGAGCCTTAGACACACTTTTCCATCCATTATACAAACCATATACACCTAGTCAACCAAAACACAGTCTTAGGATAAATTTCCTAGATCCCAAACCATTTTTTCTAATAGATTTCCAAGTGGACATCAATACAACATTTAGAACACAACAACCACATAGCACTAGTGTCCCCAACTAGGTGTTACTATCCTTAGTCCTAAATATATTGAATAGATAATTTTTTAAATGTGTGAACTTCCTAGGGTCAGTCTAATCACATTTTATTATATGCACAAGCTATTGATCTTTATAAATATAAGTCTAATTGACCTTTATTTACTAGATGCAAAATAGATGCAAAAGCCTATTCAAACCAAAAACAAATTGATCAAAATTAAGGTATTTGATCCCTATTCTTACCTACTTATGTATACTACCATCTACATCATCCTTAAGCATAGTTTTTAAATATTTCAAAGCTCAATTGCATTCAAGGCATCCAATACCACTCTCATTCTAGCATTCAGTTGCACTTGCATCAAGCCCTAGGTAGGATATCTACATCAAGTTTGATCCCTCTTCAAAGTATTGGGTATGTAGATAAATCTCTTCATAGTGGGGTGTTGAGGATATCCAGCCTATCCTACTAATAAATACATAATTATTATTCATACCATACTCTTAAGTGTACTAGGGTTTGCATATTAAATCATGTTTTCTAGGCACAACACAGAGCTCTAGATTTCATGTGTGCATGAATCGGACATAAAAACATAGGTATAGGTGCTCTCAAAAAATAATAATAGTCCTAAAAAGGGGACACTATCACCACTTTGAGGACACTATAGTAACATGGCACTAGTATACAGATGTGGTGCTATGATCTAGTGAGCAAACAAATTATAGAATCCTAGTGATGACACTTATAACTATATAGAACCTAGGTTGTAAAACCCAAATCATCCATGAAATTCACTTGCTAGATAAGCTTATATTTAAGCCTATTTATAACTATTTTTAGAAATTCAAAATAATTCAAAATCCAAAACAAATTGGTACTTAATCATTACATATTATTTGACTAATTTAGATATCTCATCCCTTTAATATAAACATAGGATTTACATAGTTAAACCTTAAAAGGTTAAATCATTTGGTGAACCTGTCTTAATTAAAATATTACTTCAAACTCTAGTTTGCATTAATCTAAATTTTTGTGCAATAAATTAAGGTTGAATACTTCTAATTTTCTATTTTTTTAGGCAACCTATATAATTAATTCAATTTCATATTAAGGTTTAAATTTATTTGAATATAATTTAAATTTGTTTTAAAGAAACCCTAGACTCAAAAAATCCTAACCCTAAACACACTTAGGGTTTGTATCCTTTTCTATTTATACTCATATTTTATTTACAAAACTCAAATTTCATATTCATATATCTTCTAATTCATATAATCATGATCATAATGATAGAATAAATCAATCACTTTTGTTGCAAAGTCTAATACTTTCATTTACATGCTTATTCCCTTTAATTCAAAATGAACTCAAAAAAGACATAAACATGTTTATAGATTATGTTTTATATTAATTATAATATATGTCATATCTCATATCATGTTATCTTTCTCTTATATGGAATTCAATTAACAATAAAAAACATACACACATAGAGGATTTAGCACATAAGCTAACAATTATGTTTCAGGCTTCAATGTCATATCTTATACAAAGAAAAGAATCTCCTTCTCCTTCTCATCTCCATTAGGGTGCTAGATACTTTCCCTCTAACCAATTACATTCTATAATTCCTCCATGATATGAATCAATCTATAATATTTTCATTGATCCCCCTACTCATCCTATTCACACCTCTTCCCTATAGGGTGTGTGCCTACATGTTCAAACAAAAATAGCTAGGGTTTGCACTTGTGAAACTTTATGTGATAAACTTATCAATATGATCAAGATAATTATAGGTTTACAAGATCAAATTAAATTCCTACATGAAAATATTAAAACATTAGAAAAATAATTTACAAGATAAAAGCCTCTAGGGAACAATAGTGTAAATCATGTTTATATATCTTTAAATAATCAGTTTATGGAAAACAATGTTACATATCAAAACACAAAATCATAAAAAAGTACATCTATAACTAGTGATTCAAAAACCATTCAAAGGTCAAGTGAGATTTCAAGTGAGACACTAAGGGAAATTATTAAAGATAAGTTGATCAACCCACCTCTTCTACACCCAATGAGGAAATCCAAATATTTTTGTGCATGTCATAGAATTCATGGGCATCACACATATTCTTGTTTAGAAGTAAAAAGGAAAATTCAATAGATAATAGATACATATGACTCACATAGTTACACATCATCCACACAACATACATTGGAACATATATCAATTCAAAAAGGGTAAAATTTAGAAATAATACAAAAATAGTTACTAAAGCATAACTCAAAACAACACAAGTTCAAAAATCATAATTAGAACAAGAAACGATATAGAAATCACAAATAAATAAATCAAATCTAGCTCTCCAAAATGAGGCTAAACATTCAATATGTTATGAGTTTGGTCAAAATTACCTATAATAGTATGATTATCATGGTCAAGGTTTGGGCAAACAGGCCCAAGGCATCACTCATATTATTCAAGTAGTTGATAATATTATTCAACAACGTTTGGGGTTTATTAAACATCTTAAGGCACATTAGTCACAGATACAATTTATCAAGGCAAAACATCTAGATACATAAGACATGTTACAAAAAAATCAAGATATTAAGTTACAAAGTCAAAATCATGGTATACAAATAATCATTATTGAAAAAGGATTTCTAGCTAAAGAGCCTCCAAAACACCATATGTCTATAGTAAGAATAGTTTCAAAGGGAAAAATTAGAATCAATATGCCAAAGCATAATTCAGAAAGGTCAACTCGACTGTATGAGGTAGTTCTGTCTAGCATTCCAAGTTATTATGATTCCAATGTTGAATAATACTCAGATTCCTACTACAAAAACATTCAACTACAACATATAAATCTCACTACATGAGATATTGCTATTCCTATTTCCATCACAGGCCATAGTGATAATGAGTCTCCCATAAGACTCAGTGGTTAGTATGGTTCCTACCCTTATACATACTTCCTTCTCTCTCTTATTCCTTGTACAAAATTTATTTTCATTTGCTTGTACATAGTTTGTATCCAAAAAATAAAAAAATAATATAATATGTCAAAATAAAAAGACATTCAAATATTAATCAAAAACACAAAATTACAGATTCTATGCATTGTTATGTTTACGTTCTTACTACTTTCCAAATATTACATATTGCTATCTATCTTGGTATAGTTAGTTTTATCATACATATATGCTTCACTTGTTCTTTTTGAGTGCTTGTATATTACATAAAGGAATCTGGTCCAATACACTAAACTAGTTTTGCTATCATCTACCCACTGTGGACATATACACTAATCTAGGTTTATTCATTTAATACATCTACCCACTCTAGGTCATCTTATCCACAATTGTTACTACTAGGTTCTATCTTTACATACTATACATTCTAGTTTATGCATTAATACATCTTGATATTGATCATTATTATTCATTACTCAATTTTTTTTACTATCACTAATTAAACTCACTATATATGCATCCTAGAATTTACATAGATTTGTACTACACAGTTATACATGCTTTCATTTTTATTTATCCTAGCTTGGACTTGATTGTATTTCATATGTGTATTCCATCTTAGAGGGCATTTGAATATGACATTTTTATTTAGCTCTATTCCACATCTCCATTTATATGCCTTGGACATGTGCCCATGTCCCTAGTGTGTTCTTTTCCTACTTCTATATGTGGACATTTGAACATATCTTTCTATGTGGATCTAATCCAAATTACTTGTTTTTTGGATATGTGTACATTTAAAAATGCCCTTATATGTATTCATTCTCAAATTTAGTGAGATGTGCCTGTGTCCCTTATATTATGTCCCCTTGACCTAATTTTATGTACCTCATGTGCTTGTATGTATGCTTCCTTGTATGTTTTTTCACCATGACACTTGCATTTGCTTGTCATATGCACACCATTTTTTGATGCCATGAGGGATATCATGCATCTACCATTCCTACTTGGGTGTCATGATGGACATTATGCCCCATCACCCTAGGTATTTACTCGTATTTTCTACTATACACTTTGATTACATCTATCTTGAAACCCTTGTGCAATGCTAAATTATAACATACATCTATTTATTTTGGGATACTTTTACATTCTAATGTTATGTTTGTACATTGTATTGTAATATCATGCACATGATCTAGCTAGCACATTTTGTAGAAATACTTCTTTTGAGGATTGTTCTTACATAGGTTTCATAACTACCCTCAAAAGATGGGGCATTCACAGGGGTTTGCCACAGAGATCAGGTTCTTACTTTGTTATTCACATATAAATTTTAGAACACGTGCTCAATTTTATTAATTAAACATAGGGTAGACACAAAAAAATAGAGACTCATAAGTTAGTTCAAATCACCTAAATTTTAGACCAGTTAGAAATTAGCACCTAGATTGGGACACTAGTTCAACAGGGTGATATTGTCCACTATATGGCACTACTATCCAAGAGCCCCAAATTTAGGATAGTCTATATTAGCTAGACTAGTATATTAGGTACCATACAAATTTACACAAATATAGTCATTGGTTTGATAGTTATGTTTAGATTTTACTCAGATTCATTCATTATAGCTTAGATTCATACTAGTTGCTTAAATTTTGGGGCATCATGCATGGCACAATCACTCTCATATTCATTTTAGTTATATAGATTTAGTTATTAAATACTCAATTTAGATTCAATATACTCATATACTAGATTAGGGGCATGTGCATGGCACAAAGTTTCTATATACTAAGATAGACATAGATTGATAAGATGGAATGTCAAAATCCATGTCATTTTATACACTATATACACTTTCTATCACATTCCAGGTTATCACTAGATTCATGACTTAATCCATCTATCGTGGTTGGCATTCTTGAGTGGCCTAGAGATGCCTAATATACCTAAGTGACCATAAAGCTGACATACATAATTATATTTACTTAGTTAAATACTTTAAGCACTTTTCATATTTTATTTAAATATTCATCTACTTTACATGGGTGCTCAATGATGGATTCATGGCCTACTTGAGTTATTCAACCAACCATATGAGAGGGTTAGACACACTTACAGTCTTATCCAATTTATTCATAAATTAGGATCCATTGAGCAGGGGTGAGCAATGATGGATTCAAAATTGGATTGAGTTCTTGAGCCACCCACATGAGGATTGAGTTAGCCATCAGCTTAGTCTAAACTATTTAATGATATGTTAACTATGTACACTCAGACACACAATTTCTCACTAGGTTTATGTATTAGTTTGCATACCCAACTAGGTGTATTCTTTCTTTTAATCTCTCTTTGCTCAGCTTTATTTAGTTACTTTATTTCATCATAGTCTTTTACTTTTGATCATCTCTTAATTAAAGACTAATTTTTACATGTTTCATTATAGGTCATTGCTTTGGATCATATTTCACAGTCACAAACTTAGATTCACATACCTAGAATTAGTTACACAAGCTTCATTTCCAAGGTAAGTACAGGTACGCTCATTTTTCCTTTATACTAGTAATTTTTATTTGTTATATTTCTAGCATAATTAGAGGGTAAATGTAATCACCTAAAAGTGGTAATTGGATGCTAAGAGTGTCACTTGAGTTGGCATGTTCCTATCTTATCCCTAGACCTATTATATAGCCTTAAACACACTTTTCTAGCCATTGTGAAAACCATAGACACCTATAGTTAGTTAAAACATAGCCTTAGAATATATTTCCTAGATCTTAACCCAATTTTTCCAATAGTGTACTAGGTGGATAGTAGCACCACATTTGGGACACTACAACCACATGGTGCTAGTGTCCCTAACTAGGTGTTACTATCCTTAGACCGAACTCTCCTAAATAGATACTTTTTCAAATGTGTTCCCCTCCTAAGGTTGGCCTAAGCACATTTTCTTATCTACACAAGCTACTAATCTCTATAAATTTAAGTCTAAATGACCTCTATTCACTATATGGAAAATAGATGCAAAAGCTTATTCAAACCAAAGACAAGTTGAGAAAAATTAAGGTATTTAATCCTTATTCTACCCTACTTATACATACTATCATTTAAAACATCCCTAATCCTAGTTTTTAAATATTTCAAAGCTCAAGCACATTCAAGGCATACAATTCCACTCTCATTTTAGCATTTACTTGCACTTGCATCAATCACTGGGTGGAAGAACTACATCAGGCCTGATCCCTCTTTAGAGTATTGGTATGTAGGAAACTTTCTTTACAACAAGGTATTAAGGATGTCTAGCCTATCCTAATAACAAACACATAATTATTTCTCATGTCATCCTTGCAAGGAGGATTAGGGTTTACACATTAAATCATGTTTTATAAACATAACATAAAGATTTATATTTTGTACATGTAATAATAGGACTTAAAAACATATGTGTAAGTTCTCTCATAAAATAAGAATAGTATTATAAATGGGTCACTAACACCACTTTAAGGACACTACAATAACAAGGTGTTATTTTCCAAATGGGGTGCTACTATATAATAAGCAAAAAAATCTAGAATCTTGTTGATGACACTTAGAACTGTCTAAAACCTAGTTTTTAGAGCCCATATCATTTGTGTTAGTCACTTTCTAAATAATTTTCTATTTAATCCTATTTATTTCTATTTTTATAAATTCAAAAGAAGTTAAAATCCATAAAAAATCATTATTTAACTATTTCATATTATTTTACTGATTTAGACGTCTCAACCTTCTAATCTAAATATAAGCTTTACATAGTATAACCCTAAAAGGTTAAATCACTAGCTGATTTACTAGCTGATAGATTTAGAGGTATAATACATTTTTTCTAGAGGCATCATCTTCCATCTCAAATATAAATTACTATATGATACATCTAAATCATTTTATCATCTATGTAACATGGCTATGAAATTAGAGAAAGAGTTGGGACTAATTGAGACACATTCAGAGGCATATTTAGATGTAGATTTCCTAGAGCCACAGTCATCTAATATGGTATAGGAACCTACCCCACTTATAATTAATTAACAATTGGAACAAAAACAACCAATCAAGATACTGGACAATGGCAAAGAGTTGTGATCATAGGAATCCAAGAATAGAAGTTAGTATATTGTTAGTTCAAGCAATAAAAACTCCAATAAACACACTAACACTTACACTCCTAGCCTAGATACTATGGATATCTTAGTAAAAAAATGCTAAATGAAAGCACAACAAAAATATAAAATACTATAACTCTTTTACCTTCTTTGGGAGCTTCCAATGCTTTGTTGAGTGGCTTACTCAACGTGTGCTTCAAGAAGTCTTTGGAAATGGAGGTTGTGTAGCTCCTTCTCTCTTTGTCACCATGGCTTTGATGTGGCTTATGATTTCTTGGCTTAATATTTTGGAATTATAGCACTATTATAAAGCTTTTCTATCCAAATTAGCATTATAACTTTGGCTTATGAGATCTTATGTCATTTGTGCATAATAACTTTGTACCAAAATAGATTATGGATTCAATAATCAAGGCCTTATATTTATAGCCTTAGGAATTTAACTCTCACCCAAGGTGAGTTAGGGTTGAGTTAAGGCTTAGAATGGGTTCAAACTAAACCTAGGTGAGTCAAATCTAACTCTAGTTGAGTTAATAGTTGTTAAGTAATTATGATTTGTAATTACTAGGCATGGCTCTCTAAAATATATATTTTAAGATAATTTCAAAGAGCTTGACAAATCATAAAGGCAATAATGAAAGGCTAGGATATTTTGAATTTTTTAATTTCCTTTTTTAGATATTCATTAATTTCAAATGGATAATTCAACTAGGCATTTAATCTAGTTTATCTTGTTAATTGATTTTGATTATCCATTTAGCATTTCCAAGATTTTATTTAAGTGTCCAAGTGCCCCACTTAATAGTTCCATAGGCCAAATTGATATTTGTGATGCCATAATGTGTTTATGAATGAATCCATGAGAAGTTATTGTTGCATACTATAAAATACCCCAATAAGGATGTCTCAACATGATCTAAGCTTTGATGAATGATGCATAATCAAATTTAGGATTTTCAATGATTCTTAAGATTAATTAGAAATGGTTGGTAGGAATTGGTCTAAAATTTGGTCAAAATCTAGTTGTGGCCAATTTTAGTGTCTATAGTTTGCCAATGTTTGGGAAGGTGTTGCAAGTTGGAGGCATAGTAACATCTTTTCAAAGAATGAAAAGGTCATGTATTCCTACTTCTTCAATGGTAATGGATGAACTGTATATTCCCCCTCGAGGGAGAGATTGGAAAATGGGTTAATGATTGGTCCCTCAAAAGGAGGAAACGATGGGATGAAAAAGAGAAAAGGGGTGGAAGAGACTAATTTTTCCATAGGAAATTATAATCAGTGGTATATGGAGCTACCTCAGGTGGGTAGATAAACAAGATGATTTACCCAAAGGTGGTTATAATCATCAGTAAAGTTAGGATCAAAAATTTAATGATTTTCCTAAATACAGTTATAATCATTGAAAAAAATATTAGGGTAAAAAGAAAATTAGTTTCCTAAAGGTGGTTATAATCATGAAATATAAAATGATGATTTTATCATAGGTGGATAGAATCATTATAGGATAAAAACATGCCCCAGTTGGGTAGATAGAGATAATGGTCTGCCCAAAGGTAGTTATAAACATTATCATAATGAATACTTGTCTTAGTTGTGTAGAAGAAAGATAATGATTTGTCTAAAGGTAGTTATAATCATTATCCTCTAAATAAATTGAAACTCCACGATTTTCCCATAGGTAGTTATAATCATTAGCTCTATAGGTGGGATGATACATAATGATTTTCTCCAAAAGGTAATTAGAATCATTAGTAGCACAAGTGGGATGAGGTATAATTATTTTCCCAAAGGTGGTTATAATCATTGACAAAATGATGGGAGTATGGTGGAAAAGTGGTATAAAGGAGAAAGATTAATTTGGGAAATGTACTAGTATGAAGATGTATGTCCTAACTATAAAGGATTAAAATTCTTTCATAATTTAATTACTCTATATTTGGAATGATTTGGGTAGATCAAGAGTTTTTTAGGTGTCAAGGAGATATATTATGGTTGCATTGCTCATAAGACTTCTTGAGATAAGTTTAACTACAACACATAATGGTAAACATCATGATAAGACACCATGATAACTTAATCAAAATATGTATAAGGACTAACATGAAATATAATAAATAATTGAAAACAATGCACCAATTATAAAAACCATGATGACAATGTTGACATATTAATATGGATGGATTCAATAATAATGTGTAAGGAATCACCCAATAAATGCACATATACAAAATCAAGGCACAACAAGAAAGCAAACAAATAGGCAAATAATCAAAAAAACAAAAGACCAAAAAAAAAGAACAAAATAAAACAAAGGGAAGAAAATGAAACAAAAATAAATAATGGGTAATCATAATGTGAGTATAACCAATACGACACAAACAAGATGATGAGCATTGCCCCTAGTGAATAAGAGACAACAAAACAAATAAAAAAAATGAGGGAGAATAAAATAAAAGGAAGGGGGTGGTTGAGATGACTCTAGATGTACTATGCAAGTGGAATCTACCTATATAGTTCCATGGACATAACATCCAAAAAAAACTTTAGGCAAAATGTAATTCTCCCAAGAAATGGGATAGAACAAAATGATGAGAATAAAACATGATTGGTGTTGTAAAAGAATATGAGAATGATCTCATAACATTATGAGAGCATGGGATGTTAGACCAGTAAGGATGGGGAAAACTAAATGACAAATGGTTGCTTGTGAATTAGTTAGGGATCCTAGAATCCTTAAAGCAAAGAAGTGTTCAAGTTGGAATATTTTTGGATTTTCTAGATCTATTTACAAATATTTTTGGAATTTTTGAGGTATCTCAAATTGATTGAGAATGACAAGATACTAAATGTTCCAAGCTCATAAAATTGAGAGAGTGTGTAAAAGGGTGATTGAATTAATCTCAATGGGAATCAGGCATTGCCTACATAGTCCCAAGATGGGACCTCAAGTCACTGTAGTTCCACCTTACAGTGAAGGAATCTAATGAGGTAGCAACAAATTCATAAACTAGGCAAAGTAGGAAAATGGCACAATATAGCATAAGCATGGTAAGGTGGTACCTCAAATCATGAAAAATTTATTGTTTCTAATTTTCCCATAGGCAGTTATAATTAGGAAACAACGGCATAGGTTAATGATACTAAGTTGCCCATAGGTGGTTATAATTAGTAATACGATGGTTGGAACTCTAATTTTCTCAAAGGAAATTATAATTAGTAGTAATTAAATTTAATGAAATAAAAAATGAATAATGCAACTAAAAAACCACTATCATACTGCTCCAAAATACATACTCTATCTAGAATTCTAAATCAACTACTAAAAATTGATTGAAATCTTCTTATTGAAAGTGCTTGTAGAACTAATTGAATGGAACCAAGGTCAAAGGGGCTTGGGTTGGGAGGGTTAAAAAAATGTGATCAATAAGAAATGTATGGTATAACAAGGAATAATGTTGATATTATGGTACAATGGAAATGGGTCTCATAGATAATATACTAGGTCTCTCAAACGATGTAACACTTGAGGTGTATAATGTTCATCAACTCATCAAGTTCATCCCCATTGGAAGTAGTGAGTTTGTATGCTCTGTCACCATAGTTTTTAATAATGATTTATGGGCCTATCTATTTGTGTTTGAACTTGACTTTATGTTTCTTCTCATTCATGGTATTCTTTTGGTTTTTTTTGAGAAAAATATCACCAAGTTTGAATTCTATGTGTTTGACCTATCGATTATAGTGTCTACAAAGTTGGTTCTAGTATGTTTGTATTTTATTTATTGTGGCCTTGCATTTATCATCAAGTAACTTAATTTATTGTAGGAGAGATACTTAATAATATGCATCATCTAGAACATGTTTTAGTAAAATGTGCAAAGAAGATAACTCGACCTCAATGGGAAGAATGGCCTCAATGTCATAAACTAGGGAATATGGAGTGGCTCTGGTTGGGGTATAGTAATTGGTGTGGTATTATTAGATGTCATGGGATATTTTGAGGTTCCAATTATGGAAAACATCATTTATAATATTTTTAAATAGTTTGATAATGGTTTTTTTGGATGCTTCTGCTTGGCTATTACCTTGTGGGTAGTATGTTGTAGAAAAATGTTGAGTAATATTGCACTTGACACACAATGATTTGGCATCCTTGTTCTTACCATTATTAGATATAATGTTAGATGGGATACCATAATGGTAGATAATATGGTTAAATATTAATTTGTAAATTTTCTTTCCAATCACATAAGTGAGGGGTATGGCTTCAACCCACTTAGTGAAATATTCAGTAGCGGTAAGGATGTGTTTATGGCCATCAGATGAGGTTAGGTTAATCTTCCCAATGAGATAAAGGCCCCAAGTAATAAATTTTCATGGTGTAATAATTGGTTTTAGTGTCTTAGTTAGGACATGAATTAGATTGGCATGCCTTTGACATTTGTTGCACTTTTTAACATACACAGTTGCATCTAAATCCATAGTTAGCCAATAATACCTAGTACATAGGAACTTTTTAGCTAGGACATCCCTGCTTGGGTGGGATCCACATAATCCTTCATGAACTTCCCATAACACTAATGTTTATTTTTATAAATTTAAATAATGAATCATGGTTATATCAAAGCTATAGTGGTAAAGGGTTGGTCCAAGTAAGGTATAGCATGAGGCTTGGTGAGTAAAGGCATTGATTTGTTTGTGGGATAGGTCTGGCAGCATAATTTGGCCATGAAGGTAGGTAAAAAGGTTTGAATACCATATAAATATATGACCAAAAATATCATAGATAATTGTGGTGGTTGAAGGTTCATGAGCTGGTGATAGAAGATTTTCAATGAGGAATTGTTATTCTTTTACCATGTTTGGATTATGGATCAAAGAGCTAATGGTGGCTATAGCATTCATTTTTCTATTACTATCCTTTGGTATGTGTTCAAATTAAACATCAGCAATCTAATTTCTAAGAGTATCAATCATGGCCTTGTATGGCACTAGCTTGTCATCCTTGGTCGGAAAGTAGTCTATAACCTGATTGATGATTAACTAAAAATCAACATAAACTTTGAGATGTTGAATGTTCCATTTTAATTCTTATTGAATCCTTAAAACAATTGATTCATATTCAGCCATGTTGTTAGTACAAGTAAAACTAATATGGAATTATTTAGGGATAACATCTCCTTGTGGTGTAATAAATAATAGGCCTGCCCCTGATCTATGTGTTGTGAATGATCCATCAAAATAAAACTTCCAATACTACTCCTCAAGAGGTATTTCAATTATCATCATAATGTACTTGTATGGGAATTAGAATGTTAGAAGTTTTATATCTTCAAGGTTGGCTTTATCAAGTTGATCTGTAAGTACTTATCCCTTAATGGAAATCTGGTTGATGTATTATATCTCAAACTTATTGAGAAACATGATCCATTTGGCCATATAGCCTTGTAAATCTATTTTGGATAGTAGATACTTGAGAAAATATAATTTATAAATAACCATAGTCTTGTTGTTTAACATTTAATGTCATAATTTCTAAGCTGCAAAGACCATATCTAAACATGGATTTTTTAATGGGCATATAATTGTGCTCATATGCAACCAGTGTATGGCTTAGATAGTATGCAAAACATGTTCTTTCCCATTATCATCATGTTAAGCTATAAGTGCCCCTAGGGATTTTTTATGGTGGAGAGATACAATAAGAATGACTTTCCTGGCATAGGTGGAAATATGATAGGTGGATTGGTAAGATAGTCTTTGATGTGTTGAAAAGATTTATGGCATTCATCATCCCAGTGAAATGTGATACTTTTCTTTAACAAGTGTGTAAATGGATGGAATTTGTTGGACAAATAAAAAATGAAGTGTCTGATAGACTAAATCTTGCCTTAAAAATTATATAACTACTTCAAATTGGAAGGTGGTGGCATCTTGGTAATGGTTTGTACTTTAGTTGGATTGACTTCAATGCCTCAATTAGACACAATAAATCCTAGAAATTTACCTAAAATAACTCCAATAACAAACTTCTTAAGATTGATTTTTACCTTTTATTCATGCAGTCTCTCAAATATTCTCCTTAGTGTTGTTGGATGATTGGCCCTGATCTTTGATTTTCCCCATATGTCATCAACATAGTCTTCAATAATGTCATACATCATATCATGAAATATGATGGTCATGGCTCTTTGGTAGACCAAATGGAATAACCTAATAATAAAACATTCCCCATGGCATGGTGAAAATTATTATATGTTATTCTTCTATAATAATCCTAATCTAGTTGTATCCTGAGAATCCATCCATCAGTGAAAGCATTTTGTACCCAATTGTGGAGTTGAGAATCATGTCAATGTTTGGCAAAGGAAAGTCATCCTTGGGATATGCCTTGTTTATATCTTTGAAATAAGTATAGATTTTGATTCCTTATAGATTCTTACTAACTAGAAAAACATTTGAGATCTACTCTAAATAGTCGATCAATCAAATACATCTCATTTCTAAGAGTTTTTCCAACTCTTTCTTTACTAATACAGCAATACAAGGATACATTTTATGTAATTTTTATTTTATGAGTTTGACATTAGGATGTAAAATAAGGTGGTGTAAATCCAAGAGGGTCCAAATTTGTCATGTCAAAATATGCCCAAGAAAATATGTCAAAAAATTCCCTCAATAGGGCTGTAAAGATGTCACATTCCTCCTCAGTGAGGGATGAGACTAATTTGATCCATTTTAGATCATCTGGAGTCCCTATGTTAACTTTCAGAGTGTCCTACACAAGAAGAGTCAAACCATCCTTTAGAATGGTTATAAATGATTGGAATTGGCCTATAGTGATAAAGTCTTCTATGTGGACTGGCTCTTCAAGTTACCCTATGTAAGATGAATCAAAATCTCCCAATGGTAAGTATGGCCATGTGACAAACATTAGTGGAAACTCTTGAGTTATTTGGTCAAAGTCATGTTGTTCTTCTGAACTAAACTTATACCCATAGGCAAGTTCATAATTGGTGGTCTATTTATGTTTGGGTAAAGGTGAACACCCCCATCTAATAGCATCTGAAACAAGTTTTCACTACTAGACTATTCTTTCTCTTTAATTTTACACAAGTCCAAAAGTGTCTTAAAGAGGTTTTCACTTTGGGACCTCAATGTTTTATTTAATTGTTTGCATCTAAGTTGGCTCACCCATTCTCTAAAATAGACTTTAGGGTCCAATATGATTGATAACCCTTGTTTATGGTCTCCCAATGGAACATTATCTCTTTGACCTATAAAATTGCAAAAGGCTTCATTATTTTCAAACTCATCTACCAATACTATGGATTCTTATTGGTCTTAAGCTATAAGTTGAGGATGATATAAAGGAAGTGGATTGTGGTGAATAGTTGGTCTAAGAGTACAAATGGCATGAGTGTTAAATAGATTGGTATTGGTTAGGGCTTTTTAAGGGCTATGATTAGACTCTGCTTCATTACCAGCATTGTCATCACTAGTTATTGGTGTTGGAACACATTCAAGATACATGGGGTCATCCCTAAGAAGTTTAAATTTGAGACCATAGGTTCCTTTGTATCGAGTCATAGCTATTGGATTAAGAATTCCCTACTAATTTGGCCCAATTCCTCTGCCTTCATAGGCATGATTCTCCATGATCCTATTAAAAATGTGGTATTTGGTATTGTTATAACAATCAGTCAAGTTGTCATTATATAACCAAGATTCATCATCTACAAGTGGGTCCTATTCTTGGCCAGTGGCCTGTGTAAAAATGATAGGTGTTAGACTATATAATTTTTCTTTTCCTTTTGTTTCCATTTCATGCAAGGTGGATTGGATTTAGGTCTTCTATAGGACTTGATATTCTAAGGAATCTTGGAAATGTGGAATGTATCATGGGTCAAATATTCTCCTAGGCCATTATCTATGATGGTAAAGTGATTGGACATTTTAGGAGGTGGTATGTGGGAAGATGAATCAAGGGTATCTAGGTCAATGAAATTTCCCTCTAAAAAATCAATAAGTATTTATTTCCCCTTATAATTTTCAGGAATCAGATTCAATCCAAAATGGTTGGTATAGCTTTCATACTTAACCTCCAAATGTTTACAATGTTCGTAGGGCTATAAATCTTCATGAATAGTGACTTTCATACCATAATCAGAGAACTTGAGACACTGGTGCAATGTTGAATGGATTTCACAAATCTCATGTATCTAATGTTTACCCAAAATAAAATTGTATGAAAAATCAAGGTCTAACACATGGCATAGTGTATCATGGGTCAAAGGCCCAATGATAAATAACAAGCTGATGGTGCCTTTTGATTCTCACTCTTCATTGTCGTAGGCTTTGACTTTGATATTTTCTAGTTGGAGATTAGTTTTGTGGTATCTGAGATGACTAATGATCTTTAGAGACATAATATTTAGGCCTGATCCATTATTTAAGAGGATATGCTTCACTTTGTGTCATATGATGACAACTTTGATGTATAATGGATTTTGATGAAGAGGGATTGAAGGATAAATGATGTCCTAGGGATATATGTCTAACCAAAGCTTGAAATTTATCTAGGGTTACATCATTTGGAACTTGGGATTGGCCAAGGAACTATGTTAAGATGTTCTTGTAGATGGTAGATGTATGCAACAAATCCAATATGGAAATTTGTGTGGGCATCTTTTGTAGTTGTTCCATAATATCAAACATCTTGTCCTTCACAATGGTATATGGCTTGTTCTTAGCCAAAATGGTAGGTTAGATGGCTGTAGTGGCATATGGTTGTAGCCTAAAATGGTAATCTTTGACAATCAAGTTATGATGGCATAATCAAGATTAGATACAAGACCGTTATTGCTAGTAAATGATGGTGGAGGGGGATAAAATAAGATAAGTCTCAATTATTGGTGCGCTTGCATATGGTCATGAGGAAATGATGAGTTATCAGTATAAGGTCTAAAAGTAGTAGTCCCTTCCTTTTGATGTGTTTGTATGCTATCCTATGTCAAGGAAGGATCACCAGCATAGGTTGGTTGATTGGATTTAGCTAGCAATAGTCCTGTTCGATTGGTATTTGGTCTTGGATTGATGTAAATGGTATAAATTCTACCTCCTATAATATGGCCTATAACCTTGTTATATTCATGTGAAATGAAGTGGTAGTTTTTTTATTGTTGGCATCATTATGGCCTTGTTTATGTCCATTTGGTTAATGTTGTTGTTATTGTTGGTATTATTATTATTGTCTTAGATGTTGATACTACTACTACTACTACTATTTTAGCCTTTGTTATTTTAGGTTATTTTTATTGGTATGTTATGGAAAAGGATTTTTATAAATACCTAGGTTTTGATTGGATGTAGAAGATCCATTATCCAATGTTATCTCCTTATTTTCTAACATATTTTGAATAAGACATATGATTTACACAAAATTATGAAAATTATATCCATTAACCTAATGGTATTCACTAAATTCATTTTTTCTATACTAATATGGGTAAGGGATGCATTAAGGATAGTTATTTGGTATAGGCCAACTAATCAAATTTCCAGTGGCTAACTTGTGAAACATGGCTTTAATAAGATCTTTAATGTTACTAAAGACTTGATGAGTAGGCATAGTTCTCCTTGGAGGATGAGGGACTTGAAAAGGCAAAGGTAACTGCATTTGTTGAGATAATCTAGGATACTATGAAGGTTGCACTTGTGAAATTGGTTGTTGGTGAGGAGTAATTTTCAATTGCAGTGTAAGATGACCAAATGGTGTTTACAGCATTTGGACATATCATGACTTGATTACTCTATTCCCAATAACATTCTTTTTATAGTTAAACTACTTAGATTTTTCATAATTATTGGGTTGGGCTAGTGCTAACACTTGCACTTGGGCTTGGTTTTGATTCTTAATTTTGGCCATTTCCTTGGTTTTTATTCTAATTTTGGTTTGAAAAGGTAATATTGATAATACCTTTGTTAATAAGGACATTTTTTATTAATAATCCTTTGTTGATGATTTCCTTGACAAGATATCTCATTATACAAATTTTTGGTAAACAAAATGGCTAATTACTTGTCTAGTAAGTTATGGGTAAAATGGATAGCAAGTGCTTTCCATCACTATAAATATCCTTTAAAACTTTCACCAACCTTCTATTTGTCTTGAGTCAAATCTACCAATGAAATCTCATGTTCAATATTGTAGGAGAAATGCTACATAAACTTGTCTAAAAGATCATAAAAATTAGATATTGAGTTCTTCAACAATTTTAGGAACCAGTCCAAAGATTTTCTTGTTAGACTCTGAGGAAACAATAGTAGGAGGTATATTTCACTATAAGCCATAGGCTAGTGAGCAACAAAGAATTTGGTTAAATAAGCTTTGGCATCTCCTTTACCCTTGTATTCTTCAAACTTTGGTGGTTCATACCTTGGAGGAAATGGTATTTACAAAGACTCCATGTTTAATAGGAACACACATCATCTAACTTAAACTTATTGGTCTATTTCCCAGCTTAGATGGTGGAAATTATATCCTTCATCTACTGCAGTTCTTGTGCTAAAAAATTAGATGGAACATTGACCTGAGGTGGAGGTTGTGTGGTCAAAAGTGGGTTAATTTTTATTGGGTTATAGTAGAGGCATGGTTTGTTGTGTAATGTTGGTTTGGATAGGGAATTGACTAGGAATATGCATACACAAATTAGGATGAATTTTCTAAAAGTACATGCATTATGGTGTAATATTCTAGTTTGGGTTCAGTATGTAGGCATAGTGTTGGGGGAATTGTGGTTGAGATGGAAGGATATGGCTCTAGGTGAAGTACTATGCCTATTAAGGTTGAATAGGGACTTCTTGCCAACTATTCAAACTTGGTTGGATAAGAGGAAATTGTTATGAAACAAGGCCCTATCATTGAATTTATGGCATGTTTGGAATAAAAGGCAATTATTTCCTAGTTGGTACTTGTTGAATAGTAGTACTTCTTGGTTTCATAAACACTTTTTGTGAATTAGATTCTTGTTGAGCATTTAGAATTTATCGCTAACAAATATACATAGATGGTTGATTAGATAAAATTTATGATGGTAAAGATATGTTGGTCTATAATTGAAGAGGTATACTTATCACTGCCTAATGAGTTGGAACATTGGTTACCCCCTATTGAGATAGAGGAATGTTCTGCCTCTATTGTATTGGTATACTATATTATTCCTGTCATTATGTAATGCTAGTCATCACCTATTGTGGTGGAGTAATATTCATCATGTTTTGTTGAGGCAAGGTAGTGGTTTGTGCTTGACTTCTTAATCC
Source organism: Torreya grandis (assembly GCA_037957365.1). Classification (NCBI taxonomy): domain Eukaryota; kingdom Viridiplantae; phylum Streptophyta; class Pinopsida; order Cupressales; family Taxaceae; genus Torreya; species Torreya grandis. The sequence continues at coordinate 1,197,675 of JARHVA010001970.1, read as the reverse complement.
TTATGGTTGTGTTTTTGATGAAGTACCTAGTTACATATTAGAGGTAGTGTGATGTGGTTGGGAGGTAGAACTTCCTACCCCTTGATGTTGTAACCCACTCATGGTGTTAACTAAATTAACTTGTTGTGGACTAATTATTTGTGAAGTTAAACCACTTTGGCCTAGATTAGATGACACTTACTTGATATATATTATGTTTGGCACATTTGTTTGTGTAAAATTAAACACTTATTTGATAGTTGAGGCATTGAACATGTCTCTAATTGAAGTTATTTAAATAAATGGGTCTATACCTAAATTTTATTGGCCTTTCAATTCCATTAAGACTCATGTTAAAGGAGCTAGCTCGATAAGTGGAGCATTTGACATGTTCATGTTATTAAAATTGCATGCTAAGTTTAAATATGTCTGATATGTTGTCTACATCTATATAAAATAGTCCTCCATGAGTCCATTTCCTGTGACAAGCATATATGTATATTGGTATGGCATCAACACTAGAGATTGAGGATTTTTAGGAGAGGCTTGTTCATTGTCTTGATTGTAAGGTATATTATAAGGCACTCTAACTAGACTTGGAAAAATTTTATGGGGGAAGTCTACTAGAAATTTGGCCCCTACCTCTATGGATCTAATTAAAATTTCATCCTTTTTTTTAAGAAAGTTATGAACAAACAAATAGGGATCATATGTTGATGTCATCGTAACGTAGTTCAGTTGTTATTAAACTTGGTCTATAACTAATGATATGCTAGCTAAGTACTATATTATTTATTCTTGATCCTATTCTGAGTATGGAGGTGTGTTGACCAAATAGTGAGCTAAAGGATCTTGGATTTATTCCCCCAATTGAGTATTATAAGGTGGATAAGTATTTGTCTCACAAACTACATCATCACCATAGGGGTCTTGAATAAAGTTGTCTTGTGAGACCACATTATCATATCTTGGATTGTATATGCATCCACTATGAGTATAATGAGACATTCAAATCAATGATGAATGATTTGAGACAAAGTCTTAGATTTATATAAATGCTTAAAAAATAATTTACAAAGGACAAATGGTTCAAACTTGGTCTACTTGGTATAAAAGTGTAGATGTATCTCCAAAAGGTCTATGCTAACACTTGGTACAAAATAATCTAATGTCAGATGTCTAACGTCAAATGTCTTACACAAAAATTTCAAGTGGATGAACTAAAACTAGAATGCCAAACTCTAGGTTTAAAGTGTTTCAAACAATTCTAATCTAAGAAAAATAAAAGTTGTTAGGTCTTTTGGAAAAACAAGGCACAAAAGCTAGGCTCAAAACAAGCATATGCTAGGTCTTTTGGAAAAGGCACAAAATATAGACTTTAAACAAAAAGAGGTATGAGATTTAATCTAAAAAATCTAAAACACTTTGTCATAAACTAGGCATTTAGAATTAGACATGAACTTGGTCAATTGTTATAAGGAATGAAACTCTAGGCATATAGAGATATGTTATTTCTCCCAAATCTAGGCACAAACAATAGTTTTTTAAATTGAATAAAGAATTATCCTAAGTTACATAACCCAAAAATAAAGATCAATGTATAGGATAAAATTACACAAGCATAGGTAGAAATAAATCAGTTTTTGAATTTAAAATTTTCAAGGCTAATTAAAAACTCAACTTAGAAAACTAGGCTCTTTAAACAAAAAATAAACTAGACAAGAACAGACAACATAATGGCACTACGTAAAGATCCCAACTTTGGTTTCAAAAAGTTTAAACTTTAGACATAATGCAAATAGGTCTATGAAATTATTTAAGTAGTGTAACAATGTTATCATGTTATAAAGATATGATCAATGGTTTGTTTCAAGACTCAAAGGAAAAAAAGGTTTGAAATGAATTAGGTAGCATAACATTACCCAATCAAGTGACACACAGACAAAGGTTGATAAAAATACTAAGGAAAAGGTATTGTGTTAAATGGGTGGTGTAACGCCTCCTCAAATAAAATAGTGATGTATGAACAAGACTCATTTAGATGTGGCAAGATAAACAAATAGATATGTTGTTATGCCCTTAACCATTAGTGTGTCTATGGATATGTGTGTTTGACTTGTGGCTTACTTACCTCTTTTATTTACTTGTTACATTTCTCTATGTTCTTAGATAGGTCAGCCTATGGAATAACCTTGGCTAAGTAGACTATATATAGGAGGTAGTGTTTAGTCTTTAATCATCATGTGAAGTATTCTGATATTACTATATTATTGTGGAGGTTGGTCCCTCAAAGTGGCTTTGCTATATTATCCATTATTTTGTTTTGTTGTCGATTTTCATTGTGTAATCTCTCATATTTTCTTATTTTATGCAATATAAAATCATTATGTGTGAATATCTAAGTAATTTCATTACAAGTGGTATCAAATCTTTGATTTGGACAAGTTTCCTAAAGCATTTTTTTTGGATCTAGTGAGGTGTGGCTTCTAGGATCAGTGAAAACAAAAAAACATAACTTGCAATCTGGGAAGAATTAATTTTTTCTGTCAGCACAGTATTGCTCAAAATGCTTTTTTTTTTTAAATATTTAGAAAAAAAAAAGTCTGGAAAAAAAATTTTCCCTTGTACACTTGTAGTCATTGGATTCATCTCAGTGAGATGATCACAATGGTATATTTTATCAGTATGCTTTTTTGGTACCAAAAATTTTACTTTAGTGCATAAAGGTAATCATTGGATTCATCTTAACAAGGTGATCACAATGATACCATTTCTTGGTACACTTTTTTTTGGTTCAAAACCCTATTAAGGCTTGTTTATGGTAAGTCCTTCAACTTGGGGAAAAAAAGGGGCACCAGAAACTCCTAAGACTCCTACCGATGACATGGAATCTAAAACTTTAGATTTGATGATTTATCATCTTCAAGAGGACATAAAAAACTTGGTGAGGCATGATGACTTTATTATAGTTCAAGATGATGTTTTAGGGCTGTGCAGAGAGATTAATGGAGTTCACATTGAATTGCAGTATATCACTACGTAATTGGCTTCCCTCACATCTTAGTTTTAGCCTAATAACCCTCCACTTCAGCATTTAAATCCTCCTCTCAACAACTCCCATGCTGGTATGAAACTGATGTTGCCAAAAGTGTACATGCATAAGTTTGATGGTCATGATCCTCTCACTTGGATTAACCAAATTGAGAATTTATTTGAGTTGCATCAAACCCCTTGTTCTCAAAGGGTGATGGTGGTGTCCCTGTATATGGAACTTGATCAGTTCATTTGGTATCATTAGTTATGTGCTCAAAAGAAAATTAATGGTGCTCCTATTACATGTACTATTTTTACTAAGGATTTGATATCTCATTATCAGAACAATGTCTCTAAGAACTATTTCAGCCAATTAGCCAAGCTATAGCAAATAGGACCTATGAAGGATTATATTCATCAATTTTAGAATCTCTCTTTACATGTGGCAAATATCACTGAGATAAATTTGATGGATCTATTTTTGGGTGGCCTCAAAGATAACATCCAGTATGAGGTTTGAATATTTAGCCCAACATTTATATCAAAAGTTGTCCCTAAGTCATGGATGATAGAAGAAAAAGAGATGGTCAAAAGGAAAACTCTCACTAATGGTCATGATCACAACTTTCCAAAACCATCATTTCCATAGCCTACCAAATTAACACAATGACAAATTGAGGAGAAGTGAGCCAAAGGGTTGTGTTATGGTTATGACAACAAATGGAGCAAAGACCATCATTGTGTTGAAAATAAGTTATTTTACATTGAAGGTGTCAATGATGATGAAGATAATGTAGAAGTACATGATGCGGATGCAAAAGTTCCTAAGGAGGAATCTAAAGACTCTCAGCCTACTATTTCATACCATACCCTGTCAGGGATTAGTACTCCCCAAACTCTTAAGGTGATGGGTTTCCTTAAAAAATAGAAGGTCATTATATTCATTGATTCTAGGAGCACACACAACTTCATCCATAGTAAGTTGGCTGATCATTTGAACCATTTCATTTATCCAACTCCAAAATTTTAGGTTATGATTGTAGATGGTGGTATTTTTAACTGTTCAAGAAAATGTCATAGTATTAAGTTGGCCATGGGAGACTGCTTATTGGATTTTCCTATGTTTGTTATTCTAATAATGCAGATGATATTGTTCTGGGAGTCCAATGGCTCACCACTTTGGGTACTATTGAGATGAATTTTCAAGAATGATTCATGCATTTTCATTCTAAAGAAAGGACATTTGAGCTAACAGGATTAAAGGCTAAATCTCCCCAACTTGTTATCTCTCATCAAATGACAAAGATTCTCCATAAGGGTGCTGAGGGATTTGTAGCTCACTTGTTTTCTATGGAAGTACAGCCAACTCATCCATCTCCACCTCTTGATATACAACAAATAATTGATATTCATTCCATTATTTTTGGAGACATGCCAAAAGGACTTCCACCTAACCGCATGCATGATCATGCTATCACACTTATTCCTGATAGTACACCACCCAAAATTAGGCCATATAGGTATCCTTATGACCCAAAAAATGAAATTGAAAGTATGGTACGAGAAATATTGGATGCAAAAATCATTCATCATAGCCAAAGTGAATACTCTTCACCAATTGTCATGGTGAGAAAGAAAGATGACACTTGGATGATGTGCCATGACTATAGAGAACTCAACAAGTACACTATCAAAGATAAGTTTCTAATTCCTATGATTGATTATTTGATAGATGAATTGAATGGTGCTCTTTATTTTACCAAGTTAGATCTATGTTTTGGGTATCATCAAATCAGGATCCATGATGAAGACATACCCAAAACTACTTTCAGGACTCATGAGGGCCATTATGAGTTTTTGGTTATGCATTTTGGCCTAACAAATGCACCATATACTTTTTAGAGTTTAATGAATACTATTTTTAAGCCATTTTTGAGGAAATTTTTTATGGTTTCTTTGATGATATCCTCATTTATAGTAAAAATTAGGTAGACCATTTGCAACATGTGAAATAGGTACTCTCCATTTTAGATCAAAATCAATTATATGCCAAACCTTCCAAATGTAATTTTGGGGCTGGTGAGGTTGAATATTTGGGTCATTTGGTGTCTTATGAAGGATTGAAAGTGGATCCTAAAAAAATCCAAGTAATGGTGAACTGGCCAATTATTAAGACACTCAAGCAACTTTAGGGATTTTTGGGCCTTATTAGTTACTATCACAGATTTGTCAAAAATTATGGTAGTATTGTAGCCCCACTTACCTCTTTGTTAAATAAAGACTCCTTTTAGTGGATTGATGTAGCTACCTGATCATTTAAATAATTGAAATTGGCTATGTGCACTACTCTAGTATTGGCCACTCCTGATTTTTCTAAGACTTTTGTGGTTGAATATGATGCATCTAGGTATGGTATGGGTGTTGTACTCATACAAGAATGCATACCACTGGAATTTGAAAGTCATCAACTCAAGGGTAAAAATAATCACAAGCCCATCTATGAGAAGGAAATGATGGCCATTTTTCATGTTGTCAAACAATGGAAACCTTATATGATGGGTCTTCACTTTTAGGTAAAAATTGATCATGATAGTCTTAAATATTTTTTATAATAAAGGTTGTCATCTAAAGAATAATAGAAATAGGTAACTAAGATGCTAGGCTATTATTTTGAAATAGTATACAAAAAATTCAAGGACAATGTGGTGGTAGATGCACTATCTAGAAAAGATGAATCAATTAAGGCATTGATATGTGCCATAACCATTTTGTAGGCAGATTGGTTAGAGGAAGTACGATCAGAATGGGAACATGATAGTACTACTCATGATTTGATTCAAAATATTTAGTAAGGTTTAAATGGATTTAAAAAATTCACATGAAAAGGTAATGCATTATGGTACAAAAATAGAGTTTACCTATGTAAGAATTCTCTTCTTAAACAAAAAATCCTTCAAGAACTTCATCCAACTCCAATTGGGGGTCATTCAGGATTTTTGAAAACCTATCATAGGATCAAGCAAGATTTTTTTTGTGAAGGTCTCAAGGGGGATGTCCAAAAATATGTGGCTAAATGTATGATCTATCAATAAAACAAAGGTGAAACCATCAAACTCCAAGTCTTTTACAACCTTTATCTATCCCTAGCCAGCTTTGGGAAGAGGTATCTATGGATTTCATTACAGGGTTACCAAGATCTGATGGTCAAAATTTTATCATGGTTTGTTTATATCATCTTATTAAGTATGCTCATTTTTGTTCATTATTCCAACCATTTATTTCTAGTATAATAGCTTCTACTTTTCTCAATATAGTTCAAAAACTACATGGGACCCCTAATATAATTTTTAGTGATAGAGATCCCATTTTTACTAGTAATTTTTAGACTAAGTTATTTGCATGTTTAGGCACTCAATTGGCTCATAGTTCATTCTATCATCCTCAATATGATGGACAAACTGAGGTAGTCAACAAATGTCTATAAGTATATTTTTGTTGTTTTGTTTTTGATAAACAAGATAAATGGGTTCATTGGCTTCCACTTGTTGAATGGTGGTATAATACTTCTATTCATAGTTCTTATAAAATTTCTCCTTTTGTGTCACTATATGGATACCACCCTCTATCCATCACTTCAACCTTGAGGGTCCATCCTAAGTTTCATGTAGTTGAAGAACATATTCACCATCAACAGGAGGTCCTTGAAAGTTTGCATGAAAATTTAGCTATGGCCCAGAATCGCATGAAGCAACAAGAAGATCAACATAGAATTGAGAGGCATTTTGACATTGGTGATTGGGTCTTTGTTCACTTATAACAATACAAACATATGTCATTGAAGTAATAAAAAATGATAATAAGTTGTTCCCTAATTATTATGGGATTTATCAGATCTTGTAGAAAATTGGCATTGTAGCCTACAAGTTAGATTTTCCTTCATCCACTCACATACATCCAGTATTTCATGTAACATGCCTGAAGAAAGTAATTGGACATAGAGTTACCATTCAAATATAATTACTAGAATTGGATGAGGAAGGTAGAGTTTTTCTTAATCCTGAGGTGATCCTTCAACGGCACACCAAGAAACTATGTTCTAGAGCAATTACAGAATACCTGATCAAATGAAAGAATCTACCATGTGAAGATGCCACTTGGGAGGATGAAGCATTTGTGCAATAGTATCTAGAGTTTCCAAAATATTAAAGACAACATTGTTTTGAATGTGAAGGGCTTGTTATGCCCTTAACCATTAATGTGTCTAGGGATATGTGTGGCCAACTTGTGGCTTACATACCTCTTTTATTTACTTGTTATATTTCTCTATGTTCTTAGATAGGTCAGCCTATAAAATAACCTTGGATAAGTAGACTATATATAGGAGGTATTGGTTAGTCTTCAATCATCATGTGAAATTTTTTTCTATTAGTCCATTGTTGTGGAGGTTTCCCCCTCGAAGTGGCTTTGTTATATTATCCAATATACTATTATGTTGTCAATTATCAATATGTAATCTCTCATATTTTCTTATTCTATGCAATATAAAATCATTCTGTGTGTGAATATCTAAGTAATTTCATTACATATTTTGACTCAATACCATTCAATAAAAAGGATAAAAATACACAAACACCTAAGTGTAACATCATAAATCCTAAACTTGATAAGGTTGCATAGTACTATCAAATTCCATCAATATACTCACTCTTGGGAGGATTTTAAGTGTTAATCCAAAAATAAAAGCATGTGAAAAGTAGGGTTTTTAGGCCCCTCTTCTCCAAAAATTTTGTACTATGACATGGAACTTTGAGCTACTTGCCCTACATCAATAGTATGTCTACAATAAGTGGGGTTGTTCTAAATTATCAATTTTCACATGTTTCTATATGGTCCCAAGTATGGATAACATTAGAGATACAATCACATCAATTGGATCCATGTCAACTAGATTGTTATGAAAATGTATTATCCTTTTCACAACCACTACATTTGTTTCTTATTCAGTGTAGTGTGATGTTTGTGTTACCCCTATGGTCCAAGATGGAGTACCACTAACAGAGCTTATTTTAACCACTCAAAACAAGTATCCTAATAGGTCACCCTCAATTTATATACTCCACCATAGAGTGGGGTTGAAATGATACCAAGAGATGAATTCTCAAGTCAACGCTTCCCTATATAACCCATAAGGAGATGATGAAATCCTGCTCACAAGCCAAAATACATAAAAAATAAAGACAACTGAAAATATTTTAGGGTCACATTTAGATCACCCAAACCATATGGATTTGAGGAGGACCTTAATAACATTCTTTTTATGCTTCTAGACTAAATCAACTGAGACAAAGAATGAGCACTTTTTTCACCTGAGTTCCCTAAAGGGAATGGGGGAGAGCATACACACATCAATTATTTTGATAAAATAAACAACTTTCAACAAATAAGAAAAAAAATTAAACTCTTAAGAGTGTGTATCTAGTGTAAGAGTTTATTTTAATCACCAAAATGAAATGTGTTATGAGATTTGATCCCCTTGGCATTAGTTGAAAAACTTGCAAAAACCTCAAAAATAACTAAAGCATAAAAATAACTAAGTTTATTTTAGGCACCAAAAAAAATGTGAAAGATTTAACCACTTTCAAACTTATATTTTTCCACCTTAGGACCTAAAAATGTTAGAGGATTTTTGCCTACTTAGAATCCCAAAATGGAATGAGAAAATAAAATTTTAGATTTTGCTCTCAGGTTTCTCTATTTTTCTATCTCAGAGATCGACATCAATCCATGCAAGGTTCAATGTCGGTCTATAGGGATCAACATCAGTCAATCCAAAGGGATCAAAATCAATTGACACAAATAGATGTGATTTTCCTACAAAATATGGTTGTTCATATAAATATGGTTATCAAGATGAGCATAAAACCAACAAATAACACTAGATCCTATAGGTAAATAGTTAGTCAAATAATATTTAGGCTCTTAGACATTAAAAAAAAACCAAAAAACATAAGAAAAACTTATTAATCATGTTTCCAGCATGCACTATTCTTCACATAGGGATTGATGTTAGTTTTTGGTATACTGACATCAGTTTTGATAGGACCGATGTCAGTTTTGGTAGGATTGATATTAGTCTTTATGTAAACTGTGTGTTGTTAAAAAAATAGAATTATGTGAAAAAAAAATTTAAAACTCAAATTTTGAATATTCTTAAACATTCATTAGCAAAAATAAAGGTTGTATATTAGTTTCCTTGCTTGTATTGGATGATGCATAGGGTCCCACTAGGCATGCCATTTAAGATCATAGGAATCCAAGAAGGGAGGTTAGTATAATGTTAGTTCAAGAAATTAAAACTCCAATAAACACACTAACACTTGCACTCCTAGCATAGATACTAGGGAAACATTAGTAACAAAATCATAAATGAAATCACAACAAAAACATAAAAGACTATAACTTTTTTACCTTCCTTGGGAGCTCCCAATGCTTTATTGAGTGGCTTGCTTGACTTGTGCTTTAATAAGTCATTGGCAATGGAGGTTGTGTAGCTCCTCTCCTTGGCACCATGGATTTGATGTGGCATGTGATTGATTGGCTTAATATTTTAGCATTATAACACTATTTCAAATCTTGTATCTCTCCAAATTAGCATTATAACTTTAACTTATGAGAGCTTTGAAGTCATTTATGCATAATAAATTTACACCAAAATAGATTATGGATTCAATAGGTAAGACCTTGTATTTATATCCTTAGGAATTAAACTCTCACCCAAGGTGAGTTAGGGTTGAGTTAAGGATTAGAATGGGTTAAAAATAAATATAGGTGAGTCAAATCTAACTCCAATTGAGTTAATAATTGTCAAGTAATTAGGCTTTGTAATTACTAAGCATTGATCTCCAAAATAGATATTTTAGGATATTTTCAAAGAGCTTGACAACTCATAAAGACAATGATGAAAGGCTAGGATATTTTGAATTTTTGAATTTCCTTTTTTATATATTCATTAATTTCAAATGGATAATTCAACTAGGCATTTAATCTTATTTAGCTTGTTAATTTATTTTGATTATCCTTTTATCATTTCTAAGATTTGATTTAAGTATGTAAGTTCCCCACTTAATACGTCCACAGAAAAAATTGATAGTTATAATGTTACAAAGTGTTTAGGAATGAATTTATGAGAGTTTATTATTACATATGATAGAATACCCCAATTAGGGATATCTCAACATAATTTTGAGATTTGATGAATGATGCGCAAGCAAATTTGGGACATTCAATGATTCTTAGGGTTAATTTTTAATAGTTGGTAGGAATAGATCTTAAGTCTAATTGAAATATAGTTGTGGCCAATTTTAGTTGTCTACAAGATCCACTTCACATGACATATCCTATTACAAGTCAAACACAAGCTACTAGCAGAGGGGCTATATGGTTTTTAGATGAAGATAGGCCTCATGATATCCTGCTTATATTATTAGATAAATAGATGATCACACTTCCTTCTAATCATCACCATCCAACATAACATCTACAAAATATAAAAAATAAACCATATTTTAATTTTCCTCAGATAAATAGACATTCAAACAATAACTATTATGCACCGTATGATCGTAATGACTAGTATGTTGATAGAGGCATTATAGCATTTACATAGGGGACATCAAGATCTTAGTCTCCACACTCTCCTAGATCACACTCATTTACAACTAAGTTATCATAGGATGTTCCTTTTAAATATTCATTGGTTACTCATCATACGATCCATGTGGTTCGTAGGACACATAATTATGAGAGATATTATGCACCAAAGAGTCAGTAGAGATGGAAACTAGTTCATAAATATCCACCTACTTATAATAGTTTGCTATAAAAATGGAAATTAACTCAATCACTAGTTATAGTTCAACAACCAATTAATATATTTGGTAGAGATCATAGAAATAAGAGAAAATTTCAACAACTTATTAAGATATTTGGTAGTGATCACATAAATCAGAACAAAATTCAATATTTGATTCAAATATTTGGAAAAAATCAAAAAACTAAAGTATAGTTCAATAGTTGATTAAGATATTTGGCAAATATCAAAAAAATGAGATCATAGTTTAACAACCAATTAAGATATTTGGTAGAGATCACATAAATTAAAACATAGTTCAATAGTCAATTAAGATATTTGATAGACATCATAGAGATCATAGCATAGTTTCAATATGACAGTCAATTAGGCTATTTGATATAGAGTTTACACATTTAGCTACTAGCAATGTTCCATAAGTAGTATCAATTTTTGATTTTATTTAAGTGCTGATATAGCATGATCATTATGGTCAGTTTTTCATTGTGCCATTTGGGTTTAGATAGTGCATGTCACAGTTACATGATCCACACTCAAATATCTTACAATACTCCTATATCACCTATAATAATAACTAACATTATTAATCCAATAAACATATCTAATTAAACATTTATAAGCACATAAACAACTAATTACCATTACTAAGAAAAATAACGTATTTACATATCAATATATAAACAATGAATATAATCAAACATATATGTAAATACACAATCCCATTAATCAATATGCCAATATACATGATACCCATGTAACAAACAAATACATATAAATCCATACACACACACACACACACACACACACACACATACATAATTTTAGTACAATGATACAAGTCGTTCCTTAATCGAAGCTTGGTTACTAAGACCAACCCCCTCACTATCTAATACATTTATACTAGAACTAGATGTTCCACCATCCCCTAGATCTGGTCTGAGACTGATGTCTCTACCCTCTATCTCATAACATTGATACCTCAGTCCAAAAATATATATTCTCTCATTATATATGTATATATTCATCCAATATCATATTACCTTCCCCACCCAAAACATTGAATGTGGGCATAGTTCATCTCTATAACTCTACATGTGCTTCATCCCTATTGGTAGTTACTCATCTATAAGTCACAAATGTAATGTCTGCTAGATCAAATATGGTGGCATGAATGTCAAAAACATATGTGGTTATCTCCACTAATTCATTATCCATGGTATCATCAAGGATATTCCATGCCAATACTTAGATTTTAGACTCAATGGTAGTCTCCCAATACTTGTCATCCCCTAGACCCACACATACCAACATAATACATCAGATTCCTACACAAGTAAATAAGTAACAAAATATAATAAAAATGTATATATATGATAATATCCTACCCTTTACTACCCTAATGGTCTCAACATCCACTGCATCCTCCATGATAACCCCACCTCTTAGAGATAATGGTACATGTTGATCATTTTTACCCCAGGCCAAAATAGGCTAACCCCTTATAGTTAGAATCTTGTATAGGGGCTTTTTTAATGTTTTAGGGCATGTTTTAGCTCATTTTATGTCATTTCATATGCCATTATAGTTTTTTTCATAGTCTAGTTCAATCTTTATGCCATTTGGTGTCTTAGGGGTCATTTTTGAATCATATATGCAAGTGGTAGATTTTCATGGTGCTGAGCAGTTGCAAGAACAAGTTTAGAAAAGCCTAAGTTTACACTTAGGAAATATATCAACTTTTGGCTAAGTGTTGGGACATTTTTTTTTTTGGATAAATTATTCCACACAAATCCCACAATAAAAATACAAGACATTTCTTTTGGAGAAATTGTTTCGGTCTATTTTGGCTAAGTATTGGATTTTTTTGGGAAATTTTTCTCGAAGGTGAAAGACTAAGGACAAATCTTTTAGGAAAATTGTCTGAGACAATATTTCTAAAGACCCATTCTTTCAAACAAAATGTCTAAAGTAAAATATCCTTATCAAAATCCCTAAGTCATTTCTTTCAAACATTTTATCTAATATAAAAGGCCCAAAGGCATTATTCTTTTAAAGAAAGTGTCTGAGATAAATTATCTAAGATAAAATGTTTGAGACAATATGTCAATGTAAATCTCCAATGGAATTGAATGTTTATAGAGAATTTGTTTATCCAAGTCTTCAAAATTGATCCAATCAAGATCCCATAATGTTCATAAGATCACAAGAACATAGACTAGATTGGCACAATCTTGGAAACTCATCAAGACCTCAAAAGATTGAATCAAAATGACTTGGGAAACTAGAGAGACTAGACCATCATCAAGACATCATAGAAACCAGACTGAACCAATTTACTTGGGCATTTTATAGATATGCTCAAAAATCCTCACGTGACTATCAAACCATGCGTGATCAAGGTCCTTAGTGTTAAAATCACTCTCTACAAGTTTCATATCTTGATGAACCTTTTATCTCAAGATCTAAGCCTTCAAAGTTTAGCTTTTTGAGTCTAAGGAACTAGGCCATCCTGCATGTCACATGGAAATGAGTTGGATAGCTTGCTTATGCATTTCTTATCTTCATTCAAGAAATTGTGTGAGCCAAAATATTATAGTATCATGGAGTCCTTCATTCCAAGATCATATCCTAAAATTTCCATTTCTACACAATATTTTTAGCTCAAGATATAAGCTTCTAAAGTTAGACCTATAATATAATATGTTTATGATAACATCAAGTTTGAACTCTATAAAGTAACCATTTAGGTTTAAAAGGTCCTTAAAAGGTTCAAAGTTTACTAAGATCTAATGGTCTGCATAAGCTCATATGATGACACTTGATATCCAATGGTTTACACTGAGGTTAAATGAGTCAAAAGGTCCTTGGGTCAAATCCCTTTAAAGATCTATAAGTTGGACAATATTTAATGGTGCAGATCAACTAAGTAGATATCTAATGGTGTGAGATTGACTGACAAGGATGTGGATCCAAGCAAAATCCAATTATCCATATTGCATCGCACATTTTAATCCAACAATGTGAGAGGAGTCAAAAGTTTAAGGAGATCAAGAGGCCATCACGTGGCATGATCATTGAGTTTGATAGATTGACAATAGGATCCTAAGATTAATGCATAATTGACAAGTGGCATGAGCATGTTATTCATGGTAAGAAATCAATGGACTACTTTTGTTCATACCAAGAAGATCAACAGTATAGAAAAGGTCAAAAGGTCAAGATCTGACCGTGGGGATCTATGAGGCCAATGGGAATAAAGATATATAAGAGAATTTTGATTGGTCTAAGTTATTTTTTAATAAACAAAGTCAAGCTAAAGACTAGTTTTTGATAAAATCAAATAAGATTTTATAGGGTCAATCGATCTGCCATTAGAGCTCGATCAAACACCAAAAAGTGGACATAGCCATGAATTCAAGTATAGAAAACATAAAGGGATGCCATTAAATATGAATATAGGCCTCTTGTTTAACATTTTATATCATGCAAGGTTGTTTCTATGACTATGTTCACTATTTTTTAAGAGGATCCGTGTATATGGTGAATCCTTGGTTTTTATAGAGATAAAGTGGGTCTATTTGGACCTATTATAATCAATGTGACAACTATAGGAAAACAAATAATTTGATATTTTATTTCTATCTATAGTGGACCTATGAACATGGGGATGAGCTTGAGCATGATCCATCTTGAATAAAATCTAGCATTTCAAAGGATGCCAAGGAAGCATACATGTAAACCTCAACAGTTACATCTTCAAGACTAACTACATGAAAGGGATCCTTCTCTCCACTTTTATATGCCATGGTGAACTAGTCAAGAGTAGTTAACACTAGGATAAATCTCTAATAGATTGATATGATTATTTTAACTACATTGATGTCAAGACCTGGATCTAAACAACTTGATCCTACCATTACAACCATCAAGAAGCATCAAGGAAGGAATAATGTAACTATGTAACGACTTAAATTGACCCGCATCAATCAAAAGGTCTAAATGAGCATAATTTATATAATTAATGGTAACTTTGATTCAAATGGATTTGTGCTCTTTGATTCCTCTTTGAGTTCCAGATTCTCTCTCTTTGAATGCCCTTTCTTCTATAAATATAGCCTTTAAGCTATTGATTGTCATCCCTCAGGCTAGTATAACTATACTCTACCAAAATTTATATTATACACCTCTTGGAGTAATGAATAGAGTATTTTTTTAGTTTTTTACTAGTTTATTCTTAGTGTGTGTATTTGTTTGATATTTAAAAGTGGTTATCATCTTCCCTTTGTAGTTCCAAGTTTAACCTAAGTGCTAATAAACTTTTTTGTAGATCATCTAGAGTGTCTTAAGTTTGATGTCTCAGGTGTAGAGCAGATAATTTATTGTAAGTTCTTTCAATCAATCATTACCCTCATCAACCTCTAGCCTAATTCCATCAAACTAACCTTTAGGTGAAACACTGTTTCTTGGAAATCATTGTAGACATTTCATTAGTTCTATTCCTAGTCTATTAGTTTGCTAAAGAGTTCAATCTTGAGAGTGGATCCTTAAACATTCGATACATCACCTCCCTTAGAGTAGCTTATATTCATGCATTATCTAAATCTTTTCCCCATAAGTAATTAATCATTATAGATAAGATAATTTCAAGATACATTTAGGGAGCTATCCCTTGAATCTAAAGGCTCATTTCCAATATAGGTACACCCACATACCTAAAAATGTTCCCATGTTGCCCAACTATGGAAGATGCTTAAACACCCTCTTCTAGGGTGCAATATTTGGTGATAGTAGTACCCATTTATGCTAGACCCACCATGATTTATAGGAATATGTCACTCCTATGTCATCCACATCTAGTATATCCAACATTGGATCTCACTCTAATAATGGAATTAGAGCTAGCTCCATCATCGATGGTCTGGGCCTACTCCTTATCCTCACTAGATCTCAATAACTCCTCACCCACACCCATGGTTCTAGTGGAGCATCTTGAGCCACACCAAACTATCATGTCACTCACTCATACTAAAATATCTCTAACACATTAACCTAATGGTCATGAAACCAACAGCTCACTCAAACTCATCTTAGTTGAACACCATCCTCAAGCCACCCCTCAAAGTCCTATATGTTCTCCAAATAATATCTTTGATCATCAACCTATCTATCACTTATCGACAACACATCATTCTCCTATTAGGTATATGAACCATACCAATCCTTCTCTTTAAAAACATTCTATGGGTGAGCTGGATCCTCTTGTAGAAACACCTCTATTAAAGCTACTATAATATGCTCATTATCTTAATAGTGAAATAATGTTGAAGATCCAATGCCACCCATGCAAAAAACCTAAGTGAAGCAATATAGATATCAACACAAGTGGGCCATCATAGTGTGAATCCACAAGTATATGGTCTTGTGCTCCTCTATATCCTACACTATACCATGCATCCTATAGGAAAATG
The DNA here is from genome assembly GCA_037957365.1 of Torreya grandis. Taxonomy (NCBI): domain Eukaryota; kingdom Viridiplantae; phylum Streptophyta; class Pinopsida; order Cupressales; family Taxaceae; genus Torreya; species Torreya grandis. The sequence goes on along the minus strand of JARHVA010001970.1, from coordinate 1,181,325 downwards.
ACACCTGATTTAACCTTTTAGGGTTTTACCATGTAAATCATATGTTATATTTAAGGGGTTGAGATGTATAAATCTATTAAATAAACATTTAATAATTAAGTACTAATTTTTTGTGATTTTGACCTTATTTGACTTTCTAAAAATAGCAATAAATAGGGATAAATAGATACTTATCTAAAAATTGATTGTAACAAATGATCTAGGTTCTAAAGTTGAGATCTAGGTAGTAGTTTATGTCATCAACAAGCTTTTGTCATTCATCTGATCACTAGATAATATCATCTAGTTTGGATAGTAGTGCCATCTATGAGTAGTGTCGTCAATGTTGCACTAAAGTCCCCTTTATAAGAATGTTCCTATTTTTAAGGAGCACCTACACCTATGTTTGTATGTCTTGTTCCTATGTGACCAAAACTTAGAGCTCTATGGTATGCCTAAAAAACATTATTTTATGTGTAAATCCTAATCTCCTTGTAAATATATAATGAATAATAATTTTGTGTGTTAGTAGGATGGATTGGGCATCCTCAACACCTTAATGTGTAGAGAGTTTCCTACATACCAATACTCCAAAGAGAGTTCAATCTCGATGTAGTTATCCCACCTAGTGCTTTATGTATGTACAAGTGAATGGTAGAATGAAAGTGGCCTTGGATGCCTTGAATGTGATTGAGCTTTGAAATGTTTAAAAATTGGGCTTAGGGATATTTTAGATGATAGTATATAGAGAGTAGGGTAGAATAAGGATAAAATACCATAATTTTTCTGAATTTTATCTTTGGTTTGAATAGATTTTGCATAAATTTGCAATCGAGTTAAAAGAGGTGGATTAGACTTGTATTTATAGGGTTTTTTTGCTTGTGTGGATAAGAAAATGAGCTTAGTAATACCTTAGAAGGGGCACACATTTGAAAAAAAATACATTGGGAAGAGATAGGGCTAAAGACAGTAGCACCTAGTTGGGGACACTATTGATATGTGGCTATAGTGTCCCAAATATGGTGTTAATGTCCTCTTTCTAGACTGTTAAGCAATTTGGATTGGGATCTAAGATGATAGTTTTGGTATTGTGTCTTGATTAGTTGTAGGTGACTATGGTCTATCGAATGACTGGAAAACTAAGTCTAATGTCAAGGATAAGTATATGGCTAGCCTAGGGATGGGTTAACTCAAGCGACACTCTTATCATCTAATTACCACTTTTAGGTGATTACATTTTCCCACCCTTTATGTTAGTAATGCAATAAAGTGAAATAACTAGTATAAAGTAAAAAGAAGCTTACCTAGACTTAACTTGGAAGTGAATCCCATGTAACTGAATTTGAATATGAGAATCTAGGTTTGTGTATGTGAAACATGATCCAAATTAATTCCATGCAATGTAACATGCAAAAAATAGTCCTTACTTAAGAGATGATCAAAAGAAAAAGACTATGCTAAAATGAAATAACTGAGTGAATTTAAGTAAAGAGAGAGGAAAAGAACAAATACACCTCATTGGGTACGTGAACTAATGCATGAACTTAATGACAAATTATTTGTGTGAATGTGCATAGGGATCATATCATTGAATAATTTTAACTAAGTTGATGGCTCACTCAATCCGCATATGGGTGGCTCAATAACTCAATCTAATTTTGACTCCATCATTGCCTACCCCTACTCTATGGATCTGATTTATGGGAATAAATTACATAAGATTGTAAGTGTGTTCAACCCTCTCATGTAGGTGGATCAAGAACTTAAGTAGGCCAAGAATCATCATTTCACCCTGTGTGAAGTAGATGCATCTATAACTATACTGAATAAAGTGCTAAAAGTATCTAACTAAGTAAATATAATTATGTATTTAGATCCATGGCCACTTAGGTATATTAGGTAGCTCTAGACCACTCAGGAATGCCAACCACTACATATGGAGTAATGTATGAATCTAGCGATAACCTAGAATATGATAAAAAAAAGTGAGCAACTTATCTGAAGCTAAGTATATGAAAGTTGTGTGTCAGACACATGCCCCCAATCTAGTATTTGAGTATACTAAATCTAAATCAAGTATGTAATATATGAATCTATGTAATTGAAATGAATGTGGGAGTGATCATATCATACATGATGCCCCTAAATTTGGGAAATTAGTATGAATCTGAGCTAAATTTGAACATAACTACCAAACCTATGATTGTATATATGCAAATCTATATTTTACATGGTGTATTGGTTTCAATTATCTATACTATATTGAAACTAGAGATACTAAATAGTAGTGCCTTGTAGTGGACAATAGTGCCCAGTGTTACTAGTGTCCCAATCTAGGTGCTAATGACTATCTAGTCTAATTTTTCAGTGATATGGACTAAATTTTAAATCTCTATTCTATTTTGTGTCTACCCTAAGTTTGATATATAAAATTGAGCCTATGTATTAAAATGTATCTATAAAAATCAAAATAGGAACCTAATATTTTTTAACAACCTCTGTGAATGCCCCTTCTTTTAAAAGTAGTTGTGAAACCTATGTAAGAACTCCCATCAAAATAAGTAGCTCTAAAAAATGTGTTAGCAGTAGCATGTGCATGATATCCCAATATATTATAAAAACATAACATTAGAATGTAAATGTATCTGAGCATAAGTAGGAAATGTAATATGTATGTTGTAATCTATCATTTCAAAAGGGTGTTAAGATAGATGTAATCAATGTATAAAAATAAAATATGAGTAACTACTAGGGGATGGGTTCTGATGTCCATCAAGGCTCCCAAGAGGAAGGATAGATGCATAGGATCTCTTGTGGCATAAAAAACTAGTGTGTGTGTGTGTAACAAACAAATAAAAGTATCATGGTGTATAATCATACAAGGAAGAAAACATACAAACACATGAGGAACACAAAAGGTAGGACAAGGGGCCATAATACAAGGAACATGGATAGATGTCACTAAATATGACAATGAAGACATACAATGCAGAACCATAGAAAAGGACATGTTCAAATGTTCACATATAAAAGTAGGAAAGATCACACAAAAGGTACATGGGCACATGTCCAAGGCATACAAATAGATAAGTGGCATAAAATCCAAATAATATTTACATATTCAAATGCCCTCAAAGATGGAAGAAGCTTAGGAAACACAATCAAGTCTAATCTAGAAAGTAGAAATGAAAGCATGTATAACTATGTAGTATAAATCTATGTAGATGCTAAGATGTATATATATTAAGGCTAACTAGTGATAGTCAGCAAAAAAATTGAGTAATGAGGAGCAATGATCAATATCAAGATAAATTAATGCATAAATTGGATTTTATATTATCTAAAGATAAAACTTGGTTATAGCAACTATGTAGGATATGCACCCAAGTCGGCAGATGTATCAATGTATAAACCTAGATTGATGTAAATTCCCCCAATAGGTAGATGATATCTAGTTTAGGTTAGTGTAGTGGATCAGAGACCTATCTAGAATCTGCAAGCACTTGATAATAACAAGTGAAGTATATGTGTATGATAAAACCAACTATACTAGGATAACTAGAAATATGCAATATCTAATAATCAGTAAAAATGTAAACATAGTAATGTATAAAATCTATAAAAAAAAATGAAATATTTAAATGTTTTTTATTGACATGTTTTTTTTTTCTAAGTACAAGTTATGTATAAGCAAATGAAAATAAACTATGTACAACGAGTGAGAAAGAGAAAGAAGTATGTACAAGGGTATAAACCATACTAATAAATGAGTCTTGTTAGAGACTCACCATCATCATGGCCTATATCAAATAGGGGAACTATGATCATGTGTGTGGTTTTAAATGGCAACTATGATCCCATGATTTGGTGTGTTATATAATTTGAATTTGAAGTTGCCTGAGTAATGATGATATGATGTTTTAGCATTGACTATGATGCCCTATGAACTTTAGGGGTCTTAGGGACCCATCTTGTAGATGTTAAATGTATAGATGATGTAATTTGCCTATGATGAGAGCCCCTAGACCCCAATATAATTGATCTCGATGTGAACTATGTAGAGGAAGGTCCTCTAGAAGCTATGACATATCTTTGATGCAATGGTCTCTATAGTAATGGTCTCCAAGGGAGATTAAGCATGTGTGTGGATATCATAGAAGTAGACCTAACCTGCTCTAAGGACTCTATTGTACATTGTGATGTATGCCTAGTATTTTTACTCTTTGCTATAACTAATAACCATGTAATATCTGATAATGCAAGAACTGTAACTAGTGTTTATACTAGAAGTATGACTGGAATCTATGTTGAAACTACCTATGGGATGGGAAGAGGATACTCATATGGGACTCCCTCAATATTAACCACCTAATTATCATTTATATACTTTAGGAATCATTGTATTATATATGGGATGGTGTAGAACTACTATAACTATAGCCTTCCCAATAATATGTCATATACACCTACACTAAGCATGAATAGGAACCAAGTGGATATGTGTGCTAGTCCAACCTATAATGGAAGCACAATATCCCTAATATAACTCTAAACATGATCAATAAAACCACTAATTATTTTATCTATGGTAAATATATCCCACTTTGTATAGCTCAAGTGTTGTAAAAATGTCATGGTACACATGCTTATACTTGACCCATTATCAACCATAACACTATGAATAAGATGGTGGTCTATGTATGATCATATGAAGAGTGCATGTAAATATATATCATCATCGAAAATCTCCTACTCTCAAAATGTGATAGGTGGTCTAGCTGATACTATAGTGTGATACATGCCAATAATTTTATATAGTGGATGTGTCTCCTCTGTAATTATGTGGTAGGAATCTAGGCGTGGATGAGCCTAGTATGTATAATGAACACCTGATGTGCCCCCTATCTCATTATCTATAAGCTTTGGGAAAGGATATGAAATTATCTTAAGTGCCTTTTTCGTAGTTTTTTATTTTGGTGCCTCTATAGGTGTGCCCACATTAATAATATTAACCTTGATGAAATATTGTATCTTGTGATTCAGGCTAATGCATTTGTTTATCATGTGGCCTAGTGCCCTATGATACTCACATAATACATTTAAATGATAAATCTTTGGAATATTCCATGTCGTATCAACCTCTTTAATGGGAGGGAGAGATATGACATTTCAATTTGATAGTTGTTATAGAAATTGTGCTAGTGACTCTAGTAGATTAGTGAAGATTTTGAGCTAAGGAGTGGATATAACCAATCTGGGAGAAGGCTCTAAAGCTACGTTGACTATGGCCTTTTGATCACTTTTATTTTCTATGTCCCTTACCTTGTATGGATGTTTATTTTTACTCTTACTAATTGAATCTAATCCATTTGTGTATTTGAGTTTTCCCATTGATAAGAGTTTTACTTATCTTTCCTTGATTGTGTGGCATATATCAGTAAATGTGGAAAAAAATTTGAATAAGATTACTTCATGAAGTGTTAGTAATAGACTCTATTTAAAGATATCTTGAATCTCTTTGTCTACCATGGGGCTATTCAATTTTGATAGGATTATCTTGTATTGTAAGACATAATCGGCTATGGGGTCATTTGAATTACGCTTTATCTCTACCACTTTTTCATATGATATCTTATCACTGATGTTGATAAAGAAGTGTGCTAGGAACATACCTGCTAAAGGATTTATTGTTGTGATAGATTGGTTTGTAAAATCATAGAACCACTATAAATCATAATTTTTGAGAGTGCATGGAAATAGCTTCATAAGAAGCTAATCATGACACACATAATCCAAGCATGTAGCATGAAATTCTTTGAGGCGATGCTCTAGGTCACCCTTTCCATCATATAAGGTGAGATTGGGTTCCAAAAAACTAGATGGCAAAGGAGTTACCACTATGCAATGTGCCAAATATGTATGTAAGAGAATGTTGGATTCTAAGGCATGTAAAGGCTTAGCTACTCCCTGCTCAAGATGTAACACCTTAAATTTTAGATAAATAACTTTCTACATAAGGGATTATACATCTAAAGGAGAATAATTAGCCATAGTGGTGTCACTATCACTGATGGTCAAATAACAAGCTTGGGTTATGCTATCTAAGTTGGTTGAGTGAGCCCCACTGAATGTGTAACAACATTTTTAACTAAAGGGGTTGAAGATTGACTATTAGTGTTCTTATTCATGATTTGTAATATGGCCTATAAAATTTGTGCATGATCATGGGGTTTCTCCTAAATTATATCTATTAATCCCTATAATACCTCATCCTTGTTCATAATTATATCGTTATCATTAAGTGGAGGTAGTGTGTCTTGATCCTCAACATGGACCTAATATGGCTTTTGGTTATATTTTTCATCCTAAGATGCATTTTCATTGAATTCCAAATAATCAGGGTGTGAAGGATTCATATCTAGAGTTGTAATAGGTTCCTTGTCCTTGTTATAGGTTTGGATAGTTAGAATTTGGATATTCTCAATAAGATTATCAACTAGTTTAGCACTTATTCTTAGGGGGAGAGAGAAATTTTTTAGATGACATAAATTAAAATATAGCTACTAAAATTTAATATATGAATTCTAAAAATTAATAGTATTTAAGGAAAATAGGAGAAAAAATGATACAAACCCTAAGAGCATCTAGGGTTAGCATTTTGAAATCTAGTGTTTCTTTTGAAACAATTTAAATTAGATGTAAAATAAATTGAAACACTAATGTAAAATTGATTTTAATTAGCTAGGTTATCAAAATAAATCAAAAAATTAGAATACTTCAACCCTAAATTTATTACACAAAATTTGGATGAATGCAATCTAGGGTTTGAAGCAATTTTCAAAGTAAGATGGGTTCACCAAATAATTTAACCTTTTAGGGTTTAACTATGTAAATCCTATTTTATATTAAAGGATCTGAGGTGCCTAAATTAGTTAAATAAATATGCAATAATTAAGTACTAATTTATTGTGATTTTGACCTTATTTGACTTTATAAAAATAGAAATAAATAGGGATAAATACAGACTTATCTAAAAACTGACTGTCACAAACGATCTAGGTTTTAAAAGTTGAGATCTGGGTAGTAGTCTATGTCATCAAAAGGATTATGTCATTCATCTACTCACTAGACAGTAGTGCCTAGTTTGGATAGTAGTACCATCTATGTGTAGTGTCCTCAATGTGGCATTAATGTCCCCTTTATAAGATTGTTCTTGTTTTTTGAGAGCACCCATACCTATGTCGATATGTCTTATTCTTGCATGACCAAAACTTGGAGCTTTATGTTGTGCCCCGAAAAATTGATTTTATGTGAAATCCATAACCTCCTTGCAAGTATGGAAAAAAAATTTGTGTGTGTTATTAGGATGTATGGGGCATCCTCAACACCTCATTGTGTAGAGAATTGCCTACATACCAATACTCTAAAGAGGGATCAATCTCGATGTGATTCTCCCACCTAGTGTTTGATGTATGTGCAAGTGAATGCTAGAATGAGGGTGGCCTTAGATGCCTTGAATGTGCTTAGGTTTTGAAATGTTTGAAAATTGGGCTTAGGTCTATTTTAGATGGTAGTAAGTAGAAAACAGGGCAGAATAGGGATCAAATACCTTAATTTTTCCCAAATTTGTCTTTGGTTTGAATAGATTTTTCATATATTTTCCATCTAGTGAATAGAGGTGGACTAGACTTGTATTTATAGGGTTGTATTACTTATGCAAATAAAAATGTGAGCTTAGGCTAACCTTTGGAGGGGAATACATTTGAAAAACTATTTGTTATGAAGAGATAGGGATAAGGACAATAGTGCCTAGTTAGGGACACTAGTGTCATGTGTCTATAGTGTCCCAAATATGGTGCTAATATCCTCTTTGTACACTGCTAAGCAATTTGGATTGGGGTCTGAGATGATAGTTTTAAAACTATGTCTTGACTGGTTGTAGGTGACTATGGTCTACTGAATAACTAGAAAAGTAATTTTAATGCTCAAGGATAGGTATATGGATATCCTAGGGATAGGTTAACTCAAGTGACACTCTTAGAATCCAATTACCACTTTTATGTGATTACAACACCCCACTCCCATCCACAATAATGAAGGAAGCTAGTAGCACTACCAAAAACTTATGCAACTATAGAACATTAGTTGTAATAATCAAGTAAAATAATACATCACTACTACTCCCTACCCAATGAGCCCCCATGGGAATTTTTAAAATTTACCTCATGACTTGCTTTATAGCTCAATCTCTAGTGGCCTCTTGTAACACTATCTTATAACTAGTAATGGGCAATATTAGGATCGTATATACATCCTCTAGCATCATAGTAATCTCCTCAGTGGGCAACCAAAATGTATAGGTTTCAACATTCCACATCTTTCACAATGTCATCACCATATGCCTATTCTAGGGCATCAAATATAGTCATGCCACATAGCCCAAACCCACTCTATCAACCAATGCCCTCTTGACATCTATCTAGGGTAATCCCCATAATCATTCCATCATCCATTGACTCTAGAACTCCCTCATTCACACATCTTCTTTCAATATACATCCAAATCTAGAATTAACATCCAAGAATATTAGATAAATATGTACCAACAATCATTAAACATAAATCAAAATCTAAACTAGCAAATTTGGCTTACTAAACACTAGTGTTACATCCTAGATAGTGGTGTCATACCTAGGATAATAGTGCCATGCCCAAGACACTAGTGCCATACCTAGAAAACTAAAACCATATTTATAAACAAGGCCAAAACTTATCAAAAATTCATTAAAAATGATAAAAATGTAATAAATATATCAAAAATAGGGAAAACAATAAATTCCTTATTAGGGTAACCTCATCCTTGGCCTGGATAAGTACCTCTACCTCCTCATATCAGGTCACACTCACTCCTCATCTCCTTAACATGTTTCTAAGCTCAAATAAAACAATCTCTATCAACTCAAATGGTTTAAATTATTTATCAAACCAATCAACCAAACTATTTAAGCTATGTTTTAAAAATTCCACCTACCTAAGGTTGACCTTGCACACCAATTTTGCTAACTAATACCAAACTCTTCCAAACATGATATCTTAATAATCATGGCTATAATTTATGATATGTTTCTTGTGCATGGGACTTGGTCAGGATATCCCTTTATTATAGGTACAAGTCACTGAGAGAGGGGGTTTAATCAGTGAGCCCAGATATTCCAATTTCAATTCTAATTCTTTAAAAATCTCAATCATTCAATACATACATTCATAAGGCATACACATCATTTATATCAATGAACAAGAAATACAATGCAAGATCAAGTATATAATACATGACATATATGGAAAACTCTCTTTGGGAATAAAACCTACTCTCAATCCTATAAATACTTGTACTACTTATCCTATAAGTTATTACAAACCAAAAATTGATCAAGTCCTTTTGACTGAGATTTAGTGAAACACTTGTTCCATAAGGAGCACCTACCCCTAAAATTATCAAGTTCTCCTTACCACCTCTTGGGAAATTCATTTTGACCCAAAACCTTGGTCGGAGACTTTTGACCAAAGGACTCTAGTAAAACACTTGTTTCACAAGGAGTAATTTTTCCTAAGGAAGATCGAGTCCTTTAGACCCTCCTTTGAAAAGAACACCTCCACCTTTGAACTAATGTCTTCAACACCTGATGATGGACCTTTGATTATCACTCTTCACCTTCACTCTTTCATCCAATATCCTTGTTGGCCAAATCACATTACATACTTGAACCAACACACAAAGATCAATTAGGACACATTACATATCCCAACTAACCCCACTCTTCAACTCTTCACTCACACTCAATCTTCAAATCTGTAAGAGCACTATTATGATATCATAAATATTACCTACAGGTAATACACATCATCATAAAACTTATATATCCTTAAAATTATCCAATGGGCACACACAACCTTCACCTTGCCTTCACTCACCATACACACACTCTCAAATATCCTCTAGAGCATACTCACTCATTATGTCTCTTCTGGGCTTATTAGGTCCAATGACCTATGTGATCACCTTCATCACATTGATAAAAAAATCATGTCTAATCCTCTTTTCTCTTTTATGATCCTCACTAATCTATGCCTTATCTTTTAAAGGTTTTCTCCTTCACTTGGCTCCACATTCACATAACTAGAATAAACAGGCCAAATAGGCCTTGTACTTATACCATGCTATTGGTATAACCCATATTAGTTGGAAAATATGCTTACCACACTTGTTCCACATTTTAAATAGGTTTTTATACATGTTACATGTAAGATCCACATGATCCATAGGTTGGTCAATGCCTCATTACCCCCAAACCACCATTAGGTCTTGGTGAGACCTAAAACCATTAAGCCTTCATACTCACACCATGTGAGAATACTTAGACCACTTTAATCATTTACCAATGATTTTAACATATCAAAAATATATCCAATATCCCATTTCTCACTCCCATATGGGTCCATGCCATCTATAACACTAACTCCACACTTGGACCTACCAATTAGGTCTCCTAGCTCTTCAGGTCTTCATACATAAAAAACATAGTCTCAAACTTTTGAACCAAATAATCAAATATTTCATATATAAATATTATTATATATCATGATTTAACCCTTTATAACCTCATGTATACCTCCATGTGTTTTATACACATCAACACATGTTGTAAGCACTCAAAATAACATACATAAAATGACCACTCAAACTAGTCATATACAGTAAAAATATAGTCAAGATATTTTTACTCTCCATATTTAATAAAAGACATATCATGAAAAACAATGCCTTATAATAATCCTTATATACTTATATAACATCTCCATGCTCATTTTATTCTTCAACTCTCCTCAGAACACCTTCAACTTACCTCTGCAAGATGGTCACTCAAACTGCCAGTACATTCAATAGACATAGTCAAATTCTATATTTTTATTCATACAAAATCTATATTTTTAAAACCTAAAATTACCACATATATGATACTTATGGATTATAAAACACTTTACATTATATAATTGATCATGAGACATCCAGATATCATCAACATGAACTCAATTGTCCTTCTCAGGTCACTTGCAGAACATAGTCAAACACATAGTCAACTTTGGAACTCAATATATTTGATTTTAAAAACATTTAGACCTTAAAAATAGGTTAAATATATGATCCATGTATTCCTCTTCAGCTTTTATTTTTATATCACCTTTTAATTCATCTTGGATCAAAAGTTATGGATAAAATATAGAGCACTAGTTTTTACCTTTGCAAAATTTAAATATTTGGTCATAGTTAAACCTCAACCACTTTATTATCATCTCATGCCCTCATTTCTTACATTAAACATGCACTGTTGATATTTATTTAAGTATATTTAACTTTACCTTTCATTTTTCACTATTGGATCTTCATCTTAACTATTTAACTTAATGCGCTCTATCGATTTCATGTACATAGCTTGATCTTTTTATGTGTTAAACATTGGAAACTTTGAAAACATCTCACTTAATACACATAGTTTATATTTATTTTTATGAACACCCACTCACTTATATATATTGGAATAATCTTGGTCTTTATCTTTTCTTGATGTTAAACTTTGAACACTTTTCCTCATCTCATTGCTTTTAGACATCTTGAAACAAACAAACTCTATTGATCCTTTTGTAAAGAGATCGATATTTAAATTTGTTAACCAATGAACACTTTGACTCATTAAACTTAACATGAACCATATATCTTGATCTATATGAACACCCGTGAGCCATTGGATCTCCATTTGGTCCTAATATTTAACTTCATGCATAATAGACTAAGTATGGGGACCATTGCTATCTACCTTGAAGGCTAACTTTGCACAAGTATATATTTTTCCTCAATCCATCTCATGTTATCAAATTTTCACCATATTTTATTCATTCAAAGAGGAAACCATCCATTTATTGATAATCTCCTAAAACTTTCATGCATGTAAGATCTTCCATTACAAAATTACTCACTTGACTCATTCTTGAACTTAGACAAATAACTAAGTTTAGCTCAAATTCATTTTGTGTTGTCGATATTTGATGTGATGAAATGTGGACTATTATATTTGCCTTTGTAAATTGACTAAGTGTTGTAATTTATTGCACTTTTATCTGAGGGACCAACTTTACACCTTAATAACTTTGGTTGCACTTAGTTGCATGATCTAAAACTTAAACTATGTGGTTTCCTCATATAGGAGAATCCATCCATATATTGAGTAGCTCTTGGAACACTCACATGTGTGAGATATTATGTCATCAATATGCTTCCTCAAATTTATCTGTCATAGAGCCAACTATGCCTAGATGAACATAATGAAGAATTGGGTGAATTTCACTCATGCACATAATTTCTCTAATCATCCTTAACCTCTTATAGGACCCTTTTCACATCCTCAAATCACCATACTCATCCATAATCACCTCACTCAATCAAACACTAAAGAACCATGTAAGAACTCTGAGGCACATTTAAGCACACCTTGTCATTGTCATTCTAGCACACATAACACCTCATCAACATCCTTGGTCACCTTGGAGACATAATTGAAAAACCTCCAACAATATCCCCCTTTGTCATTGATGTCAAACACCAATACAAAGCTTATGTTTAAACTAGTCTCTTTCTTTAGGTTCTTTCTCCCCATTTGACATAATGACAAAGTGGGCTAAACTTCTGATCCTAAAGACCTAAAAATACATCAAGGATAAATAATAGGAAGAGACCATCTCTAAGAGATGATACAAACTCCCCTTAACATTTATAAAACCACTTCTCACCTTGACCTTCTCAAGCATGCTCCATGACAACACTCTTCTTTTATCATACATAGCTTCTATGAAACATACATGAACAACAAAAACTGCATGAAAATATTAAGATGGACTCCCCCTAAGTCACCTGATCTTAGGCACCTTTTCTTTGATCATATTTAGACCATTTCCAATAATGATGACTCAACATAATTACCTTCATACCTTCTTTCTCATATCCAAAAACATAGTCCTCTAATCCTAGAATATGACCAATTACAAAGCTCCCCCTTTATTTATGCAAGAGGATTCAATACATTGTAAAAGAAATTGACTTGGCTTGATCAATTCATTATATCAACATACTTGAATTCACATCTGTAGCAAACTTATTAAAATATCCACCATGACTAAAACATCTCACATATGTTCCCCCTCGCATTATGCACAGCTCCTCAAGCCATCTAAGTTAGCTCCCCCTAACTCCATGGCATACACAACTTATCATCTACAAAACTTAGAGACCTTATTCATGATATCAAAGATAAGACAATACATTCTCCTCATCCTCCATATTAACCTTGTCTTTAGTATTTCTTATGCAATAGAGTAGTTTGACACCACATCATCTTTAATCAAAAACTTAGAAACTACCATTCCCTATTTGTAGACCTTGCACACACTACCAACATTCTTTCATGATAAAGAACACTAAACTAGGCTCAACCATGCATTATAAGCATGTCACCAACTGATGAAAACTTACATATTATCCACTTGATGTTCACTTAGCTCCATATACCAAAAACTAAGTCATTAGCATCATAAACACACACCTTAGGGTTTGTAGACATCAAACCCTCAAGTCACTACATTTCATCATTTGGGCTGGTTCTTCAAAAAATGAGATCAAATTGATCAACCAAAGAGAATCTTATCACATAGGTCTACCAATCAACAAAGTCCTTCATAGTAAGCCAACACATCTTCTCATAACCTTCTTTGTCTTGCAACATCAATCAAGACCCAAATAGCATCCACCATGTTTCCTCTTTTTGTAGAGTGTCTCCTTGAAGCTTAGAGAGAGACACCCCTTTGACATAGAGAGACTAAAAGTCCCAAAGCTCTGGAGATTCCTATATCTCCATAATCTCATCTGACTTACAGTCTTACTTGAATTTGAATGAATCCTTGGATTCATTATTTTCTTTAGATTTGTGAATAAATGTTGTCAACATAAACTCTTGACTTTCCTTTATGTCTATCATGGCAAACAAACTATGTTTGGTCTCAGTTTGATCTCTTCTAAAAGGCTTAGGTTTTCATACCCATTTGTGGCCTCTTCCTTGCACACTAGGAGCTTCATACACCTTATTTTGATTTGGGAACTCATTAAACCTATTATTTTAATACCTATAAATGTGACCAACTCTATGACAACTGAAATAAATAAGATCATTTATACATTTTTCTTGATGATGATTGTTATATTCTTTTTCTGTTTGGACAGAAGACAAATTCTCTTTGCAATCATGTATCTTCTTCATATCTGATTCCTTCTTTGCTCTTGACTAATCTAAGTTATGAATTATCCATTACCAATTTCTCCCTCTTCTAAGGCTCCATGAATGTTCATACTTGTCTGAATTCCTTATACAATCCTTATTTATATGACCATACTTATTACATATATAACAATGACCATGGAATAAACTAGCATACCTTGAAGCATTTGGTTGTCTAATAGACATTTTTGCATTGATTTCAAAGCTTGAAATCTCCTTGACATACTCAGTCTTCTCATTCTTTTTTTCTATCTTATCCAACTTCACTATAACAAGCTCATGCTCATTCTTCAATGACTTCATCTCAATCTTTAGCAAAGTGTACTCATATTCTATTTCTATTAGATTTGTACTTGCAATCCTTAATTGATCCTCAAGAATACTAATCTTCTCTTCATCCTCTTTGGCCTTGTTGGCCATGTATTTAAATATATATGATTTCACTTTAATAGACTTGATTTGTTATTGATACTTCTTCTCATCTCTCTCAGACTTGCCTAATAAACTTCCCTCAAGATAACTGACTTGTGCTTCAAGACCTTTAATCACATACCTCATTTTGTGATTCTTCCTTATAAGTTCATCTCCTAGATCCATTTCTTATTCCTCGTTATCATAGAACACTTCATCATACATGATGTCATTTTATTTTGAACAAATTTCCTTAGAATCTTCTATCTAAACCTTGAGGCCATTAATAACCTTCTCATCCTCTTTAGCATATTTATTAAAAGTACATATATGTTCTTTAAGTGACTTGATCACAGTCTTCCACTATTGATTCTCTTTCTTCAACTACTTGGTCATCTTTATAACTACTTAATATCTCCTTAAAATTGTTAAGATTCCTCCAAAGGACCCACTCTGATACCATTTATTAGAGGTAGAATTCATTGAGAGGGGGAGTGAATTAGTGAGCCTAGATAATCCAATTTCAATTTTAATTCCTTCAAACTCTTGAGAATTCAATGCATACATTCATGAGCCATATACCTCATTCATAGAAATAAACAAGAAAGACAATTCAATATCAAGCACATAATACATGACATATGTGGGAATCCCTCTTTGGGAATAAAACCCACTCTCAATCTTGTAAACACTTGGACTACTTATCCTATAAGGTATTACAAACCAAAGATTGATCAAATCTTTTTGACCAAATTTTATTGAAAGACTTGTTCCACAAGGAGCTCCTGACCTTAAGATGATCAAGTCCTTTTGAACACCTCTTGGTCAAGTCATTTTGACCCAAAAACTTGGTCAAGTCCTTTTGACCAAAGGCCTTTAGTGAAACACCTATTTCACAAGGAGCAACTGCCCCTAAGGAAGATCAAGTCCTTTAGACCCTCCTTTGAAAAGAACACCTCCACCTTTGAACTGATGTCTTCAAAAGCTAATGATAGACCTCTAATTATCACTCTTCACCTTCACTCTTTCATCTAATACTCCTTGTTTTCCAAATCACATTACATACTTGAACCAACACATAAACATCAATTAGGACACATTACATATCCCAATTAACCTCACTCTTCAACTCTTCACTCACACTCAATCTTCAAACCTACAAGAGAACTATTATTATATCATAGATATAACTTAAAGGTCATACACGCCATCATCAACATGATCTATCCTTCAACCCATCCACTAGGCACACACAACCTTCACCTTGACTTCACTCACCATACACACTCTCACAAATAGCCTCTTGAGCATACTCACTCATTTTGCCTCTTCTAGGCTTATTAGGTCCACTGACCTATGTGATCACCTTAATCACCTTTATTAGAAAATCATGTTTGATCCTCTTCACTCTATGTTTGTTCTCATTGACCTGTACCTTCTCTTTCAAAGGTTCTCTCTTTCACTTGGCTTCACATTCACACAACTAGAACAAACAGGTTGAATAAGCTTTGTACTTATACCATGATCTTGGTATAACCCATCTTGGTCATCTAAGATTCTTACCATACTTTTAAAAAAATTTAAATAGGTCCTCATACATGTTACAAGTAATAACCACATACTCCATAGGTCAGTCAATGCCTCATTACCCCCAAACCATCATTAGGTCTTGGTGAGACCTAAAACCATTAGGCCTTCATACTCACATGTTACATGTGAGACTACTTGGACCACTTTCATCCTTTAAAAATTATTTAAACATATAAAACATATATCCAATATCCATTTTATCACTTCCACATGGGTCCATGCCATCTAAAACACCAACTCCACACTTAGACCTACCAATTAGGTTTCCTAGCTCTTTAGGTCTTCATATATAGAAAACACAGTCTCAAAATTTTGAACTAACTACTCAAATATTTAATATATCCATATTATTATATCACATGGGTTAAACCTTCAAGACTTCAGCTATACCTCCATTTTTTTAGACACATCAACACATTTTCTAAGTACTCAAAACAACATACATAAAATGTGATATCCCTTACTTAGGGGCTCTCTTATCTGCACAAAAAGCTCTGATACCACTGTGATGTCCCTTACTTAGGGGCTCCTTTATCTACACAATAAGCTCTGATACCACTGTAATATCCCCTCCAAAATAGGAAATATAGCAACACAAAAAACTTTGAACAAGATATAACTTCGGTTGAATAAATTCAGAATGATCACAATAATATAGTCTCTGAATAGCAAATTACAAATCTTATCACTTGTCCTTTTAAACTATTACAATTGCAGTCCTTTCTCATGCATATAAATATGAAATATAGTCTTAAAAACCCTGGCTTATCAAAATTGGAAGTGAAAATTGAATTCTGGAAGGTCTCGGCCCTTCTGTGTCGACACACAGTCGCCGTCGTCGGTCGATATCTCGCCGACGTCGGTCTCTGTCGGTCGGCTTTCTACCGATGTCGGTTTTCAGTCGACCGATGTCGGTCACTGAAAACCCTCTGTCTCCCGAGGTCAGTTCCTGAGCTGATCAGTACGGACCTGTACGGACTTGTACGGCCGCCAATTAAGCACAACTTCCCTGTTTTCAACCCCTGATCTGAAATATACGTTTCTAGCACAGACGATCTCTAGCTGTATAATTTATTGAATCAAAACAAGAATAAAGAAATACCTGGAATATCTGTAATAACTTTTGTGTGAAGTTATCTCTCAAACCTGAAATTCTGTGATAACTTCTAGATGAAGCTATCTCACACTTTGGCAATAGATCAGCTGATATTCCATAGCCTCTTAATTGCACACACTAAAGAGGGAACGTTCTCCAATGCAAATGGAATTCTTGAACCCTAGGCTCAGTCTTCACAGAAGAAATTCTCAAAATCAATATCAATAATCAATGGCTAATGAACAATGGCCTCCATGAGAAACCCTTATACCCTCAAAAAGATATGCTTGCCATAATTAGGGTTTCTTAAATTAGAATTAGGGTTTCTAATTAAAAATAGGCTAAATAATTAATATTTGATTAAATCAATCAAATATTAATATCTCCCTCAATACATGTCGGATCGACGAACCGATCGAAGCTAGTGAATCAGGGAGTGATTCCGCACATAACCATACCATAATAAAGGCGCTCCGTTGCATATCAAATATCCCTAAAAAGTAGGAGCCCTGGCCAAATATGTCTGAAATAACCTGAATGAAAATCAAATGTAGAAATCCTGTGAATCAAAGTCAAGCCAAGCTCCATTATGACCCTCTATCCATCCTATTAGCCTACGAAGGTCGCATAATAGGCTAACCATGAACTTAGAACATGTCAATTAAAAAGGGGACATGACAATCCGCCCCTCCTGAAATTGCTTGCCCTCAAGCAATCACTGAATGACAAATCAATCAATCCTCCTGGATCCCAAATATAGTTTTGATCTCCACTACTGTCAATTAACACGACCCCCATGCCATGTCCATCCCAACTCTCATGTAATGGTGTCACATCATCTCTAGTACTAAGATAAGCACTCCAACATCCAATCCATAAATGAAAATCAGCAAGCAAACTCCTTACCTGAATAATATCTAAAACTAGAAATAGTCATATCATCATCAACCTGTGACCCAACTGTAACAGAAAGTTGAGTCCTCACCACATGTGACAACTCCTGAACTGAACTCACCTCAAGACCAAGCTCGTCCTCGTACCTCTCCTGTGTTGGTGCCAATGTGCTCTCGTCATCACCCTCTATCATGTTATGTGGTATAGGTACCTCCATCCGATGAAAAAACATATATCTGAAGCTGCTGCCCCGTATTGCCTTAAGAATATGTGTCGTCCCATCAACATTAAAGAGAACCTCCATGTCCTTGAGATGAAGAGTAACTTCCTCAAATGAATGAAGCCACTTCATACCCAAGACTAAGTCTATATCCCCCATGTTTACCACATAATAATCAGCCTTGAACTCATAGTTGTTCAAGCGCAATGGGAGGTCTCTAATCATACGCTCACACTTAAGAGTGTGACCATCGGCTACCTTAACACTGATGCCCTCAAAGTCTATGGTAGTGAGCCCATGCTTCTCCACAAATCTAGCATCTATGAAATTATGTGTGGCTCCTGTATCAAGAAGGGTGATAACCTTCTGCCCTGCCAAGACTCCATGGAGCCTGAATGACTCATCTGACTGAATACTGGATATGCGTGCCTCCTGAATGTGAAGCTCTAACTCTGCTTCTGCATTAGGCCCTGAAGCCTCTGCCTCTGCCCCCTTAGAACTGTTCTGTTGCTTGGAATCCTCAGAATCGGAATCCTCATAGTATACCCACATCATACGATTCGCCTTGCCCTTAGGCCTCAAAGGACAATCGTGATGGATATCATATGGTCCTTTGCAGTAGAAGCAAAGATTCTTCCTGCGTAAATCATTAAGCACCTCATGATCCAAAGGTGGTGCTGCCAGATTGGCTTTTGAATCATTTTTAACCCCGGATTTATCTATGTTAAAATCTGGTCTCTCTGTATCCCCGTGGGAGTGCTTATGGTCTCTAGATGAAGAAGCACCCCTGGAGTTAAATTTATTGGATGGGGCTGCCATCTCCATACTCCGTGCCTTCTTCATAGCTACCTGTAAAGAAGGAGGATCAAAGGCTTTGATCCAACCTCTCAATGGCTCTGACAATCCCTCTATGAAGAGAACTACCAATCTATGCTCTGAAATATTGGGCACCATGACTGCCAATCTCTGAAACTCCTATCAAACCGCTCAACCAATCTATCCACAAAGTCCTGGTACTCTGTTACCTGATTATGCTGAAGTGTTACCATACCATGGTACCACCAATCATGTGCTACTCCATCCAAGTGCAAAGTGGCGTATTTGATGGCATCTATCTCTGGCATTGGTCTCAATGCCAAAAAGGTGTCAAGCTTATGAACCCAAGCTTGAGCTATCATCTTACCGCTGCCGTCAAAAATAGTCAAAGAAAGCTTACCAGTAGCCTTCTGCAGCTCACTGAATTGAACTCTAGGCTTCCTGTCCTGTCTAACCAATCTATAGTGCTCTCTCCTAAGATTGACAAAACGATCAAAGGTCGTCCTCTCTTGGACATGAAGAGGTAATAAGTCCCACTCATCATTTGCAGCCATGTAAACATCTGCAAATGGGTTATTCCCTGCTTCCTCTGCTAGTGCCTCTGGTTCTTCTTGAAAAAAAGTAGGACGTGTAGGTCTATCAGCTGTTCTGGAGTGAGTCCGTTGTGGCCTCTGATTAACCGTAGCACTCCTATCATCTCTTTGGTCCCCGTTCTGTCCATCAGGTGTGTTCATTCTCTCTATCATGGTCATAAGTGCATGTAGTGTCTGAGCCATCTGCTGTTGGCTTGTCATCATAGCATGCTAAAATTCTCTGGTGGCCTGATCAACATCATACCTGTGGCCCCTGGGTGGGCTACCCTCACGTCTGTCACTCATGATAATCCGCTGTTGATCTAACAACTGGGTACCTTCAAGCAAGGCTCTACTGCGTGTGTTATACCTGTGCGGTCCCAACTCTTGTGGGTGCATAAGATCTGTCAAACCCTCAGGATGGCAGGATTTAGCTCTGATACCATTGTGATATCCCTTACTTAGGGGCTCTCTTATCTGCACAAAAAGATCTGATACCACTGTGATGTCCCTTACTTAGGGGCTCCTTTATCTGCACAATAAGCTCTGATACCACTGTAATATCCCCTCCAAAATAGGAAATATAGCAACACAAAAAAATTTGAACAAGATATAACTTCGGTTGAATAAATTCAAAATGATCACAATAATATAGTCTCTGAATAGCAAATTACAAATCTTATCACTTGTCCTTTTAAACTATTACAATTGCAGTCCTTTCTCATGCATATAAATATGAAATACAGTCTTAAAAACCTTGGCTTATCAAAACTGGAAGTGAAAATTGAATTCTGGAAGGTCTCGGCCCTTCTGTGTTGACACACAATCGCTGTCGTCGATCGATATCTCGCCGACGTCGGTCTCTGTCGGTCGGCTTTTTGCCGACGTCAGTTTTCAGTCGACCGATGTCGGTCACTGAAAACCCTCTGTCTGCCGAGGTCGGTTCCTGAGCTGATCAGTACGGACCTGTACGGACTTGTACGGCCGCTAATTAAGCACAACTTCCCTATTTTCAACCCCTGATCTGAAATATACGTTTCTAGCACAGACGATCTCTAGCTGTATAATTTATTGAATCAAAACAAGAATAAAGAAATACCTAGAATATCTGTAATAACTTCTGTGTGAAGTTATCTCTCAAACCTGAAATTCTGTGATAACTTTTGGATGAAGCTATCTCACACTTTGGCAATAGATCAGCTGATATTCCACAGCCTCTTAATTACACACACTGAAGAGGGAACGTTCTCCAATGCAAATGGAATCCTTGAACCCTAGGCTCAGTCTTCACAGAAGAAATTCTCAAAATCAATATTAATAATCAATGGCTAATGAACAATGGCCTCCATGAGAAACCCTTATACCCTCAAAAAGATATGCTTGCCCTAATTAGGGTTTCTTAAATTAGAATTAGGGTTTCTAATTAAAAATAGGCTAAATAATTAATATTTGATTAAATCAATCAAATATTAATATCTCCCTCAATACATGTCGGATCGATGAACCAATCAAAGCTAGTGAATCAGGGAGTGATTCCGCACATAACCATACCATAATAAAGGCGCTCTGCTGCATATCAAATATCCCTAAAAAGTAGGAGCCCTGGCCAAATATGTCTGAAATAACCTGAATGAAAATCAAATGTAGAAATCCTGTGAATCAAAGTCAAGCCAAGCTCCATTATGACCCTCTATCCATCCTATTAGCCTACGAAGGTCGCATAATAGGCTAACCATGAACTCAGAACATGTCAATTAAAAAGGGGACATGACATAAAATGACCGCTCAGACTAGTCATATACAATCAAAATATAGTCAAGCTATTTTGACTCTCCATATCTAATCAAAGGCATATCATGACAAATAATTCATTTTAATAATCCTTAGATATTTATAGAACATATCCATGCTCACTTTCTTATTCAACTCTACTCAGAACACCTTCAACTTACCTCTGTAAAATGGTCACTCAAACTGCTAGTGCATTTAATAAACACAGTCAACTTCTATGTTGTTTTTCATATAGAATATAGATTGGTCAAACCTCCACACATATGATCCTTATGGAGTCTAAAACACTCTCCAATAGCTAATTCATCATGATACATATATATATATATATATATATATATATATATATATATATATATATATATATATATATATATATATATATATATATATATATATATATCATCAACACAAACTCAATTATCCTTCTCTGGTCACTTACAGAACACATTCAAACACATATTCAACTTTAAAACTCAATATCTTTAATTGTATGAAAATTAAAACCTTGTAACTAGGTTCACTATATGCATCATGGAGTCCTCTTTAACTTTGATTTTTATATAACCTTTTAATTAATCTTAAATCAAAAGTTATGGACAAAATATAGAGAACTGGTTTTTCCCTTTGAAAAATTCAAATATTCAAATGCCAATGGTCATGGTTAAACCTCGGCCACTTTTCTATCATCTTGTTCCCTCACTACTCAATAAACATGCATCATTTATCTTTCTTTAATTAGCTTTACATTTACCTTTCATGTCTCACTGTTGGATCTTCATCTTGACTATTTGACTTAATGCACTTTATTGATTCTTGTATGTAGCTCATTTTTTATCTGTGTTAAACATTGGACACTTTAAAAACATCTCACTCAATACACACCATTGATCTCTATTTTTGCAAACATTTGCTCATTGTTAGATCTTGGAATAAGCTTGGTCTTTATCTCTATTTGATGTTAAACTTTGAATAATTGTCCTCATCTCGTTGCTTAAACACACTCCATTGATCCTTTTGTAAGGAACTTGATCTTTAAATTTGTTAACCAATGAACACTTTGACTCATTCAACTCAAAACACACCATAGATCTTGATTTTTATGAATGCCCATGAGCCGTTGGATCTCCATTTGGTCCTGATCTTTAACTTCATGTATAATAGACTAAGTATGGGGACCATTGCTATCTACCTGGAAGGATAAATTTTCATAGGAATATATTTTTCCTCAATCCATATCATGTTCTCAAATTTTCACCATATGTTATTCATTCAAAGAGGAAACCATCTATATATCAAGTAGCTCCTGAAACCTTCACACATGCAAGATATGCCATTACAAAACTGTTCACTTGACTCATTCTTTAACTTAGATAAATAAATAAGTTAAGCTTAGATTCATTTTGTGTCATTGATCTTTGATGTGATGAAACATAGACTGTAATATCTACCTTTGCAAATTGACTGTATTGGAATTTAGTGCACTTTTGTCTAAGGGACCAACTTTGCAACTTAATAAATTTGGCTATGCTTTGTTGCATGATCTAAAACTTGAACCATATGATCTCCTCATATAGGAGAATACATCCATATATATATTAACTCTTATAACCCTCACATGTGTGAGATATTATGTCATCAATATGCCTCCTTAGATTTATCTATCATAGAGCCAACTATGCCTAGATGAACATAATGAAGAACTGGGTGAATTATACTCATGCACAAAAACTCTCCAATCATCATTGACCTTTGATAGGACCCTTTACACATCCTCATATCACCATACTCATCCTTAATCACCTCACTCAGTCAAACATTGAAGAATCATGTATAAACTCTGAGGCACATTGAAGAATGTGACAGGACCTAAGTTCCCCAAAGCTCTGACACAACTTGTCAGATTTAAGAGCACACATGATTACCAATGTATAAGCAACTTAAACATGTGGAAATACCAGAAGAACAAATAACTATCAATGAAAAATAACACACAAACTGAGAGGCAACACACAATTGTATTCAACTCATTACAAAGGAAATTACAATAAAGAGATCACACTCTTCTCCACCTCTGTGAGGCTTCCTCCTCAAGGGCTCCCAGTAATCTTCCCACCTGAGTAATCTTCTCTCATAGGTCACAACACACAGCTAACACACGTTGTTGTTCACCTCATTGTACATCCAGTACAATCGAGTACGAATCGGTACTCCAAGTAGATCTCACCATGATCTTGCTCCTGATGTATTGCTGTCACCTTGGATCTAGCTCCCCCACCAATCTCCTTTTTGACCCTCGCATTCACACATCTCCCTGCAGACCAACCTGATCTTACTTATCACATGTAGATCTCCTCCATGATCCTGCAACACCCTACATATCAAACCTGATCTTACATACATGGGGAATCCTACTTGATTCCACCATGGGAAGAACTCTCCAAGCTCCACACTTGGGTTCTACAATTTCTACACTTAACAATACAGCCCATGAGTCTATTATATAGATCTCATGCATACACTTAATTAGACAGGTGGCTCAAAGACTCGAACTGGTCTTCAACATGCAAACTCTGCATTCACTTAACTGACTGTTCATCAACAACAGTTCTGACCACTACAGGTGACCGACATCAGTCCCTACCTGACTGGAGGTGACCGACGACGGCCGATCTCCTGCCAATGCCAGTTTCCTTCTGCGCTTCCCCTGACTGACGTCAGTTGTGGCTTGTCGACGCCGGTGACTGTCAAGCTGTGAAAAACCTCCTCCTATTTGTAATAAGGTGAAGCTTTTAGCTCCACACCCTAATAATCTCCCACTTGGAGATAAAGAGCTACACCTGTACCCATACCAGTACTCTGTCTAATCTGCATCCTGGCTTGTATTCCTCTTCAAGCTCTGACTTGAATACAACCCACCACACTCCCTGTGGTGCTACACCTGTGCCTAAATTTCTCCATTCTTCTGCCTTGCTATACTCCCACTCAAGCAGCAACCCCTGTGAGTAACCTGTAATCAACAACACTTAACAGATCTAAACCACTTGTTAGTCAAGCTCACTCTGAGAACGTCCAACCTCGCTCTGATACCATTTGACAGGACCTAAGTTCCCCAAAGCTCTGACACAACTTGTCAGATTTAAGAGCACACATGATTACCAATGTCTAAGCAACTTAAACATGTGGAAATACCAGAAGAACAAATAACTATCAATGAGAAATAACACACAAACTGAGAGGCAACACATAATTGTATTCAACTCATTACAAAGGAAATTACAATAAAGAGATCACACTCTTCTCCACCTCTGTGAGGCTTCCTCCTCAAGGGCTCCTAGTAATCTTCCCACCTGAGTAATCTTCTCTCATAGGTCACAACACATAGCTAACACACGTTGTTGTTCACCTCATTGTACGTCCAATATAATCAAGTACAAATTGGTACTCCAAGTAGATCTCACCATGATCTTGCTCTTGATGTATTGTTGTCACCTTGGATCTAGCTCCCCCACCGATCTCCTTTCTGACCCTCGCATTCACACATCTCCCTGTAGACCAACCTAATCTTACTTATCACATGTAGATCTCCTCCATGATCCTGCAACACCTTGCATATCAAACCTGATCTTACATACATGGGGAATCTTACTTGATTCCACCATGGGAAGAACTCTCCAAGCTCCACACTTGGGTTTTACAAGTTCTACACTTAACAATACAGCCCATGAGTCTATTGTATAGATCTCATGCATACACTTAATTAGATGGGCGGCTCAAAGACTCAAACTGGTCTTCAACATGCAAACTCCACGTTCACTTAACTGACTATTCATCAACAGCAGTTCTGACCGCTACAGGTGACCGACATCGGTCCCTGCCTGACTAGAGGTGACCGACACCGGCTGATCTCCTGCTGATGCTGGTTTCCTTCTGCGCTTCCCCTGACCGATGTCGGTTGTGGCCTGCCGACACCGGTGACTGTCAAGCTATGAAAAACCTCCTCCTTCTGTTTGCAACAAGGTGAAGCTTTTAGCTCCACACCCTAACAATATCCCACTTGGAGATAAAGAGCTACACTTGTACCCATACTAGTACTCTGTCTAATCTGCATCTTGGCTTGTATTCCTCTTCAAGCTCTGACTTGAAGACAACCCACCACACTCCCTGTGGTGCTACACCTGTGCCTGAATTTCTCCATTCTTCTGCCTTGCTATACTCCCACTCAAGCAGCAACCCTTGTGAGTAACTTGTAATCAACAACACTTAACAGATCTGAACCACTTGTTAGTCAAGCTTGCTCTGAGAACGTCCAACCTCGCTCTGATACCATTTGACAGGACCTAAGTTCCCCAAAGCTCTAACACAACTTGTCAAATTTAAGAGCACACATGATTACCAATGTATAGGCAACTTAAACATGTGGAAATACCAGAAGAACAAATAACTATCAATGAGAAATAACACAGAAATTGAGAGGCAACACACAATTGTATTCAACTCATTATAAAGGAAATTACAATAAAGAGATCACACTCTTCTCCACCTCTGTGAGGCTTCCTCCTCAAGGGCTCCCAGTAATCTTCCCACCTGAGTAATCTTCTCTCATAGGTCACAACACACAGCTAACACACGTTGTTGTTCACCTCATTGTACATCCAATACAATCGAGTACGAACCAGTACTCCAAGTAGATCTCACCATGATCCTGCTCCTGATGTATTATTGTCACCTTGGATCTAGTTCCCCCACCGATCTCCTTTCTGACCCTCACATTCACACATCTCCCTACAGACCAACCTAATCTTACTTATCACAAGTAGATCTCCTCCATGATCCTGCAACACCCTACATATCAAACCTGATCTTACATACATGGGGAATCCTACTTGATTCCACCATGGGAAGAACTCTCCAAGCTCCACACTTGGGTTCTACAAGTTCTACACTTAACAATATAGCCCATGAGTCTATTATATAGATCTCATTCATACACTTAATTAGACGAGCGGCTCAAAGACTCGAACTAGTCTTCAACATGCAAACTCTGCGTTCACTTAACTGACTGTTCGTCAACAGTAGTTCTGACCACTACAGGTGACCAACGTCAGTCCCTGCCTGACTGGAGGTGACCGATGCCAGCCAATCTCCTGCCGATGCCAATTTCCTTCTGTGCTTCCCCTGACCAACGTCAGTTGTGGCCTGCCGATGCCGGTGACTGTCAAGCTACGAAAAACCTCCTTTTATTTGCAACAAGGTGAAGCTTTTAGCTCCACACCCTAACAGAATGTAGACACCTAAATCTAGCCACCACTAACCTCCAAGCGGACTTCTGACCAATTTTCACCCAAATTGCATATTTTGGCCTAAAAACACTAAAACATGTTAAACAATGTGAAACTATCATATTCAAGTGCTGATTTTGGCTAGATTATCATTAAATGGGGCAATGCAATTTATGGGCTAGCTAACTTTGATCAGATCATTCTTAGTCAAAATGATAATTTTACACCTAGGTATTCTGGATTGCTCTTTCCTATCAAATCTCTTGCACAAGACATGTGCCTTTGTTATTTTTTTTGGTAACATCCTAAATGGGACTATGATTCCAATGCATCTGACATTGACTTCCAATTCCAATCTAGTCAAATTTTAGACCAATAACAAGGCATTTTGATCAATTTGAGTAATTTATGCACAAAGTGCTTAAGCATGCTTAAGAGATAAATAACCCAAATCAAGCCCTAATTAATAATTCCATGGAAACTTATTGAAAACTTTGTTTTGGAAATGAATATTGAATATTTGCATCATCAGGTTACTTCATTTCCTGGGAAAACATCCCTAGGCCATAAATGCCACAAATATTAGGATTCATGCCCTCCATGCCTCATCAATGCCTTCCATGATGCCCTCCATGCCTCTTAATTCCCCTTATTCCAATGTCATGATGAGGATAATTATAAACTTAATTTCAAAAATTGAATTAATCCTCAACCACACATCTCAATCTCAGGATGGACAGTTCAGGTTGATTCTAAGCATTCTCAAAAATCTATAAATAGAGAAGCCATGAACATCATTTCTAAGACATGATTATGCAAATTTAAAATGTAGAATTGATCCCAAAATCTATTGAAATTAGTGTTACCAAGCCAAATTGATTTCAAGCCAAGCCAAGCCAAAGCCAAAGGTGCCAAGGAGAGATGGAGGTAGCCAAGCTTCCATTGACAAGGACTTCATGAGCATAAGCTGAGCAAGCCACTACAACAATAATTTTGGAGCATTCAAGGAAGTTAAAAGAGGGTTTATTTTGCATTTTAGTTCTGTGTTTTATTCATGTTTGTTAACTAAACTCTCCCTAGTTTCTAGGCCTAGAGAAGTTATACTAGTTAGTGTGGTTCTTTCATTTTGTTTTTATTTTGAAACTAACACCATACTAACCATCCTCTCTTGAGTCAAATTCCTAGTTCACAAAGAACACTTTTTCATTGTCCTTCGAGGACACATGACACCTCATCAACATCCTTGGTCACCTTGGAGACATCATTGACAAACCTCTAACACCCTCACCCTGTACTAGTTATACTACTATCTCAATCAATTCAAATCCATAAAATGATAAAAATAATGTTTCATTAACAAGATCAAAATATACCAAATGTTTATCCTACTCTTGATTTAAAAATAACTTCATTACAATCGATAAATTAATCAAACTTAAAACAACATTACCAATGTTAACTACTACTAACATACTAACTAGTATTAATTTTGGTTAAACACCCTTACCATAGTTTTGTCTCTCACCAAAAGGGGCACATATATACACTATTTACACATATATGTAGATTGGCTTTTATACATATTTACATAAATACGTAGATTGGTTCAGATGCATATTTACAAAGACAAACAGATTGGTTTAGATAGATATTTACACACACACACACACACAAATTATCTCAGATATTCAGATACACAACTTGACTCAAATTTTTAGGTTCCATGATCTTTTCAAATATTGGTTCAAATACATAGTTACACTACTTAGATATTAGGTTTGTGGGCATGATGTAAGGCACATGTACTCAATCCCATAGGGTTCCAAGAATTTATATAAATGGAATGGTAATTTATACCATTATCTATGTTTAAATTACTAGATTACACTCATATTACCACTAGGATGCCACCAGGATTTCACCAGTTTGGGTCACATGGTCATCTACAATAGTTGATCCATAGTTGTTCACTATACCTAAATTATGCAGGTCAAGCAACAGTTTCAACCTCTAGTTATAGATTACATACTCAAATTTATTCTAGATATCAAAGTGGGGGAAAGCATGCCTTGTTTCTCCACATTTACATATTACATACTCATATTTAATCTAAATATTAGAGTGGGGGCAAGTAGGCCTTGTTTCTCCACTTTCATATTACATTCACATATTTAGTTAAAATATCAGGGTGGGGGAAAAATAGGGTTTTGTTCCTCACAATTTAGTTAACTAATCATATTTAGTATAGGGGGCACCCACATTATGGATTTCCTTTTCACATACATCATGCTAGCTCCTATCATCTTCTCTGGACAAGAAGTGGGCTAAGTCTAGAGCACATCCGCATAGGTACATATTTTTATTTTATTTTACTCTAGTACTTTTATTTCATTGTATTCATAGACAAAAGGGGGGTAAATATACACACCCTAATTTTATCAAGCAACCATAAGTACTATGTCTTTTATTGCTCTTTCATAAGAAGGTCTTTGTGATGGATGTGACTCTTATTCACGTGGTCATTTTGGGTCTTTTAGTATTTTTTATGTATTATTTTCCTTGTTTATTGCACCCCCAGTGGTCCATTGTCATCCCTTCCCAATCATAGGGGGCTCCCTAACCTATTATGCCTGGTCTTTACTCACTTTTGTGACCTCAAGATGTTAATGCCATAAATGGACACTAGTGCCAAAGCACTAGTGTCAAACTTTGGTGCTAGTATCCAAAGGTCACTTTCTCACCATGTCTTGGGTCTTAACCCTTCCTTGAGCCTTCTCTTATGATTTTACCTTTATTTTTCATCTTGCTAGCTAGTGAATAAGGGTCTTACATTAAAATCAAAGATCATTTTATATAAAGAGCCTTACAAGGCATTTTATATCTAGCACTTACTATCTTAGCATATAATTACATAAAATTAATCAATAGTACAACTCAGCATACTGCACACTACTCAGTTATCACACTTCAATTTGCATGCTTGATAAAAGAAGGGCCTAAGTGAAAGTCATTTTAGCACACTATACACGTTCCCTAAAGGAGAACTACATGCAATCTGAGACCCCTATCATTAGGGTTAATGTAGGCAACAACTAGGACAATAGGGATTCTATCCCGTGTGATCATAATATCCCACAACCTAGTTTTTCCCTTCCTTTTGCATTTGATCTTGTTATTATTTTGTGTGCAAGTGTTCACTAGGTTTTGGAGAAGAATCAATAAAAATAAGTCATATATAGTGAAGTAGGGTTTATCTATGTAAGAATAGGTTTATTAGACTTAGGCACAATTACCCCCAAAAGTACAAATCAGTCCTTGTATAGAGGACATTAGTGCTAAAAGTGGACACTAATACCGAAACGCTATTGTGTAAGGTATGGTGATATTGTCCAAAATATTTTTTGACACCTAGATCCTATTTTTAACACTCAGACCAGCTCCTATACTAGTTTTTAGCTTCCATATCCTTCATCTCAAGAAATTTCTAGCTAAGTACTTATTTGTGTCATTCATTATTGTTTTTAAGAACATCATATTAGATCAATTCTTATACAAATCAATGGCCATATTTATTGCATATTCTATACCTTGATTTACTATACTCAACCCTTTAACAACCTAGAATTGACATGTACTAAGTCTTAAATAGTTAAAATAATATTAATAATATATCCATATGAGAAAATTCTAAAAAAGAGACAGAATGAACTAATATGGTAAGAAAGATCCCATACTCCATTAAATATCACAAATTTAGGTGCAATAAAACTAATAAGAAAATGATTTTATCAAGCACACCATGGACCAAAGGGTTTTTAATTATATCATGATAAGGGACCTTATCACATGGCTTTTAAGACCCTTGGGAAAATAAATTAATTTGTTGTTGTAAATCATACGATATACATCATAATGTTTATTTTTTAAGTTTGGACATAGAAGTAATAGAATAAATTAGAATATAAGAAATAAAAGAGGGATTAATAACATTAAGAGTAATTTGAGAAGCCACAAATATGTGGACTAGAGGAATTTTAGAAGCATGTTAAGGTATTAAAAAAATTTAAGAAGGCACTAATTTTTTTTTGAGAATTTGGAGGTGTCAAAGTTTTAGGAGGATAAAAAAATATAAGCATTTGAAATATTTAGAAACATATTATTTTGAGAAGAATGAGGAATAGAATAAATATAAACATGAGTAGGGTTAAGTGAGAAACTTCCAAAGTATCATCATGAGAAGGGAGATTTTGAAAAGCAATTTCTTTCAATGCATTTATAATTATAGAGATATCAATATAATTGGTCATAACATATTTCCTACTATAATAAATAAGTTCATCCTTATTTTGCTCCTCTACTTTAGCCTCATAATCATAATCATCTTCTTTACCATGTATAATTTTTCACATAATTATTATTTAAGAAAGGTACATCGTTTGCAAGAGACAATTCAACTTTCAAAAAACCATCCCTAGAATCTCTCTCTTATGAAAGCTTGAAATCAAAGAGATATGCTGAGCCATTTTAAAATCAAAATAAATAATTAAGTCAATAAAATTTAACGCATAAATTAAACACATCACATAAGGGTTTAGGATCAAACACTAATCAATAAGGTCTAAGGATATCCAAACAATAACTAATGCAATCCCTATGCAAATGCAACACTATAGACAAGTAAGATATAACCCTAGGAAGGAGGGCATAACACATAAAGGGTTTATGAAACCATAATAATAAAAATTATATCCATCACAATACAAAAAAAGGGTAATCTTGGAAAAGGTGTAAGAGAGAATGGATTCATCAAAATATTTAATTGGAAAGTAGTTCTACATCAACATGTAAGACATCTACTCATAAACATTTAAAATAAATTTAACTATATTTAAAATAGTAAAATCAAATTTAATTATATAAGTAATATCATGATGTAATAAACGACAATAGGATAAGTTTAAGAAGAATATATAATTTTGTGTGAGTTTAGAGATAGCCAACAAAATTAGATAACTTGAAAAATAAGTCCATACAAAAAGGTGAAAAACCATCATAAAATAGGAGAAAACATAGACTAGTTACCCAAAGAATCAAAATGCTTCTGGAATAGTGTCATTTCCAAAATCATGGCTATAACTTGTAAATTGTAGATATTCAAAAAATGATTTGATAATCGTATTTATTGGCTTCATGGTTCAAAAACCTCACTCGCTTTTCAAAAAATATATACAAATATTTGGGAAACTAATCTCTTTCATAACCCCGATAAAACAATTACATATAAAAATATTGTTAAAAATTGAAGATATATTTTTTTGGAGCTATATTTTTAGAGTTGTATTCTCCTTATGTTTAATATTTTCAAGCTCCTAGAATTCTTATAAAATTTGAAAAACAATGGAAGTATAATGCAATGTTTAGCCATAAAGTCCAATGAATATATAAAAACTTAAAAGTAAGTTGTAATAAGCTATTGGCCAAATTAAACTTTGTTTTATAATTATCAATATTGATTTTTTTTAATTTAGTGAAAGCATGCAGATATATTGATGAATCAATTGTAATTAAATCTGAAAATTCAAAGAAGAGAGAGAGGTGGGGTGGGATGGGATTATAGAATGGAAATAAATTTGAAACATACATCCATCCATCCATCCATCCATCATTGGAGTTCCGCGTTATAATGAGGTAAATTAATGGAAATGTTACGAGACTCTACCGATAGGGATGGCGATGACTTCTGACTGGGTCCTCCGCGATCGTGTTCGACTCGGCGGATTGAACTTTGATGCAAAAATCCATCATTGGAGTTCCGCGTTATAATGAGGCAAATTAATGGAAATGTTACGAGACTCTACCGATAGGGATGGCGATGACTTCTGACTGGGTCCTCCGCGATCGTGTTCGACTCGGCGGATTGAACTTTGATGCAAAACTGAATACAATAAAATGGAAAGAGAGAGAGAGAGAGAGAGCGCAATCGCAATTCCAATTCCATGGATAAGTTAGGAAAGCGGGTAGTTGTGGTTGTGGTTGTGGTTGTGATATTTGTGTTGGTGAATGGCGATGGCGACGATGATCTGGCAGGCGACAGCAGAGCGCTGTTGGCGTTTAGAAAAGCAGTGGGAGGGCGAATGAAAGCGTGGAATGTGAGCGTGAGCGCCTGCGATTGGGAAGGCATCGCATGTAATTCAGAGCCCCGCGTCATTTCCGTCTCTCTGCCTGCCGCCCAACTTTCCGGACTAATCCCGCCGGCCACCCTTGGAAATCTCACTGCACTCCGCAAACTGAGCCTCCGATTCAATTCCCTCCGTGGACCCATTCCTGCACACCTCTCCAACTGCAAGCAACTCAGGACTCTCTATCTGCAAGGCAATCATTTTTCCGGCACGCTTCCGACGGATTTTTCCGTTTTGCCCAACCTCAATCGCCTGAATCTTGCTTTCAATAACTTCTCCGGCCCCCTACCCACTTCCCTTAACACTCTGAAACGTCTGGGTACCCTTTTTCTTGAGAACAATTCATTCACAGGTCCACTGCCGCCTCTCCATCTTCCCAAACTTGTTTATTTCAATGTTTCCAATAATAATCTCACGGGGGCTGTCCCCGATTCGTATAAGAAATTCTCCTCCGATTCATTCCTTGGAAACAACAATTTATGTTATTCCTGTAATAATAAATCCAAATCATATAGATGGGCAGTGATGATGGGCATCGGGATGGGAGGGCTAGTATTGATGGGTTTAATTAGTGGGGTTCTACTACTCATTTGGAGGAGGAGGAGGAGGAGGTACAAAACAGTTGCAATTGCAAAAGAGCCGGCGGAGGCAGGAAAACAGCGCACACAGGAAATCGACAGCTCTTTTACCAAAGAGGAGTATTCAATTTGTGTGGAGGAGAAGATGATTAACAAACTCGTGTTTTTGGGCAGCAGTGGCAGTAATCCGCCATTTAGTTTGGAACATTTGCTGAGGGCGTCTGCTGAACTATTGGGGAGAGGAAGCGTTGGGAGTGTGTACAAGGCTGTTGTGGAGACGGGGTGTGTTGTGGCGGTGAAACGTATAAAGATGAAGGATGTTGTGATTGGACCCACGGCCCTTGCGCTTGCCCTGGACCAAATTAATCTCACCCATTCAAATTTGATGGCTTTAAAGGCCTACTATTACTCCAACCACGACACGCTTCTGCTCTATGATTACATGCCCCTCGGTAACCTTGCATCGTTGCTTCACGGTAACTTGCAACCCTTCCCTATTTGGCTGCTGAGATAATGTAGAAATGGATTGCTTTTTTATTTTTGTATACTGAAATGTGGGCAGGTAACAGAGGAGCAGGACGAACTCCTCTACATTGGGATACCCGAGTGCATATTGCTCTTGGGGCAGCCATGGGCATTGAATATCTGCACAAACGAGGAAGAAAAATCAGTCATGGAAACATAAAATCGTCAAACATACTTGTAACAGAAAAGTATGATGCATGTGTGTCTGATTTTGGGTTGGCCCAGATGGCAAGTGGCATTGGCGCAGGGAAGAAAAGATTTGTAGGATACAGAGCCCCTGAAGTGAGTGATGGAGGGAAGGTTTCTCAAGAGGCAGATGTTTACAGCTTTGGGGTGTTGCTGTTGGAGCTGCTAACAGGGAAGGCTGTGAGTGAGAGTGGCAGAGATGAAGGGGTGGACCTTCCCAGATGGGTGCAGTCAGTGGTGCGCCAACAGTGGACGGCTCAACTGTTTGACATGGACCTCATCACGATCCAGCCCTGCCAATGCCGGAGCCACGAGGAAGAAATGCTACAATTATTGCACCTGGCTATGGCATGTGTTGCACACCATCCGGATCAAAGACCAACCATGTCTCAGGTTGTCAAAATGATTCAAGATATTTACAATGATGCATCTGCAACATGACTTGTGACTTCATTTCATCATGGCATTTGGATTTTTCTCCACTCTCCACTGGGCATTGCTATATATATCCCCGACTCACCACTATTATAACCGTGGTCTTTGGAGATGAGATTTTTTATTCTTATGTGGAATTTTATAATTTATTTAGTTTTAATGTGGTGATCTATTTTCAACTTTTCATTAGGTATTGGGATATATCCAACTCTTTAAAATTATAATTTTTAGACATTTCGTATTTTTATGTACAATTTTATAATTTATTTGTTTTCAACGTGGGAATTCATTTTCAATTTTTTATTGGGCATTGGAATATATGCTCAACTCCATGATTATAATTTTAATTAATTTTTTTTTTTTTGGGTTGAGATTTTGTATTTTTATGTGGAATTTCATAATTTATTTGGTTTCAATGTGTTAATAAATAAGTTATTTAAAATACGTTTCATATTTATAGGATATATATAAAGATAGTTCTTTTTATAGAACTAAGTAGATATTTTTTAATTATTATAAATATGAAAAACAAGGGTGGAATAGTTCCCACCATATTTGTTGAGACATAATTATGTGAATGTTTAAAGTATCGTGGAATTTGTTTATTGAAATTATTTTAATAATCAGGGATATGTATAATAGAATAAAATATTAGTTGAATTTATTTAATAATTGGAACATAGAAATGTGAATGTTTTGAGCACTTATAAAAAGACCCATGATGTTGCTTTGGGCTACTTAGAGGAATGTTTAGAGTGAAAGAGTTTTGAGACTTGCTTAACATTGCTATCATTTTTTTTTTGTTTTGATTGGAAAAGATTGTGACATTTGGTAGAGGTTGTTGGTTGGAGAAATCAAGGAATGCATTCCCTCAAGCTTAAACTTTGTGGAGTTCATGACTCTATGGTGAGTGTTGTTGTGACTCGTGTGGCCAATTCCAATGTCACACACATGGTCACTCTTCACGATGATCTAAAGCAAGTTTTCCTCCATGCACAAATACGTAAGAGAATATCATTTATCACTCTTCATAATAATTTAAAACAAATTTTCCTCCACACGTGGATGCATAAAAGAGTATAATTTGTGTTTTATTACATTTGTGTAACATAAGTCCACTTAAAAAATAGTATGAAGTCTAAGAATAACATTGTACTAAAAATATCCATGATATAAACAACTTATATATGATGGAGATAAATAATGTTTACTTTCTTTTGTGACAAAATAGTTAAATTCAAAACATTAGATCCCTTCAAGCTTTATTTATTGTGTTTGTTCAAAATTGTTTAGATTTAAAGATTCCATATTAAGTAAGTTATGTGTGATGTTGGTATCCAAAATTTACAACTCTAAATCAATAATAGAAAATGTTAGCCTACTTTAACAACATGATTATATGGTTAAAAAAAATTACAAATGTATCTATACAGAGAGTAATTAAAAGTTTCTCTTCCCTTCAATAAGTTTACATGTACATTGTAAAACAAATAATCAGCTAAGAAAAGAACACCCAATATGACTGTCAAAATCTTTGCAAGCATTGAATGCTTTTAAACTATCAAAAGCTATGTCATCTATCGATGTCTTGCAAGTTGTATGTTTTTAAAGCATTGAACAAGTTTTAAAAACTTGTCCCATACCATGACAATCACATATGAAATAAAGCAACATCATATTTTTAAGATTTTTAAAGTGTATGAACGTAAAAATATCAAAGCTTAAATACACAAGTTATTTAATGAAGTATGTGAGTAGTTGGTTGTAGTGTTGTAATGCTTGAATGTGATTTGGTTCTTGGGAGTCGATTCCATCATTGGCCATGTCAAGGGGAAGAGAAAATATGACCGTCATTGAGGAGGAGATCTGTAACCTTGTACCATGACCATCCCCCACCTCTTGCTCCATGCACAAGCACAAATTGCCTAATCATGGAACTAATCTCCATGGTTTCCCTTGTGTAAGAAAGATTATTGTTGTTCATGAAGGCAAAGTTGAAGAAATGATACTTGACATGAGGATTCACGTAGTGACTCAACCTGAGAAGGCCTTATAAACTCCATCCTAACCCTTATGCATAACTTCATCCACATCTCGTCAGAATAACCATAGTTCATATTCTTAACCTAATCCTAGTTAGAACTCAAGTTCTAGGTGGATTTTTTTTTTTGCATTGTTGGGTCTATTACAGCATGAATTATTCAAGTTTCCAAATTGCCTTTAAAGTTTCTGAAACAACTGTTCAATTCCATTAATTGTGGTTTCGATTAGTTATCAAGAAGGAGATGTAAAGTTATCAAGCCAAAAATCTATAATTATTTAAAAAATGGTAAAATGTTAAAGCGAACATGTGTGGACCCAAATTACTGAAATGCTAAAATTAGAAATATGAAGTAGTAAACTTCCATGAATTTCATAAGTTACAGGTGTTGGCAATTTGGCTTGTCAAGGCCAAATGCCAACCCCTACATTAAAAACTTTTCATGTTGTCCTTGGTCCTCAGATGATGTGTTTGATCATCACAGTGTTCATTGTCTATCAAGTCAAGGGAGTGAGTTTCAATGTCTTGTCATGGTCTTGTCTCAGATGTGTGTCACAATTTTCTCTAGGATAAATCAGTATATGAAAGGTATGGAGATTATTATAACCTTTGAAGGGTGGTGAAGATACATAAAATCCTTATGGAGAACTTTTAAGAATCTATAAGATATACTCTATGACATTCGTTGACAAATCTCTTTTGAGAAACCATGTGTATTTTGCCTAAAAGAGAGAATTTTTAGCCTTTAAATGTTAAATATGGAGTCAAAAAGACACAAAATCATTTATATTACCTTTAAACACCCTCATATTCATGACTTTTCTATAAGTCAAATATGTCATACATTGAAATTATCTCGCATGCAAGTTAAAGCATTGTTTTTTGCCCTTAAGAGCTCCCACGTGCCAATTTTGCTCATATTTTTATCTTAAAATATTTATTATTGTTGTAATATCCCTCATGACTTGTGGTCTTCTTCAATATGCCCTAAACTTGTGGTTTTGAACTTGAAATATGAAGACAATGCAAAAGAAAGACCTTTTCTATGTGTTTTCATGCAGGGAGTACAGATTATACAACCTTTGCCATACAATGGAGGCCAACAATTTGAAGATGAATATAAGACAAGTCTTTCAAAAGATATTTAAGGAAAAAGGATTCAAAATAGGCTCAAAACTAGTTCTCTCTACTCACCTTGCTTATTTGCACACAATGAGAGCCTTTTAGGTTTATAGATGGTATGACCATGAGAGAGAACATCAAGGTCTAAAATTTTGGTCAGAGAAAGGGGTCTAAGAGAGATTATAGTTATGTTAATTGGTTCTCAATTTATATCTCTCTTTCATAAACCATCTTTTTGAATTCAAGGCACTCATCAGGTGTTCTTCATCTAATCAAGCAACTGATTTTTTGAGTTTTCTCCTCATTTAGGCATCATAACAGAAAAAATCAAGTTTATGGAGTTTTTCAGGAGCATGATCCACCTTCCAATGATAGGTTTCACCTTCTTTCCACACATTTGAGGGTCATATGGATCTCAATAAGTCATACAATGTAAATCTATAGTCTGCAAGTAGTAAAGAGAGATTGCACAGTTCATGAGAGAGATGAATACCAAGATTTCTTGGAATATTGTTTATGAGGGTTTCACTCATGTTCATATGTCCTCTTCTCATGTTTCTCAAAATTTCATGAAGCTTAATATCCTAGAAGATCATAAATCATCTTCAAACACCTTCATATTCCCAATTTAGCATATGTTAAGGTTTTTTAGCATATGTTAAGGTTTTTAGCAGAGTCTTAGGTTTCTTTTACACTATGAATACCTCCTTTAAGATCCTCCAAACTGATATATCTTGTATAGGGTGTGCCTATTATTTATTAAGACCATTCAAGATGGTATTGACATACACTTCACATGTTCCTTTCACCTCCATCTTGTGTCATTCTAAACATAGTCTTGTCACTACCTTTTCACTATTGTAAAGCTCCATCCCTATCTCCATTCTCTTTCCCATCATCCACTTACATCTCATCACATTTCCATTCACTTCTATCCCATGTATTCATTATGAAGGAAGATTCAATTACTATTGTAAGCATCATAGTCATGCAAATGTGGTATTCAAATCTTAAAATAGTGCTAAACAGTGGAGAATATTCACCTACAGCCAAGACAAATTATATCAAGATATGTTTTGTGAGAGTACTTTTTGGAGAGACAAAAATCATGGATATCTCAATTAATAATGTTTAATAATCTCATAAATTTTATTAGAGTGAAGGACAAAGCTCATCAACATTATTTTGTGACCTTCTCAAGGTCTAACTCCACCTCTATCTATATAAGGCACAGTAGCTTCCACCTACAGTCATGTTAAAGAGATCACCAAATGCATTATAAAATAATATTTGAGACCTCAATGGAAATATTGAGTGAATGGATATTCAAAATATTATTTGTCATTTTAATTCATCTAATATATTCTTAACAAGATTACTAGGTTGATCTAGGGTCAGGATCCTAAGAGAAAGATAACCTATAGTCTATTCAAGGACACATAGTCAAGAACCCAAGAAGTAGGCAAAGAAATGAGTGAAGATTTTCAATAGAGTTTGAACTTCAATTAAGGTTTTGGAACCTATGGATACCATTTATGAAAGCATGAGAAGATCATAGGATACATCTTTGACCTTTTCAAGGTCCAAATTGGTCTCAATCCATACTGTCACCTTAAAGTATAGTCAAGCTATCTTTTACAAGAGAGTTATGTGTTTTGAGCTTGAATATAAGATAAAAAAGTGTATTTTGGGATTATTATCAAGGTAAGATACAAGAAGTCCATATAGTGAACCAAGCAAACACTAATCTATAGTCATATTTTTAAAGTATACAATAGTCAAGACCTTCCCAAAACATCTATAGGCATGTTTAAACGTCAAACTCAGTTTCAAACCTAAGGGAGAAACTTGCATGTTAAAAGGGAGAATTGAACCTAATAAGAACTTCAAATAAATAATGAGCATTAGGGTGACCTTGTAATTTAGTTGGTACCAATTTCAAGACTTACAACTATACTGAGTCCATACAATAGTCAACATCACCTACAACCTTCTCAAGACAAGCCTACCTCCAAGCATGAAAAGAATGAGAGTAGAGTCATCTAATAGATGAGTTTAATGTCACATGGAAGCTTCATGAGAATGATGAAGTGTGAAATAGGTTAGGGTGTGAATAAAGTTCCTTCCAAGAAAGATTCACTCCAAATTCAATCTTTGAAATATCCACCTACATCCACACTAAGGACAATTGCATTAACACAATCACATACCTTAGATAGGTGCACATTAAATACATTTCATTCAAGGAGGAAAATTTTGAAGTCATATATGCATTAAATTGGTGAATTGATATCTTTTAAATCTTAATCAAGATCTAATCTCTACTAAAGGTCTGCCAACTCATGAAAACATAGTCCGCACATAGTCAAACTCATGAAGCTCGTATTGGAGAAGTTTGGTCATTTTGAGGCATCTATAGGTATGATAATGCCTTTAAAATTGGTAAAAAATATTATTATGACTATATAAAGCTTCCTATGTCATTATAAAGATCATACCAGTAGTGGAAATGGTCATTTTTTTAACATAGACAGACATTAGTCAATTAGACAGTCATTAGAGACCAAATGATGATTTTAAGAGGTTTGAGTGTCAATGGAGAGTTTAAGATTTGTGGAGAAGATTTTAAATAGTGAAATATAATTTTTTTTGTATTTATATGCTTTTAGGTTTAAACAACAATCAGTTTTCAATTCAAAATTCTTAAGGGCTAGTAAAGAGAATAGATTTAAGATAGGCTTGTACACTATTTTGGTGACACTCAGGTGGGTTGAGAGGTGTTTGAAGAAATCATTAGATATTGGGTGGTAAAGAGAGATGAGAATGTTAGGGTAACATATTTTTATAATAGGAATAATTTAGGTTCAACAAGGAAGAGCATCAAACCCAACTCAGTGGTTAATAAGCTATGAATGTTTTCAAACCCTAGGGTGGAGAAATGAAAAGAGTACAAGGTTTTGAGAGGAGTAGACTAAAATTGAGGATGGTTATCACTATAATAAAAAAAATTATAATTTTAAAACTCTTTGAACTCTTTTCATGAAGGAGGAAGGACTTATAGACCTCTATTTTACATAAACTCATAGTCATTCCTACAAGCAGTCTTAAGAGACCATCAAGGCAAAGTGGATTTTGGGAAATAAAAGAAAGTAATAGAGGATAGAAACAATTATAAATATTTGTCATGATGTTTTTGACCCCCATATTATCCTCCAGGTAACTCAGACCTCCAACACTCAGATTTGGCCAATTAGGCCTAGAAACTAGTTTTAGGCCTAGAGGGCTTATATCACCTTAAAGCACTTGCGCACTCTATCAAGAAAAGGTAACTTCATGAGAATATTTAAGGGAATTTTTAAAGTCATATATGATATATTATAAGTAGATAAATACAATTAAAATGTCAAATTTGGTTCTTAAGGATAAATTTGAATTTTGCAGTCCACACACTCAGTTCGAGTTGCCTATTCAAGAGCTCATATCTTTCACCACAGGAGGAGTTTGAAAAAATTATATTAGAATGATTTGATGACCCATATTCAATTATAATCCATGAATAATTTAGGTTTATTGAGGAGCTAAGTTTTATGAACCATCGCTAAGAGTATAAACATGCCCAAAACGCATTCAAAACCCTACAAATAAACTTCATTATGTATGTATCTTTGAAATTTTTTAAATGGGAACCCAAGATTATTAGAAAATTTTAAGGGATATATATAAATGGAAATAATTTCTAGTTTTTAGGTCCGTACTTTATGAATGATCATGAAGAAGGTTCACCTCCAAAACCCTCCTACATACCAGTTTTGAGAAAAGTGAAGTTTCTTGCAATCAAAACCCCATTAATCACTTGATAAAAAATGGAAACATGAA
This sequence comes from Torreya grandis, assembly GCA_037957365.1. Taxonomy (NCBI): domain Eukaryota; kingdom Viridiplantae; phylum Streptophyta; class Pinopsida; order Cupressales; family Taxaceae; genus Torreya; species Torreya grandis. Next base: position 1,139,352 of record JARHVA010001970.1, on the reverse strand, counting down.
TTAAACCTAGATAAGTTCTTTTAAATGGTATTTTTATGTACAAGGTTGTACAAACATGGCATAAAATAGGGTTTTGTGAGGAAAAAGTACATAAAATAGAGGTACAAGGCAGTTTAATGGATGCCAATCAATGGAGAATTAAGTTTGGAAATTGTTATTACTCCTCAAGCCATAAAATTATTAAATACATGCCTATAAATTCCCCTATTGGTCTCTTCAAAATAGACAGTCTGTAGAAATTCAAGATAGTTTTACCTAGTCAAATACTTTGACCAATTTGTAGGTGTTGCTTATTCAAAAAAGGCTCATTTCATGATGAGAGGCATTGTTTCATGTATCAAACTCATTATATTTGAAATTTATAATGGTTTAATTTATGATTTTATATCCATCAAGTGTAATAAGTTAGGCTACTATGCCTAATTGGCCTAGTAGACCTATTTGGTCAATCGAGTGAAGATAAAAATGGCTTTGAAAGTGATTGGATGAGTTCATGTGGAGTTATCACACTTAATAACTTATATTTGAGTGGAAATAAATGTCACACTTGATATTTATTGGTAATCACATGAGCTAACCGGTTTCTAACTGCCAATCACATGCATACTTCACCCTTCAATGCCAATCATGAGTTAATTGATCCTTAACTAAATGTATGTTCCAAGCCTAAAAGAAAGAAGTAATTCAATTAACTTGATCTCATTTCAAGTGGATTTATTTACCAATTTATGGTTTAGCATTATTTTTAAGGAGTTAAACAATTGAACTATGGACCACCACCTTGTTTTCAATGCCAAGGAGCTCATGCAAGGATCATGCAACACCATCAAGCATGGAGAGATATTATAGAGAACTATTTGTAACTAGTTGTAGCTTAGTTTTACTTGAGTTAATTATTATATGACCTCTTCATCTCTCCTCTATGATATTATCTTGGCTTCTTTTCTTCTCATGTTTTATATATTTAAGCTTTTAGGCCTAAGTGCCATATCCCTCTCTTGGGCATGATGCAACTATGCCAAGATTGAGCTTTGTAACCTCTTGAGATAATAAAATGACTATTTTAAATTCATTTATATAGGTTTAGTGTGTTATATTAGTTTGATTTTCACATGTGGTAATATTTTCTCCCTTGACAGGGCCTAATCTCACCTAGTTACTAGTATGTCATCTTATGCAGGTCATATACATTATTTGATGTTGAGTAATTGAGCTAATAGTGGAAATATTGATTGGTTAGTGCCTTAAATCAAGACTTCCATCATTAACCTCATGATTTGATCATTTTGTGGAACCTTTATGTGAAATACTATTGCATAAGAGTCCCTTGGAGTTGTAATATTTAGTTATTTGCATTGCTTATCATTATTGTAGGAGTTCAAATAGAGTGGATGAACTAGCATTTAGGTGTATCACCATTATTAAAATAAGATTTCCCTTTTAGTAAACCTTATAACTCTTTTCACCCCAAATAAATTTAGTTTTAGGAAATAGATCCAGAGTTGATACATTAGAGGAGCTAGCCTCATAATCTAGAGGTTTGGTCTAAGTACAAGTATCCCACAGCCTATAGACCAATCCATAGTTAGTCCAGGTTTGAAAGAGATATGAGCAATCTTCTTTAGTAGAGTATAATTTGGGTTGATAACAATTTTGGCATGCCTGATGGGACATAGATCCAACCATTAGAGTACTCATTTGAAACATCTTGGTCTTTACAATAAGTTTTGAGCACTATTATGGTCCTCATATCTGAGGTAAAGGGTAATTTTATTCACAATTCATTGATTTTCATGTGTTTTGTGGTGAATGATGATAGCATATAGGGTATAATTATGTCACATACCTCCTTATTAGTAGCCCTATGATCCATCCTAGTTCTAATATGATCCCTGCCCACCTCATCCTCACCCCTATCATCCCTACCATGATCCCTATTAACTTTATGATGAACCTCACCAACCCTATATAGAACCTTATCAGTAGTATGGTGAGTCATACCAACCCTATGATAAGCCTCATGAACCTTGTTATCTTCCATGTGAGCCATATCAGCTCCAAGATCAACCACCCTTACAAAACACACATAAGTTTTATGATGAGATTGAGGAGATGAAGAGGGTGAACCAAATCATTATTGAAGAAATTTTATCCTTGAGACAAGAGAAATCAGGTAAACAATCTCAAAAGTCACTACCTCCTACTAACCCATGCCACTATCCATGGATTGTAATTTCACCTCAATAAGAAATTTTCCCAAGCATGCCCCAAGATGCAATATCTTCAATACAAGTGGCTCCTGAACTTATGTTTTCAACTTGTAAACAAATATAATAGTCAAGTGTAAGCCCAAGTGTTGAAGTCAAGGACAAGATTGAAGTCATTCATCATCTACCCCTCCCTCCTCAAGAGCCCAAGGCTTTCCCCTCATGGAATTTGATTCAAGGAAAAATCCATCATAAAGAAGAGGTGATGGTTGTCAAGGTTGAACAACCCCATGAGCAAAACTAAGCATCCTTGGCAACACCATTGGATTTATCTCATATTCTTGAGTATTTTTAGGGATTCACCATGCCACTCTTTGAGAAGGTGCCTCTCATTTATGAGGTATGTTGTCCTCAAAAAATGCCACTCATTTTTCAAACAACCTATGGACTATTTTGGCCCAGCATAGACCAAAATCCTCTCTCTCCCCTTTTCAAAAAATTGTTCTGAGCATTCAGGTTCTTCATTTTTCAAAGCTTTTTCAAAAATCTACGGACTCTATAGGCTTGAATCTACGGACTCTATAGGCTTGAATCTACAGACTCTACAAGCTTGGAACTATGAACTTCTTAGATGGTTTCTACGGACTCCACAAACAGATGTCTATGGACTCTTTCAAAGTTAGAGAAAACTACGAACTTGGCTTCTACAGACTCTGCAGGCAGGCTCAAATCTATAGACTCTCAAGGTTGGTTTCTACGGACTCTATAAGAAAGAAATAGGTTCAACACTTAGCCATTTTTTTTCAATCAGGAAGTTTAAAGGGGTCTTCCAAGAACTCAAAAGACAAGTGCCCTTATGGAGGGCAGTAAGCAAAAGCAGACAAAAGTTGGAAATCCCTCAGGAAAATGGCTAAGTAAAAGAGACCTAAAGAATTCTTTCGAGAAGATTTTTCTTAGAAAAATGTTTAAGGCAAAATTCCTTCAGACTTTTTATCTGAAGGAATTCACTTAGAGAAAAAGTCTAAAGATATGAAAAAGAACAAATGGCTAAGTAACATGAACTTTCCTTCAGACTTTTTGTCCGAAGGAATTCTTTCAGGCTTTTTGCCCGATAGAAAAAGCCAAAGCCTAAAGTCCACCCGAACATCTTGAAGGATAAGTACCCTTGTGGGGGGCACTTGACGATAGAGAAAGGACTATTTCAAAAGCTCGAAGGCACACCTTCCCTTCAGGACATCCCAAAGGTGGAACAAAGACACAGAAAGGAACCTTCACAGACTTAGACAAAAGGGGCTTCAAAGAATGAACTGATTAAACTGTTGAACCAAAAAGTTCAACGAGTTCAAAGGTTCAAAGGTTCAACCAGAGCTTAGAAAGATAAAGGAAGCAGTGATTGAGTGAGACACAGGATGAACCAATGAACTGATTAAACCTTGAACCGAAAGAGTTCAAAGTTCAATGGTTCATAGGTTTAAAAGGTTCAAAGGTAGCCTCAGTCAAGGAAAAAGTAGAAAATAAGTGGTTCAATGGATGGTTCGACCAAGGAGTGAAGAAGAGATTGAACCAAGAAGTGATAAAAAAAAAAGAGACAGAATGAACCAATGAACTGATGAACTTTCAATGGTTCAACAGGTTCAAGGTTCAACACGAATCAAGTGATCGACTAAAAAGAGAGCCTGAAGACTCAAATTGCTATAGGGAAGAGAAGATTGATGCAAAGGACTAGAAATATCTTTAAAAGAGTTATTTCCAGTAGGTGAAACATTGGATCGAGTAGACTTCTGAGCACACCAAATTAAGGACGTGGCCTATTTTTCTTCCATGAAGTAAAGACAAATTAGAAAAGGACCAAAAGATCCATACCAAGGAAGAAACATAATTAGATGAAGGGACACACCATAGTTATGGCAGCGCACTGTTCTCGCCATGGTCTCTCCAAATAGGACTGAAGGTGCATTGAAGACGTTGACTGCAGCGTGGGTCATCCCATGGAAGAAAGTACCAATCCTTACATAGTTGATATAAGATTGTAATATCTCTCATTTATAAAGGGGACTTTTCATTTTTACAAGAGCGAAACTTTGCCCATTTTGAAAGAAGAAGACTGAGACTTTGAGCTCAGATTGTAATTTCATTTCATTTTATCTGAATGAGAAAGTAAGTTGTTTATAGACTTTGTGCTATTTTGGCTTATGCTACTTTAGGAAATTATTCTTACGTTTTTTCCTAGAAGCATTTTTATTTATTTAATTTGACAAGCATAATTAGTGAAGGTAAAAAGGGAGGTGTCCTGAAGCCAACTGTGAGAAGACTTTGCGCTTTCACAATTATTTTCAGCATGTGTTTTTCCTTTTCTTTCTGTGTTGAGGATTCTAGGATGACTTTGTGCCCCCATTATCCTTTGTGTTATACTCTTTGGGTAGTTGAGGTGGAAACTTTGTGTTCTATTTCATCCTGCTAGTTACTGCGCCCTTTCTCACCAGTTACTTTCACTTCCTGAAAGAAACTCCTGTTGTTTCCTGCAAGAACACTTCTGAAAGAAGAGAAGTGCCTTCAGTGTTTTCACCAGGCTTTTCTCCTTTGTTTGTGAGCATCATCTCTGAAAGAAGAGAGATGGATGGTTTATTCTACCCCCATGTGTTATTTTCTACTTATTTATATTGTATATAGCTCCTACGTATCTATAGGGAACCTCCCCTTGATGAGAGGAGAGATTAGTCCCCTATTGATGTGATAAACCTACACAACTAGCTGACTAATCTTCCTGATGTGGTTGATCAGACCTATTTTGTTTATTAGTATGTTGATTGACAAAATATTCACCCAACATTTTTTGGTGACTCTGCTGGGGAAGAGCGCGTAGTTTGAAGTCTTAAACTTAAAGCTGAAGCAGATCCTACTCTTTTCCATTTTTTGTTCTATAATTTGGAAACTCCACATTATACCAGAGGCCAAAAATCTCAAGGTGTTGTTAACCCTACTTTTGAGTTGGTGCAGTAGAGTAATTTTGAGTTGTTTCCTCCACAACCTCACCTTAGACGAATGAGGAGTCTTCCTCCTAGCCCTACTAGGCTACCAACACAAGGCAAAACTTATTTTTATACTGTTAGCTGAGCTTTGCCTATCCACGCTCTACCTAGATTAGTGATCCTAGTTTTACATAATCAAATCATGACTCAAGGCCCCTGGGGTAACTCTTTTGGTCCACTAAATTTGACTCCACCTCTGTATGAGCTTCCACACAGTTCAAGGAAGAATTTCCCCAAATTCTTTGGTGATGGGAAGGTTCATCCTGATGAACACATTACAAATTTCAACATAGCCTGTAGTTTAATAGGGGTGTAATTTGAAGACATAGCGGTCAAGCTATTCGTGGAGACACTACAAGGCACTACTGTAGACTAGTTCTACCACCTACAAGCTAGATCAGTGACTAATTGAGACACTCTGAAAGACAAATTTGAAGCTAAGTTCAAGCCTGTAGAAGATGTACATGCCTTGCTAGCCTAGCTCACTCAGATGAAGAAAGAGCCTCATGAGCCTATGCGGTATTTTATTGCCAGGTTCGACAAGCTGAGGCACAAGATTCCCATGGTCACCCAACTGACACCTCAGAACCTCAAATGCTTCTTCATCAATTCACAACTGCCTGAAGTGAGTTTCTTGCTGAGATAGGCTAGACACATAGACCTTATTGTTGCTTAAAACTTGGCTACTGAGGTAGAATATCACCTTATATTGGTAAGAAAGATAAGGAGAGACCCTAATAAAGGTAAATCCTCTTCATCTTTTGACTACTCACCTACAACCACCACTAACCCAATGGTGCAAACGTTGGCAAATGAAATGCTAGCTCTCAGAAAGCAAGTGGCACAAGGGATGTCATCTGCTCCTACATATAGAGATATACCCAGGAGGACATTTTAGAATCAAGCGTAGCAAGGCAATACTGCCAGGAATTAGGGATAGCAAAATTGCCTTCCTATTCCATAGAGGAACCTTACCCTTGAAGCACCTCTAAGCAACTCAGCAGTTAGATATCTTGAAGCTGAATTGGATTTCTCATTCCAGCTTGAGTTGAATCCTGAAGATGACGCTAATCTCTTCATTAAGGAAGAAGAAGAATTAGCTGGTGACTCCCATATTGGTTTCCTGAACTATCAAGATGAACCCAAAAGTGAAGGTAATGCAGCTGAGGGGTCATATGTTGTATTCACCCAGTCTAAGAATCAATCATCTCAACAAGTTGATAAGGAGAAAGCAGAGGAGTGACCTCAACCAGTAGTTTCAATTTCTAAGTAGGGATCCCCTCTTCTTTTCCAGCCAAAAGATCTGGTGATTTCAAGAAAGGTAAGTACCCCAAATGCCCCTACGCCTTCTACTTCAAATCTGCAGTCTAGTCCTCCCCTTTCAAAAATCAAAAGGATGAACTCCCATCCTCTACTCCTAGCTCGTTCCAGACATTTGATATCATTGACCATATAAAGAGAACCAAAATTCAAATGTCTAAATTTGAATTTATGTAGTCCCATCCTGAACAATTAGACAGACTGGTTTAATGTGTTAAAAACCAAAACATCCCTATTAAACAGGCAATTCCCAAAGAGACACATGATCCTGCCAGGAATGCGCCCACCAGGAACAACCTTGTCATTACTCCCCCTAATGCTCCTGGCAAGACTGAACCTTTTTATGTCTCATTGTTGATAAATGGACATCAGCTAAATAATTGCATCATTGATTCTGGAGCTTCAGACAATGTCATGCCCACTAAAGTGGCTGAATCCCTTGACCTCACCTTGACCAAAACTTTTGGTAGATGCTTCTCCATGGAGAACAAGAAAGTGCCTTTGTTGGGATAAATTAAAGATGCCCAATTTGCGTTTGCTACCTTTTCAGACAAAAGAATCAAGATGAATGTCTTGGTAGCAAACATCCCAGCATCATATGGCATCTTTTTTAGGTAGAATTTTTGTAGGGATGTTGGTGGTGAATTGAGCATGGATTTATCAGAGGCAAGGATTCCATTCAAAGTTGTTATGAAGAGGTTGCTCCCTAAGAAGGAAGTGAAATATGTGGTTACCCAGACCTCAGCACCTGAAGCTCAAATTCTATTTGAGTCTTCAGGCATGGGTAACTACTTTTTGTACATGAATGGAGTTCATGAGACATTTGATGAAGCTCCTATAGATGACAGCCTAGAAATGCTTTCAGCTGGAATAGTAGAGGAATTGGCTGAGCACAAGGCAAGTGTGGAAGTATCTCCACCCTTGGATGAAGAAGAATCCAAAAGAAAATTAGTATCAAATGAGGCATGGATTCGTGAATTTGATGGTAGCTACTCTTCCACTAGTTTAGGAGCTGGGGTTGTGTTAATATCTCCTCAAGGAGATATTTTTCCCTCATCTTATAAATTGCAATTCAGAAACACAAATAACACAGCTGAATATGAGTCTATGTTGCTTGGATTGAGAGCTGCTTGAGACAAAGGCATCAAGCTCCTTCATGCTAAAGGAGATGACAAACTAGTGGTTTGTCAGGTGAGGAACCTATATCAAACTAAGAATGAAAGATTGCATCATTACTGCAATCTAGTCTAGGACCAACTTGAAGACTTTGATGCTTTCAGCATCTCTGTAGTTCCTAGAGAATTTGATGACTAGGCAGATGCATTGGTTGTTTTAGCTACTCTCTTGGTCCCCCACCCAGATTTCAAAGGAGACAAGTACATGATTGAGCTAGTCTTTCAGCTAAGTGTACCTGATAATGCCAGTCATTGGTAGGTATTTAACAATGACAACCAAATCATTGCCTTCTTAGAGTAAAAAGATAGCTTTGAATGACTGCATTTTGAAGGCAGTGAACTTTAGAAGTGTGAAATAGCTCCTAAATCAAATGCAAACATAGGTGAGGAGTTCTTGCAACTCAAAGGGAATAATATTCCTAAAGGCCTAGTTTCCCTTGAGAAGCTGTTTGATAAGCATGATAGATTCATCATATAGTAGCCAATGGATTCAAGCTCATCTCAGGAGTTTGATCAAGTAAATCTGGGAACCAAAGAAGACCCCAAGATGGTGAACATTGAGAAATGTTGTACTCCTAAATAACATTTCAAGTTCACCTCTTTGCTCAATGAATACATGGATGTCCTAGCGTACTCTTATGCTGACCTGAAATTACTTTGGCCTGACAAAATTTGACACAACATCCCTCTCAAGGCTGATTCAACACCTTACAGGCAAAAGTCTAGGCATTATAATCTAAAAATATTAGGTATTATTTTATTTGAGATACAAAAAATGTTAAATACCAGGATAATCTTCCCAATCCATCATTCCACATGGATTGCCAATATAGTGCTTGTAAGGAAGAAGAATGGTGAAATTTGCCTTTGTGTGGATTTTAGGAATTTGAATCAGGCATCCTTGAAGGATAATTATCCTTTGTCAATCATGGATCAAGTGCTGGAGATAGTGACAGGCTCAGAGATGTTATCAATGTTAGATGGCTTCTCAAGATATAATTAGGTTGATGTTGGTGAAGCAGACCAGCATAAGACCACTTTCACCACACCTTGGGGCATGTTTACATATAAAAGGATGCCTTTTGGCTTGATAAATGCTGGTGCAACCTTCTAAAGATCAATGGACCTCACCTTCAAGGATGAGATGGGTAAGTTCATTGTAGTTTATCTTAATGACTTGATCATCTTCTCTAAGCATCACCCAAATCATGTGAGCCATTTGTAATAAGTGTTGGAGCGCTGCTGTCAGAATGGAATTTCCTTAAACCCCAAGAAGTCAGTCTTTAGAGTAACAGAGGGGAAACTTATCATACACATTATGTCCAAAGGAGGTATAAAGATTGACTTAGACAAAGTCAAGTCTATCTAAGAACTTTCCTTGCCCACAAGCAAGACTGTTGTTCACTCTTTCTTTGGAAAGGTGAATTTCTTACGGAGGTTCATCCCCGAGTTTGCCGAGAAGTCTAGACATATTGTAAACATGATGAAGGGAAAAGCCACCTTCAACTAGACTAAAGAAGTTAAGTCAAAATTTTAGGATATCAAGACTGCCATTGCCCATGCTCTAATTTTGGCTTGTCCAGACTATAGCAAAGAGTTCACCATTTATAGCTATGCTTCAGAACATACACTTTCAACAATTTTAGTTCAATAGAATAAAGAAGGTATGGAATCTCCGATTTCCTTCATGATCTATCCTCTCAAAGCTCATGAGCTGAAGTAATCAAATATGGAGAAGCATGCTTATGCAGTGGTGAAGGTCGTAAAACATTTTCATTTCTACATCCTCAATTCTCGAGTTACTGCATTGGTCCCTGACACCACAGTGAAATCTATACTGACTTAATAGGAGTTTGGGATGAAAAGAGGCAATTAGGTTGTAAATATCTAGGAGTTCAATCTAATCATCAAGCTGACAAATTTGGTATGTGGAAAGGGGCTATGTCAACTAATTGCTGATAAAAAGCCAAGAGGAACAGAGCATGAAGAATCAAAAATGGATGACACACCAACAGTCCTCTTTGTCTCCACCATGAATGAGTGGTATTCAGGTATTGCTCTTTTTCTTACTTATGGTGAGTGTCCTACTCACCTATCTTATAAAGAAAGGAGAATTATCAACCTGAAAGCTGCTAATTTTGTCCTCTAGGACAATGGCCTATACAAGAGGAGCCTTGATGGAATGTTCCTTTGCTGTGTGGACAAGGAGCAACAAAGCCAAATTTTGAAGTCCTTCCATGATTCAGCCTATGGAGGACATTTTTTTACCCTTATGACTGCCCATAAGATCATATGAGATAGGTGTTATTGGCCAACTCTCTTTCAAGATGCATATAAGTGGGTCAGGGGATGTGAATTATGCCAGCAGTTTGTTGGAAGGCCCAAGCTAGCTGCCCTGCCTCTCAAACTAGTGATCATAGAGGATCCAATCCAGAAATGGGGAATTGATTTTACTGGAGCTGTAAACCCATCATCAAGTGCTAGACATGACTATGTCTTTATGGCAACAGACTACTTCACCAAATAGGTGGACGCAGTTCCAACCAAACATGCTACTTCAGAAGTAGTATGCAATTTCCTCAAAGAAAACATCATGTCCAAGTTTGGGGTCCCAATCAAAATTTTCACTAAAAATGCCACCTATTTCACTTCCTAGGAGATTACTCAATTTTTTTTCCACTACGGAATCACACTCTCCCACTCTTCTGATTACTTTCCACAAGGGAATGGACAGGCTGAATCAAGTAATAAGAACCTGGTGACTATCATCAAGAAGTTGGTGGATGACAACCAAAGGACTTGGCATAAGGCATTGGTTGATGCTCTATGGGTAGACATAATTACACCCAAGAGGACAATTGGTATGTCTCCCTTCCAACTTCTTTATGGTGTCAATGTTGAGATACCAATCACCTTGGAATTTCTAGCATTGAAATTGGCTAAGGCGATTGAGGATCAAACATATGAGAGCTCACTTGAGAAGAGGATCATGTGCCTTGCTGATCTAAATGAGTAGAGAACTGTAGTGGTGGACTGAATTGCTACCCATCAAAGTCTGGTGAAGAATCTCTTCGACCAGAAAGCAAAGAATCATGATTTCCAGATTGGAGATCGAGTCCTATTGTGGGACAAAAGAAGAGAACTAAAGGGGATGCATGGAAAATTTGATTCCTATGGAGGGGCCCTTTTACTATTCATCAGCTCGATGGTAAAAATAGTTTCCTATTGAAGTATCAAGATGGCACTCTCTTTCTCTGCCTCACAATGGGCAACATCTGAAGCACTTCAACTCTTGAAGTATTAGATGAGCTCCCCTATACATATATATATTTGTATAGTCTTTTGTTTCTTTTTTTTGTTCTTTTGTTTTCATTTTTTTGAGCCTTTCTTCTTGGGTAGTGCGACTCCATAGCCCAATGGCACACTTCAAGGCACTGAAGATTCTAGTTTCTACTCCCCTCAGTTGTGTTTTAAGTTTCCAACTGAAGGTAGTTCTCCAACTAGAGCCAGTTGTTGTCCTCAAAAAATTCCACTCATTTTTTGGATAACCTATGGACTATTTTGGCCCAGCACAGACCAAAATCCTCTCTCTCCCATTTTCAAAAAATTGTTCTGAGCATTCAGGTTCTTCATTTTTCAAAGCTTTTTTAGAAATCTATGGACTCTACAGGCTTGAATCTATGGACTCTGCAGGCTTGAATCTATAGACTCTGCAGGCTTGGAACTATGAACTTCACAGATGGTTTCAACAGACTCCACAAACAGATGTCTATGGACTCTTTCAAAGTTAGAGAAAACTATGAACTTAGCTTTTATGGACTCTGCAAGCAGGCTCAAATCTATGGACTCTCAAGGTTGGTTTCTATGGACTCTGTAGGAAAGAAATGGGTTCATCACTTAGCCATTTTTTTTTTTCAATTGGGAAGTTCAAAGGGGTCTTCCAAGAGCCCAAAGGACAAGTGCCCTTGCGGAGGGTAGTGAGCAAAAGTGAACAAAAGTTGGAAATCCCTCAAGAAAATGGCTAAGTAAAAGAGACCTAAAGAATTCTTTTGGGAAGATTTTCCTCAAAAAAATGTTTAAGGAAAAATTCTTTCAAACTTTTTGTCTGAAGGAATTCACTCAGAGAAAAAGTCTGAAGAAATGGAAAAGAACAAATGGCTAAGTAACATGAACTTTCCTTCAGACTTTTTGTCTAAAGGAATTCTTTCAAGCTTTTTGCTTGATGGAAAAATCCAAAACCTGAAGTCTACCCGAACATCTTGAAGGATAAGTATTCTTGCAGGGGGCACTTGATGATAGAGAAAGGACCATTTCAAAAGCCCGAAGGGACACCTTCCCTTCGAGACATCCCAAAGGTAGAACAAAGATGCAAAAATGAACCTTCATAGACTTAGAAAAAAGGGGCTTTAAATAATGAACCATTGAACCAAAAATTTTAATGAGTTCATAGGTTCAAAGTTTCAACCAGAGCTTAGAAAGATAAAGGAAGCAGTGATTGAGCAAGACACATGATGAACCAATGAACCAACTGAACCTTGAACCAAAAGAGTTCAAAGTTTAATGTTTCATAGGTTTGAAAGGTTCAAAGGTAGCCTCAGTCAAGGAAAAAGTAGCAAACAAGTGGTTCAACCAAGGAGCAAAGAAACAATTGAACCAAGAAGTGATAGAACAAAAGAGATAGAATGAACCAATGAACTGATGAACTTTCAGTGGTTCAACGGGTTCAAGGTTCAACATGAATCAAGTGATTGACTGAAAAGAGAGCTTGAAGACTCAAATTGCTATAGGGAAGAGAAGATCGATGCAAAGGACCAGAAATATCTTTGAAAGAGTTATTTCTAGTAGGTGAAATAGTGGATCGAGTAGACTTCTGAGTGCACCAAACCAAGGACGCAGCTTGATTTTCTTCCATGAAGTAAAGACAAATTGGAAAAGGACCAGATGGTCCATACCAAGGAAGAAACATAAATAGATGAAGGGACATGCCATAGTTATGGTAGTGCACTATTCTCAGCATGGTCTCTCCAGACAGGACTGAAGGTGCATTGAAGACGTTGACTGCAGCATGGGTCATCCCATGGAAAAAAGTGCCAATATTTGTGTAGTTGCTATAAGATTGTAATATCTCTCATTTTTAAAGGGAAATTTTTATTTTTACAAGAGCGAAACTCTACCCATTTTGAAAGAAGACCGAGACTTTGAGCTCAGATTGTAATTTCATTTCATTTTATCTGAATGAGAAAGCAAGTTGTTTGCAGACTTTGTGCTGTTTTGGCTTGTGTTACTTTAGGAAATTATTCTTATGTCTGTTTCTTAGAAGCATTATTATTTATTTAATTTGAAAAGTAGAATTAGTGAAGGTAAAGAGGGAGGTGTCTTGAAGCCAACTGTGAGAAGACTTTGCGCTTTCACAATTATTTTCAGCGTGTTTTTCCTTTTCTTTCTATGTTGAGGATTCTGGGATGACTTTGTGCCCCCATTATATTTTGTGTTATACTCTTTGGGTAGTTGAGGTGGAAACTTTGTGTTTTATTTCATCTTGTTGGTTACTGCACCCTTTTTTAGCAGTTACTTTCACTGCCTGAAAGAAACTCATGTTGTTTCCTGCAAGAACACTTCTAAAAGAAGAGAAGTGCCTTTAGTGTTTTCACCAGGCTTTTCTCCTTTGTCTATGAGCATCATCTCTAAAATAAGAGATATGGATGGTTTATTATGCCCCCATGTGTTATTTTTTACTTATTTATATTGTATATAGCTCCTACGTATCTATAGGGAACCTCCCCTTGATGAGAGGAGAGATTAGTCCTCTGTTGATGTGGTAAACCTACGCAACTGGCCGACCAATCTTCCTACTATGGTTGATTAGACCTATTTTGTTTATCAGTATGTTGATTGAAAAAATATTCACCCAACAAGGTAAATGAAGAAGATGCAGTTGAATTGACAAAAAATGAGAGTGACTTGAGTGATCAAAGAATAAATCACCATTGGGATACCTCTTAGTAAAGATAGGCATGATTCAATATTTCATAGTGTAAAATAAGATGAATTAAAAGAGGTTGCTACTACGGTAGAGGATGAGCTAAAATTACAAGATGATATACAAGGGGAAGACACTTCAATTGAGAAAGAAGAAGATGGTTCCCATGAACTCCATGGTCACATGGTGGCTGGCCCCAATCATAACAACTCAAAATAACTTACAATAATAATAGAATAAAAGTACTAACCAACCCATGAAGATGAAGAATGAGTTGATTTTGAGTGCATGCTAGGTCATCAAGTTGGTTTTGAGGATGAAACTACTTCAAATGACCAATATGAGATAGCAAAAGATGATTTTCAGCCTCATAATCATGACCAATAAAGTGATATGCTTGATCATGTACCTTATAATATTCAAAGTGAAGAGATTCCAATCAGTGGTATTTTTTGATGTCATCAATTTAGGTTATTCTCTACTTGAATGTGATTTATTTAAGATTGAGAGAAGTAGTTTCATCAAGAAATAAGGAGTCACTTCTCCAAACACACCATTCCAGGAAGTTATCTTCTCTGGAGATGACTTGTTTGAGTCTTTCAAGAAAGGTTATCAACTCCTTACTCCATCTTTAGATATCTCTCCACTCTTGGAATTTGAATATGAACTCAAATGGCCTCAAGAATTCATGAAATAAAATCTTGTAACCAAGACACAAGAGAGACTTTAAGCTATCCAACATGACCATCAACATCCCCTGAATGAGAAAGAATTGATATTGTTCTTGTAAAGTACATGGATATGAGAAGAGCATGACTGGGTCTTGGACTCACATATAAGATTCATGCACTTAAAATTGGAACTAAAATAACTAGTTGCTTCCCTAAGAGACTATGAATGTGCAAATTCCATTAGATGTAAGATTGAGCTATCAAGATGTGGAAATCATGCATTATGGTGACATGGTGGACAATCCAATTTTCTATTTGACCCTGGAGGAAAGCTTTTGACTTCAGTTTATTTGTTTTAGTTTGTTTCAATAAGTGATTACTACAAGCATTAGTATGTTGCCTTGTTATTTTATTTCCTTAGGTTAGGTGTGTTTGCTTCTTATATTTAGTTGTTGATATTTATGTTGTTTATATTATGTCTTATTTTTGTTGCAGTCAAAGAGAGGTGTATCAAAGTACAAAATTTTATTTTTCAGCTGATAGAGTCATCAAGCCATGTTGTCATGTCTTAGACTATCATTATCATATGAAAATCAAGTGAGTTCTCTTGACCAACAGGCTGGTCAACCCCTGTGAGTCACTAAAAATGTCAGTAATTTGGCATATCAAGGCCAAATTCCAATTCCTACATTAAAAACTTTTTATGTTTTCCTTGGTCCTCAGATGATGTGTTTGATCATCACAATGTTCATTGTTTATCAAGTCAAGGGAGTGAGTTTCAATGTCTTATCATGGTCTTGTATCAAATGTGTGCCATAAGTTTCTCTAGGATAATTTAGTTTATGAGAGGTATGGATATTATTATAACCTTTTAAGGGTGGTGAATATAAATAAAATTCTCATGGAGAACTTTTAAGAAGATATAAGGTACTCTTTATAACAATCATTGACAAATCTCTTTTGAGAAACTATGTGTATTTTGCCTAAAAGAGAGATTTGTTGGCCTTCAAATGTTAAATATGGAGTCAAAAATCCACATAATCATTTATTTCCTTTTAATACCCTCATATTCATGACTTTTATTTAAGTCAAATATGTCATACTTTGAAATTCTCTCTCATGCAAGGTAAAGCATTGTTTTTGGCCCTTAAGATATCCCGCATGCCAATTTATCTCATATTTTGATCTTAAAATATTTATTCTTGTTTTAATCTCCCTCATTACTCGTGGTATTCCTCATTATTCCCTAAATTAGTAGTTTCAAACTTGAAATATGAAGACAATGCAAAAGAAAGGCCTTTTCTATGTGTTTTCATGCAGGGAGTACAGATTGTACGGCCTTTGCCATACAATGGAGGAAAATAAGTTTAATATGAAGATATGTTAGGTATTATATAAGATATTTAAGGAAAAATTATTCAAAACAGGCTCAAAAATGGTTCTCTCCACTCACCTTGCTTCTTTGCACATAATGAGAGCCCTTCAAGTTTGCAGATGGTACAACCATGAGAGAGGAAATCAAGGTCTAAAAATTTGGTTAGTGGAAGGGGTCTAAGATATATTATATATATGGTAAATTTTTCTTATTTTATCTTTCTCTCCTCCATTAACCATCCTTTTGAATTCAAGGTACTCATTAGGTGTTCTTCATCCAAGCAAGCAACTAGTTTTTTGAGTTTTCTCCTCATTTGGGCATCATGACAAAATAAATCAAGTTTGTGGAGTTTTTTAGGATAATTTTACACTTTCACATTATATTATTCACCTTATTTACACATATTTTAGGTTCATATGGATCTCAATAAGACATATAATGAAAATCTATAGCCTAAAGGTAGTAAAAAGGATTGTACGGTTCATGAGAGAGAAGAATATCAATATTTATTAAAATATTATTTGAAAGGTTTCATTCATTTTCATATGTCCTCTCCTCAAGTTTCTCAAAATTTCATGAAGCTTCATATCCTATAAGATCATCAATCATCCTTAAACACCTTTATATTCCCATTTTAGCATATGTTAAGGTTTTTAGCAAAGTCCTAGGCTTATTTTGCACTATGAATACCTCCTTTAAGAGCCTCCAAATTGATATATATTATAGATGGTGTGCCTATGAATTATTAATACCCTTCAATATGGTATTTACATACACTTCACATGTTCCTTTCAACTCCATCTTGTGTCATCCAAAACATAGTCTTGTCATTGCATTTTCATTGTTGTAAAGCTCCATCCCCATCTCCATTCTCTTTCACATAATCCAATTACATATCACCACCTTTTCATTCACTTACATCCCATGTATTCATTTTGAATTAATATTCAAGTACTTTTGGAAGCATATTAGTCATGCAAATGTGGTATGCAAACCTTAAAACAGTGCTAAACAGTGGAGAATATTCACCTACAACCAATACAAACTTTGTCAAGATATGTTTCATGAGAGTACTTTTTAGAGAGACAAGAATCATGGATATCTCAATGAAGAAGTTTAAATCATCTCATTAAGTTGGTTAGAGTGAAGTAAAAATATCATCAACATTATTTTATGACCTTCCCATGTTCTAACTCCACCTTTGCCTATACAAGTCACAGTAGCTTCCACCTATAGTCATGTTAAAGAGATCACCAAATGCATTATAAAATAAGATTTGAGACCTCAATGGTAATATTGAGTGAATGGATATTAAAACTCTTATTTTGCACTATAATTCATCTAATCTTCTTAACAAGATTACTAGATTGACCTAGGGTCAGGATCCTAAGAGAAAGATAACATAGAGTGTATTCAAGGACACAGAATCAAGAACCCAAGAAGTAGGTAGAGAAATAAGTGAAGATATTCAAGAGAGTTTGAGCTTCAAGTAAGGTTTTGAAACCTATGGATACCATTTATGAAATCATAAAAAGATCATAGGATACAACTTTGACCTTCTCAGGGTCCAAATTGGTCTCAGTCCATACAATCACCTTAAAGTACAGTCAAGTTGGCCTTTCCAATAGAGTTATGTGTTTTGATATTGAAGATAAGATTAAAAAAAGTGGATTTTTTTATTATGATTTAAGTTAAGCTAAAATAATTACATATATTGAATTGATAAAACACTAATATATAGTCATATTTTCAAAGGATATAACAGTCAAGACCTTTCTAAAACATCTACAAGCCTATTTAAACATCAAACTCAGTTTCAAACCTAAGGGAGAAACTTGCATGTGAGGAGGGAGAATTGAACCCAAAAAGAACTTAAAGGAAGGCATGATAATTAGGGTGACCTTGGAGGTTAATTTTCACCAAGTTAAGACTTATAACTATACTTAGTCTGTATAATAGTCCACATCACCTACAACCTTCTCATGACAAGCCTACCTCCAAGCTTGAAAAGAATGAGAGCAGAGTGATCTAATAGAGGAGTTTTGTGTCACATGGAAGCTTCATGAAAATGATGAAGTTTGAAATAGGTCAGGGTGTGAATAAAGTTCCTTCCAAGCAAGATTCACTCTAAATTCAATCTTTGAAATGTCCACCTATAACCACACTAAGGATAATTATATTGACATACTCACATACCCTAGATAGGTACACTTCAAATACATTTCATTCAAGGAGGAAAATTTTGAAGTCATATATACATTTAATTGGTGAATTGATATATTTTAAAGATTAATCAAGATCTTAATCTCTACTAAAAGTATGCCAACTCATGAAAACATAGTCCACACACAGTCAAACTCATGAAGCCAATCTTGAAGAAGTTTGGTCATTTTAAGGCATCTACAGGTATGATTATGATTTAAAAATTGGTAAAAATTATTTTTATGAATCCATCAAGCTTCCTATGTCATTTTATAGATCATACCAGTGGTGAAGTGGTCAATATTTTGACACAGATGGACCCTAGTCAATTAGACAGTTATTGGAGACCAAATGATGCTTTTAATAAGTTTGAATGCCAATGAAAAGTTTAAGATTCATGGAGGAGATTTTAAATATTTAAATATGATTTTTGGTGTCTTTATATGCTTGTTGGTTTTAAAAACAATCATTTTTCAACTTAGAAGCCTTAAGGGATAGTAAAGAGAAAAGAGTTAAGATAGGCTTGTACAAAATTTTGGTGATACTCAAGTGGGTTAAGAGGTGTTTCAAGAAATCATTAGATATTGGAAGGTAAGCAGAGATGAGAATGGTAATATCTTTATAATATTAATATCTTAGGTTTAGTAATGAACGTCATCAAACCCAACTTAGGGGTTAAGAAGCTATGACTATTTGCAAACCCTAGGGTGGAGACATGAAGAAAGTATAGGCTTTTGAGAGGATTTATACTTAGATTGAGGATGGTAATCACTATAAGAACATGTTTTAGAAGTTTAAAATTCCTTGAACTCTATTCATGAAAAAGGAATGACTTATAGACCTCTGTTTTATGAAACCTCATAGTCATTCCTATAGGCAATCTTAAGAGACCATCAAGGTAAAGTAAAGTTTGGGAAAAAATAAAATCACAAAGGATATAAATAATGGAAAAAAATTTATCATGATGGTTTTGACCCCAATATCATACTACAAGTTAATTAGACCTCCAACACTCAAATTTGGCTAATTGGGCCTAGAAACTAGTTTAGGCCTAGAGGGCCTATATCACATTGAAGAACTTGTAGACTCTATCAAGTAAAGGTAACTTCATGAAAATGTTTAAGGGAATGGTTCAGGTCCTAGATGAGATATTCCAAGAAGAGAAAGACAATGAAAATGTCAAATTTGGTCCGTAAGGAGAAATTAATTTTTTTAAGTCCATAGACTCAGTTTGAGTTGCCTATTCAAGAGCTCATATCTTTCACCACAGGAGGAGTTTGACCAAATTATATTAGCATCATTTGAGGAACCATATTCACTTATAATCCATGAAGTATTGAGGTTTATTGAGGAGCTGATGTTTATGAACCATCATTAAGAGTGTAAGCATGTTTAGAATGCATTTAGAACCCTAAAATAAAACTTCATTATGTACGTATATTTTCATGCATTTTGCATGGGAACCCAAGATTATCAGTAAAGATGAAGGGTTATATGGAATATATATACATGGAAATAATTTCTAGTTTGGATGTCTGTACTTTATGAAGCATTGTTAACAAGGTTCACCTCTAAAACCCTCCTCCAGACCAATTTTGAGAAAATTGGAGTTTATTGCAATAAAAACCCCATTGATCACCTAGTAACCAATGAAAATATGAATTACACTTAGATAAGGTCCTAGAAATGGTACTATGATGTATGTAACTATACGAACATGGAAGTAAATAGGGTTTTTTGAGGAAAAAGTGTAGAAAATAGAGGTACAAGGTATTTTAATGGATTACAATCAATAAAAAATGAATTTTGGCACTTTTTATTCCTCATAAATCCATTATATTCTCAAATTCATGCTTATAAATTCCCTTTTTGGTCTCTTCAAAATAGCTAGTTTACAAAAATTTAAGATAGTTTGACCTAATTAACTACTATTACCAATTTGCAAGCATTGCTTGTTCAAAAAAGGATCATTTAATGATTAGAGGCATTGATTCATGTCTCAAAATAATTATATTTTCAATTTATAATGGTTTTATTTAGTATTTTAGATCCATCAAGTGCAATAAGTTAGGTTACTAGGCCTAATTGGCCTAATAGACCTATTTTGTCAATTAAGTGAAGATAAAAATGGTGTTAAAAGATATTGGATGAGTTAATGTGGAGTCATCACACTTTATAACTAATATTTTATTGGAAATAAATGGCATAACTGATCTTGAGTGGCAATCACATGAGCTAACTAGTCTCTAAGTGCTAATCACATGCATACTTGACCCTTCAATGCCAATCATGAGTTAACTGATCCTTAACTAAATGTATGTTCCAAGTCTTAAAAAAGTAATAAGTCATTAAATTAACTTCATCTCATTTTAAGTGGAGTTAAATACCAAGTTATGGTGAAACATACTTCATAAGGAGTTAAACCAATCAATTATGGCCCATCACCTTGTTTTCAATGCCAAAGAGCTCATGCAAAGATCATGCAACACCATCAAGAATAGAGAGATCTTATAAAGGACTATTTGCGTCTAGTTGTATCTCATTTATACTTGATTTAGTGATTATATGATCTTTTACTCCCTCCTCTATGCCATTCTCTTGGCTTATTTTCTTCTCATGTTCTATATATTCAAGTTTTTAGGCCTAAGTGTCAGATCCCTCTCTTGGGCATGATGAAACTCTACCAAGATTAAGCTTTGTAACCTCTTGAGATAATAAAATGACTATTTCATATTCCTTTATATAGATTTAGTGTGTTATATTAGTTTTATTTTAACATTTGGTAGTATTTTATCCCTTAATAGGTCCTAATCTCACCTAGTTACAAGTATGTCATCTTATGTAGGTGATATATAGTGTTTGATGTTGAGTAGTTGATCTAACAGTGGAAATATTGACTGGTTAGTACCTTGAATCAAGCCTTACATCATTGCCCTCATGCTTTGATCATTTAATGGAACCTTTATGTGAAATAATATTGCATAAGAGTCCCTTGGAGTTTTAAGATTTAATGATTTGCATTACTTATCAATGTTGTAAGAGTTCAAATAGAGTGGATGCACCAACATTTAGGTGTATCACCATCATTAGAATAAGATTTCCCTTTCAGTAATCTTTCTAACTCTTTTCACCCCAAAGTAATTTAGTTTTAGGAAACAAATACAGAGTTGATACATTAGAGGATCTAACCTTATAATTTAGAGGTTTGTTCTAATTACAAGTATCCGACATCCTATAGACCAATCCAATGTTAGTCTAGGTTTGAAGGAGATCTGAGCAATCTGCTTCAGTAGGGTGTAACTTGGGTTGCTAAAAATAGTCTTAAGTGTTAATTTTATTTGGAAATAAAAGTAGACTTGTCTTTTAATCATATTATTTCATAAATGCATGTACACATCTTTTTTGAAATTTTTGTTTTAAAAATAAAAAACAAAATTACATCACGAGAACATCTAAAAATTATTGTGTAGTAAATAGAATGAGAAATAAATATTTTTAATAGTTTTTTTAAAGGTCAAAAATTGTGTAAATTGAATAAAAACTTTAAAAACATTAACATTACAAAAAATATATTTTATTTTATTGGTTCATTGTCTAAGAGTTATCGTTTCAAGTCGTTCGTATAGTTTCTTGCCATAGGCAAGAACTAAAAACTTGACACCAAACATAAATACCTAAAAATGGCCCTTGGTATTTATTAGTTGTAAAATTACATTATTTTATGGTAAATGTGTGTTTGTTCACTATTAGTCTAGATTAAGTTTTATGGACACATGTTAGAACCCCACTAGGTTTAACTCAAATAATTATAATTTTTTTAAAACTTTACTTAATAATCAAATCAGATTATTTTCAAAAGATTAATTAATTTATCTTTAACTAAATACATATTTCATACTAAATTAGTTATGATTCATTTATATAATGATCAAATTAGCAAATTCAATAGAATAACAAATATAATCCATCCCAAATGTATAATTGTTGAATAATAACAAATCAACCTACTTCTAAAATTTAATATGATAATATTATATAATAAGAGAAACCAAACTATTGTTTATCAAGTACAATAATATAATGTTTTTACATCATAATGTATATAAATAAATACAATGTTCTATAAAACCAACAGGTGTCTATAAATTCATTATATGTAAATAAACTGAAATCATGAGTAAGAGTCTCTATCGACTAACTATTGGAGGAGAGGGAGAGCATCATCAAAGTGATTTTCCACACCAACCATAAACCATAGATCCTCTACAAAATTCCCAACTAGGGAATGGGCCTCTCTTCACATATGAGCAGATGATAATGGTGTAGGTATCAAGAAGTCAACTAGAACTCGTGTGTTTTAAGATTATAACTAAATTTAACATATCATGAATAATTTTGTTCTAACATGACATCGTGTATACATGCATATAATCAAATAGGTGAAATGATAATATTTTAACTATAAACATTACTTTGGCCAAATTTTTCATATAATTTAATGATATATTAGATCAATCATAATCACACACACATAATCAAATCTCATATAATCTAAGTATTAAAGACGCTAACTATATGCATGAGGATATGTCTCATGATAATAATCGTTAGTATCATTAACATCAGATTTAAAATAATACATATATAAGAATTCCATGGATTTCTCATACTTATTAGTATTTAATACCATAGTAATTAAATACAATAAATATAGAAATAATCTCATCTTAAATAATAAGAATGTATTATCATAAATATATTTTCTAAGTCCAAATACAACCAATATCTATTTTCCATTAAGGAAATATTGCATATATAATTATTTTCTAACAATCATCATAATATCTCAGAAATTACCAATTCCTAATAAATATCCTGTGTTCACAAGCATTATAATTAAACAATACATTTCAAGAATTTCTTAGTAAATCTTAAGCAAATCAACAATAATAAACTCCACATTTATTATTCTAATCAACTTTTAATTAATTCACTCATAATTTATAACTGAAAAACATATTATAAAGTAATGATATAAATCTTATATTACATAAGAACAATCTATTCACTATAAACAAACATCTACTTACAACCTAAATTATCTGCATAAACATGTATATCAATTATGTCCACTTATATCTATATATATTTAAAACCCTTAGCCACTAATTTATATATGGTCACACACACACCCACACCTATGCATATAATTGTAAGTGATAACTCATATGTATGTATGTATGTACATACATACATTCCTATGAGTATAATTGTAAGTGATAACTCATATATATACATATATGTGGTTTTATGAATTATGAATAAAGAATATTTAATCATCTTTATGTATAATTCATAATTACATATATACGTATGTATATACGTTCATATTGCAAGTACCATAATTTAGGAATATATATTTATATTTAGACAAAATATAAATCAAGTAACATCACACAAAATTAAAAACCCAAAATGAATGTATACCATATAAATTATTAAACATTGTTATGTTCCATATGGCACAACAATGTATTGAAATCATCCAACAAGTTTAAACTCTGATTAAACATCTAAGACTCAACATATAGTCTTAATATCTAAAATATTCAAAGAACCTAGAGGAAATAATAACAATCCAATCCAACAAGAAGATAATTTCTCATAGCTGATTTGTAATTTATTTGTACACAGTCAACATTAAAAATAAAAAAAACATAGTCGACTCTTAATAACATAAACACAAACAACTAAATCTTTCATACTCAAATGGTACATAAACTATCTCAAGTTGATATCCATCCATCCCATACAAATAAATGTAAGATCAACCCATTGTACATAAATAGTCTTTTAAATATAATCAACTCATAGATAATAAAATACTTTATAACACAATCATTATATAACATATTCACACAACTCACTTCAAATACATTCATACATAGGTGACTCATATGTACTTGCATAGAATCCAAATGTAGTAATAGTATATTTATGAATAACAGTAACTTAAATACATAGTTAAGCTAGATAATATCACTTGACCATCCATGCATATTATACCAAAACTGACTCAAAATTGATCCAAAATAAATTTACACTATCGACATTCTTAGGATATATATAGATCTCAAAAATTCCTCTTAACACAGTCGAGTCGTATAAAGATATATTCATAATTAACTACAAAATTGTATACACAAAATTGAGTCAAAATAACATGTTCACAATAACTATAATTTATATATACATAGTCAAATATCTAACATGAGTTTATCCTATAACAACTCCCAGCTATTTATATTGACTCAAAATTATAATTAATACTAACCTATGTATATATATTATTATATATCTAACACCAAAACAAACCTAAACTTGAATTATTTTAATCAACATTTACTAACTCACATTTGACACATAGTTAACACAAAATTATATATATTCAGTTGACCCAAAACTCATTTAAACACAATCAATATACACAACCATATATAAATAGTCAAATATTATCCAACAAAAACGAAACCCAAGATGATATTTTAAGTCATAATGATAATGAGCTCTCAGTCATTTCACAATACAAAAACTGAATCATAGTCACAAATGTTTCCTTAAACATAGTCAATAAATAACTGTATAAACCCAACCAATAATAGTCATACCATCAACTCATAAATGATCATACACAATTAACACAATACATTTCATTGTAACAAAGAAAAACATTGTCTACTATTGAATATAGGAAACCTTGAGTCAAAACCTAAACCAAAAATATCTTAGACCATTTCAAAAACACTTGACCATTTACACAAAATAACACACTGAGTCTTAAAAACACTACACATAGTCATACTAATAAACCATGCAAAAATAACACTCAGTCATACAATTAATCCAACCCTAGGATCTTGATTCAACATCAAACCCTAACATTCCATATTCATTGTATACATGAATCAAATCATGGATTCAATTCTATGGGGGGATTCCTCCTCCCACAAGGTCAAATCCCTGATCTTTACAAGGGTTTTTAAATCTAATAAACCATTTTTTTTAAAATCCCATACACATTCATTCCATTGCATGTATAAACTAAATACATAATCATAGAGTAAATTTAAAGGACAAACCCTACCTCTTAGTACCCAAAGTAGTCTTTATAATTTATTTGTCAAAATTTCCTTTCTTCCTTCCTCTTCTCCTTTATCTACCATGACTAACCTCCAATCCAAAAACTTCCAACCCACATTTATTATTTTCACAATCCTTTGCATGCTTTTGAAAAACCCTAAAATCATGGGGACCCATTCTCCTTTATTGTAAGAAAGACTCACCATAAAACACAAAATTCCTAACATGCCTTCCAAATATCCAAAATCAACCATTGAACTAAAATACTTCTCCATTATTTCTTCCAATTCATAGTCAAACCCTTACCATCATAGTTTGCAAGGTTTGAATGACCAAGCCACAAAACCAAATGATGCTTCTAGAATTAATTTTGACGTAATAAGTCAATTATAATTTAATAATTATGTTTTAATAAAAATAGATCAAATTCATATTCCCACATAAGAATAACATAATCAAAGTATAATATTAATCAAAACATTTAAACAATTTATGCTACATACCTAGGTAATACTTTAGGTATTTAGGAACTAAGTCATCCAAGTTACCTTAGGTCTAGGTTAGGTTAAGTTTAATAAAATCATTTTGCTATGAGTTCAAACATGTAATTTGTTTCCTTGTCAAATATATTCATGTTCTAATAATACTTTTGTTGAATGTTATAGTTACATGCCTGTAAGAGGTTATGTAATCAACAGAAAATAAAGTCAACTATGAACATGTAGAATTAAAAACATTCCATAATGGTAACCATATCATAATCTATCAAGTAGTAACAATTATAATGAGATTGATTAGTATCAAAACATGTATCTAAACCATATCAACTCATCCAAACATAAATTAAATCAACACAATGATACTTAAAGAAACCATGCCTTTTATTGTGATAAGTGGTGTGTACTAGGTTTGTTATCGATTCTCAACACCTCCAACATTTCCATCTGCAACATCCTTCATGATGATACTCTCCCTCCATATCTAAATGGAGAGTAGGATTTCTCCTACATCCACCTCATAAATTCAAATGGTAGTTAGCCTATAACCATGATAATCAATATAAATGCTACTAAAACATATTAATAATGAATAATCATAATCCACATGCATATAAAACTCATATATAGCTAACCAAATCAAGTAATGAGTCACATAAAATAATCATTATATGACTTTCCATAGATTAACATAATGAAAAATAGTTTGCTACAATAGTAATTAAACAACATTAACCCCACAATACCTGTTTAATAATAAAATCATATTTAGTGAGGAAATTGAGATGTAAAAACACATTTTCTTATATTTTTTCATGTTCTTACTTTTTATAATTCACATTTTTTTATAAAATAAATATATAGTATATATTTCTAGGGTGTGGGACCTTTTTAACCATTAATTTCCTCTAAGGATGTTACACCATATTTTTAAAATTTTCTCCCATGTCGTGTGTCAGCTTGCACACCAATAAGGTCTTAATTTGAATTCAAGAATCCTATGAATACATGGGTAGATTATTACATTTAGAATAAGGAATGAATACAATAAATCAATGCAAACATATAGATAAGGTGGCTAGACCATCTATCATTCATTGATCATTGCATTCTAGAAGATATCAACCATTTTTAGAGCATTCATTAACATTGAATATTATTATAGTGACACTTACATTACACAAGACTACTTATTTTAACTACACTATACTTATTGTGTTACGATCAATATTTTATACCATTGAGGGTAATAATAAGTAACTAATGCTTAAATGACCTATTTACCCCAAGAACATGACCAAAACAAATTGTTTTCCTAATATTTTGGAGGTTCAACTCCCTATTAAGGTTCAAATAAGAAAATCAATTTCCCAATTATCAATGCAAATTATCATAATACTCATTGAGGTTTTTATAGCCCTATACTAGACAAATGAAGTTGTCAAATTAGATTTTGTTTGTTTTCCATTCTAAAAAAATGTGGAGTCGATGGTTCAAGTAACTAGAAATGTGGAGTCTATTGTTAAAGTAACCATAAACATGTGGTGTATGGTTTTGGGTAGTTACTTAAGCTGCCATGAGTTTGTAGGGTTCTCATTGTCTTGTACAAAATCTAAAATTTTGTTATCAAACTACAACTATCATACCCATATCACTCTAATATCAAGACACTTCTCTAAACCTTCTCTTTATCATTTATTATTATGGAATTATAATTTAATTAAAGTCTAATTTTAATGTTTTACATCTTATTAATATTAATTAAATATGTATGGATAGAAGTTTTGTATTTTATGTAAAACCATTCATTCATAAAACATAATTATATAAATATATAATTTGATGTTTTACCTTATTTTGGACTAATGTGATGTAATAATATAAAACATTTGAACTATTTAGATTATTGAATATATGATAATTAAATACTAATTTCGATGTTAAAATAGAGTTTGATTAAAAAATTATAACTTACTATAAATAAAAATGACTCAAGGGATTTATATACTTAGTTTTTTACCATTTTATGTGGTATTGAGACTATGTGCAACAAATTGAAAGGATTGGAAATCATCAAGAATAACTCACATTAAGAACATGAGTGTCTAGATATGCCTGGATGAGTCTATCAACCTCTAAACACTATCATCTCATGTAGGCATCTATTTTTTCCAAATCCATCTTTTGAATATGTGCCTCTCTTTTTTTACACATGTCACTGTGCCTGAAAGAATTAGTCTTGTGTGATGTAAAAGTGGGTATCCTACACTATTTTAACTACACAAAACTACTATTTTAACTACACTATCCTATGTGATATCAGGTGCTCATTGTATGCAAAAATATAAAGACATGTCTCCTTCTCTTTGAAACCCTATTTCCACTTTCAACACTAGGATTAGACCTATAAAAGGGGAATAAAAGTGGGTAGAGTTGACCTTGAATAATCATTAATGAATGGTTGAGTGTTACCTATATATCCAATACTCTGAGTAGGAAAGACAAACCACATGTAAATCTCCCCACTAGGTGTTTGTGTGCAATGGTGCTCCTTTTATGAATTCAACATGTAATATAGATTTCAAAATTTGAAAAATGGAAAAATAATCTTGGCTTAGGTTCTTTAAACTTGGATAAGGCCTACTCCTTATGATTGATTTATGAATTGGGAAGTATCTTTGAATGTGCAAGTGAAATAGTAGGATTGTTTAATTATTTCTTGACAATGTTAGATAATGATAGATCCTAAAATAAGATTTGACATATTTTGTATTTATATGGGAATCTTTAGGAAATTTTTCATGTAAGAGACATGCAAATATTATGGGCTGACCCATAAAGATAATTTTAATTTTTAAAAATGACCAATGCTTGGCATGGGGACAAGTCTATAAGAGTTGTATGTCTCTAGAATTATGTAGGTCTTTGAGTATGATGGACACATATAAAAGGTAGGAATATTGATATGGTGATCTATAGATAGTCTAAATATAATAATGAATAGGTTAGGCATAGACTAGGGAATTCCTATAGGTGACTAATTAAAAACTAAGAAGGTTAGACTTATAAAAAGTATGGGAATAGAAGAGAAGGGTGTGCAAGAGCCATATGTGTATACACAAGTTATGTAAGGTGAAGGTAGGTCAAGAATCACATTTTCAAGTTATAATACCATATTTTAGTGTTTACATATTCCCACCATTTATCTTAGTATTGAAATTAAAAACAATGTTAGAGTAAAATGATAAAGAGACGTACCTAAGTGTGTAAACATAATTTATCTTTGGGAAAAGGCTCCAAGTGTGCTACTACTCCATGAAAATTTGTAATGAAAATGTATCAATTAATTTGTATATGTGAAATGAAATCTTAAATTAAATAGATAAGTTAAACTTTTAAAATTTAAGGAAAAAGGAATGAATACTCTTGTAAGTGGGTGAATTGTGCTTCCCTATGACACTATGGGGATGATGATTCCTACTGAAGCATTTGGGAATTTGTGATTCCTGTTAAAGCATTGGATATTTGGGGTGATCATACCCCAATGATTATGTACTAAGGCAAGGTCTATGTGTTGGAAAAATAAATGCCCCAACCCTCATGACAGAGTAGTGTTATGTCATTAAGCGATGTTTAATCTCAATTTCACTAATAATTTAAGTGACCTTGAACCTTAAGATGAAAGGAGAAGCATATATTAGGATCATGTAGGGTAAATCAACCACCTCAAATTAACTTATAGATTCAAATTGTTCACTTCTTGGTGTAATCAATGTCACATCAATTCCATGCTAAAAAATAATGAAAATGTAATAATAGTGCATGAACAATGTTCATGCCCCATAATTAGGGCTAATATGATATATAATTTTATACATATATATCTCACTTTATCTCAAATATAAAAAATTTTAAATCATATTCCTATAAAATGTGTGCATATACATTACATATACCCCCAAAACTATCTTAATTTATAGAAAATTTATCCCATAATCTAAACCAAATGGATAATTTGAACCAATATGAAATATTTGAATCCTTTAATTATTACCAAAATCAAAATTTTATATAAATGAAGGCTTGAATATCTATGACAAGTTGACTAATATTACCTCCTTTCGAGGTGAGATATCTATTCTACAAATTACTCATCTCAAATAAAAAAAGGTAATTGTATCATGTTTTTTATAAGTTCAATAGGAAAAAGTGCCCTGAACCATATACAAATCAACCCCTATGTCAAGGTCTCAAACGATCCATAAATAGTACATTATCAACACATAAATAGTAGATAAAAATGAAGAGACACAAAATCATGAAAAATAATAGGACCATTATGGACTATCAATAGTCCCATATTTGGCCAAAAACATAACCACATCCTTGTAATGATTGAGGCTTTCCACCCCTACATCCCTGACCTTATCATCAAAGTCTTTAACAATAAAAAACACTAAAGCCACATGGTGAAGAGCCTTGGCAGTAAATTCTACCATCACCCACCATTTCTTTTGCATCTTATCCATATTAGCTTTGAACTTCACAAGTTCATTAGTAGTCATAACATACAATGAGAAGTTTCCCTTCTTCTTGTCATGGGCTTCATCAGTAGCCTCCTCCATCTCCTATGAGTTAGAATTGTTTAGTTCAAAAAAGTGGCTTACTCCTTCCTCATGAATAGATTTAGTAGGTGTTTCATCTTCTCCCCCCCTCGTGGTATCCTAAAAATACTCAGATTCATCATAAATTTCAATTCCCTTGGGGTGAGTGGATGGGATTCCAGAAATACAACTAGATATGTGAAATCTATTACCACTAGGCTTCTCAGCACCATGCCCATAATCATTCCCCTCCTATTTGGGACTTGGACCAAATCTTTGATGGGATCCTCAACCCTACCAGAGTCCTCCTTCCTAGTTATATCCTTATTAGACACATTTCCCTCATCCTCCCCAACCTTTCATTCCCTTTTAGTGGGCACCACCATATCCACCTTAGTCTCCTAGTTAGGGGTCACAAGTTTTACACTAGCTTTCTTCAAATATTTAAGCTTGGAATCAGAGGTTGGGGTCCTAATAAGATTACTAGGTTATTCAATCCTAAGGCCCCATTCAAGTTTTTAGAGGATCTTTTGGGAGTCCTAATGGATTTCCTATCTTTACCTTTGACAGTAGGATTCAGAGTCGATGGGTTATCCTCAAGAAAATAGACTTTAATAGGTTTTGGTGGGCACAAGGCCAAATGGAAGTGGTACAACCTCAAAATGAGGCCTTGGTGAATGGAAATGAGAGGGGAGTTACAATTTTTAGCACAAGATTCCTTGGCTAGTTTAATAGAGTTATTTAGAGAGGAGAACATAAATAAAAGAAAATTGATCTCCATTCTATTCTTAAATTGATTGAACAAGGCAAAGTGGTAATGATAAAATACCTTGAATCTACCTTTGATCATGAAGTATTTCATAATCATGAAGTATATTTGACCCCATAGATCTGGTAGCTTCTCCCTTTTAAATCCCCCATGAAGCTTCACAACAAATTATCTTTCTCTAAAGAAAATCATTATATTTTCTAGGTCTGTCACCTTACTACGTCTATAATTCTTTCTAACTTTTATAGGGAGCCCCATGGGTCACTAATCACTTCCTCCTAGATTTTGAAACCAATGCCCCCCAAATGGACCTATCTAGAATCTTCCTCCTAAGACTCTGCAAACTTGTGAGATAGATTCTCATCATGTCCATTCATCACCTCAAGGAGTGGAGCCACATCTCCCTTTTATATAATATGCCAAAGCATAGGGTCCTGGCAGAATTCCTCTGAGGAGGTTGAGTCAATCTTAATAATGTCACCACCCATTTTCAAATCCTAAAAATCACATAGCCAAAGAAAAATATTAAAGGGAATGAAGGACTATTTATAAATATACCTTATAATATTAATAGGCCCCTCTAAGTACTTCCAATGGCTCCAAGGCCATGAAAATATAGAAATGATAGCATAATAAATTTAGAGATTGGCATTACATTTGCCACCATGGTTATCATCCTTGGATATATAAGCATTGTATCATGTTATATATAAAGATGTAATAAATTAAAATCATGTGCTAATATGTGTAAATTATTTCACCATACTATGTATATATCATCATATCATATATGAAACATGTATTGTAAGGCATACAAGTGTCATGTCAAGATAAATATAACAATTAGACATGGAATAATAACCATCACTGATATGAACACTAAATAATAAACTATGCATGAAGGTTTATGATATGGATCATGGCACCACACACAAGAGAAAAGGTGTGTGATATGGATCATGACACAATAAAAATAGTAGACAATCTGAGATTTATCCACTCATAATCACATAATGTAATGGCTATGACACATATAATAACACTCAATATCACAAAAATAAAGGGTCATACATAGTGGAAAATAAAATTTCACACAAAGAAAGATCCACACACAATGGACAATCAAATGTCACACAAGGCAAGAGCCACACAAAAATAAGTCATATAATGAAATTTTCAATGAACAACAATCATAAGAGAAATAAAGGCCTAAAATAAATTGTAAACTCAATCAATAAAAGTAATAAGAGAAGGCATGGGGTTAATAAATATGTATATAATAACAAACTTAATCAATTAATGCCATGCACTAAGGAAATATTCAAAATAATCATAATAAATTATTAGCCTATAGGAAATGAAATATCAACAATGAAGCATAGAACAAGTCAAACTAGTCTACATCATCAATCTACATCAAAGTCAAAGTATAGAAAAGTGACATATTTATAAAAACTAGCATTGTAAAGAATATAATAAAGATAAAATAATGTGTAAGCAATCAATGTCAGTCAACATGATAAATGGAAAGGTCATATAAAGATACAACCTCTAACAATGTAACATGTGGAATAAGATGCTCTCAACATTGGCATATCCCTTAAGTATAGGATTGTCCTACATTTGGGAATCCATGTATAACTTGTATATCTTGCATCTTACTCATATATACTGTGAAATACATGTGTGTATGAAAAAGGATATGAAATACACCAAACATGTGATATATACCATAAATAAATAATGTAAACTAGAAAACATGTTATGCTAAGTCTTGATTTTGAATTTTTTTAATACATTATTTTTTTGTATTTTTAAGGTATTTTTCTTATGTAAAAATTTTAACTAATTTTCCCATCAAGGTGATAGTCACTTATAGGTCTTATATCAAACATGAAAATTGTCACATGAGTAACATTATATGTATTTTTATTTAAATGTGAGAATGAATATCATGTTGTATGTAGACACATAAATTAACATTTAATCTAAAATAATGTACTTGTGACCACATTTTAATGCACTTATCTCATGCCTCATTTCATGGTCTTAAAAACTACTTTTCCTTCACTTTATATAGGGATGACCCATTCTTATGAGAAACTAATAATCTCATAAGTTGTTATTCCTCATTAAAAACAATTCAAGATATCCCCTATTTATCCATACTCTTAGATTAATTATCTTTGTTCCCAAGATAACATTGCTCCATTTGGACTATCTCATTTATCAATCATATCTAGTTCCAACAGTCATGCCCTCTCACCAAATAATGACTAGTTGCTCAATTTTGAATTCATGTAATGGGTCACCCTACATGTTTAATAAGACCCATCCATAATAAATCCCTATTTATCATTATAAAATCACATTTTAAATTAATTTTTCATACAAGAGGCTTCCATATTGAAAAAACCAAAATTATAATGGCACAATGAGAGAAAATTCTTTATTTTTCCCAATTTTGAATACATACAACCCTAGTAGCTCTGAGTTAAATTATGAGTACACTTCCAAGGTCAAAAGTCATATTTTAAGAACTTAATAACATTATAATTACATAAACGTCTATCATTACATCAATATTTCATACATGCCACTGTAACATGGGACAACTATATGGAGTTTGATCCCTATTTTGAGTATCGGTATGTGGGCAATGCTCAACATAAGGGGTGTTTAGGTATAAAAAACTTCATTGCTAACTCATTTTTCTATTTTTTCCATTAATTCATATTTTCCTATCAATCTATGGTTTTCAAGTGAAGAAGAAGGTATATAATGGATTCTAAATTATATAGCATATATTTGATCACATACACATGGTCAACACATGAAGGCACACATGTCAAAAATTTTACATATTCCTAAAAACCTATAGTACATTAATGAACCTTAAGTAAAATAGGACTTCACACCCCTATTTAGTTATATTCACCTTATTTAGAGATCAATAAAATCCCTATTCTTAATTCACAACATCATCAAAGATCCTCCCAGTCAGTTTCATAATTTTTTTCTCTGTCATGGATTATCAAATTTCTAGTAAAGTATTTTGTCTTTGTTATTTCTAATTTTAGAATTTATATAAATATATTAAGTTCCAAATAAATTTGTATCATTTATTACATATCTTTATCATTTTGATTTTACATAACAGTTTGTCACATTTTGGTAATTAGTTTTTTATTTTTTCAAATTTGATAAAACATATTGGAAAACCCATCTATTGATTGAATTTTGAAAAAACCTAACCATAGATGTTTTTAGGGTTTTTATCCTTATTTTTTTTGTTTCTAATTATTGTTTTATGATTTTCATATTTGATAGAGTCTTTATTTACAATAATATTTCTAGTTTTTATTTCTTATTTTATGCAATCTAAGAAAACTATTTCTACCTCTCTTAGAATAAGTGGTATTCTAATTGATCATACATATATTTATTTTGATAAAATACACAATATGGATAATAAAAGGGTATAACAAGACCTTTAGTTGTTAATTAACAAAGTGATCATGTAAATGTTCATGAAACTAATTTATATTATGAGTAGTACGATCAAGATAACCTTGGTCCTCAAGATGAACAATAAGATTGACTCCCACCTATAGGTTATGAACATAATTTAACAAAGTGGAAGTTATCAAGAGTTTTTGATAAATAATATATAAACAACCTCTCAATTATTCTATAAATTTGAAAACCCTTTTGGACATAAAAAATTCAAGCATGGAACAATCATTTGAGACTTATAATCCTATGGGTTGCATGAAAAAAAACTTCTGTACCACCATTTACTATGGAATAAACCCAAGGGCTTCAAAATATTAATATGAAAATTCCTACTTGTTGTAAGCATAATGACTGAGATGGGAGTGAATCAATCTTAAAAACTTTCAATCAATTACATGTACTCATCTATGAACTATGAAAGTAACACAATGATATAGAAATGCATTAAGAACCAATCACATGAGCATGAAACAAGATAACACATCACATATGTTAGAAAACCTCATGGGGAGAAAAACCCACTAAAAAAATCTTTGACAAA
This sequence comes from Torreya grandis, assembly GCA_037957365.1. Taxonomy (NCBI): domain Eukaryota; kingdom Viridiplantae; phylum Streptophyta; class Pinopsida; order Cupressales; family Taxaceae; genus Torreya; species Torreya grandis. The sequence continues at coordinate 1,104,326 of JARHVA010001970.1, read as the reverse complement.
CTATATTATAATACAATGTGACAAATTTAGTTGAGAACCAACCCAACATGGAATACCAACCCCATATTTATCAAGCACCCACTTGATAGGAGGATACAAAACCATATGAGTAAGAAGAAACTTAGTTAGAGAACACTTATACAAGAACAAACATACAAGGTAGCTCCAAATCCCTCTTGACCAAGCATCAACTCAACCAAGACTAATTATGCAAGCACTAACTTGCAAGGAAGCTTCAACTCCCTCTTTGACCAAGCACCAACTTAGTTAGAGGACACTTTTTCAAGAAATAACCTAAAATTTATATCCAATTCCATTTTAACCAAGCACAAAATCAGCCAAGACTAATTATGAAAGCACAAAATTTCAAGGAAGCTTCAACTCCCTCTTTGACCAAGCACCAACTTAGCAAATCACACTTCTTTCTTCTATTCTTCCACTTAGCTCTCTAGTTGCTACATCTAAACTCTATCCAATATCATAAATTAGGAAAACATCTTTGATACAAATCTGATTTCCTCTTAATAGATAATGATCGCTCCTTTAACACTACTCCACTTGATCTCTCTCAAAACTGTCTCTAAGCTTCTTCTCTCAACTAGCCCTCTTCAAGGTTGAATAGGTCATATGACCTTGATCTTAAACTATAGAAAACCTCTATGATCATCATTAAATACTTAATTTATATTTAATTATGGTTTATAAAATGTTACCCAACCTCCTTAGGCTCATTGATTTATCAATCCATTCACTTTTTTTGAGCTTATTAAATAGGCCTAAAAAGCCTTGTATATATATTAATCTCTTGTTCATATACCACTTAGTCAGACACACACCCTTAAAATATTATTTCATCCATATAATATGTCTTCTAACATCTCATAAACATTATTAAAATTAACTTTGAGTCCCTTGTGGTCTGTCATAACTCAATTAGGTCTCATTTCACTTTTAGGTCTCATGGATACCTAATTATATTAGGTCTATCTTATTAGAATCAAATATTGATTCTCTTGGGCCAAAATGGACTTCTCAAAAAAATTAAAACCATTCATTAACTTATCAAAATACCTCTATTTACCCCCTTCATTATTTATTAAACCTATATCTTTTGTTCATACCATGAGACCTCTTTTAAGACAAACTGTCTTATTAGGTTTATGTGCCTCAAAAGTTTATCTTGTAAAAGTGAAGCTTAAACACCCTAAATATATTTAATTATGAAAAAAACATATATATATAGTTTCTCCATGACCTTAGGGTAATCAAAAAATTATTGGAACACTTTCACTCATAAGGTAAAGACTCAAAAACATCTCTATAACTCACTCAATCAAAATTACCAATTTACCCTAAAAACAAGTCATGGTGACTTAGACATCCAATACCTATATATAAAATTTACATGAATCATAATGAATGTATATATTCCTATGATATCACTATAATATCCTTAAATATAAATATCATATGGTCTAATGGAAAATATTGGTCTTGAAAACCAATTTATTGACCTTATATCACACAGTCTTATCTGAACTAGATAGGTCAACTTGTGAGAAAATTTTTCACCATATTCACTGACTTCTAGAAATTATACCAAGCATGATAATGACTTATATTCATAAAAAATATCCATGCACTTGGTTTCATCATTATACCATGGAAACATACTCAAATTCATCTTCTCAATTATACCTGAGTTTTACACTATTTACACCATTAGGTATGATTGCAAATGGATAACTTGAAAGACTGGTTTAGAATATTTTAAGGATGGAACATATCCATAAATATTCATAGGAATGTATTATTATTCTCTATATCCATCTTTCATCCATTTACTTTACTTGACTAATTTAAATTTTGAGAGCTATAACAACTTCTTCATAAATAAGCCCTTTCCTATAGGTTCTCACTCGCCTGATAACTCAATACCACATGGAGGTGACTAAGAGAGTCCATTAAAATATAAAATAGGTTTCCTAATAATTTTAATCCATTTCGATCTAATTTTAGAAACATATTTCACATTGGGTCTTTATTAGGGTTTTAGGGAGGTTTAACACAGGTTTTGATGTTAACTATTATTCATAAAAGACTAACCCTTAAATTCAAAACCAATGCCTATAGATCTTAGATAGGATACTTAAACATATTTCCTTAATATATTATGTTCCCATGCAAAGGTTATACATGCCAACAAACACTTTAAAGTCCTTCTTAGGTTTGCATACATTCATTTTGTGTACTCAAGAGACCTCAAAGCCACTTTCCATGCCTTTTCCTACAAACCATGAGCTCATAATTCATGATCTCTCTTGAAATAAATTTAATTACCTCTATCCATTATCTCTTTTACAAATTCACCTAGAAATAAGTTCCTCATGCCTCATTAGCCTAGGCAAGGCTAAAGTATGGTCTAAGTGCATACCAAAATTGAAGGACCTACCATTAAAGACTCAATTTGACACACTTTTGAGTGCATCCAAACCTTATTCTCATGATCAAACAATATTCACAACCTATCACATCCCTGATTTCACTTACCTCATCATGTCACCATCTCATACCTTCACCATGCCATGACTAGGCTCAAGCTTCCAATGCCCTTGGCACCTTTGACACCAAACCTCACAAGATGCAACATTAATGACAACATCAACCTTGATCACTAATTAACTTTGACAACATCATGCTACCAACTGAGAACACACTCTCAATAGGCTAATCATATACACAATACTCACTAATTGATTAATACTCTCTTTATGCCACTATCATGCTCAAGCACTTGACCAAATAGGACATCAATGACCATTATGCCTTTACATGATGCACCCTTTTTGACATCAATGAAAAAAATTCCAATAAACTGCCCCTTTTTCATTTATGCCAAACACACTACAAAAAAGAAATCACTTCAAAATGTTACTTTTCCCATCTACTCATTCTCCCCTTTTTGAAATTAATGACAAAGGGTCTTCCACTAACTAGTCTTTGATATTTGGACTTGAATTTCAACAACAACACAATGAAATGATGACAAAAACTCACCTTAAGATCATACCAGTTGTTGTATAAAAAATCTAAAACACTTTTAATGTACCACAAAAACCCACGTTTCTTATCACTATCTTTACACTTCACAACACAAAGCTACAAATCTCCCCCTATCTCCATACATACCTTCTCAACAATGCTCACATACTTCTAGAGATAATAAACTACCTGATTAGTTCCCTCTAAGGACTTTTATTCCTCAATGACTACTAGGGGTAGGAATTACACCCAATTCCTATCTTATATGTTCAAAATTATCCTTTAGAATTGGCTTGGTCATGATGTCTGCAATCTAATCCTTTGTAGAAACATATTTGAGTCTAACACTTTGTTCACTTGCCTTCTCTCTTAGGAAATGATACTTGATGGGAATGTGCTTAGTCCTTGTGTACATAATAGGGTTCTTTGAGATGATTATAACACTTATATTATCACAATAGATAAGTCTAGGACCATCTTACTCTACCTTGTAGTCTTTTAAGGTCTATCTCATCCATAAGAACTAAGTGTAACATGAAGTTACTGCAATGTTTTTAGCCTCACAAGTAGATAATGTCACATATTTTTGCTTCTTGATTATCCATGAAAATAGGTACTCAACTAAGAAGAAATATCCTCCATTAGTACTCTTTTTATCATCTAATCTCCCTACCTAGTCTACATCTATATAGGCTATCAAGTTAAACTTCTTGTTCCTTGGGTACCATAACCCAAACTCCACAATAACCTTGAGATACCTAAGTATCCTTTTGACTACTTGTAGATGATTTTATTTTGGATCTAATTTAAATCTTCCCATAATACCTACTACTTTCATGATGTCGAGTATAGAGGTAGTGGTGTATAGAAATCTTTCAATCATTGACCTATATAAAGTCTGATTTACCTTTGAAGACTCATCTTCCTTGCTTAACTTATAACCTATGACCATATGTGTGTTAATATCCTTGAAATATTCCATTTAAAACTTCTTCAACATCTCTTTTATATACTTGGCTTCTGATATGAATATACCTATTTATAATTTATTGATTTGTATCCCAATAAAGAATGCTAGTTCTCCCAACATGGACATCTCAAACTCCTTATTCATCACCTCTACAAAGGCTTTAGTCATACTCTCATTATTTCCACCAAATATGATGTCATACACATAGACAAATACTAGCAATTGATGGTCATATTATTTTTTATGTACATATTACTATCTACAACTCTTATTTTGAATCATTGATCCAACAGATACCTATCCAATCTAGCATACCAAGCTCTAGGAGTTTTCTTTAGACTATAAAGAGCCTTTTTCAATATACATAATCCTTGTTACCTGATAGTGATAACCTCTTAGGTTTTTGTATGTACACATCCTCTTCCAAGTTCCCATTCAAAAATGTAGATTTAACATCCATCTAGTACACCTTGAACCCTTTGAATCATGCATATGATATAAATAATTTGATGGCCTCCAATCTTGCCACCAGTGCAAAGGTCTCCTCAAATTCTACCCCTTCAACTTGTGCATATCCCTTGAATACCCATATATCCTTATTCCTAGTGACTTCTCCATATTTATTCAAATTGTTTCTAAACACCCATTTTGTGTCAATGACATTCTTATCTTTAGGGCTAGGAACTAGTTCCCAAGTCTCATTCTTTTCTTTTTGGTTTAACTCCTCATTCATGACACCTATCCAAAACTTGTCTTTGATTTCTTATATAAGGTTTTAAGGTTCAATATTAGATAATAGAGCAATAATATTTTGATTTAGGTTACTTACTAGTCTTATCCTTGTTTGCATACCTACATCCTTATTACCAATAATTAGTGATTTAGGTTGATCTCTTTGAATCTATCTTGATGGGGCTTTTGAGTCTTCTCTTTCCTCAAATTTTTATTCCTCATCAACCTCTATTATTTCCTCTTCATTCTTGAATTCCATATTTTATAATGTATCCTTTTACTATGAGTATGACTTCCTTATTTCATCAATCTTCACATTGCTGCTTTCCACCATATTTTGTAACCTCTTATTATATCATCTCTAGGTTGAGCTCACTAATGAGTATCCCAAGAATATACCTTCATCAGACCTAAAATAAAACTTACCTAAGTCATCCTCATCTCTTTTGATGAAATATTTGCTCCCAAACACTCTAAAGTATTCCACATTAGTAGGTCTACCTTTATATAGTTCATAAGGAGTCTTGTTACCATGAGTCCTTATCTATCCTATATTAAAAATGTAGATTACATGATCACTACCTCTCTCTAATATCCATCAAATAATCTAGCCTACTTTAGCATAGTTATAGCCATCTCTTGGACTGTCTTATTCTTTCTTTCCACCACCTCATTTTGCTAAGGTGTCATAGCTACTAAGAACTATCTCCTTATCCCATGGAAATCATAGAATTCATCAAACTCATTAGACCAAAAATCTCCTCTTCTATCAGATCTTAGGCACTTGATATTTCTATTCTTTTCATTCTCAATAAGAGTCTTAAATGCCTTGAATTTATCAATAGCTTTTGACTTTACTTTCAAGAATGCTACCCATGTCATTCTTGTGTAGTGATTTATGAGTAACATAAAGTAGTTATCTCCTTAAATTATTTGGATTCCTATAGGCCCATAGGGATCAATGTGTATTAAATACAAATGTCTTTTAGTAGAGTACTCCTTAGACTTGAACCTTATTCTAGTCTGCTTACCATGTTGACATACCTTGCAAAACATGTTTGTAGGTTTCGTGATCTGAGGCATGTTCTTCAAAAACTTCTTAGTGCTTATTTTAACCATATTTTCAAAGTTTAGGTAAGCTAACCTTGTGTGCCATATCCAACTTCCATCCATATTCCTCATAAAGCATATCTCCTTCTTGATATCATTCAAGACATATAGATTGTTCTCAGTCATCTTAGCATTGGCAATTAGCCTTCCTAATTTGGCTATCTTTATCTCACATCCTCTATCATGAAAGGTTAGTGTGTGTCCTTAGTTACACATTTAACTTACATTAATAAGGTTATGTTTCAAACCTTCCATATACAACACATTCTTTATCTTGGTCTTCCCATTGTCCAAACTCAAGATACCCTTACCAACTATATTGGCAGTTGTGTTATCTCTAAATCTCACTGTTCTTGCAACATTATTCTTCAATGAGATGAACTTATTTTTGTCTCCTATCATGTGGCTTGATCAAAAATTATGTATGTTCCATTTCATGCCTTCATATTGAAAGTTAAAGGTAGTCTGAGATAGCATAGATTCATCTCCTTTAATATTCTACTCTTCTTTAACAAATAATCCATCTTGACTCTTGGGCTTAATATGATCAATCATGACTTTATTTGCCTTTCATAACAATGTTTGACCCTTCTCATGAACTCTAAGAGATTTATATACATTTTTCAGTCTTGATGGAATTCTAACTCTATTAGGATAGAATCTTTCAATGTGTCCCATATTATAATAACTATATCAAACAACATTACTATGCTTACCTCTTGACTAATCACTCCTTTTTCCATGGTCTCATGATAACTCATCTCTTGAGACCATTCTACAATCTCTCACTTACCAAAGATATGACAAGTAAAATAATAACCATTAGAAGCATTGGAATACCTCATTGTGTTGGGTTGTCTAATTGGTCTCTTCATGTTGACTTTCATGCTAGTAATTTTGAATTCTTATGACTTTTCATGCTTTTTTCAAATTTGATCATCTTTTTTATGAATTGTTCATGCTCAACTTTCAAGGAATCTAGTTCTATCTTCAACTAATCATACTCAAAATATTTTGATCTAAACTTTGTATTAACATCTTCTAATTGATTCTTAAGATCCTTGACCATAGATACAAACTCATGCTTCCTCTTTTTTTGATGTTTCAAATCATCTAGGGCACTTATGATCTCAAATTTAAGATCTACTTCAACTTCTCCTTCTTCACTGTCATATTAGAATTCTTCATCATACATGGTATCTTCTTCTTCTTGATTACTAGACATATTGTGCTTCTTAAGATCACATTCAAATTGTTAGGCCTTCTTCAAAGGACCATGCTCTAATACCAATTTTTGGAAGCACAATGAATAAGGAGGGGTGAATCAATCTTCAAAACTTTTAATTAGTTACATCCACTCATCTATGAACTATGAAAGCAACATAGTGATCTAGAAATGCATTAAGAACCATTAACATGAGAATGAAACCAGATAAAACATCACATATGTGGGAATCCCTCATGGGGAATAAAAACCACTAAAATAAATCTTGGACAAACTATCTTATAAGACAATGTATCAAATTAAGTTGAGCACCAACCCAACATAGAGCACCAACCCTAGATTTTTCAAGAACCCATTTTACTTTAGTAAGCATCCACTTGATAGGAGGATAAAATCCCCTATTACTAATAAACAAATTAATTATAGGACACTTTTTCAAGAATCAACCTACAAGGCATATCCAACTCCCTCGTGACCAAGCACCAACTTAGCTAAGACTAATTCTACAAGCACTAACTTGTAAGGAAGCTTTAACTCCCTCTTTGACCAAACACCAACTTAGTTAGACGAAAATTATGCAAGCACAAAAATTAAAGGTAGATACAAATCCATATTGAATAAGAACCAACTCATATAAGAATAATTATTCTAGCACCAACCTAAAAATAAGCTTCAACTCCCTCTTTGACCAAACACCAACTTAGCCAATCACACTTATTTCTTCTATTCTTCCACTTAGCTCTCTATCTTTTCCATTTAAAATCTATCCAATTTCATACATCAGGAACACATATATGATACAAATTTTATGGCCTTTTAATATACAATTATCACTCCTTTATCTCTAATCCACTTGATCTCTCTCAAAACTATCTCTAGGCTTCTTCGCTCAACTAGCCCTCTTAAAGGTTGAATATGTCATATGACCTTGATATTCAACTATAGAACACATATAATATCATCATGAAATTCTTATATACTCTTTCCATAGCGTTTACAACATGTTACCCAACCTACTTAGGCTCATTTATTTATTAATCTATTTGTTTTCTCTGAGCTTATTAAATAGGCTTTAAAAGCCTTGTATATATACTCATATCTTGTTCATATACCACTTGGTCAGCCACACACCATTAAAATATTAATTAAATCATATAATAAGTTTTATGATATCTCATAAATGTGACTCAAATGAACTTTGAGTCTTTTGTGGTCTATCATAACTCAATTAGGCCTCATTTCACTTTTATGTCTCATGTAGACCTAATTGTATTAAGTCTATCTTCTTAGAATCAAAACTTGATTATCTTGGTCCTATATGACCTTATAAATCAATTTAAAACCATTAATTCATTTATAAAAATACCTCTATTTACATCTTTCATTCCAATATCTTTCATTCATACCATGAAACCTCTTTTAGGAAAAATTGTCCTATTAGGCATGTGTGTCTCAAAAGTCTATCTTGTAAAAGTGAAGATTAAACACCCTTAAGCTATTTAATTATGAAACAAAATATATATATATATGTTATCTATGACATTTTCATCACCAACTTCTTGGAACCCTTTCACTCAGGAGGTAAAGACTCAAAAACATCTCTGCAACTCACTCACACAGAATTGACAATTTACCCTAAAGACTAGTCATGGTGACTTAAACCTCCAATACCTACATATAAACTTGCCATGAATATGTATTCATGTATATGGTACTATTAAATCAATTTACCATCCTCATATATAAATATCATATGGTCTAATGGCAAATATTTGTCTTGTTGACTAATTTCTTGACCGTATATCACATAGTCTTATCTAAACTAGACATATTAACTTATGAATAACATTTTAACCATTTTCACTAACCTAAAAAAAATTACCATGATTTAAATTGACTTAAAATTCATAAAATAACATATCAATTCACTTGGTTTCATCATTATACCATGGAAACACATTCAAATTCATCTTCTCACTTCTGACTGGGTTTTACATTATTTACACCATTAGGTATGTCTGTGACTAGCTAAACTTGGAAGAAAAATTGAGAATATTTTTAGGATGAAACCTATCCATAAATATTTATTGTAATGTATTATGAGTTTTTATCTCCTCCTTCCATCCATTTTCTTTCCTTGACTAAATGTAAATTTTGAGGGCTACAACAACTTCTTCACAAATAAGCCCTTTTGTATAAGGTCTTCTCACTTACCTGATAACTCAATACCACATATAGAGGTGTCTAAAAGATTAAAATAAAATATAAAATATATTTAATAATAATTTAAATCCATTCTAAGCTTATTTGAGCAACATATTTCACATCGGGTCCTTATTAGGGTATTAGGGAGGTTTAACACAATTTTTAGTGTTAAGAATTATTCATAAAGTACTTCCACTTAAAAAAAAATTTAAATGCCTATAAATATTATTTATGACCCTTCTACATATCTCCATAATATATTATGTTCCCATGTAAAGGTTACACATTCCAATGAATACCTAAAAGTCCTTCTCAGGTTTGCATATGTTTATTTTATACATTCGAGAGACCTCAAAGCCACTTTACATGCATTTTCATACAAACCATGACCTCATAATTAATTATAACTTATAAAAATACTTTAATTAAATATATAAATGCTCTCCTTCACACTTTCACCTTGAAATTAGTTATCCATGCCTCATTAGGCTAGGCAGGGCTAAAGAATGGTTTAGGTATAGACCAAGACCGAAGGACCTACCTTTAAAAAATCACTTTGAAAAACTTTTGATTGGATCCAAACCTTATTATAATTGTAAAACAACCTTAAAAACCTATCACATTATTTATTTCACTCACCTCATCATGTCACCATATCATACCTTAACCATGCCATGACTAGGCTCAGGCTTCCAATGTACTTGACACCTTTGACACCAAACCTCACAAGATGTAATATTAATGACAACATTAACATTTATCACTAATAAAATTTGAAAACATCATGCTTCCAATTGATAACACACTCTCAATAGGCTAATCATATCCACAATACTCACTCACTGATCAATACTCTCTTTATGCCACTATCATGCTCAAGCACTTGACCAAAAAAACCTTTGACATCAATGACCATTATAACTTTACATGATTCACCCTTTTTGAAATCAATTAAAACAACATTCCAACACTACTCAGGGATTGTGAACACCACCTTTGGTTAGTAGATATTTTTCTTCTTTTGATGTACATTCCATTATGTATGATATTCAATCTCTATAAAATAAAGTGTTACATTTGGAGCAATGTGCTTATAAATCTAATCATGTACTTGATTCTCACACTTTATTACACACTTCATTGGCACAACACATAAAAATATATATTTTACCTACAAGTTTTGTGGCACCAAAGTTTACACTATATGATGGAAAGGGTAACCCCAAATAATATTTGAGAGCATTCCACACATCATGTTTAGAATATGCATTTAATGATAGGTTATTGACTAAGTTATTTCTAATAAGTCTATAAGAATATGATTTAGAATGGTTTGATGACTTACCACATCAATTGGTATTTGTATTCAATACCTTGGTTGATATGTTTATAACACATTTTTCAATTAATATCAATGAGAAGATTTCATATGCTCAGATTGTTAAACTCAAATACAAATATAATGAGTCTATCACAAAATATGCCTTAAGGTACAAGAAAATTCTATATAAAATGAAAATACCTATGGAAAAAAGATAATTATAGGATATATTTAAGAAAATATTACTTCCACCACTACATAAGTCCATCATGTTTAATATTTTTTCTCATTCATAGATTTGTGCCATACAATTAAATAAAGGGGAGTCAAATTATTTCTAATGAATAAGATTAACTATGCAACCTATACAGATTCAAATATAAAGATTTCAAGTAATCCACCATACAAGGTGAGAACAAAAAATAATTATAATGATCAAAATGCCATAATACATGTAGTTTCATAACTAACTCTATGCATTATATTATCATCTCTTTGTAGGAAAAAATTTACCAATCTATTGAAAGCTTCATATAAGGTCCTCAAAACACTATTAAAATGCAATATCATATCTCTCCCTACCATTAAATAGGTTGATGTGATTAAGCATCTTCCAAATGAATTTGACCATGAATATTATGTGACTATCATAGAGCACCAATGCACAATACTAACAAGTACATTAGTTTAAGGCACAAGATTTAAGATTTGATAAATGCAAACATCATTGATGTGGTCACACCTATAAAAATTTTAAAGGCACAACTAAGTGAAATAAAAACAATGAAAATATTCAATGACACTTTTCCTAATAAAATTAATTAGATAATAGTATGTATATAATGCACACCCTCCACTAATTTATTATCATTCTTATACATAGGCACAACATCCTTTAAATGGAATCATTGGTACCTACCATACTCTAGTGCCATCTAGGCCACTCATAAAATTTGAATAAAATTAAATAGTATATGATTATTAGGATTTTGATTCTTTGTTAATTCAATCACATGTTGATCACCAACCCATTAAAAGTGTCATGGTCAATAATGATTCAAGTGTGAATATATGCACAATCATAGTTCTTAATCATCTTAGATACACACATCAAGATTTTTTTCCCATGACCATGATAATAAGAGGATTTAATGCTCACATTCATCAATCCATTTGTGAGATTAAATTACCATTATAGTTTGATATAGCACATGTGGCCATTAGGTTTACAATAGTACCCAGTGTATGGGTCTTCGATATATTATTGGGGTGCCTTTAGATTTTTACATATTCATGAAGTTACTTCTACAATTGTTAGGTTTTTAAAGTATACCTATGATAATGAGATCATCATAGTTTATTATATACCATATGAATACCCCCTAACATAGCTAGATATGGTTCCTATATAATATATTTTAGTTAATCCACCTAAAAGAGTTTAACCTACTTAGAAAGTGAAAAATCAAGTGTCTACCCTTCCATAGAGGCATATCCTTAAAAGTCCACTTCATCAAAGATTTTTCATAGATTTTAGAGAGCCTCTCTCTAATCCTACGTGTACTCCATTGATATTACAATGCACTAAGGGTGTTTCACATAAGGACATAATACATGGTTCATACAATCCATGATGGGTTCTAAAAATACCTAGAGATTAACATGATCAACAACATGCATAGTATGCTACATATCATCATTATGATAGTGACACATATAGTATAGATGGAAATAAATATTCATATTTAAAATTCAACTCAGTTCAATCACAAAAGTATAACACTTTCCATTCATAAAATATCACCATTCCTATCATAGATAAAAGAACCATTTTTGTGAGTCCCTTGTAGGACTCATCACTTAGTATCTTTCCCTATATTTTTCAGTTCATATACTCAAACATACAAATTATACAAAATCAAATTTTTTAGGACCTATACATGGTTTGTGTATTTTATTTGCATCAATTAATTTATGTTCAATATACTTAGTTTTTCTCTATATATCTAACTTTTATATTAAAAAAATGCTTTAAAAATTGTATATGAGTGAATTTAGAACATGTGGGTTTCCATTTATAGATGTATTTATAGGTCACTTAACTATCAAAAACCCATAAAATTTTATGTAGATAAAAGTGCTCTAGCACCACATTGTTGTTTATTTCTACCGATATCATCCCAATGAACATAAGATAATAATTATCAAATTCAAACACATCAAAAGCCTCCTAAAAATTATTTTTACTTCAAAAATTTCATTGGGGGAATCTCATACACATTTTATATCATTATTTAATTATCCCTTACTATTCATACCTTAGTTCTTTACATTGTGCAAAAACTATCGATATCTCTCACTTATATTCACATTGTTATCTTTTTGTTGAGCATTATCATTTATTGTTGAGTTTTAGTATTAATGTTGTCATTTATGTCAAAATGTTATTGTGAAGGTGCATGGTCAAGTGAGACTTAAATTGTGAGTATGATGATTTCTTTTGCTATCATAGTGAGTATTGTTACTATGTGAGAGTAGTGATGTGAGAGTACTATTTGAAGAATGTTCTTATGTCAGCTTGAGAAATATCATTGAGATCAACATGAGTAAGTATAGGTCAGTATGTCAAGTATCAATCACCTTGAAAATATTTGTCTGGATTGTGTGAGATGGTATGTGTAAGTAGAATTATGAAATGAGTGTGCTCCAAAGAAAAAGCTATATGCTCCAAAGATCTATATTAGTTCTGAAGATGCTCTAAATGAGCTACAAATATCTTTAGTGAAGCTCCAAAGAATAATTAAAGTGTTTTATCATGAGATAGGTTGTTTAAGTTTTCACATGAGTTTTTGAGGGCCTTTAAAATGATTAGAAGGTTAACTTTGAATATTTGCATATGTAGCTTTGAAGATGCTCTGAGTGAGCTCCAAAAATCCTTAGTTGAGATCCAAAGATCTGTGTAAACAAATCCAAAGATGATCTAAGTAAGACACAAAGATTATTTTTTGAAAATCCAAATAAGAGTGAGTGTATAAGTATTATTGAGCGTACATAATACTTATTAGAACACATGAGAGATTCAAGGTGAAGCCTACAAGGGTAAGTACTTCAGTCCAAGTTTGTAACTAGACTAGTTCTAGATCTTGCTTGGCCTAATGAGGCATCATGATCTATTGATAATAAATATGAAGAATTTTTTATATTAGTTAACCATGATAGGATATTTCATGTCATATATATTAGGTTTTGAGAGATTTTATAGTGTTTATAAGGTCAATTTTAAGACATAATTTAGACACTAGAAAACTACACACTTGCAGTTTTCAATGTTTGAATACCTCAAGACCCCCTAAACCTTCATAACCCTTAACCAACCCCTATTAATCTAACCCAATAACTATCACTATTCACATAGTACTATTCAAAATTACTATTTGAAAGTACTATTCACTATCACTATTCACTATGGGACCCACTATCACTATTCATGATGACATGATAGGTGATATGGCATGTGATATGGCAAGTGACATGGAAAGTGACATGGAAGGTGATATGGAAGGTGATATTGCATGTGATATGGCTTGGAAGTGAGGTGCTTTGAAGTGAGACATCATACCTCACCTAGGACCCTCCTCCAAGGTACCTAATGACATCATTAAGCACCAAAGGGCCCCTCCTTTGAAGTATGGTGCATTTTTCCCTATAGCAGCCATCATTCAACAAGAGTTTTTATCCTCATGCATAAAGGTGATGCCAAAATTCATGGGGTACTTATCCAAAAGACAAATTAGCTTAGTGAAAAGTCCTTTGGCCTCATTTGGGTCCATTTTCATGATTTATACTCAAAATTGGACTCATGTGCAAGGTGGGAAACAAACCAACAAAGTGGGAATCACACCACCCTTATCATTTGATTCACCCATGTATCTACATGGAAAATGGTGCCAAAATTCATGGAAAAGTTAACCAAAAGATAAATTAGCTTGGTGGAAATTCCTTTAGCCTCATTTGGGTCCATGTGCATGATTTCCACTCCATTTTGGACTCTTTATCAAGGTGGGTGACAAACCAACCAAGTGAGATACCTATTAGCTAAGTGGGAATCTCACCCCCTTGTCTTTCAAGACCACTTATGTACTCACTTGGAAAATGGTTCCATAATTCACTATTCCACTTCTTTGGCATGTTTCTTGACAACAAACTCTATAAATCCCCCCTTTTCCTTCACCCATAGTCAAGTTAGTTTTTGGTGGAAGCATTCAATTTTCAAGTTTGCTAATTTTAGAAGAGATCATCATATTTGAGGTTAAAGGATTCAAATACCCAAAGATATGTCAAAATTTCAATCCATCTTCATCAACAACAACATCATCAACAATCTTAAACAAGCCAATATTCATCAACAAACATTTCCAAGCATTGAGGTAACCTTATTATTTAGTTATTTCAATTTATTTATTTATTTCCCTTTGGCCTTATTATTTCACTTGGTTTCTTCCTTACCCTATTTACATTTTACCCTCTTGCTCATATTCATTTCTCTTCCTTTTTATCCCATTTACTTCTTTGTCATAGCCATCCCATTTATATTTCTACCCCATTTCCCTCTTTCTCCCATTTATCCCCATTTGCCTTTTTGGCCCCCCTTCTTGACCATTTATCCCTCTTGATTTATTTATCACATTACCCTTTACCATCTCAACCATTTTCCAACCCAAACCGAATCATTATTTTGACCCTTATCAAGTTACCAAACCAAATTCACAACCTTGTTTTTTACTAAATTTCAGCATTAGTTGCTTTCATCTAGTCATTGTTTTAGTAAAGCATTTAACTTATTCATTTTAAATTTAGTTATTTGATGTTTTTAAGTTTAAATTTTATGTTATTTTATGTAAATCCTTTCATTTTTATTTATCAACTTAATTTTTTAAATCAGGTTGATTGATAGCCTCCTAGAAAGCTTTCGCTTATAAGATCTAGCTCACGCTAGGCAATCCACCCATCTACTTGTCTAACGAACAAGTGTGTTTAAGTGTTTTATTATTTTAAGATATTAGTCCTTATACAAATAATATTTATCACAAATTTTTAACTTAAATGAGTGCATAAAAACTAGGTATTCTTCTACAAACCTGTTAACATAGTTTCTTTCTTCCAAAATTAAGAAAAAGTAAAAAAATAGATAGAAACATTTTGGCATGCCCGGTGGGACCTTTGAATTTTTTTGTGTTCATATATGTTTTAGGACATTTAGTTTCAATATTAAAATTTCATTTAGTTTCACATTTAATTTCTAAAATTTAAACATTCCTTTCTTCCTTTCAAAAAATGCAAATTTTAGTCTCTTTCTCTTTCTAAAAAAAAGGAAAAATTATCATTTTTTTTTCATTTATAAAGTCAAAAAGAGAATTCATCATAGGATTAGGATTTAATTTTAATGTTTAATTTAGATGAATTTTATTTTTTTTATTTTCATTTAAAAGAACCAAAACAAAAAAAAAATCCTTTGAGTTTAAAATTAAGTTGCATCCATAGTTTGCTTACTTGTTAATTAGCTCATCTAGTTTGATTTAGGCAAAGAAAATTAATCGTAGCATCATAAATGTTACATAAACCAAACCACTTTCATAACAAAACATAAAAACACACTTAAAACAAGGCTTTACTATGGGTTTATCACCCAGTAGATCACCCTCCCCTTTCTTGGTTATCTTGCTTACATTTAATCAATGAGGGGATAACCAACTCAGTTCTCTGATTGAGTAAAAGCTTTGGTAATTAGTATATTGGCTAAGCACCCACACTAGTTGTGGAATTTTTATGTGAGGGGAGTAGGCTCCAAGTACCAAGATACATACTTGATATAATAAAAACTTATTTTTTAGCACCTAAATGCAACCTGAAATCAAACATAGATTGCTTTCTAGGACCTATTCAAGCCAATTTCCTCTTCACACTTCTCTAAGGCATAAGCCAAAAGAGAGATTAAAAATAATACTAGGACTTAACACACTCTTAGTGAATTCATTGTTTTCCATAAATATTCTTTTATTACTCTTTGTTTTGAGGTGTGAGAACATATCATTTCATTCCTATTTTATTGTATGGTTATTACTCGCCAATAGCGATGGGACCTTGAGGAACAAAAATCACCACCAAGTCAATGAACCTCTTCCACCTCTACATCCATGGAACATGTTTCTAAACCTACAAACTCCTCTCACTCTTTGGGAAGTCCTACTTGGGTAGTCCTAGGAGATGTGGATTTTGCTACTTTCCTAAATAACAATCATGCGGCCTTACAACATTACCTTAGAACTACGTCTTACCAAATCTTGGTTTTGACCTTACCTATATATCCACCTTATGTCATGCCTCTCCACCTCATGGGGAATACCTCCAATACCATGGGTACTACTCAACCTCTAGTTACCCAAGCCTTATCATCAAACAACAACCCCCTTGAAACTACCATTCAAAACCAACCAACCCAAACTACCGCTACCCTTATACCTTCTACCAATCACTCCTCCAAAATAGGTGTGCCTACCTATAGCTCTACCCATCTTCCTCTAATTACCTCCAATCCATCAAAAACTACTATGATTCAAAGCCTTGTGGTGTCCATACCCTCTATGTTACCACCAATTATTACAAGGGTCACCACCCTTCTATCAACCACTAACCCAACTACCACTCCTACCCAACAAGTAACCTTTAGCTATCTCCATAACCCATAATGGAATATACCCACTACCCAACCACCCACCTCTACCCAACCATTGACATCCACATACTAATATGTATCTTATATCCCACTATTGGCATCCACATACCAATATGTGGCAACCTCTCAACCTTCTACCCACTATCAACATGTTTCTCAATCACCACCACTGTAATATACATCTTACAACCTTTCAGGTGCTCAACCCCAAGAAAACTTCATAAAGATGATCATGGATAAGATGACCACCTTAGATTCATCCATCTCAGGTTCTCATAATATCTTATCTCATGACCAAATTTGCAATGTCCCTATCCATCCATCCATACCCATTAAGTCATATCCTCCCCAATGGGAACTTCCCAAGTTCTCTAAATTTCAAAGCAAGGAAGATACCCAACAACATCTTAGGGCATTTAGTCATGCTTGTTATCTCATCTCCTACGATGATTCCATTCTTCTCCACACTTTCTCTATGTCTCTAACTAGCCTGGACTTAGATTGGTATAGTTCTTTACCCAAACATTCCATCTTCTCCTTCACCCAACTAGCCCAAAATTTTTTAGATCACTTTTCGATCAATATATCCAAGAAAGTTTCTATCACCAACCTCTACTCCATTTGACAATTTGAGGATGAATCTTTACCAATTTTGTAGCTCATTGGAGGATCCTAATTAAGCAACTTTAATTTTATTTGCCTCAACTTGAACTTATAGAGTTCTTTTCTCAAGCATGTGCTAAACATATCTCATCCACATTACATGTCCAAATCTTCCTAACCTTTGATGAAGTTTTTACCATGGCTTGTAAACTAGAGAACTGATCCATTGATGAAGAAAAGCTTAAACTCAAAAACAAGAACTCAACCTATAAAACCAATGAGGCTTCTTCCTCCAAGTCAAGTAACCAACCCAATACCAACACCAAGAAAAAAGGAACCACAATTACTTTTTTCCTATAAGCCACACCTCCACCATCTACTAACCAAAAAAACTTGAGGAACCAAACCTCTAACTCCTCTAATTCCTAAAACCAAAACCCAAAGAACCAAACTTGGAACAACCAAAAGTAGTTAACTCCACTTAGGTAACCCTATGCTTCTATTTTGTAAAATTATTTAAAGCTAATATCATCTAACTTTCAAGTAATTAAACCACCCCAATGGTTTGATGCTTCTTACCCTATGCTGGGTTGATATAATGAGAATGACCATTATGCCTTTCACCAAGTCATAGGACATGATATCAATAGGTGAAATACCTTCAAATACCTTGTCCAATCCCTCATTGACAAGGGGGATCTTACATTAGACAACCCTAATGCACCATCCAACCAAGCCCTTGACATATTTAGGCAACCTTTTCTAGACCATGCTCCTACCAAAAATGAGAGTAGCAATGTCAAGTTCTCTACTAATACCCATACTATTAACATGGTTCTTGACACACTCATTAATAAATAACCTGCTTACCAATCTACCAATCGCTCTCTACTTATTGAAGTAGTAGAGTTAACTTCTACCCTTTTGGAAACCCAAACAAAGGAGGTACCTCTCCCTCCTTCCTCATTCATTAAGGTAGTAGAATTACCAACTTCCCCTTTAACTGACACACTAGACCACACACCCATCTTACCTTCCTTACCAAATACCATGCAACTCTCCCCTCCCACAGAAATCATTCCTAAGAAGGAAATGCCCCAGTCTTTTCCTCCCATAGAAGATCCATCTATGACAACCTTATATCCTTTGATTAAAGAAGATGACAGGGTTACCATCCCTATGTCTCCACCTAGTGGATTATCTTTTAGATCCACTATTCAGGGAATTAAACCTTTCTCAAAGCTAGTGTAAAAATTGGAATTTATCCCCAACCTTGACATGAATCAAGCCACATTTTGGCAACAATTAGGTCTCCCTTATGTTACCATACTAGAACCTCCAACCCGTTATTTGGTGGACTAACCTATCACTTCTAATAACCAACCAATTAAAACCTTTACCCAACCAACTAAAACCTCCACCAAACTAACCAAAGCTCAACCACCTAAGCCCACCAAGACCCTAGTGACCAAACCCCCTTCAAAACCAACAACCAAATCAACCAAGGAGGTAAAACCACCCAAAGAGCCTCAAATTTTACCTCCTTCAACCTTCCCTCCATTTTGGGTCCTCAGCCTTTTACCTTAAGCACGAAGCCCATTATTTTTACCAAAACCCCACCACCTCTATTGGTTACACCTTCACACTTGCTTTTTAATGCACCTCATTTTATTGTACCAAAAATACCTAAGTCACCTACCTATCCACCCTCTACCTATATCTCCTCAACCATCTTACATAAACCAAAACTATCAACCAAGTGTACCACCTTGCCTGAGACACCTATCACCAAACCTACTTCCCAACAACCTTCTACCTCAACACCCAAAATAAAAATTGCTAAACCTTTACCACATTTAATTGAGTCTTACCTAACCATTCTCTAATGATTATTAAAAACCTCTTCCATGGTTTTACCACCCATCAAAACCTTTGACCCTTCACATCCCAAACCATCATGGTTTAATAATAATTTGATTTGTTTATACCATAGGACACTCGACCATGATACAAAAAATTTCAAAGCTCTCCAAACTCTCATCCACTATCTTTACAATGAGGATGATCTATTAATAGATGAACCTCCTATGTCACCCATACCAACCCAAACAATAACCATACCTACCCAACACTTACCCACTCCTCCACTCTCACTTAAGAATGAAGACAAGTCTGACCACTCTACTACCTCACCCTCTCCTTCTATTAATACTATCAATGTGGTCACTAGATCACAATAGAAGGATAAAGGGAAGGCTAAGGCATCCATTCCTTAGACTTACCCCTCTTCAAAATCCCAAAAAAACCACACCCAACCATCTCCATCTTCAATCAAACCCAAGGTGTCTATCTTAGTTGACCCCCAATCTTACCCATATGAAATATATATCCAAAAAAATATCCTTAAGTAGCTTCACTAGACCTTGAAAAAAATAATCTTATATGAGTTGGTTTCTACTTCTCCACATTACCACCAAGCACTCATAGAGTCCTTGCAATCCATCAAAGTCAAACCCAATGACCCTTAACCTCTAGCTACCTTTGTTGGTGCCCTTTAAACTTCTAACCTTATCACCTTTAAGAATTCATAAATACCTTTTGTCTACCCTGAGGACCTAGATCCCCCACTCTTTATTACCACTCACATCAACCAAACCCATGTAAAAAGAGTTACAAATAATGGGGGATCTATCATTAACATCATATCCTCTTATGATTACAACCAACTCAACTTATCGAACAATATCATGTCAGAATCCATAGCGGTCCTTTGATCCTTTAATGACACTATGGCCACTACCTTGGGAACCATCATCCTTCATATCCATGTAAGACCTAACACACTCCATAAACTCTTCTATGTTGTGGAAGGAGAATTCCAATATAAGATCTTATTGGGATGACCTTGGATTTGCTCTATCGAATGTGTTCCCTCTACCCTCCTTTGATGCATTAAGTTTGAGCATGAGGGCTAGGTCATCAATATCAAAATAAACCCAAATCCTTTCTCAACATGAAACATGACTTATTACCCCAATGATGTCCTCATAAACCCATCCAATGTATCTTTAATAGTTACAACCCAACTGCTAACTATCAATGAAATGTCAACTAGCTCATCTATCCCTTCTTCATAGATCCCCATAGAGGACCCCTTGGGATATATGTTCTAATGATTCTTGTTATGGGAGTATCACCTTCTAGCATTAGATGCTTTCCCTACTCCTCAATAATATGGGAACCTCAAATATGACCCTTCTTATGACCCTAACATCAAAACCACCATCCCTTTTAGACCTCCTAACCATCAAACAAACTTCATCTATGGGGGACTTGATCAACCACTTCTTACTCCCACCACTACCTCTTCCATCTAACTATTTACATCTAACTTTTCCTACCTTAGAAAACTATCATTCATTAAATTATACCTTTACAAGTGTGCCTAGAAAGGATTTAGCTTTGGCTAATATGAACAAGTGCCTCATGAGTAACCTTTGATCAAAACCCAAAAAACTCATGAGTCATTTGGCCTTGGGTTTATACCACTTGAAAAACCCACCAACTCACCCAAACCTATTGACACCATCGATAAAGACACCCCATCCTCACCAACCCAACCTCCTTTGAATTCTAAGGATTTTGACATCATCCCCCCTAATTTTTTTAGTCAATACTATTAGTTTGGGCCCTTTGACCTATCCAAAGGATGTCCAAACTAAAACTCTTCGTCTCATTTTTATCAAAATGGTAGAAAATGATTCTCTTACCATCAACACCATCCAACAACAAGAGGATGATTCTATTCTCACCTACCTTGGTGCCTCAAATTATTCAATCCATAAATCCCTTCTTCCTAAAACCTTGACCATGTTGAATGAATCCACCATAGATATCAACTTAGGGACTCTAGACAACCCCCATATTATCAAATTGGGACAATCATGAAATTCCAAAGAACTTCAAGACTTTTCCTCTTTCCTCCAAGATCATAGCATAGCATTTTCTTGGTCTTATATTAATATGCCTGGGATTGACCCCACCATTTATACCCATAATATAGTCATTCATCATGATGCCAAACCTATTAAATAGAAAATTCAACGCATGCATCATCGTATAACCCTTCTTGTCAAATAAGAGCTTTAGTGTCTCATATCTGTAAACTTAATTCAACCCATTGACTACCCCCAATGGGTCTCAAATATCATACCTATCACCAAAGCCACTAGAGGTCTACACATTGGTGTAGACTTTCATAACCTTAACCTTACCTCCCTAAGGATGACTTTCCTCTACCTAGTTTTGACCAGCTTGTTGATCTTATAGTCATCCATGAGATGTATCTCTCATGGACAAGTTTTTGGGTTATAGTCAAATCTTGATTGCTCCTAAATATTAGCATAAAACTACCTTTACCACCCATTGGGTATATTTTTTCTATAGAGTCATGCCTTTTGGGTTAAAAAATGTTGGTACAACCTACCAACAAGCCATGACCTACATCTTCCATGACCTCATCCACACCATCGTAGAGGACTATGTCAATAATATCTTAGGAAAATAAAAATATTTTAAAGATCATCTAAGAGTTCTCAGTAGTATCTTTGAACACCTAATCCATTTCCATGTCAGACTCAACCCTACGAAATGTGTTTTTGGGGTCCTATCAGGAAAGCTTCTTGGTTTTATCATCTCCTTTTGAGGAATCAAGGTAGACCCTGCCAAGGTCAAATAAGTCTTGGAGATGCCTCCTCATAACAACCTTGAGAAACTTTATCGCCTATAGGGAAATCCTCAATCAATTCCCCATTTCATTTCCTACCTTTTAGACCGGTGTCAACCTTTCCATCACCTTCTAAATAAGGATGTCTCTTTCAAATGGAATAGTGATTATCAAAAAACATTTGAATCACTCAAATAGTAGCTTTTTTCACCACCTATACTCACCCATCCTAAGTATGACCACCCCTTTTACCTATATATCTCTACCACCGACCATTCCCTAGGATAATGTTGGTTCATTGAGATAAACACCATAAAGAACAAGTCATATACTACATTAGCCACACGCTTGTAGAATATGAGACTTAGTATACCCATATCAAGAAACTCTACTTAGTCTTGACTTTTGTGACCACCAAACTCTACCACAACCTTCTTAGCCATAAAACCTATGTCATAACCAACACTGACCCACTCAAGTACATGCATTCCAAGCCATACCAAAACTAGTGTATGGCTAAGTGGCTTATGCTCTTAGTAGAGTTTGATCTTGAGTTCCTTCAATAAAATTCAATTAAATGGAAAGTCATTGCTAACCAATTAGTTGAAGCACCTTTAATAGATCACCAACCTCCTCCTCTTGAATTTCTAGATGAATCCATCTCTACTCTTTCCCAAGAGGACATAACCTACCAAATGACTATATTATTCGATGGGTCAAAGTGTGAACATGGTGGGAGAGCTGATATAATTATTATCCCATTTGATGATGAACCCCTTCCTCTATCCTTCAAAATTTATTTTAAATTCACCAACAATATGGATGAGTATGAAGCCCTAGTCATAGTTCTCCAAACTACTCTAGCCTTGGGAATTAAGATAATCAATGTCCTTGGTGATTCCCAACTCATGGTCAACCAATTCAATGGATCCTATAAATATAAGAATCACCTCTTAAAAAAATACAAACTTTTAGTTGATAAAATCTTAGCATCATTTAAACATTACCTAGTCCAATCTATTCCTTGTTATACTAACAAATTCACCAATACAATGTCTTGCCTTGATTCCCAGATCCTTCTTCAGCCTTCCAATTCTAAAATATTTAT
Organism: Torreya grandis; assembly: GCA_037957365.1. NCBI lineage: Eukaryota > Viridiplantae > Streptophyta > Pinopsida > Cupressales > Taxaceae > Torreya > Torreya grandis. Next base: position 1,080,551 of record JARHVA010001970.1, on the reverse strand, counting down.
CACCATTAATCATTTTACCACACCCTCTTATAACCAATATAACCTCCCTACCATTTTTAGTGTGGATGAATACCCATCTGACATTTGGTATGATCAAACTTTTAACTACCTCAACCTAGGCATCGTTCCTTCCAACCTCTCTAAGAAAGTTTAAAGAACCTTTGTTTAGAGTACCTCTCATTACACCATACTAGGGGGAATCCTTTACAAACATGGTTTTTATGATCTCCTTCTCCATTGCCTATGCATCCATGAGGCTTCCCATGCTATCAAAGAAATGCATGATGGGATTTGGGAGGGACACTTTAGTAGTCTAGCCATCACTAAATATATCCTTTGCCTTGGCTACTATTGTCCCACACTCAACTAAGACTATTATGATTATGTAAAAAAGTGTGTTAAATGTCAACAAAATGATAACTTACATCACACACCAGCTAATGACCTCCAAATATCTAAGGATTTTTGGCCTTTTTCACAATGGGGCCTAGATCTTATTAGTGATATCAACTCTCATTCCTCACAACATCATAGTTCATCATCATAGCCACTAAATATTTAACCAAGTGGGTAGAGGCTATTCCTTTAGTCTCAAAAAAATCAAAGAATATTATTTACTTTATCAACCATCACGTCATCTACCAATTTGGTGTTCCTCATAAAATTATCACTGACAATGGAAAATATTTCAAGAACAAGCAAGTTCAGGGTCTATGTGATGCATTCAACATTGACCTAAGTTTTTCCTTGCCTTATCATCCACAAGAAAATGGATAGGTAGAAGCCTCTAATAAAACCCTCTATAAAATTATAACTAAAGTAGTCAATGCATTAGGTTGGGATTGGCATTTTCACATCCACTTCACTTTATGGGCCTATCACACTAGCATTCAAACCTCTATAGGTGATACCCCTTTCTCACTAGTCTTCAAAGCAAAAGTAGTCTTGTCTCTTGAAGTCCAAATTTCCTCTCTTCACATATCTTTGCAAGATCTTATTTCTAAATAATATTATCATCAACACCATTTATCTCAGCTTTAACTACTTGATGAGTGTTGATTAATATCCCTCACCCACCTCCATATCTATCAAGAGCATATCAAATATTCTTATAACAAGTACATCAAACAATGAGACTTTAATATCAAAGACCTCATCCTAAAATAAAATCAACATGTGACCAACATGGAGAAAAGCAAGTGGGGAAAGTTTGCTTTCAATTGGCTTAGACCCTACATCATTACCTATAAGTATAAATCAAGAGCTTATCATTTGTCCTCTCTCAAAGGCAAACCAGAACCTATGCCTCTTAATGCTTCACATCCGCATCTATTTTTATATTAAAGAAGAATAAAGCTTATTACTTTTGTCTAACTTAATCTCATCCCTTGATTACAAAATTTTAATCTTCTAATTACAACATAGAGCAGTGTGATTAACCATCACAGTTATAGCCTAATCCTAAATATTAGTACCATAAATCTACCCATGGCATGGTTCTCATGGATACTTCTCATCTCTAACAAGATGGAATCTCATGGTCATTGTCTCTCAAAACCACACCTTTTCATATATCATTAACCTTATTGTGTTAAATTTTTCCCCCATAATGGTAAACCTCTGGACCTAATTAGACTTGTCCATATCTAAAACCATCACATCAAAAACAATTTGGATACCAAAATATTACTTGTGTTAATATATTAAGCATTGCAAAACTCTCCCTAGAAGGACAACTACCCAAAAAAAATTTGCTAAATATAAGGTAGACTACTCCCTTGAAGGATAGCTACCAAGAGCATTAAACAAAGCCAATAAACTTAGACCACTCCTTTGAAGGATGACTAAGTTAACTTTGTCAAAAATAGAGTATTTTCTTAAAAGATTTGTGCATCAATAAACTTCCCATATATAATAATGAAGTAGAAGACCCACTATCACAATCAAATCAAATTCTAAATAATCTTGAAAGCCACAGTTGGATCTCAAATAGCATAATAAGATGGAAGTCATAATCAACTTTCACATGTAAACTTCCCACATTGATCAATCTACATCTATAATATGACATTGACTTGTCTATTATTGTTCTTAGGTCACCTATAGAAGGGGAAAACTTACCCACATAATGTTACCCTACATATCACCCTTTATCCTTCACACCACCTATCATCCATATTCCCTTTATACTATTTATAAATCAAGGGATTTCAAGATTACTTGGAACACTATGATCATGAAACTTGTTTTATCAGCCAACAAATGATAATGCAAAGCATTCAAAAGGCTTATGTTCCTTAAGCCAATCCAACTTTGGATTTTGTTTGACTTTGTCCTTCTCAATAAACAGTCATTACACCTCATTTATTATTCTCTCCTTGTTGAGACATGTGTTCTATTGGACCTATGTCTCATGATTTTTCATGTCTTTTTCCACATCTAGTATGGTCATCTAACCTACTTATGTGCCACCACTATCATCCATACAAACCATAAACAAAATTAGAATAGCATTAATGTCAATCAACCCACCTTCTGGGGATACCTTTCTCTGCAACCTCAACTTACCTTGGATGCACACACTTTCTTTAAAAACCTTCAACCAAACCGAACCATGTGGTCCATCAAATTGAGGCAACCAATTTAAAAACCACCACTCAACCAACCCTTGTTGAACTGCATTGGCATGATGTCAATGGGCTATGTAAGCACTATTTAACTTAAGGGTAGCTCAACCACTAACAACTAATTACCATTCATTTTTTCTTCTCATTAATTTCCATTATTAATATTTCCTTCTTGCTTAGGGAATCCTATGTCAGGGAAGCTTTGGATTCTTCTTAGCATCCTTGTATTTTAACATCATCTAATAATTCCTCTTTATTTTTCCTCTATTACTAGGAGAACTACATTAGCTTGAGGTCTTTTTAGACTATGTAAGTAGTGCTCAGTACTAAGGTCATCTCGATTGCATCCTTTATTTTATTTTCCCTTCTCACCTAATATATTTTTCTCCATTTCTCTACCTTTCTCTTCACCACCTCCCTCCCTTCAGTTTGTCAATCTCTTTTAACTACTTTTCCATCTTGTTAATCTCTTTTAACACAAGGATTGATAGCCTTCCTCATTATCCACCATCCACTCTGCCTCATTGACCTCCCCATCACCTTTCCTTGTGCATGATTCATGGCTTTTTCCCCTACCCACTTTTTATTTTTTTAATCCCTCTCTCCACTTCTTACCAACCTTGCCCTTTATCCCCTTTGTCTTCTTCCACCATCCTCATCCTTTCCCCTTGCCCTTGGAAACCTATCATACCCTCTTCCTCACTCTCATTTCCTCACCAATTACTCATCATCATATTCCCTTGCACACCGATGGACACTTTTACCTCTTTATCTTCTTTATTACCACATTCTTACTTCTCTTCCACTGCTTCTAAACCACCTTCATTCCACTTCTCAGTTTTTATTTTCCTCTTTCCCATTTGTTAAATTTGGCATGATTTCTACTTCTTCTTTTTCTTCTAACAAGCCCTTTTTTCTTACGTGTGACACCACTCTCTATCAATTTTCCATTATTCCCACCTTTTCCATTTTTTTCCCCTCCACAACTAGCTTCTGATTGGGTCTTTATCCTTTGAGAAGCCTTCCATAATTGCCCTTTTCTTCTTATCTATTCTCACCTTTTACACTTTGCATTCCCCTTTTCCTATATCCATCTTGGTACTCACTTATATTTTACATGTGTGTGTATGTGCTTTATATCCCTGCTTCATTCTTATTCTTATCATCCCTAATCTTCATACCTTATTTTCATCTCATTCCCTATCATTGTGCTCCCCTATTTCTTCACCACCTCACTACTTTTTTAGCTTGTCAATCTCATATAATCATCCATTCAATTTATCAATCTCTTCTAACAAGCTGATTATAACATACCTTATCTCTTCAACTTCTTATCCACCCATCCTTTGCTTCCCCTCATTTTTGTAAACCCATTTCCCATTTTCCATCCCATTCTCATCTCCAACACTACCCTCTGATTTGCTTCATTATTCCTCTCCTTGCCTATCATCATCCATGCTTACTTGGCCATGTCATCACCTACTTCTTCACTCTCCTATCATCCTTTTTGTGTCCTCATTTCACTCCTTTCTCCTCCTATTTCTTTTTCTTCTATGTGTTTCCTTGTTTTTCATTCCCATCACCAAACTATTTTATCTTTGGTCTCTTTTAGACCTCTTTTCAATTTTATCACATCCTGTCATATTTCGCATCCTACCCTTACCCTTTTTGATTGTTACACTTATCTACCAATCCTTTTTAATTCTCCAATCTATCATTTTTTAGTACATTTTTCAAACCCCCATCTTCTATCTTTTATTTTTTCTTCTCTTTTCTCTACTTCATTTCATTTTTCTCATCTCCCTTGATGACATTCCTTGTTCTTCCTGACCTTCTTTTTTTCTCTTACATATCCATGCATGGTTCATTCCATCCTTCTCCATCTTCATCTTTATTTATGACCTCATTTTCTTCTCTAACTATCTCTTCATCCATCTCTTGGTCTGCCTTCACCTCATCCTTATTGGATCTTTTTTATTTTCTCCTATTGTCACTTTAGCTTCTCACTCATTAGAGTGCGGTCACTAGTTACATTACTTATATGAGCATATGCATATTTTATTCCTCGTGTCCTCTACTCTCTTGATTTAATGTATGAAATCTTGTCAAGTTCACTGATTCAAGACATCCATTTCTTCCTTCAATGTCTTTGTATATTAAGCATGGGTCCTCCTTTTGTCCCTCTCCAACTACTCCCTTAGCCCTATCCATCACCACTTCAACCTTTAAACCCTCTATACATTTTGAGTGTACTTGATAGAGTGTGACTAACACACCTTTTTTATCCTTCAAAGCATGATCATGCAACATATTCACAAGGCTTATGTTCATTAAGCCAATCCCACTTCAGGTCTATTTTTAGTCCTTGTCATAGAAGAAACATTGTGCCCTCTTCTTATCCAAATATGGTTAAGTTGATATTTTCATTATGACATTTGTCTCTTGATTATATTATTCACTTTACCATTCTAGTGTTGTTTTTTTCCTTACCTCATTTGCTTTACCTTAAGTGAGATTACAACAACCATAAACATAATAATCATAACCATAACCATAACATTCATAAGTACCCATATAACCCTAATCATAACAACATTCAAATAATGACATATAATACATTTTGTACATGTTTACAATAAACTATTCAATATTTTATTTAGGGTGTGAGGAGTTGCATGACACATAAAGTTATCAAACTATACACACCTCACCTAAGGCATCTACATACATTATTTTCCTACCTAAGAATTAGACTAGTTATCTGGTGACTCTAGATTTGTGTTTAACCATCTTTCTACTTGATTACTCCCTAAACTAACATTTGTAACATTCCCTATATTAGAAACTACTAAAGGGTGTAATCCATTCTCCTCTTCCAAATTCATCCCCATAGGATGAGCATCATTTTCTACTCTGGATCTTTCACCCTACTCAATCATTATATCCATTACATCCCTCTGCTCTAGTTTTTATGCTTATATAGGTGCTACCTCTTGTTTCCTAAATTCACATCCCCTTGGATAGTGAGGATTCCCTCTATAGACAGGCTAACGGTCATGTTCTCCAACCCTGTATCTTATGTAGTGAAATTATCACCTTCTTCACTGTTAAGGAGGTAAGAGTTTAGGCTCAAGCTCAGGACATGGGTGCATTTCCTCTTGTTGTTGGTTTAATAGTACTTCCAATATCTCTTTTACATGTTTTAGTATTTGATAGATATGTACATTTACCATATTAATTATTATAGGTCATGGGAGTCCCTGATTGTCTCTATCATTATTCCCATTATTTTCCATCTTCACCCTTGTGTAGTTCCCTACACTATTAACAACCTATAAAACCAAATGACTTCATGATGAGATATCATTCATAACATGATTATTTAAATATAAAACTTTACTATTATTCCTCATTGACATGATTATCTATTCCACTAATTGGGAAGATCTTATGATGTCATTAATTCCCTTAAATAGTCTTTCCACTTAAAAATGATCATGTCTACTTACCTTTTCATATAGACATGTAGCCCTCAATCTACCTGGTCATCTCAATAAAGTCATTATGCATTGTTATAAAAAAAAAATTGTCACCCTTATCATCTAACCCATATCTGATGTCTTTGTTTTCTTTGTCATCTTATGATCCTTGTGGGCTTGGTGGCCATTTGCATCATTATCACCTTTTCCCTGGTTGACATAAATTGGCTTCCATCCATGGGCTACTATAATGGTCATGCCTTCAAAATTACTATTGTTTTAAATGGTGATAGCTTCCAAATTCTTGCTGCTATGATCCCACTATTGCATGTCCCAAACTTATGCTTTTCAAACATGGTAGTCTTTTCTTTTGTGCCACCTAACAAATCCTCCATCATAGGTGAACAACCATCTTATCTAGCTATATAACTAATATCCTAGACCACTTAGCTCCCTGCTACCAGTGCCTCTTTTGAGTAGAACCCAAAGTCATTAGTTTTGAGGTACTGGGATAGAGGATGTAGACATGGATACCTTCTATTTAGCCCACCCATGTAGCTCCCAAGTAAGGGAAGGTACATCCTATATCACTCACCATGATACCAATTTTATACCACATAGAATCTACTTATCCATCAAATAAATTATTAACAAATAGTCACTTCACTACTGCCCATAAAACTTGACTCATAGTTATAACAACCTTTTACCAAAAAAACTATCTAGATCTTGATAGAAACCTATCTCCTAAAACTCAACTCATAGCAATAGATACTATCACTCTGCTTATACCCTCACATAATTTTAGAAGGCATAAACTCCTCACAAAATCACCTCTTCTTTGGCTTAGCTCCGTCATAGGACATTTATGGTGCTTAACCTTTTGTTACCCACTTATTTATCCTACCTTTCCCATCTGTATTTTTTCCTCCTAATGCATCTGGGATTATTGTGGTGACCATTCACTAATCTACACCATGACACTTCACCATTACCAAACTATCAACCCAAACCTAACCATATGGTATATCATATTGGGGTAACCCATCTGAACTCCACTAGAGAACTACATTGGGCTTGAAGTTATTTTGGATATTTTGTCCATAAAACTATGTAGGTAGCATCTATTTAACTTAGTGCATTTAGATTCTACTCGGTCACCCCCTACCAACCCATCCCCACCCATTCACCTTTATCCACCTTAACATTAGCCATTTTGACCTGAACTATTGCATATTTTTGTGATAACCTTGTCTTGGTACTTTTGAACACACTGACCAATCTTACCATTTTAAACATTTGAATTTACACCACCTAGTGCACAACTAGACCATCTATGTTTTTCAAAGGAGTACTTCTAAATTTGAATACCTATGAAAACATTGTCCTTGTCTAATAGACTAACAAGTGTGCCCAACCATAGTTGTGGTCATGTGGTAAATTGGTCACTTGCCTCTTAGAATTTGACCCTTATTTTACCAATATTGGTAACTTACGTTTGTGTGTGATCTTGGCTATCACACTCAGTTGCATTTTATGTGCACATTTTCATTTCAAATGCCCAACCCTTTTTTTATACCAACCTCTTATCAAACTTGTACCTAATTTTGATTTTCCTTATCGACTCTTAGTTTGATGTGGAACACCTGCTCCCATACTTGGGGCATCCTAAATTTTGACTAAGTGATCTATTTTTATTTTGCATCTTGTTAATTCAAAGTTTCATAACAAAAAGGGACAAAATATAGACACTAAAAAACTACACACTTATAGCTTTTAATGTCTAAATGCCTTATGACCCCCTAAAAACCCCTTAAGTCTTCTTAACCCTAAACCAACCCTGTTTAACCTAACCAAAACACTATCACTATTCACATAGTACTATTTAAAATTACTATTCAAAATTATGATTCACTATCACTATTCACTATGGGACCCACTATCACCATTCATGATGACATGGCATGTGACATGACAAGTGACATGGAAGGTGATATGGTAAGTGACATGGCTTAGAAGTGAGGTGGTTTGAAGTGGGACATCATACCTTACCTAGGACCCTCCTCCAAAGTACCTAATGACATCATTAAGCACCAAAGGGCCCTTCCTTTGAAGTATGGTGCATTTTTCCCTATGGGGCCATCATTTAACATGATTTTTTATCCTCATGCATAAATGTGGTGCCAAAATTCATGGGGCACTTATCCAAAAGACAAATTAGCTTGGTGGAAAGTCCTTTGGCCTCAATTAGGTCCATGTGCATGATTTTCACTCAAAATTGGACTCCTGTACAAGGTGGGAGATAAACCAATAAAGTGGGAATCCCACCACCCTTATCATTTGATTCACCCATGCACCCACATGGATAATGGTGAAAAAATTCATGGGTCACTTAGCTAAAATATATATTAGCTTGGTTTAAAGTCCTTTGGCCTCATTTGGGTCCATGTGCATGATTTCCACTCTATTTTGGACTCTTTAGCAAGGTAAGAGACAAACCAACCAAGTGGGATACTATTAGCTAAGTGGGAATCTCACCCCCTTTTTTTTCATGGCCACTTATGATCCCACTTGGAAAATGGTGTCATAATTCACTATTCCACTTCTTTGGCATGTTTCTTGACAACAAATGCTATAAATTCCCCCCTTCGCCTTCCCCCATGGTCAAGTTAGTTTTTGGTGGAAGCATTCAATTTATAGGTTTACTACTTTTGGAGGAGGTAATCATCTTAGAGGTTAAAAGAGTCAAAGCCTTTAAGCTCTACCAAAATTACAAGCCATCTTCATCAACAACAACATCATCAACAATCTTCAATAATCCAATCTTCATCAACAAATATCTTCAAGCATTGAGGTAACCTTGTTATTTAGTTATTTCAATTTCTTTATTTCTTTCCCTTTGGCCTTCTTCTTTCATTTGATTTATTCCTTACCCTCTCGAGATTTTACCCTCTTTCTCATATTCCTTTCTCTTCCTTGTTATCTCATTTACCTCTTTGCCATAGTCATCCCATTTATCTTTATACCCCATTTCCCTCTTTTTCCCATTTACCCCCATTTGCCCCTTTGTCTTCTTAGCTCCCCTTATTGACCATGTATCCCTCTTTATTTCTTCAACACATTAACCTTTACCATCTCAACCATTTTCCAACCCCAACCAAATCAATATTTTAACCCTTATCAAGTTACCAACCCAAAACCACAACCTTGTTTTTGACTTTAATATTAGTTACTTTCATCTAGTCATTGTTTTAGCAAAGAATTTAACTTATTTATTTTAATTTTAGTTATTTTCTATTTTTAAGTTTCAATTTATTGTTATTTTATGCAAATACTATCATTTTTATTTATCAACTTAAGTTTTTAAAGCAGGTGGATGACAACCTCCTAGAAATCTTTCACTTCTAAGATCTAACTCATTCTAGGCAATCCACCCATCTACTTGTCTAACAAATAATTTTGTTTAAGTGTTTTCTTATTTTTAGGTATTTTTGCCTAGCCAAAGAAGAGTTATAATAAAGTATATACTTCAAGATGTGAATAAAATCTAGGTATTCTTCTACAAACCCATTAACATAGTTTCTTTCTTCCAAAATTAAGAAAAAGCAAAAAAATAGATAGAAATACCTAATATGACTTGCAAATCAAGGCCTAAAAAGCAAAGAGAGAGATGGTGTCCAAATAGGGTATCAAGATCAATTTCCATGACCTGGATGAGAATGTTAGCATTGATAGAGGTGAGTCAAGATTTTTTTAAGCATGTTCATGAAATTTTAGGTCATGGTTTGCAAGAAAAGGCTTGAAAAATGTTTTGAGGTCTCTTAAGTACACAAAATGAAGATTTATCTATCTGAGAAATTATTTTATGTACTCATTAGAACATATAGAATATGCATGATAACTCAATATATTCATGGTAGATAAGTAAGGGTTCTAGATTAAAGTTATAAGCATTGGTTTTTGGAAAAAGGAACTAAGCTTTATGATCATTAAGACTAAAAGATGGTTTAAACCCTCAAAGAACCCTAAAACTAACCTGATGTTGAATATCTTATTCTAAAGAGATAAAAATGGTTTTATATAGCCATTTAAGTTATTTGAGGTTGTATTCAACTCTCACAAGAATCTTTTGGTGTGATTGGTTTCTTAGGTGAGTGAGCAAACCCTACAAGAAAGTGCTTGTTTTTTAGAGATTTGTTGTAACATACAAAGTTGACCAAGTCAAATTTGTTAAGTAAATGAAGGTCAAAGTATGTGAATTGTAGTTTTTTTTCATAAAGGTTTATGTATAGGTTCCATATCTTAGGTGTGCAAATTTGGTGATCCAAGTTGTCTAGTCACTAATAGACCTAATGGTACAAATAATAATAAAAAATAGGTAGAAGCGAGAAGATGATACCTGATTTATTTTCATGAAAGAATGATGGATTAAAGTTCATGATGATGTTATTTTTGATTTGAATAATCTATACATGTTTTTTATAATCTTTAAATTTAGTATAATATATTAGAACATTGAAGCCAAAATGGCTTATTTGACTGAGTGAAGTCTATGTGAGAGAAAGTAAACAATTTATTCTAAAATACCAATAGTTTTCATTAGAGATTAAGATATATTTGGTGGAGGTTTATATAAGTATGTTATAAGATATTTTTCATTCATTTAAATCCATTTAATTCATTTAATCAAGTGTTATTAGTTCAAGTTTCATTGACTATGTTTTGAAGCTAGTTAGTAATTCTGAGTCAGCATCTTGCAGAGAAGAATTTGAGCCTATATGCCCTGATTTTAAGAATATAATGAATTCATTAGTGACCTTAAGTTCATGATGTTTTTTAATGTATAAATTTTTTCCATGGTTATTTTTCAAATTTTAGTTTATGCCTTAGTTGTTCAAGATAGATTTTTCGTGTATGCACAAGCCTTTTATGAATAGTGTTTTGAGAAAGGGTTAAAGTGATTATTGGACCTAAAAGGTGTTTTAGACATAAATTAAAGTTTTATAATGTCTATTATATTTTAATATTATGTTATCTTACCATTTTATATGTTTTATTATGCTTCAATAAGATCAAAGGATAATGTGTTGCTAAGAAGGCCTATTAGGTCTCCATAAAGCCTAATAGAGGAGTAAGGGCTAATTGAACTATGGCTGACCTAATTTATTGGTTTATTCATGATTTAATCATTTTATTTTAATATTATAAGACTTATTTGTGTGTCTGACTAGCAAAGATATGATCAAGTGTCTGGTATAAAAGCAAGGGTAACTAGGCCAATTTGTGTATGCTTAGAGAGAGTGGAGAATAAGAAAATTTAATAGAAAATTTGTAATTTTATTAAGGTAATATATACCATAATAATGATATAACTAATATCATATAATAGTTATACATATGTGGATCAATATTAGAAGACATAATCAAGCCATGAAGAGGGCTAGTTAAGAGAAGAAGGCTAGAGGCCAGTTTGAGAGGGATAGAAGAGTATGAAGAGCCAAGGAATAAGATCATCATTTTTTTTATGAGAAAATATATTTTTTAAAGTTGATAAAGTTTATTATTTGTTTTAATTGGTTCTGAGTCATATAGGGGGTTTGTGATTCCTTGCAAGTAGGTGCTTGCTAAAACCTAGCTGAGTTGGTGCTTAGCTAGTTGGGGTTGGTACTCTATGTGGAGTTGGTGATTAATTAAAGATTTATGTTTATATTATATTAATTTATTCCATTTTATTCATCATTTATTTTTCTTACCTTTATTATTTTCCCATATATATGTTGTGTTCATGTGTTTCATGCTCTTATGATTTGGTGCTTATACTTGCTAAGACATATATTTTTGTTAGAATGGTTCATATATGATTAAGTAGAATTAAATGAAAAGTTTTTGAAGATTTATTCACCCACATATCAATAATTTTGATTCCAAAAATTGGTATCATATCCTAGTCCTTTGAAGCAGATCTAAAATCTTAAAGGATATCCTAAAAAGCAAGGATCATTAGTTAATAAGGTTAAGGCAGTTTCTCTACAAGTAAGGATCCATTGTTTAATAGATATAACTATGCATTTTATAATGGTATAATTAATATTTATCTAATGTCGCAAGGGCATGATATTTAGTAGTTAGTTGTGGATGGTTATATTACACCTAATTTTCCACCAACTAATGCAACAGGTAAGAAGCCTAATGAAACTAACTCCAAGGCAATGAATACCATTCTTTGTGGCCTATCAAAGGCAAATCTTGTAAAGGTAATGAATTTTTTATCATCCAAATATATATGGGACAAACTAAATACCATCTATGAAGGATATACTAAGGTTAAATTGGCCAAGTTGTAGACCCACCGAAGATAGTTTGAAAGCCTGAAGATAAATGAATATAAAACCATTGCATCCTACCTATTGAGGATCGATGAATTTGTCAATATTATTAGAGGATTTGGAGAAGAAGTGAAAGATTCTAATGTTTTCTAAAAGGTTTTGAGATCACTAAATCCTAAATTTGAATCTAATGTGTCTACGGTAGAAGATATGCAAGATTTATACAAGCTAGATATGGATAGGCTTCATGGCATCTTGATTGCCTATGAGATGAGAAAAAATTAAATAATACCTCCCAAGAATGAATCAACTTTAAAATTTTAAAATAATTCAAATGTTAAGAATTTCAAGAATGAGGTATATTTATCTATTGATGATGATGAACTCATAAGTATGTTTGCTAGAAATTTGAAGTTTGGCTCAGGTAAGTACAAGGGTAAAATACCCTTTAAATGTTTTGGCTATGGAAATATTGGTTAATTTTCATCCAAGTGTCCTAAAAAGGATAGATTTGAGCATATTAAAGAATATGATGAACATCATGAAAATGAAAAAAAAAATCTATAAGTCTGCCAAGAACAAGAGAGATTTCAAGAAGAATGAAGGAAAGAAAGGGTCATTCAAAAATAAGAATATTTTATATACCAAAGAAGACAACTCATCTAATGTAAGTGATTCAAGCACATTTTAAAGTGACGATGGTAGTAATTAACCTAAACATGACAACAATGAAACTTTGTTCATGGCCATGGAATTAGGCAATGAGGTTTGCTCAAAAGGGAAAGGCCTTATGGTTGATATAAAATTAGATGAAGTATACTATGATAATAAAGAAGAAGAATTTGAATTGAATCTTGAAGTAGAACTAGTAAGTTCCATAAAGGAGTTGAAGTTTCAAATAAGAAAGAATTACAAACTAAGATCATTAGTCAAGGAATATGAAGAGAAAATTAGATTGTTTGAGGAAAGGTTGAGCAACACTTCCAAAGAGTATGATGAGATCATTAATCAAGTTGAGGAATAAATAGAGGTATTCAATGCAAGCCTAAAGTCTAAAGAGGAAGATTATACCATATATTAAACTGAAATAGAATCTTTGAAAGCTAAGTTGGATTAAGTATCTAAAAAGGTGAAGAGATTTTTAAAGTTTGAAAAGACCACTGAGGCTCTAGATGATATCTTGAGCAGTCAAAAGTTTACACATGACAAGATAGGTCTTAGTTTTAAAGAAGACTAAAATAAGGCATCTCAAGTCAAGGAGAAGACTATTGAAGTCAAGAAAGTCAACATGAAAAGACCTATCAATTAACATAATGCTATAAGGTATGATAGTTCTTTCAATGGTTATTGTTTTGTATGTAGTCAATTTGGTCATAAAGAAAGAGAATGTAGAAGACCCTCCAAGAATGAGTACTCATAGAACTATGGAAGGAATCACAATTCACATTAGTCAAATGGCATGTATAATCTAGTCTGTTACAACTATTATAATATAGGACACATTTCAAGATTATGTCCTAACAAAGTTAGAAGGTCATCAAGTCAAGATAGGAAGTTTGGAGCTCCTAGAGTGCAAGAAATAAGGAAAATGAATGTATGGAAACCAAAGGTCATAAATACAAGTCATGATATATATATATAAGCTCAAGTGGACTACTTGATAAGATAGCACATTCCTTAGATGTGAAATCAAGTCAGGAATGTCTGTTGTCATCTCACATTGATGATCAAATGATTGAAAATGAGATCAAGCCTATAGTGCCAATCAAGACCAAAATGACATTGAAAAATGGTTAGTCTTGTGTAAGTATAAATATCTATGAATATATTGAATTCATGATGTTTTAGTGCCCTATGAAAAGGGGTGGCTCTATTAAGCTTCAAGGAGACATTATTTTATGAGTAGATGCATGATGTTATAGTCAAAGAAGGTTTCTCTTTAAGAATATTCTAGGTTGTGTATATTTCAATCAAGGATATGAAGATGGATATTATCCATTCATGTGTTGATAAATATATGGTTTGAATTGTATTAGGTAGCATGATGAGATATCTAAGTCTATAATCAGGTATCTAAATTCAAATTATAGTCAATTGGTATATGAGTGGTAAGCTTTTTGTATCTGTTTGTATGACTAGTTGAGCTTGGTTTGTGTTAGGAAGGGATATTGGTGTCAAGATTCTTGAAGGAAGATGAAGATGGATTAAGAATCCTATTTAATTATGTGTTGATCTATAAATACAAAGGGGGAATCCATAATTCTATAGTTAGAGTCAAGAATGGGATAACCTTGTGTGTGGTCAAAATTTTGATCTTTTTTAGTCATGTAAATGAAGGTAACTGATCTTAAGGTTATAGTTCATTTAAATGAGATATGATTGATCTAAGAGGGAGATTGATAGCTCTAAATTATTTGTCAAGAGAGTGGTTTATTTTGATATCACAATATAAGTATACATGTGTTAAAGGGAACATATGTCTAAGACGCTTCACAGATTCCATTTGTTGAGTTTTTGATGGACCAATTGGGATAAATTATGATTTCAATAGTTATAGGTGACCCTTGATGTCTACTATTAATATAAGAATGGTGGATGGTTGGTTTGAGGGGGATCTATTTAAGTTGCTAACTAACCTTGATCTATGATGAAGTGATCTTGTAATCTAAGTTCATTCTAAAAGAGATGATAGTTGATGAAGAAATTTGTCATTAATGTCAAAAGGGGAGAAAGATTAGAATTGGTGAGAAAAGGCAAGAACCATGTCTAAGAGATTTTTGCCATCAATATTGGTTGACATAGGTTTTTAAATGTGTTTTACATCAATGATAAAGGGGGATATTGTTGATCATTATCATTGATTGTTGAGTTTTGGTATTAATGTTGTCATTGATGTTAAAGGTTATTGTGAAGTTGCATGGTCAAGTAAAGTTTGAAGTATGTGTATGATGATTTATTTTTCTATCATAGTGAGTGTTATTTCTATAAGAGAGCAGTGATGTGATAGTACTATTTGAGGAATGTTTTTATGTCAGCTTGAGAAATATCATTGAGATAAGCATGAATAAGTAAAATTTATTATGTTAAGTATCAATCATCTTGAAAAGATTTGTCTAGGTCATGTGAGATGGTATGTGTAGGTAGTATGATCAAATAAGTGAGATCAAAAAAAACTCCTATGCTCTAAATATCTATGTAAGTAGTTTTAAAGATGCTCCAAATGATCTAAAAAGATCTTTAGTGAAGCTATAAAGAACACTTGATAGTGTTTGAGCATGAGAGAGGTTGTTTAAGTTTGTATATGAGGTGTTGAGGGCCTTGAAAATTATTATAAGGTCATCTCCAAATATTTGCATATGCATATCTGAAGATGCTCTTAGTGAGCTATGAATATCCTTAGTTGAGCTCTAAAGATCTATGTAAATAACTTCAAAATATGCTCTAAGTAAGCCACAAGGATGGTTTTTTGAAAATCCAAATAAGCGTGAGTATATAAGGTTGCTTGAGAATGATTATTTTATTTGGGACTTAAATAATATATCCATTTTTATATAATATTTAAATTCAGTATAAGAGATTGTAACATTGAAGCCAAATGGCTTGTCTGACTGAGTGAAGTCTGTGTGAGAGAATGTCAACAAATTGGTCTACAAAACCAATAGTTTCCATTATAGATTAATATATGTTTGGTGGAGGTTGATATAATTATTTTATAAGATATTTTTCATGCATTTAAATCCCTTTAATTCATTTAATTAGGTCTCATAAGTTCATGTTTCATTGACGATATTTTGAAGCTAGTTGGTAGTTCTAAGTGAACATCTTGCAGAGAAGAGTTTGAGCCTATATGACTCGAGTTGAAGAAAATGATGAAGTCAATAATGATCCTATTGTCATGAGGTTTTTGAATATATAAATTTTTTCAATGGTTTTTTGGCATAATTTAGTTTATGCCTCAATTGTTCAAGACAAATTTTCTATGTATGCACAGTGCTTTTATGAATAGTGTTTTGAGAAAGGGTTCAAGTGATGTTTGGAAATAAAAGGTGTTATAGACAAAAATTAAAGTAAAATAAGGTATATTGATGTGGAATATGATGTTTTCCTTCTATTTTATGTGTTTTCTTATGCTTCAATAAGATCAAAGGATAATGTGTTGCTAAAAAGGCCTATTAGGTCTCCATAAAGCCTAAAAGAGGAGTAAGGGCTAATTGAGCTATGTCTGACCTAATGTATTGGTTGATTAATAATTAAAGAATTTTATTTTAATATTCTAAGACTTATTACATTTACATCTCAAGAATATAATAATGTGTGGCTAACTAGCAAGGATATGATCAAGTGTCTTGTATAAAAGCAAGGTTAACTAGGCCTATTTATGTATGCTTAAAGAGAGTGGAGAATAAGTGAATATAATAGAACATTTGTAAGTATAATAAGGTCTTGTGGACCATAAAATTTATTTCATGAATATAATATAGGATTTTTTCATATGAGGATCAATTTCAAAAGACCTAATCAAGCCATGAAGAGGGTTAGTTGAGCGAAGAAGGCTAAAGGCCAGTTTGAGAGGGATAGAAGTGTGAGAAGAGCTGAGGAAGAAAATCATCATCTATTATATGAGAAAAAAAAGTTTATAATTGTGATCAAGTGTAACATGTGGCTGAGTTAGTGAAAATTCATCTAGGGGGTTGGTGCCTCCTTGCAATTAGGTGCTTGCTAAGGCCTAGCTGAGTTGGTGCTTAACTAGTTGGGGTTGGTGTTCCATGTGGAAATGGTGCTTCACTAAAGCTTGGTGTTTGTCTTATAGGATTGTATTCAATTTTCTTCATCATTGGGTTTTCTTCCCTTTAATTTTTTCTCATTTATATGTTATGTTCATGTGTTTCATGCTCTTTTTGTTTGGTGCTTACAATTGTTAAAATGTACATGCTTGTTAGAATGGTTTATGTATGATTAAGTAGAATTGAATGATTTTTTATTTAAGACTGATTCACCCCCCTCTCAATAATTTTTCATCTAATGCTTCTTTGATATTTTATTTATTAAATATAATGATGTTATGAATTACCCATGTTGATATATTACATTATTTTTGTGCTTACTTTCTATGTTTCCTTCCTTGTTTCATGTCTTGTGTGTATTTTTTTTTTGTATTTCAAACATTTCAACATGTCCTTGTCTATGGCTCTAAGCCTATTATATATTCTTATTTTTATTTTAGTGATTGAATATGTCCCTTATATGTGGCCCCTTGGCCTTCCATTTGCATTCTTTGTATTGTTTGCATGTACTCTTTATATGCATGTGTCATGTCCATGACACTTATTTTCTCTTGCTTACTTATTTTTTGATGCCATAATTGACATCATTCATATTCCCAATTTACCAATGCCATGATCAATATCATGCATCCATCCTTTAAAATTTTGATTCTCATTTTTCACCGCTTATGTGTGTGCTTCATACTAACATCTATCTTGATAATTTCACTATATATGCTTGTTTCTAGATGCATATTACATTACAATTATTTTACTTAGTTTCTATTTGATGATTCCAAGCTCCTTCATTCTATCATTACTTCTCATATTTAAAAAATTTCATAACATCTCTTGCATGACTTTTTATTTTGAGTTAATTTATTGTGCATGCTCCACAACTCACCTCAAAATATGGGACATACAAAGTGGATTATCCCATGGACTAAGCTCCTAAATTATAATACCCAAATAAAATTTTATAGGTTTTACACATTTGATCAATATTCAAACCTATAAATAACCCATAAATAATTTTTAGATAATATAAATTTATTTGGACAAGGGTGCAAGTTGAACATGTCCAAAATAGTATGCTATTATTACAACAGGAAAAAAATAATCATTATTAGAAATTCTCAAAATCACAGGCAGTACAAGGAAGTTTGTAATAGGTATACATAATAATTTTTTATAAAAAAATCTCAAATTTTCTCAATTTTGGGCATCATGCATGACATGATATTTTTTGTTCATAATTTGAGTTTTTATTTCTAATAACCCCTCAAGTAAGGTATCAAAAAAATGTAATGGACTATTTTTTAATATAATTTCCCAAGAGGGTATTCTTACTTATTCTTCCTTAATTCAATAATGTGTGAATTGTTATCTTTAGTTGAGTTAGTGTTGGCAGTGAATGCGACAACTAGGCACTAAAATGCCATATAAGCCAAGAGTCCTCAAACTATTCCTATATGTTTTAAACCATTATAGTACATTAAAAAATTAAATTAGGCACAACAATCATAGTTTCCTCTAATAAAACTACCATAACTGGCACATATGAACTTGACCAACACATTCCATGGCCAGTTCACAACATGATAAATTATTTTACAAAAAAATGATAATAAAAATACCTCTACTAGGGTAAATGTGTTTCTAAAATATCTAATTGATTATATTAGATATGTATTACCACTATGGTCCTACATAACCAATCCTGAATAAATATGATACCAAAATAACCAAGCATTCTAGATAGGGTTTAACACAGAAATATGTTTCTTTCCAATATTTTATGATTAATTTGGACTTGGATTTGGGTTGCTAAAAATATAAAAAGACTTCATTTTATATTTTTAAAATATCTTATGTTAGTTTAAATCTAAGTAAAAACACTATCAACCTCTAATATTTCAAAATTCTTACCTTAACTATTTTAAATAAGTCGATTATAAATTGACTTTGTGAGCTAGACAAAATTAAAAATAATAAAAAATCTTGTTAACACCTCCTAGAACTGAGTCCATGTAACAATATACGATCAAGGTAGAAAGGTAATTATTATTATTTCCCACTCTCTTATGATATAGGTAGAGCTTACAAGTGTTTATTTTGATTAAAACTTGCATTAAGAATTGATTTATGAATTGATTATTGTTGATTCACAAAAATTTATTTATCAATAAAAGCTCTAAAACCCATTGTCACAAGTTTAATTAATCATCCATTTTACTCTCAATCCAATTTGATTCATGATGATCAAACAAGTATACTTGTCACATAATTTTCATTATTTATTTAAGGGAGAGTTGATTTACATTGCATTAACTTTCTTGGCCACATAAGTTGATAATTTAAGCTTTTAAATCATTTTATTTCCTTTTGAATAATTGTCTCTAGTTACTTATCATTACTTAGTAGTTTGTTTCACTCTCTAAGGATTTCATAATCCCAGAGTTACAACATAATCAAATGAATTCCATGTCATACATTAGATTTTATTTTATTTTATCTACATTGTTATTAGTAACATACGCATAATAGTTTCACTAAATTAGTAAAAGAGTCTTATAGTAAATATTTCACTTTTTGAAATTTGATACACGAAGGTTGTTTAAATCCACAATTTAAAACAAATGAATAGGTCTTTCTAGTCACTTATTTACTAATCCAAATCATAAATCATAACTGTATCATCTCACCCTAAGATTTAAAGAGTGGCTATCTCAAATATACCTCCAAATTGGGTTCTTGCATCACCCGATTACTCTACTATGATTATCCTTTTATACTAAATATTTTATTAAGATTACAGTTAAACATAGTAAATTAAATTGCTCAAACAAATTATCTTGGTCTAATAAGTTTTCAATAAACAAGAGGTTATATTGGCTCAATCTTAAATATAAACTTTCAAGGTTAAGGCATTATCGTAACCTAAAATTAATTTGGATAAGATAAATATATATAACCTAGGTGAACATCAACAACAAATATCTGATTATCAACAAGTATTAAACATAATACCATTCATTATCAATAAAGTCAATACATTTTACTCTACTTATAATATGATACAATTGATCAATTTGCATATTCCAAATTCTCTTAAAATCATATAAACTCAATATATGAATTATTAATTTGATCTTATCTTCCACTATACCTACACAACAACAAGTGCATCATCACTAAGCTAGTAAGTGATTTTAATTACATCTTCCAAAATGATGTTCAAATAAGATAAACATAATTTATAGTATCATTACATCAATTAAATCAAATCTAATTTAAAATCAAGATTCATCTTAAATAAGTTCCCCTAATAATACAAATCAAAGATCCCACATAGATTTATTGATTTACTACTCTTGTAGTTATGAATTTGAGAATAATTTAAATAATTTATTATGGGTAACTTAAACTCATCACAAATCTATAAGGTATTATCACTTACTCTTTCAAGCTAATATCCTTTCATGACACCTCTATATTCCTTATGACCTAGGAATAACTAGTAATGTCTTATAATTCTATCTAATTATTGGTGTAAAAAGAATTCAGAGTCCTTTGTCAGAACCAATGTGAGATTTAAGCCTTTAGATATCCAAATAAGGTATTTTGTAGTTGAAAAATATTTTATTATATGGTCTCAATGAATGACCATTTCCATGACCCATATAGGTAATGTAAAATCAAATTTATGGCTACTACACCTCAAATGTCTACCAACATACTGAAAACCCTTACAAGTAAATTGAAAACTAACATAGATAAATGGATTAGTTAAGATTTCCTATATAGGCATATAATCAAAATGTGGAATAATATATACAACCACTTGTGATGTTTGCCAAAATTCCAAAAAGAAAGTGTAGCCGTATACCAAAACTCTAGTCCTCAATGTAATTCAAAACATACTCATAAACAAATCTAAACTTTGATCTTTCAAATGAGATCCTAATAGAAAAAAGACTCAATATTTCCTATTTTAGTAATGTAAGCACTTTTAATTCTAGGGAAGTAAAATATATAGGTGTTTTCAAGGGGTGACACACATTTCTCTTGAAATACATATCTTATTTTAACTTAGAGGTTTTTGACAGCCATATCATTCTATATGGTGTATTATCAATGAAATATTTTGACAAACTATTTACATGGCATCATATATTTGCACATATTGAATAATTATTTATTCAAGACTATCACAACTACACCATCTGATAAAACTTAGTCTTTAATTTGTTTATATGAATCTCCATTTTCATTTGACTATAAAACATAACCCAATATACTCCCCAAATGATTACACACTACCCATACGATCAATGGGACTAGATTAATATAGTCTAGCATAATGATCATTACCATTTAATGAGTGTACAAACCAATGTAACTTCCCAAAATTATCAAAAGTGACTTCTAACTTATAGATTACTATACACAACCTAATCAAGGTGCCTAACCACATTATACCACTCTATTATGGCCTTCTATAAGAATAGAACATATGCTCATCAAAAGAATCATAATCTAGATGTATTTCAAAACCTACTGTAAGGAAATGTTGAACTTCAACCCAACCAATTAAGTACATAATGATTTGAATTTCCATACCTAGCCTACTACGTATTAATAACTAAACTAATTGTATTAAACATGGAGAAAAATCATGATGAATTTAAATAAATGAGTTCAAAGGTGAGCAAACTGAGTTGAGGTGAATGCCATCCTAAACATTGTCAATAAATTCATAATTCCAAATACCTCAATCAAATAAGAGGTTATAAATTAACAACAAAATAGGGCATCCCTCTTTATAGATTCTTCTCTTCATATCCTTGTATCTTCATATAAAGTTTATATTCTAAAGGTAGCACAAACCTACTAGGTTAATGCCAAACTGGATGATTTGTTTATTACATCTTAGTCTAGGGATTTATGTGAAATGTATCCACATAATAGGATACCTAAAGCACTAACATATTAACCATAACTACCATTACTAAATGCATTGAGCAAGGAAACAATAATTATACAAAATTTTGTTCATAACTTAAATATCAAATTGGAAACTATAAATCGCATCACTAGCCTAGTTACTCCATTCATTTTCCCTCTAGATTCTCCTAATACTCAAAACACATCTTCTTGGATCCCCCTCTCTTTCAACAACTTGTTTTTTCTTCCTATAGCTTGTCCATCTCTACTCGTAAATCCTCCAATTCCTTCTTTATCTACATTCTAGTGTATAACCTTCTACCATATTCATCCTAGCCATAAAAACATGGCACCTCAATGAACAATTTTGACCAATAACTTTAAAATATAAGGCATCCATTTAATAATCATCCCCCTATTGGACCACCCACTACCATAATTAAATTAAAATCACATTTACTTCATTTCTACCATATGGGTAGCACAGTAGAGAAGTGACAGGGTCATTAATTTTCTTAGCCACTATCTACTTATTATGCCTATCCCACTATGCCTCATTCTTCTTCATCTCTATGACACATTTGGTGAGGTTTTTTTTAAGGTTGAAGATATTAAATTGATGATAACTCTTTGATTGGGAAATAATGCATCCCATGTGACTTTATATTTCCCATAGGTTGACCCATGTGAATTTAAATGCTCTGACATAATTAATATAGGCCATCAAAATTTAGGGAAACTTTCACCAAGGAGAATTACCAAATAATATTTCAATTTATTAATTTTGATGTTCCATTCTTGAATTATAAAACAAATGACAACCGTATCTTGGTCACCCATAATTTTAGTGGATAATCCACCTACTCTATTTAACATACATTCAACTAATTTATTCAAACAAATGGATGACACATCTGAGTGGAAAACTCTTTTTGTTTTCCACTCACACTTAAAATTATGTTCCATCATTATGGCATCAGTATCCACTTTATTTTACCATTATTAAATTCCATTTTTAACTTATTTGTTTAAATTATTTTTACTCCACTTTTTATTATTGTATTTCTTCATTTGATTTTTATAATAAATAAATACAACCACTTAATTCAAATATCCATAGAGATGTATAAATGAAGTCAAAAATGTGATGAATTATCAACAAGGAACTCAAGTTAATAATAGATATCACTATGTTCATGAATAAGGTTTAACCTGATAAATTACTTTTCAGGGATATTTTTAACAATTTTTAAAAATTATCAAATATTTATTTCTTAAATTACTCACATCAATGGTGATAAAACTATATATATTATGTCAACAAAGGAACATAAACTCACCAAGAGGGTACAAAGTGCCCAAAATTATGGTCACATAAAAATAGGATGTTACTTTATTACTCAGTTCTAGAATCTATATACACTTAAATATTAGATTGGGGGCATGTGTGTGACACATGATCACTTCATTGCTTAGTGTTTTAACTATTTAGGACTTAGTAGATGTAAATCCTAGGTTGCTAAAGGGTTAAGTATAGTAATAAATTGAAATAAATATAGCAAATAGTCAATTTGACAAAATCTTCCTAAAATAGTAAAGATGATGAGAAAGTATACTTACTTGGAGTAAAATAAGCATTTATGTAAATTAGGAGGATAGAATAGGCTTTAGATATCAACCAGACTTATTTCATTCTATGACTATAGTTAGACATAGGTTTTAGACAATAGTTCCCTTATAAGGATAGTAGAGCCAATAACACTAGTGTTCAATTATGGTGTTAGTGTTCTTTTGTAGAAGAGTTGCCAAAAACTTTTAGAGATGCTATAAGAGTATTTTAGGGACCTATAGGTGATTCTATGACTTTTTCATGTTTATATGTGTCACTATTTCTCATGAATCTATTTCAAAACCCTAATGAACACCTGCACACAATTGCATCAAATGTAAAATAAATAGAAAAATTATTTTATGGGATATTACAATCACATAAGACATAACCCATGTTATTTGGTTATTGATTACATTAAAATCAATGTTAGGGGTCTTAGATCATATGTAGTTATCCCTTAGGGAATGTGCATAATAAATGCACATGGTATGATATAATGAATTTTGTTTAGGTCATTCTTTGATCAAGCATACAAGTCTAAATGTGATAACTGAGTAATATGCAGTGTGTTGAGATGTATTATTGAATGATTTTATGTAATTATGTGCGAAGATAGTAATTATTGATGTAAAATTCCTTGTGAGGATATTTATATAGAATAAATATGATTTGAATGTAAGACCCTTGTTCACTAGCTGACAATATGCAAATGAGGGGTGAAAACATAAAATAAGGCTCAAAGGAGGATTAGGACGCAAATCATAGAATAAAATGACTATTGGACACTCATGCCAAAAAGTGACACTAGTGCCAATGGTGCTAGTGTCCTAAGGTCTTAAAATAGAGAAAAGACCAAGTAGAACATGCCAGCCCCCTATGACTAGGAGGGGATGACTTAGGACCATTAGGGTTGAAACAAATAGGGAAAATGAGACATAATCAAGACTAAAAGACCCAAAATTACCATGTGAACAAAGATACATTCATCACTAATACCTTCATGTGATAGATCAACACAAGACATAGTACTTGTGGTTGTTATACCGAATTAAGGTGTATACACTTAGTTTTGTACTAGTTCCATTGATGAAGTGGAAATTCATGTCATTCTCCATGTTGAATACAATAGACTTATATCATACTATATTTTTTCACCAATTTTACATCAATTTTGTGCTAGTTTTTCACTATAAATTAAACTTATTCTATCTATAATGGTTGGTTCACCCCTTTTCACCAATTTTTACATTACAATAATCCATTTAGATTCATAAAATTATTTTAAAATAATTAACCAATTCGGTTATATAATTATGGATTCAAACACACATTGAGTTCCTAAGCACACTCACATATCAATGAGAATTAGGGTATGCATAGTCCAATCAAAGCTATGTCAATGAAGAATAAAAATCCACCAATTTTTGCCCTAGAAAACATAATAATTCATGTACATAATCAGATGTATTTTTTCCTTATTATTAGATATATAAGTTTTATATTCTTTACTTCATATTTTTATCATAATTAATTATTGATTTTAAATATATTTCATTATAGGATCTATGTGAATAATAGTTAGCATTGTGGCATACATTTTAGACCTTTATTCATAGGTAAGTTTAGGTACATAATATCATTTTACTCTAGTACTTTAAATTTTTTATTACATTACTATATTCAAAGGGGAGGAGGGGCACATTATTTAAAATTTTAGTTGAAACAATGTAATCATGACCACCTTTTTTATGCACTTCACTCATGCCTCATTTCACATAATTTTGACTACTTTTCCTTCACTTTCTATGCAAATGGTCCATTCCTATAAGAAACTAATTTTATCAAAATATCACCATTCCTAATTCAAAACTATAGATTATATTTTGTTATTATGTAGCACCTCATTCTTGTATACTTAGAAAACTCATACTTTATTGTTCCTCTTAGTTCTACACATGCTTTATTTTTTTAAGCCTTGCATATACTCTATCTTATGCCCCTTGGCCTATCTATTAGTATTTATAATCTTATATTGATGACTTAGACATCCTATATTACCCATAACTCTTAAAATGTACTTATCTTATAGCTCTACAAGTTCTAATCCTATACCTATTTTACTACTCCTTGAACACTAACATCCAAGTCAGACAATAGCATCGATGTTACTATTCTAGCCTAGCTCAAGTTTCCAATTCCCTAAATTCATCAAATTTTCAAATTAAATGTATTCCAATGGTTAGCCTAAGTGATTTAATTCAATTTATATCTTGATAATATTAGTATAAATATAATATCAACCCTCATTCTTTCTTCACCTAGAAATTAGACCAAGATACCAAGGCACTTATCAAAAGCACTCTCTCAAGAAATAAAATAATCAAAATCTTCCCTATTCATATGTGCATAACATATACACATCTAGATTACTAAAGGAGTAATCATAGGTATTATTTTCCAAATTATAAGTTAAGCCATTATTGTACTTACTTTACACACATTGCATGATTCACACATAAGCCAACATGTATGGGATAACTACATGAGTCTAAGGCCCTATTATAGAGTATTAGATATTTAAGAAACACCCTTTTATAGTAGGGTCATTATGGTTTAGCTTGACACCATGTTTCCACTAACCCATTTTCCCCAAGGTCATATTGAATATGTAAAGCTTGGGTTTTACCATTCCACCAAGAGTGACAATTCGTGACCTAGATCTAAATACACCAGAGTGAAGGTAAATCCAAAACCAAAATCACCTAGGTTTTCATATCCCATTTCAACTAATATTATATATATGACACTAGCATCAAACCTGGATAGTAACATCAACATAACCATCTAAGGCTAATGTAACTATCTAGAGAGCCAAAAGCACCAAATATAGTATTTAATGATAGTTTAATAATCTAATTCCCACTTAATTTTATCCTATTATAAATCCATATCTACATTTGCATTAGATCAACTAAGTACTTTTTTAATGTCATTTCTATATCTAGCATAGTTATAATTTCCATTTATATCTTATATCAGTTTAATAAATTTAACATATGGTGCATCTTAGTTTAGCAAATTAATTAGATTGATATAGATCTAATATTCACCCTTGTGCCCTATCATTTCTATATCCTTAACCCACTCTACCCAAGTAGGATCCAAATCCAAATAAGGGTTAAACATTTAGTGAACCCAACCTTTAAACATCAAACCCTAGGTCACTTAGGTTTTTTAATTTTTTTCTTTTACTAATCCGTAATTATTATAATATTATAATCATGTTTTACATGGACATATCTATAAATCATTTCATGGTCTAATACCTTATATTTGTTATGGTTTTCTATGTTACTTATCTTGTAAAAAAATTTAAGCAAATTCATGCACATAATGAGAGAGTGTTAAAATGGAGACAACATTTGATATCTCTTCATCATTCTTCTTGCAATGTTATATGGTTGATATCTAGAAACTAACATGACCAATTGAGTAATATGTATGCTAAAATTTCACTAATTGATCTCCTTGAACAATCTAATGTTTATAAGGATATCCTATATGAGACATTATGTGAAACTCATGTTCTAAATAATATAGAGCTTGATTGTTTTATAGATATCATGAAAGATCTCAATAATAATACCAAACTTATTACCTTTGATCTAACTAAATTACCATCCAAATATATTATTTATCAAGAGTTACCTTTGTTCATACAAGTGACAATATAAAATAAGGTCATAAAAAGGGTGCTTGTTGATAATGGATCAGGCCTAAGCATTTTTAGTATCAACTTTATAACAACCATGGGAGTTAACTCCAATATGATTCAAAATTTTATTATGCATATGAAATGGTTTGATAATTTACATATTCCTCTAGTTGGTAAAATTACATTGGATGTGCCATTAGGACCAAAAACTATTTCAACTACTTTTCTGGTAATGTATCAATCATTATATTATAATACACGTGTGAGTAGACATTGGATACATTCAATGAATGCTATCCCATTTACACTTCATAGATGTGTAAAATTAATACATGATGAGACTTTATTAATAATTCTTGATGATGATAAACCTTTCAAATTTTTCAAAATACAATTTGAACTAAAGGCATTCATATAATGATACAACCTAAACAATCCATTCTTCTTGAGAATTTACACACTTATGAAATAGGTGAGTCAAATACAATGGCTCCTCCATATTAAAATGAAAATAATGCACCATATATTGAGGTACTCATAGATGCACATGAAGATAAATAACCATTACCAAAACATCCTAAATTAAGTTATTTCAAACTTGCACTTGTTATCCATGATGATGATGATACTCATATGCCTAGATACAAAAGAAATGGTGGTTTAAAATTAATGACAAAACTTATGTTCAACACCACCATTCCCATGGATTATCGTATGTCTATGATATTCACTATAGGGGATCTTCAAAAATAGGCTTTTATACTTTAAATTCAATTGGATTACCATAATGTAAATACAAATGTTACCTCATTCAATAATCAACCTCTTTCACAACGTATACTTTAATATCCTTATTCACATGGTTTTGAATTCCTATATTTTGGCACACTAATATCCACTTGAGCACATGATAAATTATGTACATTATTTTTTTCAATAGGTAAATGATGACAAATTATTATTAAAGGTAATCCATATGAGCATTTATGATGAGGCTCACAATCAGTTCTATAGATTATGAAAGGGTTCCTTAACAAATTTTTCTCCTTCCAAGTACAAAATTTTTATCCCTTATACAAATAAGGGATATAAATTACTAAATGAGCATCATGAGTAAAAATGTGGTGTTCCTAATCTTTATATGAGTGCTTTGCAAAACTTAGTTAATATGGGGACCATACAAGGTCCTCCTCCTATGTAAAATCCTCAAATGTATAGAATAAAAAAGCACACACATCACCAAAATTTAATAATTACCTTATATATGGGTGGTAATTATTAGTGGCATAACCATATTGATCCTACACAAAAAAAACTACTTGAAATATAAAACATTTTTAGTAGCTTGGTTTTAACTTATAATACTTGTAAAAGAAGGTCACTTAGATAGACTCGGGAAACATAACAATAACAATTAATTTTGGTCCTAAAGTAATTAAAACATGGGTTTGGGTTATGCCAACCACATATCAATATGTATTTAAACTCAAAACTCTTTGGCTATACCAAATGGAATAAAAAATTGGCCAAAATAAACAAGGGATCTCCTTTTCTCATAAAGGAAAATTAATTAATATTTCAAATGATAACATTAAATATTATAATACACATGAAAATGTGAGGAGTAACATGTTATGTACCTTTTAAACCTATCCAATCATGATGCAAACAATGTAGAAGATCAAACTTAAGGTTGTAAGAAATTGACTAGGGGAGATACCTATGATCATCCATTTGATAGGACCATAACTTAGTCTCTCTAAACATTTCAAAAATACCCAAAAAATAAAAATAAAAAACATTCCGAAAAAAATCCAAAAACATTTTTGGCACCTACATGTTTTATTGGCTCTTTGGCATCTGTGTGTTAGTTCCATGTTGAATGATATCATATAATTTAATCTAATATACACATATATATGCACACATAGATACATGATAAACTCTTATTTCAGATGTTAGCCTTATATTATAATCATGTCATAAAGACATTGGGGGAATTTGCTTCTTTGATCTTGATACACATAGCTTATATCATTTTATGATCACTCTACACTATAATGTTTGAGCTTACATATGTAATTACACATGCCTATTATCCATGATTGTTTCTTTCACATCGTACTTGATATGTGATGAACTTGATGTTTTTTCTAACACATTTGATCCATGGCCCACTATGACCTGTTTATTATGGTTGTTTATTCTTTCCTTTATACACTTCCTTGAGTGTTTTGCCTTGTTATTATCTTACTTGTTCGATCATTTGAGTATACTCCATTGTATATCGATTATTTACCTATGTTTGCCTTCTTGAACATTTGAACATGTCATTTCTTATTGTATGGACATTTGAATATGTCATTAATTTATTTGTGGACATTTGACTAAGTCATGTCTATTCTATTTTATGTTATTTGAGAATGCTCCTTACTTTCAATTGCCTTGGACCATTACTTTTTGACTTGATTTTGAGTGTTCTTGGGTGTGTGCTTGTTTGCTTATTAAGCTTATATTATTACTATATAGATTTTTCCATGATCTTTACCATGTATCTTAGGCCTACATGTGATCGCATTATTTCTATGTGATTTAATAATACATTTACTTAGACATGTTTCCTTTTATATGCTACATGGTTACATTCATAGATTCTACAGTTGTCTTACCCTTTTGATGTGAGGTAACTTACAGGTACTATTTTTACCTCACCTTAAAATTGGGGATATTAGTGGGGTAATGTTTGGGAATCATGTTATCCACATGTTTCACAATTATCCAATTTAGTGGGGGCATGTCATATGGACAAGGCTTCTACACATTCACAATTTTTAGATTCAATAGAAGCATGATTTGGAAGCATGTTCACCATATTCATTAAATATTATGGTAATTTTACTATTTTTCATATTTAGTGGGGGAATGTCATTTGGACATAGCTGTCACACATTCACAATTCTTAGATTCAATGGAGGCATGTCATTTGGACATGGATTTCACACATTCATAGTTTTTAGATTTAGTGGGGGCATGATATGAAAGCATGTTCTTCACACTCATTAAATATTTGGTACCTATACCAATTTGTAGATTCAGTGGGGGAATGTCATATGGACATGGATTTCACACATTCACATTTTTTAGGTTATAGTGGGGGAATGATTTAGAAGCATGTTCTCCACACTCATTTAGTATTTGGTACTTATACAAATTTATAGATTTAGTGGGGGAATTTCATATAGACATGGATTCCACACATTCATAGTTTATAGATTATAATGGGGGCATGATTTAAAATCATGTTATTCACATTAATTTAATATGGTACTTATATAAACTCACAAATTCAGTGGGGGCATGTTTTTAAAGCATATTATCCACATGTATTTAGTATTCAACATATCTAGTTTATAGTGGGGGCATGTTTTATAAACATTTCCTCCATGTTAGTACTTATATAAATTTTAGATCTATCCATATGTAGTGGTGGCATGCTTTGGAAGTATGTCCTTCATACTTACACAGTTATCTGAGTTGGTCAAAGAACATAGTTATATGATTTTGATTCATAGTTGTGGAATAATTCTATACATGGCACCATTATTATACATAGTTTCAACATAAGACATATATAAGGTACATATGTTATGAAACATGTGATTAATATTTTAAAATCCAAATCAATTTAAGATTCCAAAACCATTACATGTATTGATTACCCACATTCTTTTATGGAATTTATCGAACCAATCTACTTTAGTAGTTGGTTCACCTTTTTGGTATGGTTAAGGTGATTAAATAACTCAATCTTGCCAATTTTTTAGGTTGTAATTAACCATCCAACCTCACCAAGTTATAGGTATCATTGAGTTGTACAGTTGAGCTAATCTCAACTTCCAAGTGGTAACTTACTTTTGGTTGAAAGTTTGGGGCATGTGCCTTCAAATATCTCTCTCTTTGGATATATCCACTTTATATATTTATCTATATTTAACCTAATCCAATTTTTAGATCCTTACAATGATACATAATTTTTAAAAATAACTTGCCAATAAAGGTTGTTACATCGACACACAGGTGTACTCATAAACCTTGCTCTTTCAATTTCAATCTATTTTAATTACTTTTAACCCATATTATATGCACTAATTTTACACTATAACATGTTCTTGGTTATAGGTCAGTCATCAACAAATTTCTCAAATTAAACTAAAGCAAAAATAAGTGTGCACACGTACCCAGGTACTTATTCCTTTCCTTTAAACTAGTAATTTAATTACTAGATTAAGGGGGGGAATGTAGATGATATTTTGTGATTATGTAGCACCTAAGTCTGTTATACTTATAAAACTCAAACCTTAGATGTTCCTTGTAGTTTTACACATGCCTTACTTTTGTAAGCCTCACATCTACTCTATCTTGTGTACCTTGGCCTATCTCTTTATCTAACTAGTCTTATATTGATGAATCAAACATATTATCTTACCCAAAATGCTTAAAATGTACTCATCTTACACCTCAGCAAGTTCTAATCCTATACCTATTGTTATACTCCCTGAACACTAATGTCCAGGTTAGATGATAGTGTCGATGGTACTGTCTTACCTTGATGCAAGTGTATAATGCCATAAAGTCATTTAATTTTCAAGTGAAACATATTCTAATGGTTAACCTAAGTGATTTAATGTGAGTTATCTCCTGATAGTATTGGTATAAATACAATATCAACCCTCATTCATTCCTCACCTAGTAATCAAACTAAGAGACCAATGCACTTATCATAATTTATATATCAAGCATTAAACTGATCAAAATCTTACCTATTTCCACACCAATCATTTCTATAACACATCTACAGGTCTTACATACTAAATAAATAGTCATAAGGTCTTATTTTCTAAGTTACAAGTTAGGTCACTATTGTACTTGTTTTACACACATGGCATGATTCACACACAAGCAAACAAGTAAGGTAGATCTACATGAGTATGAATCCCTATTTTATTATATTATCTATGTAGGTAGTACCCTTTGATATCAAGGTCATTTTGGGTTAGCTCAACACCATGTGCCCACTAACCCATTTTTCCCTAAAGTCACGTTACAGATGGAAATCTAGGGTTTTACAAT
Organism: Torreya grandis; assembly: GCA_037957365.1. Taxonomy (NCBI): domain Eukaryota; kingdom Viridiplantae; phylum Streptophyta; class Pinopsida; order Cupressales; family Taxaceae; genus Torreya; species Torreya grandis. Next base: position 1,047,952 of record JARHVA010001970.1, on the reverse strand, counting down.
TTCACTAGGAGTGATAATCTATTACCTAGATCTAAATGCAATAAAGTGAAAGATAATCCAAAACCAAAATCATCTAGGTGGTTTCATCCTATTTCAATTGATATTCCATATAAGACACTAGCATCAAACCTAGACAGTAGTGTCAATGTAACTGTCTAGGTTTGACATAATTGTCTAAAAAGCCAGAGGCATTAGATCTAGAATCTGACCACTGTTCTAGAATCTACTTCCCACTTGATTTCACCCTATTCTAGAATTAAATCTACATTAGCATCATAGCCAGCTAAGTGACTTATTTTATGTCATTTATATAACTAGCATAGTTTTACTTTCCATTTATACATTATCTCAAATTAATAAATTTAGCATATGGTAGATTTGGATTTATCAAACTAATTGGTCTATTTTAGATTGAATATTTATCATTGTACCCTATCAATTATATATCTTTAAACGTATATACCCAAGTAGGATCCAAATCCAAATAAGAGTTGAATAAAAAATCTCAAAATTATCCCTTGACTAATACATACTCTTAGACAAACCATCTTTTCTCTAAGGACAACAATGATCATTTAGATTATCCCACTCCCTAGTCCAATCTGGTTTTAATAATTGTGTCATCACACCAAATAATGACTAGTTTCTCAATTTTAAATTCATGTAATGGGTCATCCCACATGTTTATTAACCCCTATCTAAAGGAATTTCTTATTGATCAATATAAAAGCAAAATTTTCAAGTCATTTTGCATAAAAGAGACTTCCACATTGAAAATAACCATAATTCTAATTCCACGTTTAGAATAAATTCCCTATTTATCCCAACTTTAAATACATAAAACTGTATCAAATCTAAGCTAAATTATGAGTACACTTTTAGGGTCACATATAACAATTGAAGAACTTAAACACACCATAGTTTCATAAGCATATATCATTATACTAATCTTTCACACACACCACCATAGCATTAAACAACTACATGGAGTTTGATACCTCTTTGGAGTATTGGTTTGTAAGTAACACTCAACATATGGGGTGATAAGGTCTAGCATAAATTTAAATATAGATATTTTTTTCCATTTTATTCCATTCATTCATCTTTACCTATTAGACTAGGGTTTTCAAGTGAAGAAGGTATACAGTGGATTTTGAAGTAGATTGCATAAATATGATTATATACACACAATCAACAGGTGAAGGCACATAGGTCAAAATTTTCATAGATTATTAAAAACATATAGGATGTGATCATCCTAAGGATGTCAACACTCCATGCCTTTGTATGATTCTAGTGGCCTTGTCTAGAGAGCAATCAAACAACTATCCTTGATTTAAAACATTATCACATAGCCGCCTAGTTAGGTTCACACTTTCCATATTAGTACCACATTATCAAATTTATAGCTAAGTAATTTCTCTTTATTATTCCCTTTTTAGATTTTTTACAAATATAGTAAGTTCCAAATCATTTTGAATCATTTATTTCATATCTATAGCATTCTGATTTTATGTAACCATTTGTCATAGTTAGGCAATGAATTATCTATTTTTACAAATTTGATAAAACATTGTGGTATATATGTTAACATCATCATGAGTCATATGATCCTATGTATGATGATTATTTAAAGGGACATGGTATCTCATGGAACCTAATATATAGTAGGAGAAACATGTAATTGTGTTCATTGTGGAACACATTGAATTATTTATAAAACTAGATTAGGATGTGATGAAATAGATAATGGCTGCCATGATTCTTGAATAACTCTTTGATGTAATGTAATTGCTGTCTATTAAAGTTAATTACCTTCCTCTAAATTTTCTATAGAGAATTAAATTGAATAATTGGAACAATTTATTATGGTGGTGGTGTGGGTGGAGGAGGAAATGCCTTTGGCTAAATAGGATACTCATATGGAATACTCAAAACTATGACACCCTCTTTCCATGTATATAATTGACACACATATGTACTAAATATGGTAATACATATAGATTATGTATCAAGGTCATACCAAAAACATTTAAAATACCATTATACTCATTAATACTAAGGGTAATGTAGGTAATATCAAATGGTGCACCTTTATTGGTATGATAACACATCCAAGAGGGTTCTATTTCTTACCATTAAATCCTTTGACTATCCTCGTATCCACCAAATCCTTAAGTGTATATCCAAGATTATTAGGAAGTGTCATTGTAATAATGTTTTTACTTGAGCCATTATCTACCATGACATTATGTATAGGCTAAAAATCAATGTAGGCTCATATAAATAATGATGTATAAGTAGGATCATCATCCAAAATATCATTATCATCAAATGCAGTTTTAGTTGTAAAAATATGCTTGTAAGTGTACCAATAATACCATCCAGTGGGTGATCATGTGTAAAAATATGAGAATGTGAATTGTATGTCATATTCACATCATAAGTAGCCTTAGTTTCTATTACCTCATGATTTATAAAGTGATCAAAAAATATTTTCAAATTTGCATTCCAATTTGGTTGTGGTATTAAATTATTCATAGGTGTGCTTAGATTACTAATGTTGTTATCAATAAGATATTGAATCGTATGTATTAGCCAAAATAAGTTATTTTTAGATTTCCCCTCGCATATATGATAGTGTTAGGACCCCTTCATCTTCAATATTTTAGTTTGTATTATGTATTATTAATAAAAACTGAGATGTATATGCCTTTTAAGTCATCCCATTTGATTTTTTGTAATTCTCCCACATGTATGGGAGGTTGTATTGTCTTAAGTAGAATAACTTAAATAGAGAGGTTGTGTAAGAGGAAAGGACATCTATTTAATATTTTGTATTGATCTATGTTTAAAAGAGTTTCCCCCTTGAAGAGGCTGATGTTACTTTTTCATGAGATTATATCATTTTAAAAGCAATATTTTTATTATCTTTCCATTCAGTGCAAATTATTTATAGTTCTATTGTTATATTTACTTGTCTAAAAGTAGATGCATAACATATGGTATCAAATCTCTTTCCAAGGTCATTTTTTTTTGCAATAATTTTAGTGGTTTATGGTTCTTAAATTTTGTCCACTGTATGTTCTCACCTCACCCAATTAGGATCTCAGTGATTAGAAAGTGGTAATAGGGTGGTGAAACTAATATTATTCTAAATTTTCTCTCTTTTCTCTCTTCTTTACTTATGTTATAAACTCTATTCTGATAGTTTTAAAACTAATAGAGAGCTATCATTTTAGGATAAGCAGATATCAATTTTCTCTAATTCTATGGAGTGAGGGGTTATGCTCCAATATATAAGTCATTAAAAAATTTATATATGGATTTGTAATTCCACTTACCTTTAGGTATATAATAATACCCATTATTTATTTTTAGTAGCCTAGCCATAGGAAGCCTTTGGTTGTTTATTTCTATGATGCAACAATAAGCAACTAGTTATAAGAAGTTAATTGCACCATACCTTAGAGATAAGATAATGGGATACATAATGGTTATTATCCATAGTTAACACTCTTAAATATTGAGCCAACATCATTTTATGAATAATATTAGTATATTTTCAAGCACATATACCCAAAAACACCCTATAATGTCCCTCACTATAATCCTATAATTCCTATAGTCACATATTTGATTATGATTTCTTCCAAATTAAAACAACAAATAATATCATATTTTTACATTTTATAGAAACATAGTAACTATAATTATTATAAGGTTTAGTCACATGTTTTAGAATAGTTACTTGAACTCATTGTAGTGTCCAAAAGGGTCAAAATGTTTTAGAACAATTACCTAAACTTGTTATAGTAGCCAAGCATTAAAAAAAAGAGTAATTTTTTCCTATATGAGGAATAGGCCATTTTTATTTTCTCATTGATACGATCATTTTAATGGGTATTTCAATTTTTCAAAAAAAAAATCCATACAAAATTATTTCACCTGCAGCACTAAAAACTATTTTTTCACTATTATTAAAATTATACCATTGTAATCATGTTTATGATCTAATGATTTTAACATATAACTCAAATTTTAAATTTTTTGTAGCCCCAGACCCCTATAGTTAATGATTTTCACCCATTTAAGAATCTAAGCAATGGAAAATAATATTGGGGAACTCCAAACTAAAATACAATCTCAGCTTGATTCCTGACTCATGGAGTTGATTGAACACCTACATGAAATTAATTCAAAAAATACCATTATCTCAAATAGAATTAATGAAAAACATTATGATGGTGGATTTAAATCTTAAACCATACCACATGGCACCAAATTAGACTTTTTAAAATTTAATAGTACAAAACCAACTAGCAGGATATACATTGTGGAATTGTATTTTAGCTTGTACCATACATTTGGGGTAGACAAGCTACCCATTTCCTCATTTGAACTAGAGAAGGATGTTGTTATGTGGTAACAATGGTATCATAAATATCATACCTAACCAACTTGGGATGATTTTGTCAACTATTATTGGTTTTATTTAGTCCCAGTACTTATGATGATTCAGGGAGCATTAACAAAAATATAGAAAATGAGAATGGTTCATGAGTATTAAGATGAATTTAAAATTTTGGATAACAAAATTGAAGGGTTAAATGATAATTTTTTCAATAGTTGTTTCATCATTGGTATTGAATATATAATTAACATAGACGTCAATATGTTCAACTAGAGGACATGATGGAAGCATTAAGATTGACCAAGCTTAGAAAAGATAAGATCATCTGTCAGCACTAATATTATAACTTTGGTCATTCAAAGACATATAAAACACCACAACTAATCACAAAACATCTTCCAAATGTCACCCCCATTATATGTATTATGAATTCATACATGCACACTCATCATGAAATTAGGATATGTTATAATTATGAAGATAAATGGGGAAAAAAACTTAAGTACATTGAATAGAAGTTGTACATTTTTGATGTTGAATCACCCACATATGCTAAATAATGCGAAGCTAAATTATATTCCAAATTTGATTAACCTAAAGTCAAAGAACCTAGCACCATGGATACTCACCCTAAAATTTTGGTGCATGCCTTTGCTAGGGTAACCACTCATCATTTTATGAGAGTAAATGGGTATTTTAAGAAACACCCCCTCACTATTCTCATTGACTCTAGTAGTACACATAAATTTATTGATCCTAGGATATTCAAACTAGTTGATTGTGATTTAACCTTTTTAGGAATAATGGAGTTTTACTTCTATTTTAGTTAAGAGTTTGGATTAATAGATTAGTAAATAATATTACAATAATTACAATCCTGATTCGTCTAATTTATCTATATTTTTTTACCTTTCTAGAAATAGAAATAAACAAGGATAAAATATAAGTTATCTTGAAATAGGCTGAGATGGTTGATGTAGGGTCTAAAACTGGCTGTACAGGACTAGGACAATGTCACAAATCAAAATCTAGCTTTTATTGGGTGAAACGATAGGACCACCAAAAATAGGAAACTTTGAGGTTCAATGTTATTTCACTCCTACCACTATTGCCCAGACTAGTCACAGAGACCTGAACTTTCTACATTCTTTATGTTGTTCTTGTGTGAGCTTTCATGTGAAATATTAAGTGATGAATATCAATGGAGCTCTCTATAGAGATGATTTAATCTTTAAACCCTAACCCTCCATCATGCTTGATAAAATAGGATTTGAATCACTTAGATAAATGGGGGGTTAGTGTGTAATATGCACTAAATGTGTAATCCACACCTCTTATGTGGTCATGCTACCTATATACCAATACTCTAAAGAGGGATCAAGCCATATGTAGTTTTCCTACTTAGTGTGTTTTGTGAAATAGTGTGATGTAGATGCAAAAATGCCAAATTTAAAGTACTTGAGGTCATTAGGGACTAGTATGATGGTTTGAGTATGTTTACAATTGTGTTGAGTGACTGTATGCAAAAAATAGGGAAGTTTGCCTTAGTAGTTTGTTTGTATTCTTGCTTGATTTTTAAGATTTGTCACCTCCTTTGTAAATCAGCTTTGGATGGGCTTTTATAGGGAACCATTGGTCATGGTTTATATGCGTTCATGCTAGGCCAACATAATGAAGGATAAGAATTGGATGAAAATGACCATTTGGACTCAAAATACAAATGGATAAGAGTACCAAAAATGAGACACCCTAGGGTCTAGTGTTATAATCCAGATATGGTGCTCCTATCCTACAAGATCAAGACTTACGTTGATAAGATTAGCTTGGGAAATATGGTCTAGTTGAGCTAGAATTAGGGTCTAGAAGGTTTAAATGACTAGAAACGAGAAAAAGGTATCTATAAGGATCATAAGAGAATTCAAGGACCTATAGATTGGGTGTCACAAGCCACACTCAAACTACCAATTTAGACATTTTATATGACTACATTTCCCCCCCCTTTATTCTAGTGATGTAGCAAAGTAAAATACTAGGCTAAAGGAAAAGTAGAAAGTGTACCTAAACTTACCTACAAGGGTGGAGCCCATGAAGATGTGTGATGTTGAGTGTGCATAGAGATCACATCATGAAGTGTAAATATGTAAGAGAAAACAAAGAGTAGATCAATTATTACCAGGCATTCTATGTCTAAAATAAGAATGTACAAAATTTTGGTAAGAGAGAGTGGAAGAGAAAGGAATTAATACACCTCACTAGGTACACGAACCAATACAAATCTTATTGTGATGTTGAATTATGTTGAGTGATGTTGGGTATGTGTTGTATCAAGAGTAATATAATGAACAAAGTTGAGTGTTCAATTCACTAAGGTTGGCTCAAGAGTGCAAAGGTTATCCCTTTGGCTCCATCATTGCCCACTAAGTAAAGCTATGTGATCATGCATGTGTTAATCAATGTTTGGACTATGTGTCCAATCCTTCTGAGTAGGTGCCTTAAGAATACAAAGGCTAGCTAGTCTTTTGGCTCCATCATTGCCCACTAAGTGAAGATATGAACTGATATCGATATGAATGTGTGTCGTATGAGATGGCTCTTAAAGCCCATAAATGCTCTGTAATCTAACAATGTGGTATGGATAGCCAAATTTATACTAATAACTAGGCCAATATTGGCCACTCTGAAAGGTGGAGTTTAGGCTTGTATGAAAGCCACTCTAAAACTAAGAACTAGGCTTATATTAAATCCACTCTAAAATGATGTCAACCACCTGTAGATCGAATAAGGCATACAACTACTAAGAATACCTAAGTAATGCAATGAACTGGAAATAAAAGAGTCAAATGTGTCATATACATTGCCCCAAATCACTGATGTCTATAACATGGATTCTAATCTAGAAGTTGTACCAAATTCCCAATCCAAAATTGGAAGAGAGCCATCATGTCACACATGATGGCCCCTATGTCTAGATTATCTAAGAAAATTTTTACTAAAACTATTGAATCTAAACTAACTATAGTTGACAAAACTATAACTATCTTACCTTTCTATCTATTTATGGAAAATTTAGTTTTTTTTATTATTTGGATAGGAGCATCAAAAATAGGACACTTTTCTATTCGACACTATAGTCAAAGTATGGTGCTCTTGTCCTTTGATGTCTTTTACTATTATTCTATGTTCATCACTATTTTCTTGGTTTGTTCTACCTAATTTGAATTTTGAATGCTATTTTGAGTGCTCTAAAAACTAATTTTTGACCAGTAGAAGGCTCTAATCTCTATGATAAAACCATTATTTGTTTCCCTATCTTCTAAGGGTGGGAATGAAGACCCTACAATTACTAACCTCAAAATAAATAACCCTATAAGTGTGTTATGTTTTGAAATACATGATATAGTAATGATAATAAAAAAGATGTCTCAAGATATAGCATAGTTTATATTGGAGATTTTTAGATCAATAAGGGTATGCCTAGATAGATGCAATAATGTAATAATATGTGTCGTATACTAAACTAAAAGTGGAAATGTTAGTTTTTGGTTGTCAAGAAGGGATGGAGCATGATGTCCATCATGGCATCTAAGAAAGCAAGATAATGCATGATGTGGATCATGGCATTGTGAACAATGAGAAGCAAACAAGAAATAAGCACGCAAGGCAAGAATTAAGAAGCACACAAAAGTGGATAAGGGTCTAAGCAAAAAAGGGACATGGGCACATATCACTTAAACTAGGAAATCAAGCATACAAGGCATGTTCAAATGCCACATGCACATATAATTTCAAACAACGAAGCTTGGCACAAGGGCAACAAGCACATACAACATAGGAACTGAGAAATGCAATCACATCTAGCTATGTATAGCAAGAAAGGAAGGCATGTAAATATTGAAAATACTATCACATCTAACTAATCAAAGCAAGAAGTGAAAGTATGAAAAACATGTAGTACAAGACTAGATAGATGATAATAAATACACAAGTGTTATATACTAGTGAGTGTTGAAAGAATAATCTATGCAAACTATTAATTAATGTACATCAATAGATAACTAGAGTGTGTGGTATATGAATGACATAAACTGGATGGTGTAGTCATTTAGAAGATGTCCTTGATGGGTAGATATGTTGATGTATTTCTTGAATGTATAAGTAGGATTACCCCTCAATAGATGAAGTGAATCAATCAAAGATTTTGGTTTCACTTCACACACTCAAAGAAGATCAATTGAATCATGGTAATGTAGATAAATCAACAAAAAATAGAATAGAATAATAAAATGTAAGTCTAACATGGTAGAATAAATGTAAAGCATGGATAATGCATATAGTTAGAAAGTGTTTTTGTGTTTTGAGTTATTTTAATGTTTTTGTATTTTGAGTTATTTGAATATTTTTATATTTTGATTTATTTGAATTTTTGTGTATTTTGAAATAAACTATGTACAAGCAATCAAGAATAAACTATGTAGAATAAATTTGAAAAGAAGATATGTACAAGTAATATGAGAAGAGATGATACTAACCAATGAGTCTCATGAGAGACTCCTTATCATGGTGTCATGTATCAAGGAGAGGTATCGTGCATGATCATGAAGCATGATGGAAGGGCTAAGATTGTGTCTCTAAAAGTTGTGTATATTGTAAATGCTCTAAAATCCCCATAGTGAAAAATGACTGTGGGGTCCCCCTATAACTCTAAGAAGTGGATGAAACTATAGGGATCTTAAGGACCCATATGGTAGTAGAATAAGTTCTCTAAAAATGTGCTCTAAGTATAGAGGCATGATTCCTCAATGATACTACCCTGGGTATGAATACTATATCTGGAAACTATCTAGAGTCCTAAAACTATGGTTGCTCTAAAAGAGGCTTCCATAGAATTGTATGAACTCTGTGTGTTGGCAAAGAAGGCCTTGACTATGGTTGTATCTAAACTGGAGGAATAACAATAACTGGTGGAAGAGCTAAAACTAGTAATTGTATAGTAGTAGATGGCTATAAAGTGGGGAGTGGTAACTCATATGGAACTCCACCAACTATAACAACCTGATTAGTGTGGATGCATTTCATGCATGTATGAATTGTAAAAGTAATTATGCAAGGTTTTTGAATCCATGGTCAACCGAGTAACATATAAAAGACTCCTACACAAGGAATAATAGTAAATGGTCTAGCCACATGTGTTGGACCAACCTATAAATGAAGTATAATCTCACCCAATGAACTCTATATGTGCCCACTAAATCTACTAATAACTATGTTCATCGAGATAATATCTTGCTCTGAATATCCCAAATATTGTTGTAATGTCATAATACACATGTTCACACTAGATCCATTGTATATGAGAACATTATGAATGGGATGATGATTAATTTAAGATTTGATAAAGAGTGCATGGTAATCCAAATCATCCGATTAAAGGTCTAGCTAGAACTCTAGAATTATACACACCAATCATGTTGCTCAAAGGATGTGACTCAACTAAAGGTGCCTGGTATGTAGCTAGTGGAGGGTGTGCATGATATGCATGGTGAACACCTAATGTGTCCCTTGTATCTTATTTATAATGCTATGAGAATGGATCTGAGAAACATTTCAAAGCTTTGTCTTATGTTTGCTTTACCTGAGGAGGCTCAAATAGAGTGCCAAGATTAATAAGGTTGTCATCTATCAACTCTTGTATCTTGTGTTTCAAATTGATGCATCTATTTATTATGTGGCTTAGTGCCCTATGAAAATCATAAAATGAATTTTGATCATATCCATGTGGAAGAGGCTTTGTTGAATCTCAAATAGGAGGGAGAGATATGACATTGCATTTTAATAGCTATTGTAAGACTGACTGGAGATACTAGTAGATTGGTAAAGGCTCATTGAGGAGGCATAAATAAAACCACTCACTAGGGGGGCTCTAAAGCCATATTAACTATAGGTTGATTTTGACTTTTTCTATCATTAACCTTTAATTTGTATGGGACTTTACTATTACTCTTTTTTTTTTATGATATGCTTGTGTACTTGAGTTTGCCCATTGAAATTAATTTGACTTCCCTTTCCTTTAGTGTATGACATATCTTAGTGAAGGAAGAGTACCTTTTAGACATTATTGAGTCATGTAAATTTGGTTTAAAACTCTATTTGAAGAGATCTTGTAATTCTTGATTAGTCATGGGGCTAGTCATTTTATCCAAGATAGTCTTATATCAAAGAACATAATATGTGAGATGCTCATTTGATCTTTGTTTTTTTTGGTGTAACTTGGGCATACTAAACCTTGTCACCTATGTTAATGCTGAAATGAGCTAGAAACATGTCAGTTAAAGGATTGAATATGTTGACCGACTGATTTTATAGACTATAAAATTAATGTAGAGCATAATCCTTTAAACTTCATGGAAATAGATTGGTTAGTAACTAGTCATTTGGCACATAGTCCAAGCATATTGCATGAAAATCTCTCAAGTGTGTCTCTATATCACCCTTTCCATCATATAGAGTGAGCTTGGGTTGAACAAAACTTGGTGGCAAGGGTGCAGAAGCAATATGTCATGCCAATGGTGTATGAAGTAGAGCAAAAGAGTCCAAAACTTGTGTTGGTCTAAAGGCACCTTGCTCAAGATGTAGCACCTTGGATTGAAGAAATTTTATTTCTTATACAAGGTCAACCACATCAGGAGATAAAGATGTACTAGCCATAACTGGTGGTGTCACATAGGAAGGTTGGGCTTCTATAGGGGGTTGTTGAGACATAGTTTCAAACCCTGTAGTGTCATTTACAATTGGTTGCTCTAAAGGAATTAAATACTCTAATGTTTAGTCTTTTTAATTTCCATGATAGATTATAAGGTAAGGGCATGATTTTAGGGCTGTTACTTAAGTATCTCTCAAAAAATTTATAGAATCAAATATTTTTTGATGACAACATCATTATCAATAATAGGTAGAAGTGGATTAAGAGCCTGATGTGGTGGATCATGAACATCAGTGTGTGTATCATCATTGTTATTCTCATACTACTCATTGTCAAAATTATCCTCATGTAAATTGGTGTAATCTAGATGTGTAAGATCTATAGCAGGAAGCTAAGCTAGTTGTTTATCCATGGTATATGGATGGGTTGGAGGAATCTGGGTGAATTCAAGAGGGTTGCCACTAAGTCTTGCACTTTGTCTCAAAGGAAGAGATGCAAGGAACTTAGATGGCATAAGAAAAACAACTTGGAAAATGAAAGATATATTAAATAAATATATTCTAAATAGTGAACTAGAATATACATAAAAAGGATATGAAGCTTACAAACATGTAAGGTGATACCTCAAGAAGCAAAAGGATCTAGTAAATTCAACTAAGGTTTGAGAGAAATAATTTTTAAAATTACTATGGTAAAGTTTAAAAATTAAATGGAAACTCTAATTTATATATGCAAGAAAAATTAGAAAAATATTGTAAAAATCAGTAAGTAATTTTTCCTAGGGTTTCTAGGGTTTTTGTGTGCCAATGAAGTAAGTCTGGTTCACCAAATGATTTAACCTTTCTGGGAATAATGGAGTTTTATTCATATTTTAGTTAAGGGTTTGAATTAATGAATTAGTAAAGAATATTGTAATAATTACAATCCTAATTTCTATAATTTATCTATCTTTTTTACCTTTCTAAAAATAGCAATAAATAAGGAGAAAATATAACTTATCTTGAAACAAGCTGAGATGGTTGATGTAGGGTCTAAAACTAGTTGTGTAAGACTAAGATAGTGTCACAAATCAGAATATGGATTTCATTTAGTGAAATGATAGGACTGCTAAAAACATGACACTTTGGGGTCTAATTTTGTTGTTCACTCATGTCGCTATTGTCAAAATTGGTCACAGAGACCTAAACTTTTGGGTTCTTTACACTGTTCCTATGTGAGCTTGCCTATGAATTATTGAGTTTTGAATGTCAATAGAGCTCTCTATAGAGATGATTTAATATTCTAACCCTAACCCTCCATCATGCTTGATAAAATGGGATTTGAATCACTTAGAGAAATGGGGGGGTTAGTAAGCAATATGCATTGAATGTGTAATGCACACCCCTTGTATGGTCATGCTACCTACATACCAATACTCTGAAGAGGGATCAAGCCATATTTAGTTCTCCCACTTAGTATGCTTTGTGAAATAGTGTGATACAAATGCAAAAATGCCAAATTTAAAGTGCTTGAGGTGGTTAGGGACTGGTATGATGGTTTGAGACTTTGAGTATGTTTATAGCTGTGTTAAGTGACTGTATGCAGAGAATAGGTAAGTTTGCCTTTGTAGTTTGCTTGTATTCTTGCTTGCTTTGTAGGATTTATCACCTCCTTTGTAAATGAGCTTTGGATGAGCTTTTATAGGGAACCATTGGTCATGAGTTATATGTTTTCATCATAGGCTAACATAATGAAGGATAGGAATCAGATGAAAATGATCATTTGGGCTTAAAATGCAAATGAATAGGAGCATCAAAAATAAGACACCCTAGAATTTGGTGCTATAGTCTAGGTATGGTGCTCCTATCCTAAAATATTAGGACCTGGGGTGATAGGATTGGCCTAGGAAATGTGGTATGGTTGAGCTAGAATCATGGTCCAAAAGGTTTTAGATGATTGAAAATGAGAAAAAAGGTGTCTAGAAGGGTCACAAAAGCATGCATGAAGGACCTATGGATTGGGTGTCACAAGCCACACTCAACTACCAATTTGGACATTTTATATGACTTAAGATTGCTATGTTTTTCCTTGCTCAAGTTTTTAAGTCATGATTTCCAATGGAGGAACCTTACCTTGTAATGGAAAATTTTGTAATGTCTATATTTCAATGGGGGATTATAATTACAAATCAAACATGTTTGTTATACCTTTAAGAGGTTAATAAATAGTTTTAAGAACACAATGTATTCAAACACTAGGCCCTATCTTGAGGTAATTTTTACATTTATGGATGTAATTAATTGATAAGGACTAGAAAGACACATTAAGAGGGCTCACACCAAGCTCTACAAGTATCATTTTCTCTCCCCATATAGAAAAGTTATTAAAAAAGGGATCTCATGGGATTGTTTCCCAAATTTTCACCATTAGTTCAATAATTCCACTAATTCCAACCACCCACCAAAATTATAGGAACTCTTATTAAAGCATGTAATAATTTTTTGGAACCTAAAGGGTTCCCACACAATGGCCTGAAGATCATGCGATTTAGTTGATTCTAGGAAGTGTACCTCCAAAACCTTTAGCATTACAAGTACCCATTTATATAGAAGAATGAAATAGAAAAAATGGTGAAATAATTTTTATAAGATAGACTCCTAAGGCCCAACATTATTCCTTAATCTTCTTTGGTATTATTGGATTTTAAAAATATGGGTCTTGGTGCCTCTGTATCAACTTCTAAACACGAAAAAGAAATTTATCAAGGATAAGTTTCCCATTCTAATGACTGATGAGCTACTAGAAAAATTTAATGGATCTCACTTCTTCTTAGCTCGACTTGCAATCATGAAATCACCATATACACATCAAAGAATATGATATCTCCAAGACATCATTTCAAAATCATGATGGCCATTATGATTTTCTCATCATGCCCTTTGGTTTCACCAATGACCCATAAACTTAGAAGGTTTAATGAACAATATATTCTGACTATTTATAAGAAAATTCATAATAGTGTTATTTCATGACATCATTATAAATAGTTGTACATGGGAGGAGCATATGATACATTTGAAACATAGCCTCTAACTCCTTGATGATAACCACTTATTTACAAATAGTCCAAGTGTGATTTTGGCTAAAATTAAATGGAGCATCTTGGACACATTGTCTCTAAGGAAGGTGTCAAAGTGGATCCATAAAAATTTGAGGCTAGGAAAAATTGGTCTAAACTAAAATTACTTAAGAGCCTTCATGGGTTTTTGGACATTACTTGGTAATATATAAATTTTGTGCAAGACTATGGAAAATTTTCCACTCCATTAATGACCATGTCAGAAAAATATGCCTTTCAGTGGTCTAAGGTAGGAGACAAATCCTTTGAACTGATTAAGCATGAAATGTGCACTACACCTAGATGTGCCTAACTTGTCTAAACCATTTTTCATATAAAATGATGCCTATGGAAGTGGCATTCGATATGTTATAATCAAGAGGGCCAACATTCACATTCACTAACAAATCACTTATAGGAAATAACTTTTCTCATTCCATATATGAGAAAGAGATGCTAGATATAATTCATGCCATCAACAAGTGCCACCCATACCTAGTAGGGAGACACTTTTTCATCAAAATTGACCACCATAGCCTTAATTAATTTTTATATCAAAGATGTTTTTCACTTGAGTAACAAAATTGGGTATCCAAATTAATGGGATATGAATATGAGATTAATTAAAACATAAATACATTATTTTTTTAGATGTGTTGTCTCACATGTATGAAAAAAAAAACATTGTGTGCATTATCGTTCCCTATGCTAGATTGGGTGCATCAGGTACAATAATATTGGTCCCATAACACCCAAATTCAACACCTCATTTAGTAAGTGACCACTAACCCTACCTCTCAACCAAATTAATATTGGGATGGTCACTATTTAAGGTAAAAAGGATGTTTGGTTATTGCACCATAATAAAACCAATGATATAAAATTATATTTGAGATGCATGCCTCTCCATCAACTAGACACTCAAGTTTTTTAAAATATTATGAAAGGAACTGCTAGAATGTTTTTTGGGGAAGGAATTTAATAGGAAATCAAACAATTTATGGCAGAATTTGAAATATGTTATCACAAAAAGTGGAAATTATCTCCACCTAATGCATGCTCAAACCCTTGCATATCCTTTCCCAGGTATAGTCTAATATTTCCATGGACTTTTTTTAAGTCTACCCAAGTCATGTAGGGAATAATTTATTCTCTTAATGGTGGATCAACTCTCAAAATATGCCCATTTTTTCCCTTGTCTATCCTTTTACCACCTCCACTATTCATCAAATCTTTCTTGATTAGATCAACCACCTCCATGGTATACCTACTTCAATTTTGTGTGTCCAAGATTCTAGTTTTATTAGTCACTTATGGAAGGGAATTTTCCATCATTATGGTACCTAAGTTAAAATGAGTTATACGCACATCCAAAAATTAATGGTTAAACAAAAATTATCAACAAATGCTTGGAGACATATCTGCACTATTTTTCCTTTGATTAATTGAGTCACTAGATTAAATGGTTACCACTTATTGAATGGTGGTACAACTCTACATACCATACTACCACCAATATGACCCTATACGAGGATGTTTATGGTCATACACCACCTTATCTTTAGACATACCTTCTAGGCAGCTCAAAGGTATAGGCAGTTGATGTCTCACTCTAAACACATGCCATTATCCTTAAAACTCTCAAACATAACCCCAATCTATCACATAGCCACATGAAGTAATAAGTTATTCAACACTACTCAAAATAAGATTTTGTTGTTGGTGACATGGTTTTTCTCTAGATAAAACCTTATAAACAATCATTTTTGAAGATGAAATTTCATCATAAACTTACACCAAAGTCTTATGGTCCTTATAAATTATTTTCCAATCTCGACCCTATATCATACATGTTAAAGCTTCCCTCTTCCTCCAAGATATATTTAGTATTCCATGTATCATGTTTGAATAAATTCATTGGTCAACATATTTATACCCAAATGACACTCCCAAAGCTTGACAATGAAGCCTCTATCCTCATGGAACCTGAATCTATCCTTGACATGTTTTCTTACTAGTTTGACAATTATATTATCATTAATATTTAGTTATGGTGGTGCAACATGAAATTGGAATATGTAACATAGGAATCCTTATTCTACTTATAATAACACTTTCCTAATCTCAAGATTTATGGACAACCTTTTTTAGTGGGAGGGCATGTCAGGACCCTTTTGTCCTAACTATTTTAGTTTATATTAGGTATTATTAATAAAATCTCAAATGCATATATGCCTTATAAGTTGGATTTTTTTTTTTGTAACTATCCCACATGTATAGGAATATTTAGATGTCTTGAGTATAATAGCTTAAATTGGGGGCTTGTGTAAGAGGAAAGGACATCTCTTGAATATTTTTTATTTATTTTTTCTCAAAGGAGGGCTTTCCCTAAAATAGTCCCACAACAATTTTAAATGAGATTCTACCATTTTAATATAATATTTTTATTCTCTTTCCATTCAATGTATATTGGTTATATTTATATTATTATATTAACTTATTTTCAAGAAATTTCATAACAAATAGTCATAATAGGAATTAATATCATTTCCCTTAGATATAGGCCTAATCATATTGTAGATGATATTTATGATTATATAGCACCTCAGTCTTATACACTTCACAAACTCAAACCTTGGTTGTTTCTCTTTGTTCTAGACCTTTCCCTCTTTCATAAATCTCACATCTACTCTATTTTGTGCCAATTGGCCTATCTCTTAGTCTAAGTAGTCTTATGTTAATGACCCAGGTCTTATATTTTTCCCATAATGCTTATAGTATACCTATATTCCATTTCTGCAAGTTTTAAACATGTACCTACTTTCTTGCTCCCTAGACACTAATGTCTAGGACACATACTAGCATCAACGTTAGTGTCATGACCTAATACAAGTGTCGAGTGCCTTAAATTCATCTCATTTACAAATTAAACATATCCTAATGGTTATCCTAAGTGCCTTAATGCAAGTTAATTCTCAAAAAGGAATGATATAAATATAAGATCAACCTTCACTAATTTCAAACTTACAATAGAACTAGGTAACCTATCAAAAACATTCAATCAAACACTCAATAAAGTAAAACTTTCATAGTTTCTCCTATTCTAATATCATTCATAGGAAAAATATATACATAGGTTTAAATTATTATAGGAGTATCCCAAGAGCCCAATTTTATAAGTTACAAGCTAGGTCACTGTTGTACTTATTTTTCACATATTTTATGATTCAAACACAAGCCAACACATAGGGAAGAACTACATCAGTCAGAGACCCTCTTCAGGGTATTGCATATGTAGGTAGTGATCACTAATAAAGGGGTCTTGTGGGTCAACTTGGCACTATGTGCCCACTAAACCATTTTCCCCCAAGGTTAAATGAAGATGAAGAACTAGGATTTTGAAAATTCATGAGTGACAGTCCATGACCCATATTTGAATGCACCAAAGTGAAGGTAAAGTCAAAATCAAAATATCTAGGTGGTCACATCCTTTTCCAAGAGGTGTTACATATAGGACACTTGAATCAAACCTAGATAGTAGCATTTATGAAACCATCCCAATCTGACATTAGAGTCTAAAGGTCCAAAAGCATCAGATCTAGAATTCAATGACTATTCTAAAATCTCCTTCAAGATTGTTTTCTACCTATTCTAGATCTATCACTGTATTAACATCAAAATAAGATAAGTAAATTATTTCTTTGTCATTTACATATATAACTTAGTTATACTTTTTATATTTATCCTATTCTTAGCATAATAAATTTAGTGTATGTTTATATCTAAGTTTAGTACCCAATTGACCTATGGAGATCTAATTATCATCCTTGTGCATCATCATTTCTATATTCTTAACCCTATTAACACTAAATTAGAATTATTAGATCTAAGTTAAAGTTAAACATTTGGTGAACTTAATTCATATGAATGTATTTTTTTCTAATTCTTAGCGTTTTAATCCAACTAGGGTTTTAGATTATTGTACTTTTTCATTTAACATTTATACTATTTTTCATGTAACCTTGGAATAGCCCTAGATTATTAGGTGTGCCTATTGAATACATTGATCTTACCTTCCCACCATCTAAAATGTCTCAAACCAATGAGGGATCTCATACTTTAGATCATGATGTTACCAGTGTTGATAATGAAAATCATACTAATAAGGTTATCATAGAAGAAGATTTTGATAATGAAAACCATGAAACAAATGAAAATGAACAAATAGACCATGATTAAGTATAAATAATTGAATTATTTTATGAGCGTATTTGAAAAAACCCTGAATATCTTAATGAGATCCTATAAATTATATTGGAAACAAAAATTTCAAAAACTATAGTTGACACATCCCTCCCCTTAAACACATTACAACATAACATGTCTAATGGGGACATTGGTTATGTTTCTAAACCTTTGTTTCTATTTAACCCTAAAATGAAATTTGGGGGTATGTATTTAAATTTAATCTTAGGGTTAAGAATATATAAATGAAATGGAAAAAGGGTGATAGTCAAATATATATTAGGCCAATTAAATGCTAAACTTAGATATAATCATACACTAAATTTATTATGCTAAGATTGTCTAAATATGGAAAGTAAAACTATGCTAAATATAAAAATGAAAAAGAATATAAGTACTTAGCCTATTTTAGTGTTAATGTAGTTATATATATAGAACAAGATGAAATTATGTAGGAAGATAGTTCTATAACAATTTTTAGATTCTAGATCTGGTGCCTTTGACTATCTAAACAGTTGCATTATCCATGGATGATTGCATCAATATTACTATTTGAGTTTGATGATAGTGTTTTATATAGAATATGTGGTGAAATAGGATGCAACCACATGGATGATTCTAGGTTTGGCTTCACCTTCACTCTGGTGTATTCAAATCTAGGTCATAGACTATCACTCCTTATGAAATGGTAAAACCCTAGCTTTCCATCTTCAATGTGACTTAGGAAAAATGGGTTAGTGGGAATATGGTGTCAAGATGACCCCAATGACCCCACTATCAAAGGGCACTCCCTACATAACCAATACTCTAAATAGGGCCTCAGACTAATGTAGTTATTCCCTATGTGGCAGCTTGTCTGTGAATCATGCAATGCATGTAAAGTAAGTACAATAATGACCTAGTTTATAACTTAGAAAATCAGGTTTTTGGGCTACTCCTTTAGTAATTTAGACCTATAGATATGTTGTAACTATGATTGGTATGGAAATAGGGAATATTTTATTAATTTAATACTTTATAGAGTAATTTTATAAGTGCCTTGGTCTTTTTGGTCTTTTCTAGGTGAAGAATGAATGAGGGTTAATCTTATATTTATATCAATCCATTTTGAGTAATAACTCACATTAAAGCATTTAGGTCAACTATTAGGAGACATTTAATTTTAAAATTAGATGACTTGAAGGAAGTTGACACATCTTTGGCGTAGAAAAGTAACATTGATGCAAATATCTCTCTTGGACATTAGTGTCAAGGGGGTAGTAAAATAGGTACAAGATCAAAACTTGTATAAGTGTAAGATAAATACATTTTAAGCATTATAGTTAATATATAATGTTTATGTCATCAATAAAAGACTAGTCATAATAAGAGATAGGACAAAAGACATAAGATAGAGTAGATGTGAGGCTTGCATAAGTAAATAGAGTGATTAACTAAGTGGAACAATAAAGTTATAAGTTTTCCAAGTATACAATACTAAGGTGATACAAATATCATATATATTCCCCCCTTTAATCTAGTAATTAAATTGATAGTTTAAAAGAAAGGAATAAGTACCTAGGTGTGTATTTATACCTTATCTTTTCTTGAGTTGAATTTGAGTGCTTTTCTAATGATTGAACTGTAACCAAGAATATGTTATAGTGTAAAATCAATGCATATAATCTAGGTTAAAATTTCTTGAAATAGATTTAAATTTAAAGAA
Organism: Torreya grandis; assembly: GCA_037957365.1. Lineage (NCBI taxonomy): Eukaryota > Viridiplantae > Streptophyta > Pinopsida > Cupressales > Taxaceae > Torreya > Torreya grandis. The sequence continues at coordinate 1,027,791 of JARHVA010001970.1, read as the reverse complement.
CAAGGTTTAGGAGTGCACCAGTGTGTCGATGTAACTTCCTTCCTTATTGGTAGGTTATTTTAAAAAATATGTATCACTATAAGGCTTTGAAATTAAGATTTGGATAAATATAGATAAATATTTAAAGTGAATATATCAAAGGAGATAGATAGATAAATAGATAGAGAGAAAGGCACATGCCCCCAACTTTGGAACAAAAGTGAGTTGCCACTTGGCATTTGATGTTAGTTCAACCATGCAACCCAATGATACTTATAACCTAGTGAGGTTGGATGATCAATAAATACCTAAAAACATGGTAAGATTGAGTGATTTGATCACCTCAACCATACTAAAAGGTAAACCACCTACTATAGTAGAAAGGCTCAATATGGTCCGTAAATGTCCATAGGGTATCAATATGTGCAATGGTTTTAGAAACTAAAACTGATTTGTATTTTGAAATATTAGGCACAAGTTACATAATGTTTCCACCTTAGATATGTTTCAAATTGAAACTATTTATAACAATAGTACCAGTGTACAAAAAAATCCACAATTATTGATTTAATAATTTTGGGAATATTGGTGTATTATTCCTAACTTAGTTAAAGGGTCTAAGTAGTAAAATAAATAAATAAATATATAATAATTAATATATTGATTTGTATAAATTTGATTGCAATTTTAACCTTTCTAAAAATAGTATTAAGGTATAGAAAATAAGACTTAGTTGTAAACTATCTGAGATGGCAGAGATAAAGTCTGAAATTCACTATGTGGGATTGGGACATTGTCACAAATTAAGATCTAGCCTTCATTTTATGATTGGAAAGGAGCACTTAAATAGTAAAATAGTGGTACCAATGTTTTAGTCCACTTCTTCCACTATTTTCCAAGATACTTGAGCTTTTTGGGTTTTATTCACTATGTTTGTGTGACCCTGCTTGTGAAGTTTTGACTATCGAATGTCTATGGAACTCCCTATAGAGAAGATTTTATCTTCAAAACCTAGACTCCTTTTTACTTTGACCAACTTTGAGAAAGAAGGAGGGGATTAATGTGTGTAATATTCATTGAATATGTATCCACACCCCTTATATGGGCACGTTGCCTACATACCAATACTCTGAAGAGAGATCAAGCCATATGTAGTTCTCCCACTTGATATGTTTTATGCAATAGTATGTATAAAGATTTAAAATGATAAACTAGGTGTGCTTGAGGTGGTTAGGGATTGGTGTAAGGATTTGGATAAGATTTTAAGTATATTAGCTAGCTATATGCAAAAAATAAAGAAGATTTCTTGAGTAGTCTTGTTTGCTTAGTGATAATTGCCAACCTCTTTTCAAATGATCTTTGAATGGGATTTTATAGGGATCTATTATTCATGGGTTGAATGTGCTCACATTAGGCCAACAAGAATAGGGATTAAGAACCAGAAGTAACTAATCATTGGAGGTAAAAATGTACTTAGACAGGAGCACCGAAAGTGAACACTAAAGGGCCCAACACTATAGTTTAAGTTGGGTGATATAGTCCTAAGCTAACAAGACTTAGGGGGATAAATTTTTCATATAAATAGTAGTCTAACTAAGTTGGGATCAAGTCTAGAAGGCTATTGATGACTAGGAATTAGTGATAAGAAGCCTGTGAGGGTCATGAGAGCAAGCAAGAGGGACCTATGGATTAGGTGTCATTAGCCACACTCAAGTTACCAATTTTCACATGTTATATGAATACATTTTCTACCCCTTTATTCTAGTGATGTAGCAAAGAAAAATATTAGGATAAAGGAAAAATAGAAATCTTACCTAAACTTACCTATAAAGGTGAAGCTCATGAAGTTATGTGATGATAGGTGTGCATAGAGAGAGTATGTTGTGAAGTGTAAATATGTAATAGAAAATAAATAGTAGATTAGTTCTTACTAGATACACTATATCTAAAATAAGAATATATAAATTTGGGTAAGAGAGAGGAAGAGAAAGGAATGAATACACCTCACCAAGTATGCAGACAAATATAAAACCTATTGTGACATTAAGCAATGTTAGATATGTTGGGTGTGTGTTGAATGTTGTTGAACCAAGAGTAATATCATGAATAAAGTTGAGTGCTCAATTCCTTGAGAGTAGCTTAATAATGCAAAGGATGGCCCTTTAGATCCATCATCACCTAATAATTGAAGTTATGTGATCATGCATATGCTAATTAATGTTTGTTTTGTGTGTCCAATCCCTCTGAGTAGGTGGCTCAAGAATACAATGGCTAGATAATCCTTTGGCACCATCATTGCCCTGTGAAGTGAAGCTATCAATTGATATTGGTATGAGATGTATGTCATATCCTACCTTTACTCTTTAATATCAAATCTAAATGGGTTTGATGTTATTCCAAAGGTTTTGTCAGCTTTAAGGAATTAAAATCAAGGGAATGCCTTTGTTCCCCAAAAGTCAAAAATTTAAAGTACAATTGTGGCTCCCAAAGCACAACCAAAGGTTGGTGGTTCACCCATCAACATTGTGGAAAAAATGAAAAGGTACAATTTGAGTGTGCCAATATGGGATAGGCTCTCCATGTTGGATCAAGTAGACGTCCTCCAAGAAGGGTTGTTAAGAATCAATGTTTCTAAGAAACCACTAGTTAAGGAGAATGTGGTTCTCACCAATGTAACTAAAGGACCAAATGAAAGGCAACCAAGTAAGGGGGGCAAACCTCCTCCCTTATAAATTTTAGTAATCATTGGTTATTCTTTAGTGCATAATTATTTGGTAGATAGTAGGGCTCGCACCTCAGTAATGCCAAAGTATATAGTAGACTGGCTTGGTCTAAAGTATGAGCCCAATCTATAGGAGTGTTGAAGCTAGATGGATCTTCCACCAAGCCATCTAATATCATTAGAGATCTCAACTGAACCCTGCATACTTGTCTTAGTGTCTCAGTGGTTCAAGATGTATTGATCTTTGATGTGCCTCCTCATTTTCCACTATGCTTATCTAGATAATTCATATTGGAGGTTTTCTAGCAGTAGATTGGTCATACATGGCATTTAGAACAAGATATGGGACCAAATTGTCTATCAAGGCTAGGCCCATTGCATAATTCTAATTTAAACCTTATGGTCCAAATAGCATAAACCTCAATTACACCATCCTTGATGAGGTTTAATTCATAGTTAGTCAGGAATTAAACACTCACCCTGAGGAGATACCAGCCATGTTCTTACAAGAACCATGGAATGACAATCATTCAGTTAATCCCTTAGAAGGAGTTGAAGAGAGGGACATGGGTGTCTACTACTTATATGAAGAGAATTAGTCCATGCCATTCCTCATTGGACCTCAAGAAGATCCTAGTGGCTTATGGAAATTGTTCTTTGATGGTTTAAGTAGCAAAAATGGAGTGGGTGCAGGTGTAATGATAGCATCCCCCTCTAATGACAATTATTTATCTTCTTATAGGTTTTAATTTATTTTCTCTTGCAATACAGTAGAATATGAGGGTCTTATCCATGGCCTTCAATGGGATAATAAGAGAGGGATCAAAAAATTACAATTTTATGGGGACAATGAGCTGATAGTGTACCAGGTTAGAACCCATAATATCACCAATAACCCTCTAATGAAGTCTTACAAACATAGAGTGTGGGACCTAATTGAGTATTTTGAGTATTTTACCATCCAAGTAGTGCCAAAGAACTAAAATGGACATGCTAATAGGTTGTTAGTTGTGAGAGCTCAATTTGATATCCCAAATGAGTTAAAAAAGACCAAGGTATAACCATATGTCAAAGTGGTGGTGAAACCATCAATGCCAAAAAATGAAGCTCATTGGTAGATATTTTAGAATGACAAGCAAATTGTATATTTATTATGTAGGAAGTAGAGTTCTCCTACATAAACTAAGAAAAGTTTCAACATCAGTATGAGGAGTAAATTATTCAATTTAGATATAACAAGTTTCCTAAAGGGATTGTCACCCTTGAATGTCTTTTCCATGATGGATATCATATGAGAAAATACAAGGTAGTGATGTCAACAAGTGAAGAGAACTATGAAAGAATCCTTGTCTTCAAAGACAAGCTCTTCAAGCTTGGAAAGGTAAGCACTTAGGCTGAAATTCATACTTTCTTAGAACTTTGTAAAGCATATGCAAGCATTTTTTATTAGGAATATAGTGACTTGAGAGGCTTTGATCCCAAGCTGGCCCAACACGCTATAGAACTAGAGCTTAATTCTAAGCCTTTCATGTAGAAGTAGAGGCCTATAAACCCCAAAATTAAAGATCTTATGAGGAAAGAATTGACCAAATTAATTAAATCCCATATCATCTTTCCCATTAAGCACTCCTCATGGGAATCCAATATGGTAATTATGAGGAAGAGTGTGGAAATCAAATTATGTGTTGACTTCAAGGATATAAATAGGATTTCTTTGAAAGATCACAACCCTTTACCATCCATGGAGCAACTCCTTTAGATAGTTGTTGGTTCAGAACATTTTTTCCTTTTGGATGGGTATTTAAGTTACAACCAAGTGCTAGTAAGAGAGGAAGATCAATATAAGACTGCCTTCACCAAAAAGTGGGGCACATATGCTTACCAAAAGATGTCTTTTGGATTTTCAAATGTTGGGGCGACTTTCCAAAGATCATGGACATAGATTTCCAAGGGTTTTTGAATCAGATGGTACTAGTTTACTTGGATGACATCATAGTTTTCTCCAAGAAGGCTAATGAGCACATAAATCATCTAAGGTTGATCTTCTAAAGATATAGAGAGTATGGGATCTCTTTAAATCCCAAAAAATGTGTGTTTATTGTTTATGAAGGCAAAATTTTAGGTCACATTGTTTCAAAGGAAAGACTATCCATTAACCCAATAGAATAGATGTTATCTTAACAGTATCTCTACCCAAGCATAGGAAAGGAATCCAAAGCTTCCTTGGGAAGATAAACTTTATGAGAAGGTTTATACCTGATTTTGCAAACCTGATCAAACCTATCACTATCATGCTAAATAAGATCCAATTGTTTTTTTGTTCAAATAAAGGTAGAGCAGCATTTAAGGCCATCTAACAAGCTAATGCCCAAGCACCCAAACTCATGAATATTGATTTCTCAAAGGATTTCATATTGTACACCTTTGCCAATGTTGACAACATATCAACTATAATAATGCAGAAGAATGGTGAGGGATTTGAGCAACCAATTACCTGTTTTAGTTAAGGGCTAAAAGGATATGAGGTGAGGTACACTTTTATATAAAATTAAGTTCTTACAACTTTAAGGAGCTTCAAAAAATTTAGACCAATGCTCTCCAATAGCAAGATTCATCTTATGGTGTATCATCCTAGGGTAAAGAACTTTTTCCTCAACAAGGATTTAAATGAGAAAAGAGCAAGCTAGATTACCAAGGCCATGGAGTATGATATGGAGATCAAAATCACCAAGAGATAAGAGGCAAAGGCTTGTGTGAGTATTGGTGGATGACCTTAAAAAATACAAAGAAGTTGTTTTGGTGACATAAGATAACTCACAAACAGATGCACCTCCACTTCATAATAGTTAGCTCCAAGATATGACATATTTCTTGATGATAGGAGAATGCCCCCAAGGTTTGGACAAAGAAAAAAGAAGGTATTTTAGACTTTAGTCCATACCTTATGCATTATTTTATGGTATTCTTTTCATAAGGGACCTCAATGGGGTAATTCTTAGGTGCATTGATGACAATCAAGTGATAAAGGTCTTGGATCAATTTTATGATGGACCTATAGGAGGCCATTTTACCCTAAGAATAATGGAAATAAAGGTAATGAGAGCTGGTTATTACTAGCCTAGCCTTTTCAAGGATGCCTATGTAGGGGTCAAGAAATGTCAGAAGTGTGCTCTATTTGTAGGTAAATAAATATTTGTAGCTCTTTCACTCAACCCAATCTAGGTGTATCAACCCTTCATTAAATTGGGGTTGTACTTCATAAGAATAATAAATCTACCTTCCAGTGTAGGACATAAATGAATGCTCATAACAATTGACTACTTCACTAGGTGTGTGGAAGAAATTACCTTAAAAGAAGCCAATGAAATAGTAGTATTAGACTTCTATGATAGCATAGTAACCAGGTTTGGTGTCCCAACTACTATAATTTTATATAATGCCTTAACATTTGTTGGCAAGAAGACAAGTGAATGGGCACTTAAACTAGGCATCTACCTCAATACATTCTCTAAATACTACCCCCAAGGTAATGGACTGGAAGAGTCCATAAGCAAGAACATGATAAGGATTATCAAGGGGACCATGGAAGAGAATCAAAGAGTGTGGCATACAAAGCTAAGGATATCCCTATGGGCTAACATAATGACCCCAAAAGTTGCCATTAGAAATTCTCCATATGTCCTTATATATGGAAGGGAAGCCAAATTTCTCATTTATATTTAACTATCTATATTGGAGTTATCACATCAGCTTGAGTTGATGGAGAGTGGGCCTATGAATCTGAGGATGATAGATCTCATGGAGGTTGAAAATCTAAGGACCTTGAAATGAAGACATTAGAGTCACATCAAACTCAAGTCAAGAAATCCTTTGACAAGAGAGATATAACAAGGAACTTTAAGGAAGGGGACTTAGTATTCAAATAGGACTCAAATAAGGCCAATCTAGGTAACCATACCAAGTTTGACAGCTTTTGGAGTGGTCCTTATTTGATCCAAGGATGCAAATAGCATAATGCTTTTTAGCTTACCCAGCTGGATGGACAGTTATTACCCATCTCAGTCAATATAACTCATTTTAATCATTTTTATTAGAAGAGTTTGTAGTTGTTGTATGATATTGTAACATATTATAGTAATTTTTTATGCTTTCCTCTAAGTTCCTTGAGCACATTTCCTTTCATTTGTGTGTTTCCCTTTCAATAAGTGCCTTGGGCAAAGTTGCTTAGTTTGCTCTTTTATCCCCTTTTACTTTAAGAGGAGGTTTTAAAAAGGGTCAACCTTCTATGAATCTCATGATAGATTCATTTGGGAATAAATCAAAATACTTCATGCCCAATGGATCAGTTCAAGGCTACTAGTATCTTACATAGCAGGCATGCAATCCCAAGATGTTACCAAAAATGTTGGCCAAATTTGGCCCACATAAGGATATTTTGCCTAGAAATGGTTTGGATAGATGAGTAAATTTATTGATTGAGTGGGTGAATAAATAATGAAGAAGAAGATCAAATGTCACTTATAAAGCTTTTGAAACACTTTAAACAGGCTTAAAGTGTGTTTTATTAATCTCTGAGAAGCAAGTCTTGAAACAGGTCTAGGATTGTAAAGTAAAGAAGACCATTAGGTTTTCTTGGTGTTTCAAGCATTTAGGGGCATGAATCAGGTTTAAAAAAGTCTTAGAATTCCATTGGATCCTTTTAAAGAGACAATAGTTTCTTTCACAAGTCTAGAAGATGGACCAGACCATCATCAAACATCATGTAGAGAAAAATAGATCATTTAATTGCATATTTGATATATGCACCAGGGAGATCAACTAGAGTCAAAGGAATACATGAACATGATTTATTTCATTCCTATATCATCCTCTACAAATTTCATATCTTTATGTCTTTTCTATCTCAAGATAGAAAGCTTCAAAGTTAGCCTTTCAAAGTGAAATGTGTACAGGGATGTCAAGTTAAAGATATGATAAATAGACATTTGAATTCAAATGTTCCAAGGATGAATGCATGATTGAAAAGTGTCCAAATTTTTTAATCTGAGATCAAATCTAATGGTGAGTGGGAAATAATTGATGTCAGTGGATTTTGAAGATCCAATAGAGTGCATTTGATCATGCATTGAAGATCAATGGTGAGCATCAAGTCAAAAGGTCAGTGGATCCTTGGATGAATGTGAAGATGATAAGTTGAAATATGTCAAGTTCCCAAAATATATCTAATGGCATTCATTGAATGACAAGGATAGTGGGCCCAAATATATCAATGGAGTGCATTTAATCGTACCAAGCAGATTGATGATGAGTGAAAATATAACAAGTCAATAGATCTCAAAGATGAATGAGAAGATACCAAATGTCAAGACCATGATAATTATTAGATAAATCAATGGTATGTGTTTAATCTATGCAAAGGGAGATCTACAGTGTACACAAGGTCAAGGAGTCAAAGAGTTGATAGCAAGATCTTGAGAATGAATGAAGGGCTGACAAATGGCACAATTTAAAAAGGAATGGATCAAGATAAATGACCATTATTAAAAGTTAAAATCTAAGGACTTCAAATAGAGGTCAAATTCAACTCAGGTCAAACTAGGGTAGATATTTCAAAATACACCATTAAAGCTCAGTCGAGACCTCTGTTGGAGGATCCATAGTATGTAGACTCAATTTTCTTATATTTTCAATGTCATGTACAATAATTCCTTGGCTTCCACAAGATTCAAAGGTAGAAAAGGTATGTTTAGACCTAATATGGTTCCATAATGATGTTATGTAGTTTGTAAGATCTTTATGGATATAACTATATGAAAATTAATAAATTAGATTGGTTATCAATCTATATTAACACCTATGCTCAAATTTAAAATAGGGGCAAGTTTGTGAATAATAAAAGAGTGTCTTATCTATCTATATGGTCATAGCTTTGAAAAATAGGTACCTATAGCCATTAAAAGTAGACTTAGGCATGGTTTTATCAAGTCCATGGATATGAGGACTTTATCCTTGTAATGAAAACAAGAGGAGATGGCATAGAATATTAAAGCAAAGAGATTCAGGAATTGGAGAGTATGGTGGAGAATTTATTTCTTCTCAAATATTTTTAGTCCTAATTAGATCAAATATGGTTTGAAAATCAAGAAGAATGGAAGCTCAATTAATGATCTTGGATGGTGTGATCCCCCTCTCTCTTCACCATTTCTCTATATCTCCCATTATTTTCCATTTGTAAGTTCTCTCTCACTTTTGATAAGATTTTATCTCTCAATTATGAGGAGCAGAGACTCTCATTTGATAAGGCTAGACCCTATCAAAATTTATATGAAACACCTCTTGAAGTAATAAAGACTTGCTTTAACTATCTTTCCCCTCTGAATCATGTGTAGTAAAGCTTGCATATGATGGCATTATGAAGGAGAATCTTCCATGCCCATTTTCCTTCTTCATTTCTCATTTCTAGGTGTCTTCAAGTTAGTTACAGGTTTAAGTTAGTGTTCTTTATATCATTGATGTAAGATCTTAGTGAGTCTTCGAACCCATCTTTGCCTTCATTCATTGATTCTTGAACCTAGTTTATGAAACACTTATGCAACTAGATAAGTTTTGTGAGATTATGTGAGCTAGCATTGTCTTATACTTCCTCAGTGTTTACTTCATGCTTATGTGAGTTCTCATTTAAATTTGGTGCATCACCCTTTTAGCCTTCTTAGTGACCCTTTACCCCATCTCTAACCCTTTTCCCAGTGCAAACATAAGTATAAATGATCTACAAAGAGGAAGTCAGCCTTCTCTAGAGGTCCAACCCCACCATAGGTGACCCACAACTTGGGGTTGTTCCCATAGTATAGCTAAATTGGAAAGAGCCTAAAAAACCCTCTCCAAGGGTGAAAATTAATGCTACAATAGTCTCTCCTTCAAAGATGGTCCATAAATGTGTTTGTGCCTAGATTTAGTGCTCTAATTCTTTGTCAATGTGGTTGGGAAAGTGCCTCTTACATATATTATAACACTAATGGCTTTGGCTCCTTGATTGATCAATTTAGAGGAATTAGTGAAGCTCTTTTAGCAACATTTCTACATAGGTTTTTTCAACTAAAAAGCTTCTCTTTTTGTCTATGGTGTCTCATGTATTTATATTTTTATAGAAATGTTGAGAATCAATTGTGACCATCCATCTTGAGATCAAGATGTGTGTCCAAGGATAAATTCAATCTTGGAAAACAAAATAATTAATATTTTAGAATAAGGGAGCATTAATGAGGCATGTGTGGCCTTAAACCTGGTATTTATCTCCATTAATGCTTAGTTATTGACACATGTTGACTAATTTGACCCCATAGTAAAATAATTCAACCCACCATGTAATTTAAAATTTCTATAAGGCCCCCTTAGGTCCTAAAATGTTCATCATGATCATTAGTAAGATCACAAACTATGTTTCCTCTTGATCACACTTGATAAATTATCCTTATGTCATCTTAGGCTATATTTTGGGTCATTTAATGAAATTTTATGGTTTCTTTATAATTAAAAGTGTGTCAAGGTGTTATTAAAAATCCAATATGTTATAGTTGTTTAGAGAAGTAGTTTTATAACTGACAATTGTAGGTTCAAATGTTGGAAGTAAGAAAATTAGTTGAAAAGTGGGAGTTTCTAAAGTTGTATAGATTACAAGACAAGTTTGGCATGTGTGGAAGGTTCATTAATTTCCTCTCAATTCCCCACAAGTCATATCCATGTTTATATTGAATTATAGGTTTAAAAATGACCAAAACCAATTACCTATCCCATCGCTCCCTTATGCAAGTCAAGACTAGTCAATCAGTTTCCCTTCTATATGGAAAGGATAGGCAGAGTCAAGGTGAATTCTTTTGGTGGATTTTATCTCTCCTAATGTACTCCCATTCCATGTAATTAGTTTTAAAAAATTTGAAATGAGCTTCATGAATCATCTTCAAGACTGTTATTACCTCTTAATTTATTGTGCATTCCAAACACCTTTAGGTTTTCTTACCTATTAGCATGGTCTGATGTTTCCAAATGGTATATGTGTTATTTAGTATCAAGTTAATCTTATTCATGTTAAATTACATCTATTTTTCACCTACAAAACATGATTGGATAGGCATGATCACCCTCTTTGTGCTAGAAGTGAGTATTATTACTCTACAAGACATTATTTCATCAATTGCAGGGTTTGTTCTTCTATCAATGGTTTCAAGGTAGGTAATGTAATTTTATTTCTCTTCTTAAAACATGGAAGGTCTTTTATCCATGAATATTTTGCATTTGAGTAACTTTAGGGTTGATTGAGATAGGTTTCTCAAGATAGTGAGCAAATATTGTAAGAATTCCAACATACATAGTCATTTATAGTACTTATAGGCATGTATGGAACATGGATGATCAATCAAAAACCTCATGAGATATGGTTACATTCATTCCATTACTTCAATGATGTTTGTCAAGTCATACAAGGTCACAAGATTAATATTAAACTAGTTCAATCAACTTACATCGAGCAAATTTTAAAAAGTTTCTTAAAGGGATTATTTACCTTAATTTCTCTAAGTAAGGAATCCTTCCTCACAATTTAAGCTTTTATGGTGAATTTTATTGAGGACTAAGTGGATATAGTTACTTCATAATAATAGCCTAGACCTATGAGTAATGTCTTGACATAAGAAGGTGATGGATATGTTGAGGATAAGGATGGTTGAGTGGGATTTTACTTAGTCAAGTTTCCACTTGAAATAATCATTAAACATAATGTTAAAATCCAATAAACATGTAGCTTACAGTGGTACATAACACATTGGTGGTGAGAGATGATAACCTAGTTTACAAGAATAAGACAATTTCATATAGATGAGAGATAGTCTTAATGACCTCCAAAAGATTAAAGGGAGTGAAGCAATGTTTGGGTAGATCTTCACCTATAAGAGGGCCTCAGGTATACTAAACAACAATCTATAATCTAAATATAGACACATAATGTGTTGATGGTGGTGGATGAGAGTACAGTCTCATGGCAGTCTTGGATATGTGCAAGTGGAATTTGTTTGGAGTTTAGATGTTAGGATTTTATGAATAATCCTTAACAATATAGGACACCTAAAACCCTCTCAAAACCATTTTTAAAACATGATTGGAAAGAGATGAATTGGGATTCATATATAAGTGGTCAAATGACTAGGGAATTATTTTTAACTAGTTTGGGACCCTTTCAGGATCCTCACCAACCAATTATTTCATACTATCTTTTGTAAAGATATGCCCAATTCTGAGTTTATTACAAGTTTTGATGTATTATACAAGTGTATAAAGGACTTGTTGAATGATAGTCACTAAAAAAGGCCTTTAGAGAATTTTTTCAACTCTCCATACTCATATCTCACCTCAGACAAGCATGGAAACCTCTCTACTGATACATTCATCATAGGCAAGTTGATTGTCCAAGATGGGAAATGATAATCATGTTTTGAATTTCATGAGCATATATTTGAAATACTAGAGGACAAAGATGTCCTCAATGGCTGTCCTAACACCTCTAAAACATGTCTCTTGATCAACTATAGGTTAATTGAATGTCAAATGTGAGTATAATCCTATATAGGCTAATGAAAGGTTAGTAGATAGTGAATGACAAGTGTTGTAGGAGAAGATATCAATTGAGAGGCATATGAGGGCTATCAAAACTTTATTTTCACCAAAGGATAGTTTCAAAGAAGGATAGTGAAGAGTTATATGCCACCTTGAAGGAGAATGATGCATCTCTAATGGACACTTCTCCAAGACCACTTTCTAACTTATTTTCCACTTAGTCTCTTAAATTGTAATTAGTTTCCATATCTTGACACATGTACTTGCGACCCTTCCACTCCTCTTATCTCTCTTCTTCTTTTCTTTATAAATGCAAGCCTTTTTGGTAATTTTAAGGACACACCTAGTATGGCAAAGCCTTGCTGGTTTGGCACCTTGTTTTGCCTTAAAATAAATTTATGAAGTTGATTTACTCTATTCACATATTGCTTAAGCATTTTAAGTGGTGTATTTGCATGATAAGTGATGAATATTGTTTCTCCTTGCTTTTATTTTGCCCTTGTACGCATTGTGTGAGTGGTATCTCTTCTAACAAGTCTCATAAAGTGTATTATTTGTTAATGTGTGTTTGAAGTATGAGAGGGACTAGTAGTGTCTATTATCTAACCTTTTTTTCACCCACCTCTAGTTATGCATATTAATCTACCTCTATAATAAACACATATGCTAGAAGGTCATATAGTTGAGGTCAATTTTGGTAGTTTTCATTCTTAGTGCATATGCAATTGTGTTTATGGAATAATATTTTGGTGTATCGCCTCACTAGTATAGGTTTACATTTGTTCCCCTCTTCCCTTTTCACCCCCAAGTGATTGTCCTATTGTATTATGTGAGATTAAGATATAAATCAAGGGAGTTATCCCTTTAACATATAGGTTTACCTCTACTATAGGCAACCCACAGGCCTAGAGGTAATCCCATTTTGTCTAAATATGGGAGAGGCTTGAACACATTCTCCTATGGTGTAATATTTGTCAATAATAGTTCTAGGACACTTGATGGGACCAAGGTCCAAAAGAATAATTGGTTGTGTGTTCTTCCTACTATCAGCTTTTGTAAGCATGCAAACAAACACTAATGGTGACTCCAAATGCATCATCTAGTTATAAGCATATCCAATACTTATTGAAAATATTTTAATCATTTCTTATGTTTTATTTGACTAATGAATCTGATATGGATAGATATGTTGAGAAATCCTACTATACACAGCCCTATCAAAGTTGTTATCCACCATATGGTCAACTCGTTCCTCCTCCATATAGTCATGAAGTTGTTGAAGAGTCTTGTGAAGAAAGCTATAAAGAAGGATATCAAGGAGATAAGTTTAATGCCCTTGAAGAAGAGATCTAATCTCTTAAGATCTAGGTTCTTAAGGAAGAATTCAAAGCTCTTAAGAGGTAGATTCTTGAAAACTTTCTTCCCCAATAGCCTTGTCCTAAGAGGATCCTCCTATAACAATTAATAAAAATGCACAAAATAATAGGAATTATCAGCATGATTTAAATCTAATAGAACACTTGAAAATATTGAATTGATCATAGGCCACTTTGAGGGGGAAACCTCCTTTGAAAGAACTCAATACAATAATTTTATGGATGCCTTCATTGGCCTCAACACTTATATATGAATTCTAATATAAGTAACTACTAGTTCCCATGAATGTGGGATGAAACAAAATGCTCACAGGATGACTTACAAAACATAAATGAATTCTAATCTAAGAAACTACTATACTAAAAAATTAAAGAGAAGAGATATCACAAGTTCATAACAACCCCTCCCTCTTAGAAAATCTTTATCCTCAAAGGTTCAGATGTGGGAATTAGTGTTGAATCTGAAATAGTGGTTCCCATATTGCATCCTTTGGTTGCATTCTATGCCATTGAATTAAAACCTCAGTGATGGAGCGAGAGAAAATTTGGCATGTGCACCAGTATAGGATTGCCTCTGGCTCAAGAAAAATGGATCCTTCATTATCAAGTTATGGTAAAATAGTCTATACTCGGATGTTTACACCAAGAACTATCTTTAGACAAGAGACATGAAATACTGAGTGAACTTAGGAAGAAGGTGGGAGCTCCAACTTATAAGCAACTGACCCAATCTTTAGAAGAACCTTACAGGGCCCATAGAACTTGGGAGTTAGCTTATGACACCCTTTGAGTTTTAGGGAGGATTGCTTGTAGGGCTATAGGTAAAAAAAACCATATCACCTAATTGAAAAGTACACAAAATGGTGATGATCCACCTATTGTTTTATTAAATTTTATGCCATATGAATATTATCCCATAGGGTACTAAGGATCTGATCTTAGGTTTCAAAAATCATGTCGACTGCTTGAATGGATAACTATTGGGGGTGTATAGAAGGAATATTGGTGGTAATTAACCATAGACTACTTCATATGTAGTCATTTTTATTGAAGTGTGGTAAGAGGTATTGTACCACCATTCAGTGAGAGGGAGCCACTTTGCCCATTGATGTTTTTGTTCTAAGGTGAAGCAACGAAGGAAAGTTTCTAAGAATTTGTTGACAATTTCAGTCTAGCCATCTATTTATGGATGATACCTAGAAATCATCTTCAGTTGGGTGCCAATGTATTGAAATAGTTATATCCAAAAATAGATGGTGAAGGTTTCATCATGATCTGAGACAATGGACAAAAGAATGCTATGAAGATGGAAAATCTAGTCTAGGAAAATTTGTGCGATTGTGGAGGTAGTATAGGGATGGTTGAGGGTATAAAAATGACTATAGTTGGAGAGGTGATCAACCACAACCAAGATCACCATTTTTCCTCTACATTTAGGGAGTCCCTTAATCAAATCAATAAAAATATTTTTCCAAATCTTGGTAGGGATGGGCAAGGGTTCAATCAACCCAGGGATGAGTATTATTTCACCCTTGTTACATTGGTAGGTATCACATTCAGCCACCATCTATTGAATTGCCTTTTTTATTCCCTTTAAAAAGAAGTTATATCATGTTCACTCATACTTTTTGAGAAATTCTAAGTGCCCTATAGATGAGAAGTATGGAGTTCATAGAATATAGCCTGTTAAAGATCTGTGCTCTGTAAAAGTACCAAATGACCCTTATATTGTAGAGAAGCACCATCCTAGGAATAATGTGCTATATTCAAGGGTTTAGTGGCCAACTATTGAATGATTTGAGATAATGAGGAGTCATTGACATACCCCTACTATACAGTGTTCAACCAATTCAGAATAGGCATGAAAATAACCGAAAGGGAAGCTTGGTCTGCAAATATGCAAGATAGAGCATTAGCCACAATATTATCCTTGCCCTTCTTGTAAGTGATATCATAATCATAACCCATGAGTTTGTTGACCCATTTCTATTGTGATGTGGTGAAGACCTGCTATTCTAGGAAATATTTTAGGCTCTGATGATCAGTTTTGATGCAAAAATAATTCCCCAATAGGTATGGCCATCACTTCTATATTGCATGAAAAATGGCCATCATTTCTTTCTCATAAGTAGAGAGTACTAAATTATTGCCAAAAAGGGATTTGTTGGTGAATGAAATAGGACATCCTTCTTAAAGGAGAACAACACCAAATCCATTTCCACAAGCATCAATCTTGATAGTGAAGATCTTGGCAAAATCTGGCATAGCTAGAATAGGTTTAGTATACATAGCTTGTTTCAATTTTTCAAATGCACACTCAGCAGCTTGTGTCTAAGTAAAAGCATCATTTTTCAACATAATTATCATCAAAGCTATAATCTTCTCATAATCCTTAAAAACCTTGTGGTAGTATCCTGTCAGCCCCAAAAAACCATGGAAGCTCTTGAGTGTCTAAGGATGAGGCTAATTAGTCATGGAAACTATTTTTTTTAAGATCCACTTGAACCCCTTGAGCTAAAATAATATGCCATAGATACTCCACTTCATCTTGGCCACAAGTACATTTGGACTATTTTGCACAAAGATGATGGTCAGAGAGTTATAGTACAAGCTCCAGATGTTGGAGATGTCAGACCATGTTTTACTATAGATGAGGATATCATCAAAGATTAGAATGAATTTCCATAAGTAGGGATATAATATTTTACTCATCAATGCCTAGAATGTTAAAAGAGAATTAGTAATTCCAAAGGGCATGACCAGAAACTCATAGTGGTCATTATGCATGCAAAAAGTTATCATAGGGATATCATCCTCATGAAGCTAGATCTAGTGATATCCAGAGTGGAGATCCAACTTGGAGAAAAAATGAGTGCCATGAAGGTCATCAAGAAGCTCATCAATAACAGGGATCGAGAACTTATCCTTGATTATGAGGTGATTAAGTGCATGTAAATCAATGCATAGGTGCCATGACCCATCTTTTTTCTAGACAAGGAGAATTGGGGAAGAATATGGGCTAGTACTGGGGTGAATAATGTCTTGCTTCAGTAAGTCTTGAATGAGCATCTTGATCTCAATATTTTGTTGAAATGGGTAGAGATAAGGCCTAATGTTGGGAGGAACACTTCCAAGAAGGAGTTGAATATGGTGTTCCTCTAACCATGAAGGTGGCAATCCCATTAGTTCAATAAAGACACATACATACCTCTATAGAATGGTTTGTAGATCACAAAGAGTAGTGGAGACTATTGATGGTTGTATTTGAATGGCATAGAGTTGGGAAGTGACACTATGTGAATTATTTTTAAGAAGTTTTTCCATGCGATGTGAACTTATGATGCTGAGATATATTGGTTGTAAGCCTTTCAATGTGTTTTTTTGCCTATTGTCTAAAAACTACATCCAAAGTTTAGCAAAATCCCATAAGATGGGTCTAAGTGTACATAACCACTGGGTTCCCAAAACAATATCACATATGCCTAAGGTCAAGGCAAACATGTTGAAGTGCAGGTTATAATCTCCAATGAAGATATTTACATTATGACACTTCCTTTTGCAAGGTAATGTACCCCCATTGGCAATCATGACTTTAAAGTTGGAGTAAGGATGGATAAAACAATCAGCATGTTTTGTGATCTAAGGGTCAATAAAGTTATGAGTGATACCCAAATCAATGAGCATTATGAGAGGAAGCTTCTTAAATTAACCTCTCACCTGCATGGTTTGTGGGGTAGTTACTCTTGATAAGGCATAGAAAGAGATCTTTGGTTAGTCTTCCTAAGAATTAGGTTCCACAATTGGTTGATTTTCTTCCAGATCATATGTTATATCCTAAACATCTTCTCAATATTTAGTTTTGAATGGAGAGTCCACATCTAATGGGTAGAGATTTTTCTCGACATATCAATGTCCCCAAATGAATTTATCATCATAGTTATAACGTAGTCCTTTTTCTCTATGGGCTTAAATCTCTACTTTAATCAAATATTTGATGGGAGTGGTTCTAGGAGCTGGCATTATTTAAGATCATTAGGTAGCTATATTTTTTTAATGGATCAAAATTGGATTTGAATCATTTTTGAGTTACGATCTTGTCCTCTACCAACTTAGCCAACCCTAAGGCTTCTATCATCCTGTTAGGTTGAAATAATTTGACCTCAGATCAAATTACATCTTTTAGTCCACTGATAAAGCAACTCTTGAAGAATTCATCAGATAATCCCTCTATATGATTGGACAAATTTTCAAATTCTATTTGATATTCTCTCATGATTCCTATTTGGTGAAGTTTAGTGAGTGCTCTAGTGAAGTCATAAAAAGCATTAGGACCAAACCATTACAAAATGAGGGTGAAAAAATTGGTCCATATGGGTTTTTCATGAGCCATGGTATACCAACGATACCATTAAAGGGCTTCAAGTTCTAAGTTAAAGGATGCAAGTGGGACCTTGTTGGCATCAAAATTATTATGTAGACTAAAATATTTTTCTACCTAATAGATGCATCCACTTATATTTACACCATTAAATCAAGTAAAATTAAGCTTTACCCCATGATAATTACTAGAAGAAAAAAACCCAGTGTCTGAAGAAGAATTTGGATGTCATCTATTTTTCATGGTGGTATGTTGAAGACTAAGGCTGAGAATTTTTCAACAAGATCTTTGATGTGGGTCTTGAGGGTGGAAATTTCATCCTCCATATTTTTTCCCCTATTTGGGTTACTACCATGACCCAAATAATAGATTTTCTTATTTTTTTTATTTTTTTTGAAATGGATAGGAAAATTAGAGTTAAGACATGTTTAGTAAGAAAAGTTTTGAATTTGGGCAAAAATAGAAGGGGTAAAGGGGATTTTAATATTGTTTTGCATAGTGGGAGTATGATTGATGAAGGTGAGACCAATTTTAGGAGTGAAAATGGAAAAATTGGAAAAAATTTCAAAGAGAGACAAAGGAGTAGAAAGAGATGATGAACACTATGGAAAACTTTTGAGGCAAATGAACAAAAATAGAAGTTATGGTAAAACCCAAAAAAAGGGAAAATTGAGATTTGCGGGAATTAAGAGTGGAATGGGTATATGGGACCTCAAGGAAGAAAATGTAGGGAATGAAATTATAAGGGTCTGGATAAAGTTTGAAGATCAATGGGGCTATAGATGAAGAGATTTTTTTAATCTCTTTTTTGTTTTTTGACTGGTGGTAAAACCTCTGACAGTCTACTGATACTCTATGGATAGTTTTTAGATTCTAGTTTCTGTCAAATATCTACCTACAAGTCCTCTAATAGTTTGTGAATACTCTACTAATTGCTTTTTTTGAGTCTATTGGAAATATTCTAGAACTAAAAGAAATGGGCCCCAAATTTGAGTGGTTATCTAAGGGTTTTAAAAATATCACTCTAGCCACCAATGCCATCTAAGTGAGTACTACTCTACAAAAAAAATTGGCCATGGATTTATCTATCAATAACAGCTCTTGGTTTTCCTCATGGATGGGAACTAATAAATCAGGAAGGGTGTGTTACCCATTAAGCTAGTAGGTCTTCTCAATGGGCCAGCTACTTTGGGGTTCTTGTAGTACTCCTCATGATGAGTTTTAGGGATTTCACCCAAGAACTTCCCATAGTTATGTGATCAATTTTTTACCCTAATCCAAAATAGATTACAAAAAATTACTTAATTGAGTTATGTAGTGGAATAGAGTTAATATTTTTTGAAAAATTATTATAATCAAGTATGTAACAAAATAGAGTTAAAACTTTCTAACGAGGAAAAAAATGCCCTGGAAAGTGTTATAATACCAGATGAGAGGATCCTCCTATAAAAATTAATAAAAATGCACAAAATAACAAGAATTAGTAGCATGAATTAAATCTGACATAACACTTGAAAATATTGAATTGATCACAAGCCACTTCAAGGGGGAAAACTCCTTTGAGAAAGCTCAATACACTAATTTTGTGGATGCCTTCATTGGCCTCAAAACTTACTTATATATGAAATATAATCTAAGCAACTACGACATCTCATGAATGTGGGATAAAACAAAATGCTCATAGGGTGACTTACAAATCATATGCATCCATAACAACCATTTTACTAACAAAGTAAAGAGAAGAGATATCATGGGTTTGTAACATGTCCATCCTATCAAAATCCTAAACAACCTTCTCAAGTTCAATACCAAAGCTCCTATCCTCCTCCTACTCCAATTCCACCTCTAGCTAAATCTTTATTGGCACTAATGCCTAAGTTACTAGAATCAGAAAGGTTGATGAAGAAATGGGATCAAGAGCTTGATGTGATCCCTATGCATTTCATAAAGAGAATGAGAAATTTTGTTCAATTCTTAATGAACAAGTGGAATTTGGTTGAGGAGGAAGCCAACTATATTACCATTGAGTAATTACATGACATGAGATGTTACATATTAAGGTGTATTGATCAACTTGCAAGTTGGGAAAATCAATAAATTGAGAGGCAGCTTGTAGCTGTTAAAGAGCCTCATGAAAGTTTTGGAGGAAGTAAAAATATGTTTGAAGAACAAGTCTATCTCTCCCATCCTCAAGTGTTTTCCTATGTTCCATGTCAATCCTCTCATATTCCTTGTCCTTGTGAGGATCCCATTCAATCTTCAAAATATCTTAGTAGCCTCAAAGTTCCATCTTAGAACTAAGAGGTTGATGATAAGAATAAAAACCTTATACATGGTCAAACCACATTGCCTTATCTTAAAAACCTATAGTTACACCATCTTGGAAGTCCATACAAGAGGATTTTCAACATGATAAATAAGCCTCAATTGATAAGATGGAGGTTGAAGTTGTAGTTGTGGAAGGGTTTCAAGAAAACAATGAAAATCATGAGGTACTTGTTGAAGAAAGCGACATGTCCATAGCTCAATAGAACCTTCTCTCTTTCTCCAAGAGTTCTTCCAAGTTTTTCCTTCCATCCCCATGCCCAGTCATTATCCCTCCATCACTCCCCCTACTGTATCTCTAAGCCATGAACCAATTCACCACCCTCCCATCTCATCCCCTCTTAAAGGATAACCCATATTAAGGGAGGTAAACAAAGAAGACCAAACTTAGTTTGTAACTGACCAAGAAGATAACACAAGTGGTTGTTAAGAACATCTCATCATATGTACTCCGCTTGGTGAGAAAATTTGTAATGCATCCTTCTTTATCTAGGAAAGAGAAGATATAATCAAACTTACAATTTTTCATAAGGAGCTTGATTAATGTATGTGGTAGACTTATCAATAAATGTTCAATGAATATGAAATTCTTGAGAGTCTAGTTCTTGTAGGAGAGCAAGATGAAGTGGTGGAAAAATATTGCAAACTAATTATTAAATAACCATGTCTTGAAGAACATCATGAGGTAGTTTATGATGACTATGATAGTCATGAACATGATCAAGAGAATGACTTTGAATAAGTGGTGGTTCTCAAGGAGAAAGAGATCAAAGATGATTGGCAATAACAGATTAATCTTTTTGAAGAACTTGAAGAATTTGTAATGATGAACATCAAGTATATAAGAAGATATATAAATATGTCCTTATGGAGTAAAATGACCAAGATTGGATAGACTATACAAAGCTCCTTAATGAGCTTGAAGAGCTTACAGTTGATGAGCGGTTTGATCCCATTCAAAATACCATGGAGATCAAAAAGATGTGCTTTGTTTAAGCACTATTGAAAGTTATATCTAAGGATTCTCATGAAAATATTGAGGTTATGAAAATTTAAGAGGAGTTCACCTTCATAGGTGACCTATTTTAATCTACCTTGATTACATTGAAGGTATGACAAAGAAGTTGGCAAACATGAAGAAGTTGCATCTATCAAAGCCAATGCTCAAAAGGTAGTTTGCCTCGTGCAATCCTCTATCTCATGGAGCAAGATATGATGCTAATTTTTCATTTGATCTAGGAGTAGAAACTTACTTCAGGTTAGTCTATACATATTTTAGTTTGCTTATGTTGTGTGTGTTTTATCAAAGTTCTACTGAGAACATAAGTGTGTGTCTTTGTCTTTCTTTGCATGTTTATTCCCTTTTCTATTTAGTATCTGATCAGAGGCTTTTCAATGTCAAAAATGATGTTTAAGTGACTCCATTTCCCAAGGATAGGATAAGGAAATTATTATTTATCATAGCAAGCATGTTACCCCTAAGAAATCACCAAAATGTTGACTAATTTGACCCCCTAGTCAAATAAGTAAACCCCCATGTAAATTTAAACTTCCATAGGGTCCCCTTAGTAACTAAAATTTTCATCATGGTCATTAGTAAGGTCACAAACTATGTTTCATCTTGATCACACTTGATAAATTATCCTTATGTCATCCTAGGCTATATTTCAGATCACTTAATGAACTTATATGGTTTTATTCTAAGGAAAAGTGTGTGAAGGTGTTATCCAATGTTTAATATGTCAGAATTGTCAGAGAAGTTTTGTAACTAAAAATTGCAGGTTATAATGTTGAAAACAAGAAAAATAGTTAAAAAGTGGGAGTTTCTAAAGTTGTACAAATTGAAGGACAAGTTTGGCACATGTGGAAGCTTCATTAGTGTCCTTTAAACTCCCCAAAATTCATCTCTACATTTAGATTGCTTTTACAAGTTCAAAAATGACCAAAATTGGTTCACCTATCCCATCACTCCCTTGTGCAAGTCAAGCCTAGTCAACTGGTTTCCCTTCTATATGGATAGGATAGGTAAAGTCAAGGTGAATGCTTTTGGTGGATGTTATCTCTCCTAATGTAATCTAATTCCATGGAATTAGTTTTAAAATTAGTGAATTGATATTCATAAATCATCTTCAAGACTGCTAGTACATCCTAATTGATTGTGCATTCCAAACACATTTAGGTTTTCTTACCTGATGGCATGATTTAACGTTTCTAAATGTTGTATGTGTCATTTTAGAGTAAGTTTGTCTTCTTCATGTTGAATGCCATCTATTTTTAAAATTTGAAACATGATTAGATAGGCATGATCCCCCTATTTAAGCTAGAAGTGAGTATTGTTGCTCTATAGGACATTATTTCATCAGTTGTAGGATTTTTTATTCTATTAGTGGTTTCAAGGCAGGTGATCTACCTATGTTTATCTTCTTAAAACATGGAAGGTCATTTATCCATGAAGATTTTGCATTTGAAGAACTTCAAGGTTGATTGAGATAGGTTTCTCAAGACAGTGAGCAAAGACTATCAGAATTCCAACATACACAGTCATTTATAGTACTTGTATGCATGTACAGAACATGGAGGAGACATCCAAAACCTTTAGAGATATGGTTGCATTCATTCCATAACTAGAATGATGTTTTTAAAGTCATACAAGATCTTAGGGTTAATCATAAATTATTTCAAGCAACTTACATAGGGAAGAGTTGGAAAAGTTACTTAAAAGGAGCATTTACCTTAATTTCTCTAAGTAAGGGATCTGTCCTCACAATTTAAGCTCTATTGGTGAAGTTTCTTGAGGAATGAGTGGATCTAGTTGCTTTATACTAATATCCTAGACTTAGGAGAAATGTATTGACATAAAAATTTGATGGATAGTTTCAAAAGGATGGTTGTGTGGGATTTCACTCGATCAAGTTTCTACTTGAAATAATCAATAAACAATGTGCTAAAAGCCAATAAACCTGTAGCTTGCAATGGCACATAACACATTGGTGGTGAGAGATGAGAACCTAGTTTATAGGCATAAGATAAGTTCATATAGATGAGATACATTATTAATGACCTCCAAAAGAGTCAAAGGAGTGAATAAACATTCAGGTACATCTTCACCTATAAGAGGGTTTTAGTTCTCCTAAACAACAATCTACAATCTGACTGCAGGGACACAATGTGTTGATGGTGGTGGATGAGAGTATAGTCTCATGACAGTCTTGGATATGTGAAAGTGTGGAATGATTACAATAACCGAATATGGAGATATAAGGATGAAAATAAAATACTCAAATATAGTGAAACCTATAGGAAACTTTCAAACTTCCTCCCTAGTGGTCACCTATAGGTGACACAGCCATACATACAAGGGACTAACCAGAATAACAAAGATGCAAGAAATTAGGCAAGGGTATAAGTTAAATCATCATTTTATATAATCCTCACACTAATATAATATAATTTCCTAAGATCCTCAAACAAGGAACAAATCAAAGTACTAGGTTTTGAAATACCACACACCATCAACTAAATATTGATTGCAGTCATCAAACCTAGTGGGCTAGTATTGAAGAATTTGAAGGTTTGAAGGGTCTATAGGTGTTATCTAAATTATAAATTTGGTAGAGAACATCCTCATTATTTTATAAATCCCTCCATGTCCTCAACTTGATCATACCAATAGTGGAGATACTCTATATTTTATCACAGATAAAGAGCACTCTAACAACAACATAGTCTATAGGTTAGTATGTAAGGAGTAAATGGATGAAGGACTGAGTCTTAAAACCATGTTTATATGGTATTAATGGTTGAGTTACATGTAAATAAGAATTTAGGAGGCCCTATGGTCATTTTAAACTTATAAATGTTCAAAACACATAGTCATACACGGATTAGGCCTAGACTAGGCCTAAAACCCTCATGACCTCTATCTTGTTCCAAATGACTATAGACTTTTCTAATACATGAGGGAGCTCTCATGGGAATATCTAAGATTGATTGGGATCACTATCTTGTAATTAGTAACTCAAATTGGTTAATTTTAACTTAAAACTATCTTAGCCTTATCTAGAACGCATTGTAAAAGTTCAAAGGTCACTTTTCTTCTTTGCTCTATAAATGTAAGCCTTTCTGGAAATTATATGGAGGACACACCTAGTATGGAAAATCCCTACAAATTTTGCACCTTGTTTATCCTTCGAATAAATTTATGAAGTTGATTTACTCTCTGCACATCTTGCCTAAGCATTCAAGTGGTGAATTTGCATGACAAGTGATGAAGATTGTTTCTCCTTGCTTTCATTTTACCTTGTATGCATTGTGCGAGTGGCATCTCTTCTAATAGGTCCTATAAAGTGTATTATTTGTTGATGTGTACTTGATGTATGAGAGGTACTAGTAGTTTCTAGTATCTAACTTTATTTTCACTCACCTCTGGTTATGCATAGCAATCTGCCTCTATGAGCAACACTTATGCTAGAAGGTCATAGAGTTGAGGTCAGTTTTGGTAGTTTTCATTCTTAGTGCATATACAAGTGTGTTTGTGGACTAATACTTTGGTGTATCACCTCAATAGTATAGGTTTACATTATGTTTCCTTCTTCCCTTTTTACCCCCAAGTGATTGGCCTAGTGTAGTGTGTGAGATTAAGACATATATCATGGGAGATATCCCTTTAACCTAAAGGTTTACCTCTACTATAGGAAACCCATAGGCCTAGAGGTAATCCCATGTTGTCTAAATATGTAAGAATATTGAACACCCTCCCTTAGGGTGCAATATTTAGCAACAATAGTTTTGGCACACTTGGTGGGACCAAGGTCCAAAAGAGTAGAAGAATTTTTGGTGTGTTCTTCCTGCTATCAGCTTTTGGAAGCATGAAAACAAACACCAATGGCAACTCCAAATGCATCATCTAGTTGTAAGTAGATCCAAGTACTTATTAAAAATATTTTTATCATTTCTTGTGTTTCATTTGACTAATAAATTTGATATGGATATATATGTTGAGAACTCCTATTATACACAACCTTATTAAAGTTTTTATCCACCATATGGTTAACCCAGTCCTCATCCATATACTCATGAAGTTGTTGAAGAGTCTTGTGAGGAAACCTATGAAAAAGGATGTCAAGGAGATAATTTTATATCCCTTAAAAAAGAGATATAATCTCTTAAGATCTAGGTTTTTTAGGAAGAAGTCAAAGATCTTAAGAGGCAGATTATTGAAAACTTTATTCCCAAACAGCCTTGTCCATCCTATCAAACTCCTATATAACCTTCTCAAGTTCAATACCAAAGCTCCTATCCTCCTCTTACTCTAATCCCACCTCAATCTAAGTCCCTATTGGCATTCATGCCAAATTTTATATAATTATAAAGGTTGATGAAGAAATGGGATCAAGAACTTAATGTGATCCCTATGCATTTCATAGAGAGAATGATAAAGTCTATCAAAATCTTGATGAATAAGTAAAAGTTAGTTGAGGAGGAAGATAAATATATTATCATTGAGGACCTACATGAAATGATATGTTACATACAATGGTGGATTGATAGTCTTGCAAAGTGGGAAAATCAAGAAATTGAGAGGTAGCTTACAGCGGTTAAAGAGCCTCATGAAAGCTACGGAGGAAGTGAAAATATATTTGAAGAATAAGTCTATCTCTCCCATCCTCAAGCTTTTTCCTTTATTCCATGTCAGTCTTCTCATATTCCTTTTCCTCATGAGGAGCCCATTCAATCTCCAAAAAATCCTAGTAGCCTCAAATTTCCATCTTGGAACCAAGAGGTTGATGATAAGAATAACAAACTTATGCATGGTCAAACCACATTGCCTTGTCTTAAAAAAACTATAGCTACACCATCTTGGAAATCCATAAACGAGGATTTTTAAAATTATAATTAATCCTCATTTGAGAAAATAGAAGTTGAAGTTTCAACTGTGGAAGGTTTTCAAGAAGATAATGAAAATCATGAGGTACTTGTTAAATAAAGTGACATGTCCATAGCTCAGAAGATCCTTCTCTCTCTAAGAGTACTTTCAAGTGTTTCCTTCCATCCCCATGCCCATTCATGATCCCTCCATCACACTTTATACTCTCTCTCTAATCCATGAACCAATTCACCACCCTCCCATCTCATCCCCTCTTGAAGGAGAACCCATATTAAGGAGGTAAGTTTGCAACTAAGCAAGAAGATAACACAAGTGATTGTAAAGAAGAGATCATCATAATGACTATAATTGGTGAGAACAATAATAATGCATCTTTATTGAGTTAATAAAGAGAACATATAATCAAACTTATACCTATTCATAAGGAGCTTGATCAAGGTATATGGTAGACTTATCAAGAAATGTTCAATGAATATGAAAGTCTTGAGAGTCTAATCCTTGAAAGAGATCAAGATGAAGTGGTGAAGAAAGAGTGAAAAGTGAAAATTTAACAACCATGTCTTGAAAAAAATCATGAGGTAGTATATGATGACTATGATAGTCATGAACATGATCAAGAGAATGACTTTGAAGAAGTGGTTATTCTCAAGGAGAAAGAGAGCAAATATGATTGGCAACAACAGATTGATATTTTTGAATAACTTGAATAAAATTGAAATGATTAAGCTCAAGTGCATAAGAAGATAGATAAATATGTCCTTATGGAATACAATGACCAAGATTGGATACACTATAAAAGCTCCTTGATGAACTTGAGGAGCTTGCAGTCAATGACTAATCCGATCCCATTCAAAGTACAATGGAGATCAAAGAGATATGCTTTGTTGAAGTGCCATTGGAATTTTTATTTGAGGAGTATCATCAAAATATTGAGTTTATGGAAATTAAAAAGGATTTCACCTTCATAGTTGGTCTATTTAAAGCTGCCTTGATTACATTAAAGGTTATGTCAAAGAAGTTGGCAAACATTAAGAAGTTGAAGTTATCATAGCCAATGTTAAAAAGGCAATTTGCCTCATGCACTCTTCTATCTCATGGAGAAATGTATGGTGCCAATTTTCCCTTTTCTCCAGGATGAGAAAGTTTCTTCAAGTTAGTATGTACATAGTTTAGTTTGCTTATGTTGTGTGTGCTTTTCATAAGTGTTCTTAAGAACACAAGTGTGTGTCTTTGTCTTGCTTTATGTGTTTATTCACTTTTTTGTTTGATGTATGATAAGAATCTTATCAGCATCAAAATTTGTGTATATGTGACTAAATTACCCAAGGATAGGAAAAGGCAACTGGTATTTAGCATAGCAAGCATGTTACCCCTAAGAAATCACTAAAATGTTAACTAATTTGGCCCCCTAGTCAAATAAGTCAACACCCCATGCAATTTCAAACTTCCATAAGGCCACCTTAGGTCCTAAAATGTTCATCATTGTCATTATTAAGGTCACAAACTATGTTTCATCTTGATCACACTTGATAAATTGTATTTATGTCATTTTAGGCTATAATGTGGGTCATTTAATGAACTTGTATAGTTTCCTTCTAAAGGCAAGTGTGTCAAGGTATTATCAAATTTCCAATATGTCAAAGTTGGTTAGAGAAGTAGTTTTGTAACTAATAATTGCAAGTTCAAATGTTGGAAACAAGAAAATTAATTAAAAAGTGGGAGTGTATGTAATCAAAAATGCATCATGTCCATAAATCAATCCTAGATTGGATGGGATAGAGCACACCTACACTTCCAATTTGGGAGCATACAATTGTTAAGTGAGAGCATGACCAATGTGAGGATCCACTAGAATTGATTAGGGGATCATTTGTCACAACACACCATGTGAGATAGGGTTCCAAAACCTATAGTATAAACAATCGCACAACCACCCTAAAAGAATCCTGTGATTTAATATTTCACTAATCTAATAACAAGAAAAGTAAATATAATCTAGTGTGCACCAAAGCTTGTGGCACAAAGTGGGGGTTAGAACAAAATAATTAAACAACTAAACTAAACATGTATAGAAGACATATACTCACATCAATGTATAATGAATCCTAATACATAAAAGAGAAGAATTTAAATGCATTATCTATCTACTCTTACAAAAGATGAATAAAGTTAGGAATACTTACCTTTGACGATGAACCCATCAAGCCTCAATCTCCCCCTTGGCCAAGGTGCATTGCAAGAGATTATTATGGTATGTAAGGACAACTAAGATAAATTAGCTCTAGGCTACACAACCTATCTAAGCATCCAAAATACTTATCCATAATTTGAGATCAAAGCTCCAAAGAAAGTATTAAACCCTAAAGATTTATTCCCCAAGTAGAATGGTCAATAGGCAGATGTTCATTTGCACTTCTTCACTTAATTCTTCACTCTTATCAAATAGTGGTAAATGACCTTGTACATATAGTAGTATCTTACCCTAAAAACTTTTGAGAATGTTAACTATGCTAGGTTGACCTGATCAACCTAGTATGTTTTCAGGGCTAACTCTCTAGGTCTGTGTTAGGTCAACCAAGAGGCCAATAAACCAAAAGAGAGAAAAAGTCCCTAAATTGTGCTAGGTCAACCTGGTCAACCTAGCACAAATGAAAGTTTAAAAAAGTGATAAGGCAAGAAATGAAGTATTAAACATATCAAATAATAGGAATAGGTAGAACTAATAAGAATAAGCTTGGCTTCAATGGTTTCAGGAGGCTAAAGTGTGGATGGTAAGTGGCAAAAGGAATGACAATCTTATGAATCACCAATGGTGTACCCACCCCTTTCTCAGTGCACCCCTTAAGGCATGCACTTAGAGAGATTGAGACTCAATAGGTTCTTACAAGATACAAAGTGTCAATAATCAATAAACATTAAAAATATTATGTGTATACATATGCCCTAGTCGAAGCTCGTCATGTGTCACGTAAGTGCAACACGGGATGGTGCTTCAGAAGAAAACATGATAACACACAATGCTAATTCTAAGTATGGTGTAGTAAGAAGCAAATAAGATAAATAAAAGGACATAATTTAAAAACACATACCTTTAATTTACCTTAGTATCATAGATAAATAAATAGGATGTAATAAATGAAGGTGTCTAATGTAGAGTAAACCAGGCAAACCTATAGAATTTAGTGCAAAAAATATCCAAAAATTAAAAAATTTAGAAGATAAACATATGATAGTGGAAAATAATCTCTACGTCATCATGATTCTAATGCATTTTATGATTTGTAAAATAGAGTAGAAACAAAGATAGAGGAAAAACAAGGAATCTGCCTAAAAATAAATGAAAGAATTAATTTGTTGAAAAGTGGTTTTAAATAAGGACAAAGAGAATTCATTTGGAATTTAGAATTGTGAAAAAGAGAAAAGAGAAATCTGAGACCAAACAATGCTAGGATGGCAAGGGAATGACATGCTAGACAAGGAGGACATCCAGAGGTGGTAGCAGGTGCACTACAGGTATGCAACTACATATCTCAAACTAGTTTTTGAAATTTGTATTAAATTAAGTGAATTTTTTATTAAAAAAAATTTTAAGAATTTATATATGTCATAATTGAGCAAACTTAGATTCTATGGGTAGCAAATAGGAAAATAGGAAATGGGTTGGATGAGATTAAGAAAAAAGTGAGTAAAATACACATTTTGGGTAAAATGTACTAGGTCAGCACACAAAATGCACTATGTTGACTAGGTCAACCTAATAGGTTGAAATAGGGCATAATCCATGTGGTCGACCTAGTAGGTATGGTTTAACCTAGTGTAATCTATAGGCTAAAAAGCTAGAATGGAGTGAATAACTAGTCTGTAAGGGCCAGAATGAAAACTC
Organism: Torreya grandis; assembly: GCA_037957365.1. NCBI lineage: Eukaryota > Viridiplantae > Streptophyta > Pinopsida > Cupressales > Taxaceae > Torreya > Torreya grandis. Next base: position 997,635 of record JARHVA010001970.1, on the reverse strand, counting down.
AATATGAAGGAGGGTAAAATAAGAGGGTTGACTTGGAATTTGAAGTCAACATTGACAAAAATAAGGAAATTTTGATCAAACTAGGTTGACTAAGGAACCAAAATAAGCATAAAAAAGCATGTAGAAAGCCGAAAGAGGGCTAGAATGGCTCGAAATCACCAAAGGAGGGCAAGAGAGACCAAAAAAGCTAGAAATAGAATAAAATAAATAAAATGAATAAGGTAATAGAAATTAAGCTTGTTTTTTATTAAAAATTGTAAAAAAATGATGTGTAAAGAATGTATTATGATTATGCATGACATGGAGGAACTAATACATCTTTTATTGTTTCTTGGTTGTAGAGATGGCTAAGATTTTTGAAGTTGGTGGTTGTGTCTTGGTTGTCAAATTTATTAGATAGATAGAGATCAAGCTAGATTGATAGCCATGGTTCTAGGAGGTCTATCTGAGATGTACAAGATCCCCCTTAGTGCTGACTTGTTAGTCATGTTCCTAGGATGCTAAGAATGATTGACTAACACTTTTAGATGGGTTATGGATGGGGATGTGATAGATGTGGGTATCACACTAGAGGATGTCCATGCCATCCTTGAGCTACCCATAGCAGGAGTACTAGTGACCATAGGGATACTGGATAGCTTAGAGGAGAAGAGAGCCTTAGTTATGCAATTTACAGGCTCAGAGATGATACTGAGAAGATGGAGAGTCAGTATGGATGATGTGTATATATCATAGATTTTAAACCTCTAAAAAGTGGTGATAGGTCTTGTGACATAGGGAGTGCTTTGTAAAGTACCACTATTCATGGTAGCCTTGAGCAGGATGATGCTAGAAGAAGGAGTATTATATGATCTAGGTTTTATCATCTAGGTTGAACTCATACATGATTTGTTTGAGATGCTAGTCAGAGGGTAGAAAACTATGGGACCAATCATACTATTAATAGCATGGATATATGAGAAATTCCCCATGTATTGACCAGTTGGGTTACCCCATGTAGTTGATGATGAGTTACCTCAAGTGTGGAGATGGAAGGAGGACCAGGTAGTGTGGGTTGTGCCCCACATGCCAATGTTATTATTGATGAGACATGCAAACATCATGTGGTAGCTGTATGGGCTCATAGTAGTTACATGGGTGAGCTTGTACATAGTTACACCAGTATTAGAGAGGAGAGAGATGATTAGACACTATACATGGTGGAGAGAGCCAAATATAATACCATAGGTGCTAAGATAGATGGTCCTACCTCATCTGGTGACATCAATATTGATGCTTGACTAGTGGGCTCAGTATGTGAGGGAGCCATAAGGGAAGAGGGGACTTAGACCACTAATAGTGAGGCTAATACTGAGGCCATGTTAAGAGTGGCCATGGACTAGTCAGGCATGATAAGTGGTAGAGGAAGAGGTAGAGGAGGTAGAGATACCAGATGTACCACTACTAGCCCCATAGTGAGATGAGTAGTGGCCACCAAGGACATGGTAGTAATGGAGATAGGAGAGAGTGGAGACTATAGACATCCTAGATGATCTCATAGATGAGCTAAAGGAGATTATAGAGAGACCACTTAGATGGACGCTGAGATGGACATGAGCCATGAAAACTAAGTTTGATCTAAGGAGGTGACCTATCAAGGAGGTAATAGGAGGTTGTATAGATAGGGAGACTGTGTTAGATGATCATGTAGATGATGATATTGTAAGATCCAAGACACATATAAGTATTAATACATTTGAATTATTTCTTAAGTTTTTATTTGGTAGTAGAGAGATATAGATAGATATTATGAGATATGACAGTGATCTAAATCCATTTGGTGTGATTTTGCAAGTGTACCTTAGGATGAGGAGGAGATATGGGGGTCCATGGTGAGGGGATCACTCCATAACATCATAGATGAGACTCTATAATATAACCCCATGATGCTAGAGGATCCAAGTGTACCATTTGCCCAAGCTCAAGTAAGCTGGTTCAGATTAGTTGGCAAGGTAGTGAAGTAGATACAAGTGTAAAGAGAGAGGGTGCAGCCACCAGTATAAATGGGTGTAGGTGAGAGACAAGCCTTAGTATATGAGAGAGATACACATCTAGAGATAGTGACATAGATTATGAAGGTATTTATAATGATATAGACTTAGCTGACATAGGCACATATAGTAACCCAAGATAAGTTGGTGTAGGCACAGGTGCAGATAGCATGCCTACAGGATAGGTAGAGGAATTGAGATATTGGACTACCTCATTATAGTATACCATTTAAAAGAATCAGACTAAGGCCTCAGCAAGTAGTGTTACTAGGCCATGAGATAGATATGATAGATCCCAACCATAGTGCTAAGGCTTTGTATATGGTTGTATATGTTGTATTAAACTCATGGTATATATATGATGTATCATTTTTGGCTTATTAGTGTTGGTGGTGTATGTTATCTTTATGATTGTTATGTTTGTGGATATATTTGGATATATTTATTTTTAGCACATGTATTTAGCTTTATTGTATATGCTATAAGAAATATATGTGGTGTGGTTTATTTTCTAGAATTTATGGTGTACACATGCACAGTTAAAAAGAAATAGGTGAAAAGGACTTGAAAAAATATAATCAATCAAAAAAATGTACTACACACTAGTTCAAGTTGGGAAATGTGTAATAACAAAAAATGATTAAGTATAAAAATCCAAAAAAAATGTCAAACAAGATGGTAAAAGGGGATTTGTTTTTGAACCAATGTAGAATATTTTTGTACCCAATTAAAATAAGTAAAATCATACTAAATATCACGCTGGGAAGTATGACAAAAAATGTAATAAAATGGAAGGTATGTAAAAGGGAAAAATTGGTAATAAAAACAAATCAAAACTTAAGTCAATAAATTATACTATATCATGATGGGAAGTACAAAAGAAAAACAAAATTTACAAAAAATGGTCTTAAATGGATCATACTAATTTAAGTTGGGAAGTATGAGAAATTCAAGAAATGGTTGTAATATTAAATGCACTCAAAAAATAAGAATATAAAAGGTGAAATAAAAATGAAGTAATCATAAAACATACTAAATATCAATATGGCAAGTATGTCAATGATGTGTAACATCATAATCTATCGAATATTATCTCATATTTGACACATGTAATTTTGGATGGTGACTTGTTTATTGGAAAAATTTGTGAGGAGGGTTAGGTCCTATCCATGGTCTTACACTACAACTCACAAAATAAAAATCCAAGATGTACCAAATCAAGATTGGTAAGCAAAAGGATAAGTAATGGTAAATCAAGGATGTGGGTAATAAGATGGTAAAGATGGTAATTTGTGAGGGATATTAGGTCCTATCTATGGTTTTATAAATCAACTTACAAATTATATCCCATGGGGAGTGATTAGTAAGCAAAAAAATATTTCCCAAGAGGAAGTATGAAGGAAAATGAATGAAAAAGGTAGTGTAATAATCAAGACTTAGGCATCTTATGAGAATACCTTAGGAGGCAAGAGGCATACTAAGGACATGAAAAGACACTAAGCGATTAGTGGTCATCTATGTTCAAAGTAAACTCACTTCCTATAGAAACAAAGCTTTGTACGTAAATAAGTGTGCTACTAATATCAAATCATGATGGTATATTGGTACAAATAAAAATTAAAATGGACCTACCTATCATGATGTGTTTCTCGCTCCTCATGACCCTTTACAGAGCCATCACTCTACTACAAAGATTGGGACTTTCATGAGAAATTAGGTAGCACTAAAAGATTTTTTTATTCTCCTCTTCTAATTTACTGGCCTACCATACCCCAAAGTACCTCGGCTCTATCGTGAGGCCAACTATGGAATTTGAGCTTTGACTAGAAGAAGGAGATATGCTTTGAATCATGTCTTTTAGTGTGATTAGACTTTTAATAATATTCAATATTTTTACCTTTTGATATATTTTCCATTCATTTAAATGATTTGGATTTTAACTTTTTTTTAAGGATTTTAAAGATTCCTCCTCCATATGGATTTGGAATGACCAATCATGAGAGAGATAGTGTTTAGGTTAAGTCTAAAGGAAGCTAAGTGACCCAAGACAAAAGACTGACTAGAAAACTTAAGCTTGACAATGAACTGAGCATGTGATCTCAAGTCTCAACCATATATATGCTTAGTTTATAGAAAAAGGAAGAATGGAAAAAGGATATCCAAAGGAGGACCGGTGAAAGGAAATAGTAATGAGAAATATTGCTTGCTAACTGATCACATGGTAATAAGATGTACTCAAAGGAAAGAGGGTAAATATAACCAAGTCACCATGACAACTATCTATGAAAAATAAAGATAAGAAAGCAATCAATCATGAAGATACAAGGGAAGAGTTTTGAGAAAAAATCTAAATAAAAATAAATTAATGATAAGGGAAAGACAAATATATGTGAAATGTAAAATGATAACATAAGCTAACTATATTACAATAAGAAGGAGAAACATGATATAAGATAATAAATAATTTGACACAGTGTCAAATGATATAATCAAATATAAATAAGATTGGAGCACACATCCAATCTAAATATAAATGAGAAATCACCATGCATGTACTGATAAATACTGGTAAATCTATCCACACACATTTTCCAATACATCGGATAAGTCTATGAAGTTTTAATTGAAATACGGCTAAGGTTTCATCAATCTTCAATGAATACTAGGCAAATACTTCTTTTTTTATCTCCTCAACTGAAAAAGTAGGAATTCTCAAAGGATATTGATGAGGAGGGAAGTTAGGTAAAGGTTTTTCAAGATAATGTGTGAAAACAAGATCTACAAGAGAAGAAGGAATCATAAGTGGAGAAGGATCCATATGTGAGGGAAGGTCCACAGGTGAAGTAATCACAAGTACAGGCACAGAAGGTGGTGAAGGGACCATAGAAGGTGATGGAACCACTGAAGGTGGAGCCATGAGAGAAGAAGGAGGAGCCTTCTTGAGAGAAAAACTTATGGGAGGAATGGTATGAGGTTCAGGGATGGCTACAAAATTATCTCTAAGATGTTGTTGAAGAATGTGGAAAAGATCAGTGTGATGTATTCCATATAGGCGCCATAGATAATATAGCTCACCATACTTGGGTAAATATTTAGAAAGTACCTTTTGGGGAGGTATGGCTTTGTTTGATGATAGGGAAGAAGGATGCAAGGTATCAAGATATTATTTTAAATTACGACAATGGGTAGAAGAGTGATTATCTATCCTGTGAAAATAGCAGATACACTTATGAGTGGTTTTAGGGGAATTCATAGAAGGAGGTGAAATAGGAGCAAAAGTAGTTGAAGAGGACTCATTGGCCAATTTGGTGGGCAAAGGAGCCATCTTAGGTATTGGAAGCAAACCATCATCAATGGAGGGTGATGATGGGGAGGGAGTGTAACTAGGCTCGACAAGAAGAGCACTAGGATGAGAAGCAGGAAGAGGTTCAGTAATCATAGGAGAGGAAATAAGTTTAACTAAAGTGGAAAAAAGAACACGCTTAACTATATCTAGCCCTATTGAAGGAAGGGTGGTATTTACAAAAGGTCTAAGGAGGACTACCCTAGGTGTGGCAAAGCGATAAGGTCTAATCATATCATGATCCAAGAGCATGGTCCTAAGTGGATCCTTAAGAAATAGAGGTGGCAATGCCATCTCTACCCTATGATAAAGAGGAAAAATGAACGAATCAAGAACTATAAATGAAACATAATGATGATATGCATGAAAATACTCAAGTAAATAAGAGCTATAATGAGTAATATTAGCATCACAGGCCTTTACAAGGCCACTTAAAAGAGGATCATCTAAAGAATAGCCATCACCATAATCTAGAGTATGAATATCGATGACACAGGTTGGGATGACCTTGACCTCAGAGGAAGCTTGGTGAATAGAGTGCCTATTATTTGTTAAGACCTCAATAATGTCATCACAAGGAGGCCTATGAGAATGAGGTTATAAGGAAGTAGGAAGATACAAGATAAGATGAGGCAAGAGATTAGAAGTTTTGATATTTAAGTGAATCTTGTTGGGCTTATCATCATCAGAGTCCAAAAGGTTGGGAGGAATGTTACCAATGAGCTCAGGATGCCCATTATAACCTCTGGTTGAGTTGATACAAAAGTTAAGATGATGTGACTCATGGAATGGAACACTAGGCAAAGGCTCAAGAATAAGAATCTTAAAGACACCATGATCTTGGAATTATTCAAAATTCTAAAGGTTAGTGTCTCCTTAAATCCTATAAATGGCTCCATTGTGAGGAAATTTAACACATTGACAAGTGGAAGATGTGATAGCTCTCATATGATGAGTCCATGACCTACCAATCAAGATGTTATACGAAAGGGGAAAGTTGAAAATCATCACCTTCACATGAATGGTGATAGGTGGGATGGTAATGGGAAGCCACACACACCCCAAGGGAGGCATTTGTCTTCTCTCGTATCCTTGGCATGTGTTGTGTGTAGACTTGAGATTACATTCAAAATACCCAAGAGTCTTAATGAAATCAAAGGAAGTGACACGTGTTAGAAACCTCATCAATCAAGGCTCACTTAACTTAGATATCACTGATTTAGATGCTAATAAATGATGGAGGATCATCTGCATAAATTATAATCTCATCTATAATCATAGATGTGATAGGAAATCATAAAGAAAGAGAAGTGTCTATAGTTTCATCAATTTTAATAGACATCTCTTCACATTGATGTAAGATACTATCCTTAGAGCCAGATAAAGTAGCCTCCTATCCTGCTAGAGGAGGGTGAGGGATATTTATCTTGAATAAGAGTTGCATGAGGAATTTTCTATGATGTGGATATGTCCTCATGAGTTTAAGGAAAGGTATCTAAGATGGAAGATTAGTAAGTTCCACAATGGGATCCCACTCATCATAATCGATAAGGATATTGTTTGATATAGTTGCATAATGATTAAGAAGATCTTCAAAAGGTGGATCTGAAGAGCATTGAAATTTATGTTGATAAGAAGGATAAGGTTTAGAAGAAGGTTGTAAATCATTTGGTGATGAAGAAGTAGTTGTTTTATATTGATCTTGAAATTTGGAAGAAGTGTTAGTAGAAATTGGATTATTATTAGTATTAGAAGATGATGAGAGAGAAGTAGAAATAGTATGAGATGTGTTATCCAAGGGAGAATCATAAATTGGATCATCAAAATAAATAAGATCTTCTTTCCCTTACCCATTTAAATTAGCTAGAGAAGAATTTTAGATAACATGATATGTCTTATGGTAAGGAGGAGTGTAGACAGGTTGAGAATCAATGGAAGCCACCACTCTTTGCATATTAGTCATGTTAATTCTTTTCATAATTTGGTTCAACAAGACTTTCTACATTATTAATGGAAGAGGTGGGCTTGTCTTGACCTTTTTAGATTGGTTGATGATTAGTCAAGGGGTCTTTATAGATAGCTAAATGAGTGTGTGCTTGACTTAAGGCTTGAGTTTTATCATGTGATTTATAGTCTTTGAAATTAATCTCATAGGCTTTTTGATGCTTACGAACAATGGAATCATGATCAAAATTGAGGCAAAGAAAAAAGTCCATGGCTAAATTATGGATCCATCTATAGGTCTCGTGAGAGTGACCCCAGCTATCATGAAACCAACAAAACTTATTAGGATCATACCATGATTTCATAGGTCGAGTAGGGTCAAGCTCTCATGAAAGAGGCTTGGGTATATGTTTAATCAATTCAACCAAGGATAAAGGCTTATGAACATTAATGTTATTTATTGAGAAATGAGGATTAGTGTATTATTGAGAAGGAGCTAGTTCTGAGAAAGGGATAGGAATGATAGATTGAACATTGTGAATGGCATCATATGAATCGATAGCACCATCATTAGTAATATTTTAGTTTTTATTCTTTACTAATAGGTGAGGGATTGTGGAAGGTTGGGGAAGCTCAAATTGATGCATGAAAAAATCTTGTCTTTTGGCTAGATCGATAACTTCCTCCAAGGTACATGGAGAAAGGTTATGAAATCGATATTATAATTTAGGGAATAAAGAATTTGTAAAGAGATAAAAGAGATTGTCATCCACCATGTTATATTCACATTTATTTGACAAAGTCTTCCATTACTTAACAAAGGCTTGGGTAGTTTAATTTTTGTTTTTTTTTTCAATTGGTGAAATGGGCCAAAGTGTTCTCTGGAAGATCACTAGTTTGAAATTCTTAAACTAAAGCATTTACTAAGTCCTCCAAACTAGTGATAGAGTGTGTTCTAAGTTGATTATACCAAACTAATGCATCACCCATGAGGGTTTTGGATAAGATTTTGGTAGTGGCAAAGTTATTTAATTTGACCCAATCCTTGTAAAGATTTCCAAATGTCTTGAGGTGAAGGGTAGGATCAGTTGATCCATTGTAAGAAATTGTAGGTGTTATACCTCCAATATCGATGTTAGCAATTTAGGTGGTAATAGATTAATTTTATAAATGTTTAATTACTTTTTTTACTAATGGAGGTTGAGTAAATACCTTGAGAATCTCGAAGAGGACGAGGAGGAACACTTTGGTTGTGTGCCCCAAGTCATTGGTGGAGGATTAGATTGAAGATTAAGAAGGTGGTTTTGCATTCTCATCATTTGATTCATATCATGAGCTTGGAATGTGTTCATTTGATTGAGAGTTTTTAATAATAGTTGATGATTTTAATTAGTGTTATTAGAAGAAGTAGTATTGGTGTTTGTGTTAGTGTTAGTGGCTTGGGTACCACTATTATTGTTGATATGAACTTGAGAAGAGCTATGAGAATTTGATGCACTAATGGAAAAATTTGCTTGTGAATCAAAAGATGGACTATTAAATGGTTGAGAGGAAGAAGCACTAGAATTATGAGTGCCTTAGGTAGTAAATGATAAACTAGTAGACGGATTAAGGATAGTGGATCTTATTAGAGGCCCACTAGATATAGAACCCACCATATTAGTTGAGATACTAGGCATGGAGGTGGAATAAGTTAAAGAAGAAGATTTCATGGCATAGGAAGGAGTCAAGATTGAAAAAGAGGTTGAGAAGCAAATAAATTGGTACCCCCAAATCTAATAGATAAAGTGGGAGTAGCAGAATGAGGTTCTTTAATTTGATGGATAATCATGAGGTTATATATAGTGTAAGGATCCTTCCCTCTATTAGTTGAGATACTAGGTATGGAGGTGGAATAAGTTAAAGAAGAATATGTCATGGCATAAGAAGGATTCAAGATTGAAGAAGAGGTTGAGAAGAAAATAAATTGGTACCCCCAAATCTAATATAGAACCCACCATATTAGTTGAGATATTAGGCATGGAGGTGGAATAAGTTAAAGAAGAAGATGTCATGGCATAAGGAGTCAAGATTGAAGAAGAGGTTGAGAAGAAAATAAATTGGTACCCCCAAATATAATAGAGAAAGTGGGAGTAGGAGAATGAGGTTCTTTAATTTGATGGCTAATCATGAGGTTATATATGGTGTAAGGATCCTTCCCTCTATGTTAAGGGAATTCTATGATAAATAAAATAATTTTAGTAGTATACTCTAACTCAATTTGATCCTCTAAGAGAAGAGGAGGGTTTTAACACAAAGGGGTATGAGCAGGGGTCCCATAGTTCATCATGTGGGTTGCAATATGAACATTACTAGCATTCACAAAAGGAGCCCTACTTTGTCTATGGGAAACCCTATTAGGATTGGTGGATTCCATCATGTCTATTGACTAAAATTTAGTGTTGTCACCAAATAGAAAGTCCATGATGAAAGGAAAAGAAGCAAGATGAGAAAGCAAAGAATCAAAAAGTGATTGAAATAGTACTACGTTACCCTGGTCGACCTATTGCAAAATAGGGACTATAAAACTATATAGGGCCCATAAGATTAACCCAGTTCAGTGGACAATGATTGAAAAAAAGAGGTAAAGATGTTGTAAATAGTACTAGGTTAACCAGGTCAACCTAACATAATGTATAGGGGCTAAAAAAGATACAAGGTTGACAAGGTCGACCAAGTATAATAGATAGGGAAGCAAAGAAAGATGATAACAAGCTATGAATTGAAGTAAGATAATTTTAAATAATGTAAGAAAGTAGTAAGTACTGAAAGGGAAATAAACAATTAATTGAATTGACACTGACTAATCCAATTGATGCACACAAAGCAAAATATTGCACTAACACTGGCTAATATAGGTTTTTGCACACATAATTGATCAAAGAGCAAGCAAATAACTTGAAAGTAAAGCTAGCTACTTGATCAACCTAGAATGTTGATTAGATTATTAATAATGATTTTAAGTGTAAATGGAGTTGGTTGTACACAAAGTACTAGATAGAAATCTATGGATAGTTTCAGGTAAGTTTAAGATGAAAGGATTGTAGTGGTCATGATACAATCTTGGTATTGGGGCCTACCCCCTCACTTCACATACCATAACAATAAAGGTAATAGGTGCTTATCTAAAATATACCATTAACCACACTTTATACTTGACCAGAGCATCAAGTCAGCATTGCCCTCAGTGATGAAATCCAAGTAGGTTGGCCTGGGTAGTCAAATGTTTAAATACTTATTGATATTTATGTGATTTGGTCATGTGTGCATAAAATATAAATAGTGAAACTAAGAGATTAATTTCAAACCCCCTAATTAGACTATGTGAACTATTTTAACCATCCAAGCAACTGAAAAGAAATATGTGATTAACATATATGGTTTATTCTAACTTTGAAACAAGGTATAGTTGAGAAACTATACATACAATCATACATAATAGGGTTAACAAGACCAAACATATACTATGGAAGCAAAGTTTGAAAGTGAACTAGGTCGATCAGGTCAACCTAGTTATTTAAAAAAACATAGAACACAAAACTAGGTCCACAAGGTTGACCTAGTTGACTGTGCAGGGGTAGTTTTAAAGACTATAAATTATAAAAGGAAAGTACAAATAAATAAAGATACATAGGAATATAAACTAACCTGATTGGTTTAGAGATTAAAAAGGAGAAGATTATTAATCAAAAACCTTGGATAAAACTATCAAAAACCTGCAAACTGGGTCAAGCTGGTCAATCAAGCAATACAAGAACTTACCAAAAAAGTGTTGAAAATTCATTAGATTGACCTGGTCAACCTAGTAGGATGGACTAGAAATCTAGAAACCTAAAAAAATTACACTGGGTTGAGCTGGTCAATCCAATTGTCTAAATATAATTTTGGAAGTTCTGAAACCTGTATTAGGTCAAGCTGGTCAAGCTAGTTACCTGTTCTTGCAAACCTATGCATAGATATAAATAATTGGGTTGACAAGGTCAACCTAGCACAGTAAAGATATGATAAAAATAAAGACAAATATAAATGAAATAAGTGAAATAAATCTTGTAAGGGTTTGATTCACATTAGGTTCACCAAAATGTATGCAATCAAAAATGTATCATGTCCATAAATCAATCTTGGATCGGAGGGGATAAAGCGCACCTACACTTCTGATTGGGGAACATATAATTGTTAAGCAGGAGCATGACCAATGTGAGGATTTGTTAGACATGATTAAGGGATCAATTGTCACAACACACTATGTGAGATAGGGTTCCAAAGCCAATGGTCTAACATAATTTCATAATAACCCTAAAAGAGTCCTATGATTTAATACTTCACTTATCTAATAACAAGAAATGTAAATCTAATCTAGTGAACACCAAAGCTTGTGGCACAAATTCAGGGTTTGAAAAAAAAAAAAAAAAACAACTAAACTAAACATGTATAGAATACATATACTCATGTCAATGTTTATGGAATCCTAATACATGGAAGAGAATAATACAAATGCATTATCTATCTACTCTTATAAAGGAGGAATAAATTTAGGAATACTTACCTTTAAAGATGAACCCATCGAGCCTTAATCTCCCCCTTGGCCAAGGTTATTTACAAGATATTATTATGGTATGTAAGGAAAACTAAGATAAATAATCTATAGGCTACACAACCTATCCAAGCATCCAAAATACTTAACCACGAGATCAAATTGGAGCTCCAGATAAAGTATTCAACCCTAAATGTTTATTCCCCAAGTAGAGTGGTCAATAGGTAGTTTTTCATTTGCACTTCTTTTCTTAATTCTTTGCTCTTATCTAATGGTGGTAAATGACCTTGTATATATAGTAGTATCTTACCCTAACAAATTTTGGGAATGTTAGTTGTGCTAGGTCAACCTAGTCGACCTAGCACATTTTCAAGGATAACTCTCTAGGTCTATGTTAGGTTAGCCAAGAGGCCAATAAACTAAAAGAGAAAAAGTCTTTAAATTGTCCTAGGTCAACCTAGTCAATCGAGCATAATCAATAGGTCAAAAGGGTGCTAAGGCAAGAAATGAAGGATAAAACATAGAAAATGATAGGAATAGGTAGAACTAAGAAGAAAAATCTTGGGTTTAATGGTTTTAAGAGGCTAGAGTGTGGATGGTAAGTGGCAAAATTAATGACAATCTTATGAGTCACCAATGGTCTACCCCACCCCTTTCTCTATGTACCCCTTAATGCATTCACTCAGAAAGATTAAGACTCAACAGGTTCCTACAAGATGTGAAGTGTTAGTAATCAATAAAAGTTAAAAATAGTATGTGTATACAGGGAGTTTCAAAATTTGTATGGATTGCATGATAAGTTTGGCATGTGTGGAAGCTTCAACAGTGTCCTTTCCACATTCATATTACTTTGATAGTTTCAAAAATGACCAAAACTAGTTCACCTATCCCATCACTCCCTTGGGCATGTCAAGACTAGTCAACCGATTTCCTTTCTATACGAACAGGACAGGCAGAGTCAAGGTGAATGCTTTTGGTGGATCTTAGTTTCTAAAGTGTAGGTAGATTTAGGTACTCATTGAAAATATTTTGATCATTTTTTGTGTTTTATTTGACTAATGAATCTAATATGATATATATGTTGAGAACTCTTATTATACATAGCCCTATCAAAGATGTTATCCACCATATGGTCAACCCATTCCTCCTTCATATATTCATGAATTTATAGAAGAGTCTTGTGAGGAAACCTATGAATAAGGCTATCAAGGAGACAATTCAAGGCCCTTGAAGAAGAGATTCAATCTCTTAAGATCCAGGTTCTTAAGGATGAAGTAAAAGCTCTTAAGAGGCAGATTCTTAAAAACTTTCTTCCCCAACAGCCCTATCCATCCTATCAAACTCCTAAACAACCTTCTCAAGTTTAATACCAAAGCTCTTATCCTTCTCCTAATCAAATTCCACCTTAAGTTAAGTACTATAGCCAAGCAAAGTGATTGAAGTTTTCCTTTGTTGTTGTTTCAAGTAAATTAGCAGAGTGTTTTAATCCTATAAAAATAGAGTTTTTAGTAGTCAAGCAAGGGTATAGGATATCAAAAGGAAAATAAATCTTATTGTTTTTTAATCAATAACTAGATTTGGACATAGGGTGACTTTGCTAGTTTGTAGATTGATCCTGTCATTCCATATAGTGATCTCGTTGTTCTATAAAAAGGCAAACAAACTTTGTGGTTACTTTATCAATTATCAAGATGACCTCACCGATTAGCAAGATGAGTTCACCATTTTCAATTAAATTTTAAAAATAGGAAAAATTTACCTTTATGAGTTCATCATTTTATAGGTTAATATCATCATTTCTTAAATGATATCACTATTTCAAAATCAATCTCACTATGTCTACAGAGTGCAATGCAATTTTATTTCAACACAATTTTTATAATTAGTAGTCAACCCCACCATTCCACAGATCAATATCACTACTACATATGTCAATTTCTTCATTGGTTAGGAAAAACATAGACCACATGAATCAACTTCACCTTTTGAAAATGACATCATTATTACATAGGTAACCTCATTGATCTGTTAAAAATAAATAATGAACAAAAAATTACAACAGTTAACCTCACTATTTTCATTTGTGAATTCACTATTGCTTAGGATGACCTCGCCATTACATAGGTCGATATCATCGATGTTCAAGATGACCTCACTATTGCATAGGGTTACCTCATCATTTGGTCTAGAAGATAAAACATAAAAAGATAAAAGAAAGAAAGTAAAACAACATCAAAAGATGTTCTGAATGCATAATTAGAAGGATAAAAAGGCCTAAAAAGGGGTACATGGGATGTGTAGTCCCATCGAGCATGCCAAAATGTAGAGTAAGATTAAAAATTAAGTTATTTCATGCATTATTGAGGAAAATGATAATAAGCATAAAGAACCTAACATGATAATCCCACTCCCTCAAAGGGTGGTGTTAATGTAATCAAGAAACTAATGAGGAAAGTAAGACAAGCAATACCCTCCCAAAGTGGCTCTCCTTCAAAGATGGTCTATAAACATGTTTGTCTCTAGATTTGGTGATCCAAGTATTTATCAATGTGGTTGGGCAAGTGCCTCTGACTTCTCTTCTAACACCAATGGCTTTGGATCCTTGATTGATCAATTTGGAGGAATTAATGAAGCCCTTCTAGCAACATTTCTACATAGGTTGTTTACACTAAAAATCTTCTCTTTTTGTTTATGGTGGATTATTTATTTATACTTTTCTAGAAATGTTGAGAATCAACCATGACCATCCATCTTGAGATCAAGATGTGTGGCCAAGGATAAATTCAATCTTGGAAGAGAAAATAATTAATATTTTAGAATAAGGAAGCACTAATGAGGCATGGGTGGCCTTAAACTTGATATTTATCTCCATTAATGTTTGGTGCTTGACACCCTTTCAATGATGTCATAGGTGATGTCATGGCCCAGATATTTTGAATTATAAATTCTAATAATAGATATTCAATAACTTTCTTCCACTTAAGCTCTTAATCTGATTTGATTTGTATATTGACTTTATTTAAAATTTTGTAATTCTTGGAAATTAGTCACATGTTTAATCAAAATGGTCAAAAATGTCAATTTTCTTGGTCCCAATTTGACTAAAGTTGAATCAGAGGAAGATAATAGTTGTAAATGATGCATTACCCCATTCAGGGATACATAGGCACAAATCAACACTTGCACATGAAGTGTACAAATAAATTAGAGTGTTTAAATGGTTTAGAATGATAATTTTCTTGGTCATAAACTTAACGTGAAGTGAATGGGAAAAAGACAAATATTACATAAAATGAATTACCCCATTTATGGATACATGAGCACAAATTGGCACTTGCATGTGATGTGTGTGAATGAATTAGAGCATTTTAGTTATTTTGGTCTAGATTATGCATTGTTACAAAATGTCATTTAGATTTACAATCTTAGCACAACAGTTGGTGAAGAGGAAGATAACAATTGTGAATGATGCATTGCCCCATTTAGGGATACATAGGTATAAATTATCACTTACACATGACATGTGCAAATGAATTAGAGTGTTTAAATGGTCTCGATAATGTGACATGAAGTGAATTAGAAGAAGATAATGATTACATAAAATGCATTGCCCCATTTAGGGATATGTGAGCACAAATCAACACCTAGACATGATGTGTGCAGATGAATTAGAACATTTTAGTGATTTTGGTCTATATTGTGTGTTGTTGCAGAATGTCATTTAGATTTTCAATCTTATCATAACATTTTAGTGATAATAATTGGATGTTTATAGTTTCCAATATGAAGATATACCTATGATATTAGGCTCAATGAATCTACAATATTTGAATGGTTGATTATTTATTAGATAAGTGTACAAGTATCCATCATGTAAAAATTTAATGCATCTATGTAAGTTAGATGGTACAACCTCCATAACATGTATCCAATGTCTCCCAAGTGATAGGTTGTAGTGTAAATGATTAAGCATCACCAAAAATTGTGTAGGTAGAGTTTTTGAATCAATCGTAACATCGAATGTAATAAAAACCAATGCCTATTTAGGAATGTCATCAAAACCATGAAATTTCATATATTTATTTTGAATGGATTCCATATTAACTCCCATGGTCTGTAGGAATGTTAGGTTGCATATATTAATACCTAAACCACTGTCAATTAGAACTTGTTTAATAGTGATGGTTTTGATTTGTGCTTGGATAAATAGTGGGAATTATAATCAATATTTTTTTGTGAGGGTGAATCCTTGTAGCTAAAAAAAATAACATCTTTAATGTCCTTAACAGTGTTCATGACTAATGCAAAATAAGTTGGATTTATATCTAGAGGCAAAGATCTATGATTTAGTTTTTGAAAAAGAATGTCCTTGAAGATAGTTGCCTTCTAAAGTAATTCTTATATGGAGATCTTAGCCGGTGTATTTCTCAATTGATCTATAATTTCAAATGCCATATGTCAATCCCTAGGCCCTATCGTATTGTGTTGGGGATGAGGAGGGATGGTAGAATTTTATTGTTCTGTTATAGGTGGAGGAGGCATCTTGTTCCATCTAGTAATAACTCAAACCACAGGATCTACTATTTGCCAAAGGTGAGTAATAGAGTGAGATGGGAGTGAAGGCAATCAATTGGTTTGGGTGGAGGCAAAACAAAATAAATCTTCTGATGTCTCTATCATTGAGTAGTGACTGGGGGTAACTCAAAGTGAGTAATGTAAAAATTATCCTTATAAAATTGGGACTCAAGAGAGGGTGGACCAATGTGCACAATAAAGTGAGTGATAATGTGATCCATGAGAGGAGTGACATACATATGCATCATTCTACTAATGGCTTGTAATAAGCATGCAAGACAAACCACCAAAATTTTCACCAAGAAGTAAAAAATGGATTTCATCATGATAATCATGATGAAAGGTTGCAAACTAAAAACTAAGAATATTCTAAAAATTAAAAATCAAACCCTAATAGTGTATTAGGGTTTGGAAAAATGTTCCCAAAGTAAATTGGGTTCACCAAATGATTTAAATTTTTAGGGTTATGTAGTGTAATCTCTATATTGTTAAAGGGGCTAAGTATAGTAAATCAGGGTAAAATATATGTAATAAATGTAGCCATTGATTTGTAATTGAATTCACCTAGTTTGAACTTTCTAAAATAAACAATAAATGATGTAAACAAGTACTTAGCTATAAATTGATTGAGATGGTAAATATGGAGTCTAAAAATTGGGATAGAAGTTGACCTAAGTGTCACAGACAAGATCTAGGTGTCAAAACACTTTCTAGATAGTATCACCCTAATTGGATATTAGTGCCAATGGTGATAGTGTCCTTTTGGAACTAGTTTCCTTTGTGAAAAAATGTTTTGAGCTTCTAGGTGCACTTATGTCTGAGTCTACCAAGCATGTTTATATGTGCATGAGTTTTGATTCCCTGTCGGTGACGTGTTTTGACTAATTTTATATGTAAACCCTAAATCTTCATGTTACTAGGGCATCTGGTTGGCATAAGTAGCAAAGTGTGATGTTCATGGGGTAGGTTGGGCATCCTTAACACCCCATTGTGATGATATTTGCCTACACACCAATACACTTAAGAGGGATCAAACTTGATGTATTTTTCCCCACCTAAGTGTTGGTGTAAGTATAAGTAAAGCTAGTATGAATACCAGTTTGAGTGTTTCGTGTGACGTTGGAGACTAGAAATCTATGTATTATGAGATTGGGATGGTTTTAGATGACTATATGAAAAATTAGGGTATAATAAGGATTAATAACCTTGATTATGCACAACTTGTTCTAAATTAATTTGTGTTATTGTATGTTATTTCCATTTAGTGGATAAAGGGCTAAAAGTCATGTATATATATTATTCTAGTGCTTATGCAGGTCTTAAAAGAAGTCTAGGCTAACACTAGGTGGTTTCTCATTTGAAAATATATCCATTGGAGATAAAAGGTGGGAAGGGACCGTAGTGCCCAAAC
Source organism: Torreya grandis (assembly GCA_037957365.1). Classification (NCBI taxonomy): domain Eukaryota; kingdom Viridiplantae; phylum Streptophyta; class Pinopsida; order Cupressales; family Taxaceae; genus Torreya; species Torreya grandis. The sequence continues at coordinate 979,759 of JARHVA010001970.1, read as the reverse complement.
TAGGACACTAGTGCCATTGGCACTACTATCTAATTATGGCACTAGTGTCCAGGTGGCAAAACTTGAGACTAGGGGTTAGGATGCTAAGATGAGGGTTTAGGGATGCATTTGGCCCACACAAATGTTGGATAAGTTTCTAAATTGGACCTAATATAGGTCTATGACTAATCTTTGGATAGGTGGTTTCAAGTAACACTCTTAACACTCAAGTGACATTTTTAGGTGACTACACCTGACATTGAAAATAAGGCAACATACCTAGTATATGATTTCATTTTATAAGATTTTCAAAATATTAGATACATGGAAACTAATACAAAAATTTATATTTGGAAGGTATTTAACCTTAAATATCTATATTGGGGTTATCTAGGGTTAAAGGGGAAAGAGATAGCCTAAGGTACAAGGGTGATAAACTATCTCTATAGTAGGGATGCTAAACTCAGATATAACTTATGTTGAATTCATTAAACTGAGATAGGTTTAAAATATTAATTATAATTATTCTAGATTTGGAAATGACAAAAACTATTGTACTTGGTTATGATGCTAACATAGTTTTGGATCTAAAATAGGTAGGAAGAAGATTGGAAAAGGGTTCTAAAACATTCACCAAATTTTGATTTGAGTGCCTCTAGAGATGTGGACACTAGTATTATCATGGGATAGTTATGTCAATGCTACTATCTGAACCTGGCTCATGTGTCCTAAATAGAATACTTATTGGAAAAGGATGTGACCACATGTATGCTTTTGGGTTTGTCTTCACCTTCACTTTAGTGTATTCAAATCTAGGTCATGGACTATCATTCCTCATGAATTTATAAAACCCTAGTTCCTCATATTCATAGTGACCTTAGGGAAAAATGGATTAGTAATCACATGATGTCGAGCTAACCCCAAATACCCTTCTATCATTAAGCATTGGATACATAGCCAATACTATGAAGAGGGACTCAGATTGATGCGGTTCTCCCCTACATGCTAGTTTGTGTGTGAATCATGAAATATATGGAAAGTAAGTACAATAATGACCTAGTTTATAAATTGGCAAATATATCTCTTGGGCTTGTGTTTTCCTTATGACTGATATGAAAATAAGAGAACATAGGGAAGCATTACTTTATCAAGTTCTTGATTAAATGATTTGATAAGTTGTCTTAGGTCCTTTCTAGGTGTATGCTAGGTGAGGAATGAATGAGGGTTGATCTTGTATTTATATCAATATTTTTGGATAAATAACTCACATTAAAGCACTTAGGCCAACCATTAGGATATGTTTCGTTTACAAATTAGATGAATTTAGGGCAATGAACACTTGCATTAGAGCAGGACACCTACATTGATGGAAGTCTCTATTAGGGATGCTAGTGTCCAGGGATCAAGAAAGTAGGTATAGACTCAGAACTTGCACAGGTGGAAGATAAATAGGTTTTAAGCATTCTAAGAAAAATAGAAGGTTTGGGTCATTAACATAAAACTAGTCAGACCAACAAATAGGCCAAGGGGCACAAGATAGAGCAGATGTGAGACTTTTTAAAGTGGGAAAGGTCTATAACTGAGAGAAATAACCAAGGTCTAAGTTTTCCAAGTGTACAAGATTGAGGTGCTATATAATGCATAAATATCATCTACAATTCCCCCTTTTAATCTAGTAATGAAATTCTTGGTTTAAAGGACAAGAAATGCATATTTGGGTGTGTATAACACACTTTACCTTTGTTTAGGTCCAACTTGAGTGCTTTATCAATGACTGATCTATAACCAATAACATATTATAGTACATAATTAGTGCATATAATCTGAAATTGTAAACATTTTAAATGATTAAAATTGAAAGAGCAAGGTTTAGGAGTACACCTATGTATCGATGTAACCACCTTGCCTATTGGCAAGTTGATTTGAGAGATGTATCATTGTAAGGATTTGAAATTGAGATTAAGACAAATATATATAATTCTATAAATTAAATATATCTAAGGAGATAGAGAGAAATTGGAAGGCTAGAAAGCACATGCCCCCAACCTTAGAGAAAAGGTAAGTTACCACCCAATAATTAAGATTAGCTCAACCATGCAACCCAATCAAAATTATAACCTGGTGATCATGAGTGAACAAAGTCAACTCATACTATCAACATTGTGAGGCTAGATGATATAACTAATTCCAACCCAAAAACTTCACAAGATTGAGTGATTTAATCATCTCAATCATACCAAAAATGAACCAACTATTGCAGTAGATTGGCTCAATACAGTCCATAAAAATCTATCCTAGTGGGTGATGATAGTCCCTGAGAGTGTTTTGAAATCAAAAAATAATTTTGATTTTTCAATATTAAGTGCACATTTCATAGTGATTTCATTTTTTAGGGTTTATGTATTTTAAGCCTTAGGTTGTTAAAAGGGTTGAGTATAGTAAATTAGGGTAGAAATATGCAATAAATATAGCCACTGATTTGTAATAAAACTGACCTAGTTTGAACTTTCTAAAAATATAAATAAATTATTTGAAGTACTTAGAAATTTACTGAGATAGGAGATCTTGAGGTTGTAAACTGAGATAGGAGTTGATCTGAGTGTCACGAATAGGATTCAGGGGTCAAAACCCTTCCTAGACAATAATGCCCTAAATAGATAGTAATGTCAATGGTTCTATTGTCCTATTTTTGGTGCTAGTGTCCTTTATGTAGAATTGTTATGAACTTATGGTTGTACCTAAGTCTGAGTCTTCCAAGCTTGTTCCTATGTGCATGAGTTTTGATTCCCTGTTAGTGACTTATTTTGACTAATTTTGTATGTAAACCCTAGACTTCCAAGTTATTAAAACATATGGTTTGTATAAGTAGAAAAGTGTGATGTTTGTGGGCTAGGCTAGACATTTTCAACACCTAATTGTGATGATAAGTGCCTACATACCAATACTCTAAGTATGGATCAAGCTTGATGTAGTTATCCCCATCTTAGTGTTGGTACAAGTGTAGCTAGTATGAATGCCAGTTTGAGTACTTTGAGTGTGCTTGAATCTAAGAATCTAAGCTTAGGAATGTTGTAGATGGATATATGCAAAATTAATGTAAAATAGGGATTAATAACCTTGATTATGTAAATTTTATTCTAAGTCAATTTGTGTTATTACATCTTATTTCCATCTAGTGGATAAAGGGCTAAAATTCATGTCTATATATTAATTTAGTGGTTGTGTGGATCTTAAAATAGGTATAGGCTGACCATAGGTGGTTATTGTTTTAAAAATATATATGTTAGGGGCTAAAGGTGGGAAAAAGATAATAGTGCCCAAATTGGGACACTAACGCCATTAGTGTTGTTGTCCAAATTATGGAACTAGTGTCTAGGTGGTAGAACTTGAGGAACTAGGGTCTAAGATGCTAAAGTGAGGTTTTGGGACTAGTTCAGGGATGTTTATGGATTCATGTGGCCACACGAAGGCTAGATAAGTAACTAAATAGGCCCTATGATAGGTTTAGGGCTAAGCTGGTATGGGTTATCTCAACTAACACTCTTAGAACTTAAGTTTCATTTTTAGATGATTATGTTTGACCCCCCCCATTATTCTATATATGCAACAAATTAAAATGACTAGGATAAAGGAAAAAAATTGTACCTAGACTTACCTAAGAGATGAAGCTCATGAATTTAGGTCTAAGTGTGTGAAGCATGCTCCATTACATGTCCTATAAATGAAATGTACATAAATCAATCCTTATAAGATATCAAAATCAAAAGACAAAATTGAATAAAGAGATAAGAGAGAGGAAAGGAATGAATATACCTCATTGGGTATATGAACCAATGCATAAACCTAGTGACATATTATGTGTGTGCATGTAGATAGTGAACAATCAATGAATAGATTAGAATGAGTTAATGGCTTGCTTAATCCCATGTGTGGGTGGATCAAGAACTCAATATAGTTTTAAATCCATTATTTCCCACCCCTGCTTGGTGGATCATGACTTGTGAATAGCTTGGCTTGGATTGATGGTGTGTCTAACCCTTTCATGTAGGTGGCTTAAGAACTCAAATAGATTATGACCTACCCATGTGTATTAGATGTATCTTAAATTGAAATTGTGTGATGTAAATAAATTATATAAGATGGCTCAGGGCTATTTATATAAGATGGCTCAGGGCCACTCAAAAACTCTAAAATGTAAAACATCTCTAGGCCACTCAAGAATATTATGTAGCTCTAGGCCACTCGGGAATGCCAACTACTACAAATGAAGTAAGGCATCAATCTAGTGTATAACCTAGAACATGGTGTCTAGTGCATATAATCTAGAGAATGACATGGATTTTGTCATTCCATCTAATCAACTAGTGTATAAGTGAGCATACAAAAATAATGTGTTGTGCATATACCCCCTAAATCTAATATCTAAGTATATGGATTCTAGATTGAGTTATAATAATTTATATCTAAGTATCTGAAACTAAAATGGGAATGATCATGCTACGCATGATGCCCTCAATTTGAGAAAATTGGTATGAATATATGTTAAACTAAGCCAAAGTTGGTAATCTATAATTGAACATGTGCAAGCCTGGACTGTACCTTGTATATTTTTCTAACCAATCTAGAATTTCCTAAAAATAAGGCTACTAGATAGTAGCACCATATCTTGGACTATAGTTCTAGTGGCACTAGTGTCCCACTATGGGTGTTAATGTTCAACTATATTAATTTTTGTTCAATTAAAATTGTTCTTTGTGTGACTGTTTCCCACTATGTTTTCTTGAAACTAATTTCTATACTCTATGTCTATGTGCTTAGAACTCTGCTCTGAGTACATTTGGATAGCCTAATCTTTGTGACAAACCTTTGTGAATTCTCCCTCTTTTTAGGGGACTTGTTAAACCTATATAAGAACTATCCTCAAAATAAAAAGCTCTGCAAGATGTGTGTTAGCTGAAGCATATATAATATATACGTAATAAACCAATATAATATGCATACATAACATCGAAATGTAAGATAGTCTAAGCATAAGTTTATAATGTATGATGTATATTAGATCTAACATTCATAAGGTTATCAATATACCTAGTATATGAATAACAAATCTTAGTAATAAACTAAGTAAATACCTAGGGATGGGGCATGATGTCCATCACGGCACCCATGGAGGAAAGGGAGATGCATGAGGTCCCTCATGGAATTTAAAACTAGAGGGTGTAATGAGAAAGAGACAAGTTTCATGGCCATGATGCATGCATGAAAGAATACATAAAATACATAGAGGCACACAAGTAAACCAAGGGGACATAATACAAGGGACATGATCACATGTCACTGAATATGAGAAAGAAATGCATACAGGGACATGTTTAAATGTCCATATACACAAAAAAATAAGCAATTTGGCTTAGATCTACATGTATGGACATGTTCAAATGTTTGTGTAGACAATCAAGAAGGCACACACAAAGACATGGGCACATGTTCAAAGTATACATATAATGAAAATAAGTGGCATGGAGCCGCAGTGCAATGTCATATTCAAATGCCCTCGAATAGATATAGAATCATATAGGCACAGTCAAGTTTAAACTAAGAAAGCTATAAATGAAAGTATGCATGAACATGTGCTACAAATCTGTATAAAAGCAAAGATGTACATAAACTCAGTCTAGAGAAGTAGTAGTCAATAATGAATCTGAGTAGTGTAGGATAATCAATATCAAGCTATAGAGTGCTAAATTTGTGGTGTAGATTTTATAAATATGTAACGTGGCCAGGATGCCCCCAAATGAGTGAATGTATCAAATAAAGAACTCATGTATTTGTGTATATGCCCTGAGTGGGTATATAGTAACAAATCTAGATCTGTGTAATGGACTTTGGTCTTGTAAGTATCCATGAACACTCAATAAGAACAAGTTAAGTATGTATATATGATAAAAATTGATTAGACTAAGATAGTTAGCATATGTAGTGCCTGACAAATATAATAAATGTAAAAATGGAAATGCATATAATCTATAATTTGTATTGTCTTAGTAAATATTTGAAAGTTTTTTATGTTTTTTACATATTATATTATTTTTTTATTTTCTAGATATAAGTTATGTACAAGTAACATGAAAATGAAATTATATACAAGGAGCAAGAGTAAATGAGACTATGTACAAGTATGGAGGAATATACTAACTGATGAGTCCCATAGGAGACTCATTATCAATGTGGCCTATGTCAAATAAATGAATAATAATCATGTGTGTTATGTGAAAAGGTAATTGAGGTCCCATAACCTATTGTACTAAGTGATTTATAGTTTTCATTGTCTTTGGAGTGGTGTTAGGAATCCATGAAGTTGACTGGGGTATCTTATGAACTGTAGGGCTCTTAGGGACCCATCTAGTAGAAGATGTTTTATTTGGCATGGGTACCCTATGTTGAGAACCCTGAGAACTCAATAACACTGATATTAAAAGGAAAGGGGTAAAGGTAGGCCCTCTAAAATCTCTAACTTATCTTTGATGTAGGGGTCTCTCTAATAAGGGTCTCTATGGGAGAGTATTCATACATGGTAACATTTTATAAATAGACCTCACCTATATTGGTGGCTTGACTAAACTCTATGGTGTACTAATGGGATATGTGCTCGAAACTATAACTAGTATTTATGGTGTGATTACCTATGGGATAGGTAAAGAATACTCATATGAAAGACCCTCAATTGTAACCACCTGATTAGCATGTATATACTTGAGGCATCTGTGCATGGTGGATAGAATGGCTCATAGCTTATACATCCATGACCTACCCAATAACATGTTAAATGTGCTAGCACTGTGTATTACTAAGAATTTAGTGGCCACATGTGCTAATCCAACTTGTAGTGGAATTATAATCTCTCCAATAGAGCTTCGAACATGGCCATTAAAACCATGAATAACTATGTTGGTAGGATAAATATCCTACTCTAAATAACCCAAATGTTGTATAAGTGTGATAATGCACATGTTAATACTTGACTCATTGTCAACCATAACACTTTGAATAGGATGATGATCAATGTAGGCTCGTATAAAGAGTGCATATAAATTTGAATCATCATTGATAATCTCCTACTCTAATAAAGTGATGAGTGGTCTAGCTAGCAAAATAGTATGATACACACCAATGATATTATATAAGGGGTGTGCATCATCTATAATAGTGTGATAGGATGCTGATGGTGGATGTGTATGATAGTTATAGTGAACACCTGAAGTGCCACCTACCTCATTAGATGTATGCTTTAGAAATGGATCAAAAAATATTTTCAATGCCTTATCTTCTATTTGTTGAACTTTAGGTGCCTTTATGAGTGTGCCCACATCAATGATGTTGGCTTCTATCAAATCTTGTATCTTATGTTTTAAGTTGATGCATCTATTTATAGTATGGTTTAGTGCCCTGAGATAGTCATAAAATGCATTGGAATCATATGTCACATTGTATCAACATCTTTTATGGGATGGAGAGATATGACATTACATTCTAAGAGCTACTGTAAAACATGTTTCAATGATTCTAGAAGATTGGTGAAAACTCCCTATAGAAGAGTTGATAAAACCAAGAAATAAGGTGGCTCTAAAGATAGGTTAACTATGGCCTTTTGATAACTTTTAATTTTAGTGGGCCTTACTTTATATGGAGGCTTATTATAACTCTTATTAGTTGACTCTAATCCAATTTTGTACTTTAATTTACCCATAGAGAGAATCTTGACTTCATTTTCTTTTATTATGTCGCATAAATCTGTGAATGTTAGAAAATTGTTAAACAAGATAGCTTCATGCAATGTTGGTAGTAAACTCTATTTGAATATGTCTTGGAGTTCTCTATCTGCCATGGGGCTAGTCATCTTTGCTAATATAGTTTTATATCTCAAGACCTATTCTAAAATAGGCTCATTGGATTTTTGCTTAAGTTGTGTCATTTGAGCATATGAGATTTTATCACTGATGTTGATTGAAAAGTGTGCTAAAAACATATCTGCCAATGGATTAAATGTGATGATGGATAGATTTCAAAGATCCTTGAACCACTGTAAGGCATAGTCTTTTAGACTGCATGGGAATAATTTAGTAAGGAATGAATCATTAGACACATAGTCCAAACATGTTGTGTGTAAATCTTGTAGATGGTGCTCGGGGTCACCCTCACCATCATCTAAAGTAAGCTTAGGTGACACAAATCTAGATGGCAAAGGAGTTTCTACTATGTGTTGTGCCAAAGTTGTATGTAAAATAATATGAGAATCAAAGGCATGTGATTGCCTAATTGCACCCTACTCAAGATGTAACACCTTAGCCTATAGAGAATGAATCTCATGTAAAAGGGATTATACATCTAGAGAGGGTGAACTAGCCATAGGAGGTGTTGCCATTATTGAAGGTTATCGAGTTAAAATGGGTTATTATACAAGATGAGTTACACTCAAAGAAGGCATATCAATATTTTTATTTGGGGGAGTAGAAGATTGACCATTATTTGATTTGGTCTTTATTTCCATTATGGCTTGAAGAATCTATGCATGATCATGGTATTGTTCCTAAAGTCTATCTCTAAAACTTTATAAAATCTCGTCCTTATTGACAATAAGATTTTCATTGTTAAGTGGGGGGAGAGTGCCCTGATTCCCAACTTGCATATTATTTTGATTGTGAGTACTTTTCAAATCACTAGTTATATATGCACTTTATTATGATTTATTTTTTTGATATATAACATTGCTTGCTACAAATTGACTAGGTGAAGATGCATATACATGATGGACACTAGTGTGCCCTAGAGGCTTTTATCTTGTAATCTAATTTTCTAATGTCATAATATTTTCATGTAATAGTTGATTCTAAGTTTGTAATTTTGAAATGACCCTATCATACTAATAATTTGATCCCTTAGAGTCTCACCAGTGCAAACCCTAGTTACTTTTGATTGAATGTGTATGCACATGCCCTGTAGAGAAGAGGTGGAGACATGGATAGGCTGAGTATGGGCATTAGTAACAATAGTATAGGCTACTTCATCTCGTGGAGCAGTGATAACATGGACTTGGTTAGAGGTAAAGTACCTATCACCCTCATGGAAATGAAGAGGTGAAGGAGATTATTTATTATGCATAAGATATAACATTGAAACTTGAAATATGGTTGTTAACTTATGTAATAGATCCTTTATGTATGTAAGGATTTTTTTCTTAATTGAATTCCACATAAGAGAATAATAACATGCCAGAGATAAAATTAAATATGACATAAATTTTAATTGATATAAAACATCATGTACATATGTGTTTATGTCATCTTTGAATTCATTCCAAATGAAAGGAAACAAGCATGCAAAGGAAGCTATAAAACTTTACATTAAAAAGTGATAAACTTCATCTATCATTATTATCATGATTTTATGAAATACAAATGATAAAATACATGGATCTAAAATATGAATGTGGGTCCTAAAAGGCTGGAAATATAAACCCTAGAGTTATATAAGGGTTATATAGGGTTAGGGTTTTTGAATTATTTGAAGTAAGTCAGGTTCACCAAATGATTTAACTTTAAGAGTTTATGGAATTTAAGCCCTAGGTTGTTAAAGGGATGGAGTATAGAAAATTATTTTTAAAATATGTAATAAATACTTCCATTTATTTGTAAAAAATTGAATTAATTTAACCCTTCTAAAAATAATAATAAATGATTTGAACAAGTGCTTAGCTATAAATTGATTGAGATGGGAGATCTGGAGGCTACAAACTGAGGTAGGAGTTGATCTAAGTGTCACCAATAAGATCCAAGTGCCCAAACCCTTCTTAGATAGTAGCGCCCTAACTGTATAGTAGCACCAATGGTGCTAGTGTCCTCTTTTTTGTGTTAGTGTCCACTACATAAAATCATTTCAAACTTCTTGGTACACCTATGTCTAAGTCTGCCAAACCTGTTCTTGTGTGTATGAGTTTTGATTCCCTTTTAGTGACCTACTTTGATTGATTTTTTATGTAAACCCTAGAGTTCCAGGTTGTTGCATCATTCAATTGGCACAAGTAGAAAAGTGTGATGTTAGTGGGATAGGTTGGACATGTTTAACACCTCTTTGTGATGAGATTTACCTACATACCAATACTCTAAAGAGGGATCAATCAAGGTGTAGTTCTCACCACCTAAGTGTTGGTGTAAATGCAAGTGAAGCTAGTATAAATGTTGATTTGAATGCTTTGAGTGTGTTTGAGACTAGAAATCTAAGTAATTTGAGCTGAGGAATGCTTTAGATGGATATATGCAAAAGTAGGGCAGAATAGGGATTGATAACCTTGATTGTGCACAACTTATTCTGAGTTAATTTATGTTATTTCATCTTATTTCTATATAGTGGATAAATGGATAAAAGTCATGTATATAAATTATTATAGTGCTTGTGCAGGTCTTAAAAGAAGAATTTAATCCTAGGTGGTTGTTGTTTTGAAAATATATCCATTGGTGGTCAAAGGTGAGAAAAGGATAATAACACTGAAATTGGGACACTAGCACCATTAGCACTACTATCCAAATTATGGCACTAGTGTCTAGGTGGCATAACCTAAGACACTAGGGGCTAGGATGATAAAGTGACTATATAAGATTGCTTTAGGGATGTTGAGGTATGTGTGTGGCCCACACGAAGGCTAGATAAGTGTCTAAATAGGCCATAAAATATGTCTAGGGATAAGCTAGGGGTGGGTGGTCTCAAGTAACACTATAATAAATCAAGTGTCATTTTTAGATAATTACACATAACATATCACATTATATATGTCTCATGTTGAAACTATGTATAATAATGGTACCAATGTATAGAATTTTTCCACAACTGTGAATTTGAATTATACAAATGTGTGTTTTGTTCAATTTAGAAACTATGTAATTGTGGAGAACTTGCTTCCAAAGCATGCCCCCCTATATATATATAAATATGAAAACTAAAATAAGTAATAATGTGGAGGACATGTTTCAAAAATATATCCCTAGTGAATTTAGTTGTGTTGCATACTGAATAAGTCTAAAGAATATGCTTCCAAAACATACCCCCACTAGATCTCAAAACTATGATTGTGTGGAAGCCATGCTTATATGACATACCCCCACTAAATCTAAAAATTAATATAAGCGCAAAATACTAAATAAGCATGGAGAACATGTTTCCAAAACATGCCCCCAAAGGATTTGAAAACTATGTCAAATGTGAAGAACATGCATCTATGACGTGCTCTCACTGATATGCCCCCCCCTGCTTTGAGGTGAGGAAAGAATAGAAACTAATAATTACCTCACCTCAAAAGGATACGACAACTATATAATCTATGAATGTAACCATGTAGCATATATAATAATATGTATAGGTAAATGTAGAATTGAAGCACATAGAACAATGTGGTCACATGAAGGCCTAAGATGCATGATAAAGATCATGGCAACATTTAGATAGTAATACTACAAGATCAATAAGAAAATAAAATGCACACATAGAAGAGCACTCAAAAGTAAGTCAACATACGATGGTCCTAGGAGATCAAAAACAAGGGGCATGCTCAAATTCTAAAAAATAAAAGGAACATGACTTAGTCAAATGTCTATAAAATCAAGAATTACATATGCAAATGTTTATATAATAATCAATAACATGTTTAAATGTCAAAGAAAGCACACATAGGCATGGGGGATACAAACAAAGGAGCATATTCAAATGCTTGAACATGAAAACAATAGCAAGGTAAAACATTTAAGGGAGTACATAAATGAAATCATAAGCAACCAACATAAACATATCATAGCAACCCATCGATTGAATGTGTTAATAATAAATGTGAAGTTGTAGTCACATAAAATGTCATTTAATGCAAAGAGTGTCACTTGAGACCACCCTAACCTTGGCTTAGCCCTAGACCTATCTTAAGTCTCTTTTGATCCTTTTCTAGCTTATATGCACATCTAGCCCATGTCCACATACATTAAAATCTGCATTAATCCATCACCTAAACATCCCTAATCTTTTTTCACACATGCTAGCTACTTGGAATATAGCATGGCCCCTTTAGTCTATAACATAGTTCACTATTGGCAAAGGGGGTAGTGTTATTGACCCTTAACTTCTTTCACCCCTAATGGATATATTTCCACTCCCCAAAGCATCTTAGGGTTGACCTAGACACATTTCATGTCTTGACAAGCATAATAACACTATATAAAGACCACTCTCATTTATTTATCCTTTAGAAGGAAATTCTCATGAACAAGTTCAAAAATAGTTATGTAAATTAAGGTTATTGATCCCTATTTACCATTATTTCTGTATACATCCATCTACAACAACCCAAAGCTCAATTTTACTCAAGTTTTCAATTTCAAATCACACTCAAAGCATTCAAATTAGAATTCATACTCAACCATACTAGCCTCACTCTCACTTATACCAATACTTAGATTGGGAGAACTATATCAGGGTTTATCCCCTTTTTAGATATTGGTATGTAGGCAATGCTCAACACATGGGGTGTTGAGGTCATGTCTAGCTTGGCCTACTAACACATTTTACTTATATTCATCAAAACCCTATAAAGCATGGATGATTATTGTTCCATAGTGAAGTCAGTCAAAATGAAGCACAAACAATGATCTAGGTCTCGATCACGTAGGTATAGGCTTCCTAGAATAGAGTGAAGGTATTCCCCAAATTTCACTACTTCATCTGCATAGGGTTAATAGTGTTGCATAAAAGGTCAATAACATTGTGTATTATTGGTAGGGTCATGTTACTATTTTTAGAGGGTTCTAACACTTGTTCTCTACTAACAACACTTTGCCCTACTTTTATATCACTTTCCAACTTGCCACTTATCTATTTTAGTCATATTTTCCAGCTAAGTACACCTTTTTTAATTCATTATTATTTGTAGGCTAAGAAAATAATTAATTATTATACAAATCAATGGCTATTGATACTATAGTATTTTATTTCTTGATTTACATACTCATCTATTTTATCTACTTAGGGATTTATATTAATTTCCAAAATAGTAAAATCATTTGGTGAACTTTACTTACTTCGAATAGCATCCAAACCCTAGCCCTAGATGTTACTAGGGTTTTTATCCTTATTTTTCATGTTTCCATTTGTTGTGTTAGGATTTTTAGATTTTATATATTTTATTTTAGTGGCATTATTTCATTTTGTTTATTATATGCCATATAAGAAATTTATCTCTTCCTTTAAGAATAAGTGTTAGACTTAGTGGTAATCCAAGCATATCCAGATTTCTTCCATTCAAACTTATGCCATGGATAAAGGACCAATTATAACTCCTCTAATTAATCCTTAAAATCTTGATTATATGGAATTCAATGATAATACATTAAAACATAAGTAATACAATCAAGATCATAATGATACACAAGAGGGTACTCAAGACACACTCCCCCCCCTTTATAATGACACTCTTATAATCAATAAGGATGAGATCTTAAAAAAATTTAGAGATAGAATTTAGGATTATCCCCATGATCATGCATAAAATTTTCAAGCTATATTGGAAATAAAGAACATGTCACTTGGTTAATCCTCTAACCCCACAGATGTTAATATTGTTACACCTACTATGGGGGAAACTTAGATTCTATAGTAACCTACTATAACAACCCAAATATCACCAGTGGTAACACCTCCTATGGATAGTACACATCCTTCCTCTTTATATGTAAAATCCCTTATGTAAGATATTTATTATTTGTAGGCCAAGGTGTTACATCTTGAACAGGGTGCCACTAGACCATATCATGCCCTAGACTCTCATGTTCTACTAAATACACCATTGGCACAACATATAGAGGCAAATACTTTGCCATCAAAATTTATGGCACCTAATCTTACTCTACATGATGGTAAGGGTGACCCAGAGTATCATCTATGAACTTTTCATGTAGCATGTTTGGACTGCATGTCTAATGATTAGCTCTTGACTAAGTTGTTACCTCAGAGTTTAAAAGACTATGCATTACAATGGTTCTATGATCTCCCTAATCAGTCCATTAAAGAATTTAATCCACTTATAGACATGTTTTTGGCACATTTTTTGTTCAGCAATAGTGACAAAGTTTTGTATGCTCAAGTTCCTCAACTAAAACAAAAATATAATGAGCCAATAGTTAAATGCTCCTTGCAATATAAAACCATATTAGCAAAGTTGACTTGCTCCAAGGTAGATAGAGAACTCCAAGAATATTTAAGCAAAGTTTATCACCAAAATTATATGAATCTATATTATTCTAAAAGGTTACATCATTTATAGATACATGCCATACAATGAAGGAATGGGAAGTCAAACTTCTCTCCATAGATAAGTTAAAGTACACAGCCAGATCGAATTCCATTAATAAGAGTTTGAATAATCTCCCATATAAGGTGAGGCCCAATGACAACAAGAATGAACAAAAAATGATAATAAACATATCCATAAATCCAGCTCCTCATCCCATTTTATTAACTCTTCCAAGGAGTCCTTTTACAAATCTTCCTAAACTGCCAGCTTGCAATCCCCAGTGACTTTTGGAATGAAATGTCATATCTCTCCCTCCCATCAAAAAGGTTGATATGAATAGGCCTCTTCTAAATAATTATGATTCTAATGTATTTTATAATTATCATAGGGGCCTCGGCTATACCACAAATAGATGCATCAGCTTGCAACATAAGATCCAAGATTTGACAGAGGTTAATATCATTAATGTGAGCAATCCTAATAAAACACCCAAATAACAACCAACTGAAGCAAAAGAATTGAAAATATTTTTTGATCCATTTTTGAAACATGTGGCTAGTGAGATAACAAACACTTCAGGTGTTCATTATACTTATCAGGCACATCCACCACCAACATCCTATCATACTCATACAATGGACAAACACCCTCTACATAATATCATTAGTGTTTATCACACTACATTGCCAACTAGGCCTTTTATCAATTTCTTAGAACAAGAGATCATTGATGATGACTTAGATTAATATGCACTCTTTGTATGAGTTTATATTGATCATCATCCTATTTAGGATGTCATGGTTGTTAATAGGTCAAGCATTAATATGTGTACTATTACACTTCTACATCACTTGGGCTATTAAAATCAAGATACTTCTCTAACAGATACAATTATTCATGGATTAAGTGGCCATGTCCAGAACTCTATTGGGGAGATCATAATTCCATTACAGGTTGTTCCCAAATATGTAGCCACCATATTCATAGTTTTTGTACCTATTGTGGGAACATTTGATAAGTTAAGAGTGCTAAGACTTCTCTTTCTCTTTGGGAGAAGCTTCACTTGCCTAGCGAAAAGGAACATTTACAAAAGTAGTTGTCTTAAATTCATGTTAACCCTCAACCATCAAGTCATAGTGATGTTTTCCTCACCAATGCTCCTAATAATATTGTGGAACCCTCTTCTAAATATAAAATCCTCCACCCTTCCACCTCACTCTTATTATTGGAGACAAACTTGTTCATAACTGCCTAGTGGATAGTGGGGATAGTACTGTAGAGAAGATTACAAAGCAAGTTAGTCAAGCATTAGTCCATAAACAATGAAAGATTCATTAATAACTAACTAACCAAGCCTATCTATTCCTATGAGAATTACAAAGGATAGCAAGAAAAAAATTTAAGAAAGCAAACATCATATTACCTTCCCAAATGGATTCACCATACCTATGTGGCTCAAAAACATGTTCTCCCTTGATCAAGCGTCCTTGTCTTTGTCAACAATAGTGGTAAGCTCCTCTAATGCCTCAAGAACACTCCACAAAACTTAGGCTCATGATTCCAAATCACTAAACTAGCCTATCAATGAAGCTTGCAAACAAAAACTATGATCAAATACAAAGCCTTGTGGAAAAAATTTAGCATTATAACTTTACAATATTCAAGATTTGAAGATATTTGAGTATAATAACCTTGAACCAAAATAGATTAAAATTCATGTCCATGGCCTCTCTATTTATAGATTTTTGAGATTGGTTAGGATCAACCATGACCATCCATCTCAATATTGAGATGTGTGGCCATGGATTATCCTAATATTTGGAATTAAATTCACAATTATCCTCAATATGACCTTGGAAGAAGGGGCATTTAAGAGGCATGGGAGGCATTAACTAGGCATGGGTGACCCATAATCCTGATATTTGTGGCATTTATGGCCTAGGGATGTCTTCCCAAGAAATGATGTCACCTGATGATGTAGTTAATAGGAATCAATTTTCAAAAATAAATATACAAATCTCATGGAAAATCCACTTAAGCTCTTGGTTTGGATTAGTTATCCTTAAATAAGGTTAATCAACATTTGTGTAATTATTTGAAAATTGGCCCTCAATTAATCAAAATGGTCAGAAAGTCATATTACTGAGTTGTAATTTGACTCGAAAAGAATTAAAAGGTGATGTTAGATGTGTTAGAATTGTATTTCCATTAAGGATGTTTCCAACACAAAATAACAAAGGTACATGATGTGTACCAAAAAATTTAGGAGACAAGAGTGATCTAGAGCACAAAAGGTGAAATCATAATTTTGACTTGAAATGATCTTATCAAAGTTAGCTGGCCCATAAAATACATTACCCCATTTATGGATACTTTGACCCAAACTAGCACTTGTAAGTGACAATTTCAAACCATTTAGGGTGTTTTATGGATTTTGACCTAAATTGTGAATTTGAGTGCAATTTGAGTAAGATTGACAATTTCAACACAAATGGTGTTAGGAATTAGATGTCTACATTTTACCCTTATTTGAGAAGGTGTAGTGAGACATTTAGGTGAAGTAACATCTTTTTAAAGAAAAGAGTTGTCAAGAAGAAATTGGAACAGACCCATGATGCCCCCTCAAGAGGACATACTAGGATGGAATAAAAGGATGGACTCTCAAAAAGAGAGAGAAAGTGAGAGGTTAACCCATGGAATAGATCACATCCAGATGAGTTAATGCTTGCACATGTGATTACCATAAATGATTAAAATATAATTAGAGGTATAAGAGGCCCCAGAGATGGGGGGAATGGGAAAGATATCATCCATAAATGTAAGGGACACACTATAAATGTACCCAATTTGAGAGTATAAGCTACGTGCTTATGGCATTGATCAATCCTGAGAAAAGTTGCACACTAAAATATTTCCATCATGGGATTCAATATGGAGAGCTTGGAATTAGAGGAAAAGAGAGAATGCTCTACTTTAGGAAGGGAAGCACCACTAGAACAAGGTCTTCAAAGAGAAGATAATAAGAAGTGCCCAGTAGAGTAGATGTGATCATGATAAAATAGTTTTCCCCTAGTAAGGTGAATATTGATCATTGATAAAGAATAAATAATGATTTGCCCCTGTAGAGCTGATTTGATTTAGATGTTGTTCAAATGTTGTGCCCCATCATGGACAATTGACAAGAAAAATAGGACAAGGATATAACCCAAAAGATAGGTTAAAATGAGAGGGTGCAAACATACATGTGATGGTGTAATGGCTTAAAAATCCATATAAAACCAAGCATATGAAAATAAAATAAGTGATGAGAGAGATGAAAAGAAGAAGGAGATAGTCAAGCTGACCTCAATAGAAATTGAATGTTACATACATAGTTCCATGGACTCATGTTCCAACATGAACTTCAGGCCAATGTAGTTCACCCAAGTTTGGGAGAGAATGGAATGAGGACTGATGAAAAATGACCAAGAATTTATTAGACTCACAATGTATGCAAAGAGATACACATCTAAGTATAGACAAAGAAGCCTAAAATGCATGTTACCTAGAATCCTAATTCCATATCATGAGCCTAGGTTTTGTAAAGTGTTCTTGAGAATCGTTCATCGGAGATGATGTTGACGTTAAGACCTTGAGACCTAAGCACAAAGTACTTGTTATAGCAAAATAAATTAGGCATCATAATTATGAATAACTTAGAATGACATAAGATTCTAATTTCGTTGAGCCAGTTAAAATGTGAATATCTATAACTAAAGATAATGGTAAAATAATGACTAAAACAAGCGTTACAGTGATTTACATTTAAACAAAAAAGATAAAGAAAAAGATAAACATAAATGAACCTAACTTGAAATCAAGATATGATCTGAAGTAGGAACAAAATGTTTAAAAACAAAAGTCAAGAATGTCTTAACGACATGAGACCAAGATATGAATAATCAAGATCCATGTGGACCATTAAGGCATTCTTGAACATAAAAGAGAAAAGCAAAATCTAAACCAAAAAACTAGACACCAACAAAAATCAAATAAATAAAATTATCCAAGAACAACGTAATAACATAGGATCAAGATATAAACAATCAAGATCCATGTGAATCATCAAGATGTTCTAAAACATAAAAGAGATAAGCAAAAAATAATCAAGGAAACATAAGACCAAGATGAGACAAGAAGTAATAAAAGGAGAAAATGAGAAGAAATAAAAGGAGAGGTGTGAAATGACAACAAAACACAAAGAAAACATAAATAAACACAAACAATCAAAAACAAAGTTAGTGCGATTTAAAGATAAATGTTCATGCATGTGTAATAGAGGTGTTAATTTGCACCACATCATAAAAAATAAAAATGACATGATAATTGTTCCCTAATTAAAGAGGAATAATGACAGAAGAAATAGGGGAAGAGAAGAAAAGGAAGGGGTTGGCCGAGCTGACTCCAAATGTATAAGACAAGTGGATGTTGCCTACATAGTTCTATGGATGCATATTCCAATATGAACTTTAGGCCAAATGTAGTTCTCCCAGGAAATGAGATATAAGAAAAATGATGATCAGACTAGCATGATTAACATTATAGAAGAAATGGAAGATATGACAAACAAACAAGAATGGTCTGGCAAACAAAAAGTTGATAAGATGAGAAATAATGACCTTGAAAAATGGCAAGTGCATGGGATAAGGTGAAATAAACTGGTGTTTTTATGCTTGCAAAAAGGCAAGAGCATTTAAACTTAATAGTTGTTTGAAAAATTGTGAGAGAATTCAAACTTAATAGTTGCTTGTAAAATGGTGAGAGCTTTCAAACTTAACATTTGCTTGCAAAATAGTGAGAGTGTGGGATGGTGGAATGGGAATGTACAAATGTACATAAGCATGAGACAATGTTTTTATGTTCTTATGTATCATGTTCTGATGTTTTTGGTAATTTCAAAGTATTTCTAAAGTTTTTGGTGTTTTTGGGATAAAATATGCACAAGGTGGCACCATCTAGTCAAAGAGATGCACATCTTAAGAGTAGAGGTTCCAATAAGATAGCTAAGCTAGCTGTAATAGCCCATGCTCACAAATCAGAGAGAGTGAGGCTCTTGATAAAATAAGAAAGAGCAGCAAATACCTTGTACTGAGAAGATGTGGCTATTCACCTATTTGAAGCTGCACAAGACGGTCCTAGTTGAGATACTTTGTAGAACTATTGCTGAAGATGTTCATAATGTTCATGAGACACAATCGAGATCATAATTGGTTAAGGGACAAAAAGTGTTTAAGCTTATAACATGCCTTAAACATAATGAAGAATATGCTTTTTGAAGAGAGTGATCTAGACTAGGATGAAAAATGTGTTTAGATTGCCAAGGGTTAAAATCCTTTACTGTTAGGATTCATGAAAAGTGGACTAGGATAGTATAAAATGTGTTCAAGGTAAGATAAAAGGGTGGGATAAAATTATGACAGCACAAGTTGCCCCCAAGATAGGGGTCTTAGAGACAATGGTTCAAAGTTGTTGATGCATAGAATCTCTTAAGGTGTATGATTTTCATGGGCTTTGAAAGTTATTCACCATTAGGTTTAGCTAGTTGGTATGCTCCTGATCCATAGTTCACTGTGACAATATGCGATCTTAACCAATTAGGATGAAACTTGCCTTTCTTTTTGGGCTCAACATTTATGTTCTTCTGGTTCTCTTTCAAAACTAAGTCACTAATCTCAAATTCTTGAGGGAGAATGCATTTGTTTTAGCTTATCTATAGTCTATTTTGATAGGCTTGCAAGTTTTCTAGGGTAACCAAATGCTTACCATCAAGAGGTTCTAGTTCTTGTACCCATAAGGCTCTATAGTATTCATTCTCTTTAATGTGCTCTAGTGATATTCTTAATGATTGAATCTCAATCTTGATTGGGATGATAGATTCAATGCCAAAAATAAGGGAGTATGGAGTAGCTCTAAAGGGGATGCGATGATTGGTTTTATAAGCCCAGAGGACAAGAAAAAGCTACAAATGCCAATTACGGCCAGTATCATTGACAATCTTTTTTAAGATGGCTAGAATGGTTTTATTTGATACCTCAGCTTGTCCATTGCCTTGCAAGTTATATGGAGGGGATTTTTTGTGCTTGATCTTGAATTTTTCACAAAGATATTTCACATCATGGTTCACAAAGGATCCACCATTATCGGATATAATATCGAATGGGATGTCATATCGATAAATGATATGATAATGAATGAATTTGGCTATTTGATTCTCAATAATATAAGTGAGAGGAATGGCCTCAATCCACTTGGTAAAGTACTTAGTTGCAGTCAAAATGTGCTTATCACCATCTAAAGATGTTGGGTTAATTTTAACAATGAGATCGAGACCCCATGTTCATAATGGCCATGGTGTTGTAATTGGTTGTAATGGTAAGGAAGGTGCATGTATCAAGTTGTCATGTTGCTAACAAGGAACACACTTATGTACATAATTATAAGCATCTATCTCCATTTTGGGCCAATAATACCCTATACTAGGACTACACCATTGGTATGGGCCCCACTCATTCCTTCATGAACCTTCTTTAGTGCTAGCATGGATTCTCCCAAAGATAAACAAAGAAGAAGCATTCCATCATAGCCTTTTTGATAAAGTGTGTTTCCAAGGAGGATATAACATATTAAGTGATGAAGGAATAGTTTTTTTTGGTTATTGGAAAGATTGGAAAAAAATACATGGCTATGGAAATAGTTATAATAATATTGATACCATGGTAGCTCAGGTGAGGGATTAAAATTAGCAATGGTGCATATCCTATTTGAATTTGATAGAATATGTGCCAGCTAAAGAAGATTTTTAATCATGAACCGATACTCTTTATTACTATCATGCATTTGGATCATGGAACCAATTATTGCCATGGCATTAGTAGATATGTTGTTGACTCATGAAACTTGCTCAAACTATAGAGAATTAAAATGTGTTTTAAGGTTATCAATAATTTTCTTATAAGGAACAAGCTTATCATCTCTTATTTGATACTGATGAGTTGTCTAATTTATGATTAGCTATGAATCTCCATAGACCTTTAAGCTTTGACTATCCCACTATATGGCAAGATGGAGCCCTACAACCAATGCCTCATATTTGGCCATATTGTTTGTACACTAAAATTGTATATGGAATGCTTTGGGGATAAAATCCCCCTATGGTGTGATCAATAATATAATACGTCCAGACCCTCAGGATGTGAAGGATCCATAAAAATATAGTGTCCACTATTTAGGTTCTTGTGATGCTTGTTCTATCATCATGATAAAATCATCTAGAAATTTAAAGTTGAGGGGTTGAGTGGTCGTAATAGGAGCTTCTGAAAGTTGGTTTGCAAGAACTTGTCCTTTTATTGCCTTTTGATTCTAGTACTCAATATCAAACTCACTGATAAGTATAATCCATTTAGACATGCACCCTTGAAGAGTTGCTTTAGATAAAAGGAACTAGAGAGGATCTACATTGGCAATAACAATAGTTATGTTATTTAGCATATAATGTCACAATTTCTGAGTGGCAAACACCATAAATAAACATGCCTTCTCAATAGGCATATAATTATGTTCATAGGCTGCCAATGTGTGGCTTAAATAATAAATCACATGTTCCTTACCATGATCATCATGCTAAGCCAAAAATGCCCCCAATGCATGTTTCATGGTTGATATATAAAGAAGCAGTGGCTTTCCTTGTGTTGGAGGTTGTAAGACTGGTGGATTGGCCAAGTATGTTTTAAGCTTTGCAAATGCTATCTGACAATATTCATCCCACTAAAATTTTACCCCTTTCTTTAAGAGATGTGTAAATGGGTGGCACTTATCTGCCAATTGAGAAATGAACCTACACATAGACTAGACCTTTCCTTGTAGGCCTCGTAACTGTTTAAGATTATTTGGAGGCATTTCCATAATAGCATTGACCTTTGTAGGTTGACTTCGATCCCTCATTATGATTTAATGAACCCTAGTAATTTTCCTAATGTGACTCCAAAGACACATTTCTTAGGAATCAAATGGACTTTATATGCATGAAGCCTCTCAAATATTCTTTGTAGAATGCCAGGGTGTCTCGTTCTTGTTCTTGATTTTGCTAGTATATCATCAACATAGTCCTCAACAATGTCATGCATCATGTCATAAAAGATGATAGTCATTGCACACTAATATGTGGCTCTAGCATTCTTCAAACTAAATGGCATGACTTGGTAGTAGAATGTCCCCCACAGAGTGGTGAACATGGTCTTATGTTGATCTTCAAGGGCTATCTTGATCTAATTATAACTAGAAAATCCATCCATTAAGGATAGCATCTCGTACCCAGTAGTTGAGTTGATAATCATGTCGATGTTGGGTAGAGGAAAATCATCTTTGGGGCATGCTTTGTTGATATCATGAAAATCAGTATAAACACATATGCCTAGGATCTTTTTACTAACTAACACTATGTTAGAAATCTATTCAAAGTAGTCCGCTGGTTTGATAAAATTGGCTCCTAACAACTTTTCCAACTAGGCCTTAACCAAAAGGGTGATGAGTGGATGCATCTTTCTCAACTTTTGCTTGACTGGTTTAGCATCAGGGTGAACAATAAGATGATGCACAACTAAATTTGGATCTAGGCCTGGCATGTCAGAATATGCCCATGCAAAGATGTCTATATAATCCTTAAGGATGGATATAATATGTTCATGTTCTGCTTTAGTAAGGGAAGCTCCAAGATAAACATTTTTGGGATCCTTATGGGTTACCAAATTCACTTTTGTTATGTTCTCCATAAGGAGTGTGGATCCATCTTCTAGAATTATAGGCAATGTATGGTCATGATCTTCTTTTTTTGCTATATCTTCTTGTTGTTCCTCCCAAAGATCTGGATAATATGAGGAATCAGAATTTGCCTTCTCAAGTAAAGGCCAATTGGAAAAAACCTATAGAAACATAAGAGTAAGATGCTCAAATATTTGATGTTATTCTAAATCTATGCTTGTACAAGCTATGGAACTTGGGCTAGATGGAATTTCTATGTTCTGAGGGGATGAGCAAACTTTCCTACCTAGGAGCACCTGAAATAGATTTTCACTCAAAGGCTTATTTTTTTATTTACCTTTTCCCTAATCAGCAAATGCCTCAAAGAGGTTTTCACCTGAAGATCTCGATGTTTGTTCTTTCTTATGACCAAGAAAGTTTGCCTGCTCTCCAAACTAGGTAAAAGAATTTAATGAAAAATCAAAACCCTATTTATGATCACCAATGGGGAATGAATCTCATAGGCCCATGTATTATGTAATTGATTCTTCATTTTGAAACTCATTGAGGCATATGACCAAATTTTGTTGATCCTAATCTATGAGTTCAGGATGGAAAAGTCATAGGTTATCATGAGGGTTTGCTTCAGGATGAGAACCACTAATGGTAAAGATATAATGTCCTGCTAAAGGAAGGGAAGCACCACTAGGATGGGTTTTTACTTTAGGATGGGAAGCTCCAATAAATGCTATGGTCAATATGGTATTTAAATCAAACAAATTTGAATCAACAATCTCATCAAAAAGGCTATAATAGGATGTTGTGTTGCTACTAGGAGTCTCATTACTAGTCACTTCGAAAGAGTCACTACCAAATGTTATGAGGTCATCCTCTATTGGTTTAAATCTGAGACCATGATTCCAGTTGATAACTCCAACTGATAAGGGTTCTAAAATTCCTTATGCCTATAGGCCAAGACCTTTCCCTAAATAATCAAGATGATCCATTATCATGTTATGGATAGGATAATTAGGATTTTGAAAATAATCTACAATGTCTTCAAAATATAACCAATCTCCCTCAGTAAAAGTCTCTCTATCCTTCTTTGGTGTAATTTTAGGCACAAAAACTACATGAGGTTTTGGTTGCTTCTTCTTTGGTTGCCAAATTTGATTGGGTCTGTTAGGAGTATGGAAAGTTTTAGGCTAATCAAATGTTTTAATGGATTTTGGTAATTTTGCAATATGGAGGACATCCTTTAGATGGTAAGTGGAAATGCCTACATCTTTAATAATCACCTATTTGGCCAGAGATGTAGGAAATGGATCAGTTAAAGTGGAGGCTAGATCACCAAGGTCTATATAATTAGATGGAGATAGATGAGAAATGATGGCTTTGTTCTTCTTCACAATGAGTTTAGAACCTGAGCAATAGTTATAATTATGAAACTCTGCTTCAAGATGTTTGCAGTATTGGTATGGCTACTGATCAATGGGAATAGTAACCTTGATCCCATCATGGGGAAACTTAAGGCATTGGTGAAGAGTAGAAGGAACTACTTGTACCTTATGGATCCAAGGATGACCAAGAAGTATGTCATAAAGAAGCTCAATATCCATCATATGGAATAATGTGTGATGAGAAATAGACCCAACCATGACTAGAAACTAAATTGTACCAGATGACTCCCTCTCAACTTGTCATAAGCCTTGATTGTAATAGTCTCTGGCTGAATGTCTTTATCCATTTAACCCAATCATCATACCAATTTAAGAGATATGATGTTCAGCCCTAAACCATTATCTATAAGAACCTGCTTGATCTTGTGATCCACAGTGATTATCTCAATGTATAGTGGGTTATTGTGGTTTGGGCCAAGGGTGGACATGTTATTTTGATCAAATGTGATTTGCCAAAATGAAGACAAATGTCCAACTAGGTTCTAGAATTGATCAATGTTTATATCATTAGGCACAATAGACTCTTGCAAAATTTTGTTGGAGATAGTTCTATGGACATCAGATGTCTGCAAGAGTTCTAATATGGAAATTTACACAAGGGTTTTATCTAATTGATCTATTATACTATAAGGCCTTTGAATTGTGGATTGAACTAGTTTAGTCTTTGTTGGGATAGTATTTGGCTTTAGAATCATTAACAAAATGTTATCATTGGGTTTAAGGAAATAAGTAGGCAAAGAGCCCTCGATGGTAACTCACAGTTGTCTAATTGTGATTGCACAACCTAGAGGTAACAAGGAGTTATTATAATTTGAAGAGTGAGGCAAAGGGCCTTAAATGGTGACCTGTGGGAGATTAATAGTATTGCAACAATTATGGGTTAGTGAGGAGCCTTCATAATTATAAAAATGGTACTATTGTTCAAGATTAGTAACCTGTGCAAATGGAGTAGCAACATGATTATGCAAACTTGACATGGTATTACTAGGGGGAGAGGGTACTTACCTGATAATAACCAGTCTCATGTTATGAGGAACATGAGATTGGCCACGTAGTCTTACAATAAGAGTGGCAATGTGGGTTACAAAAATGCATCCCAGAGTGTTATTATAGTCATAAGGAACATTGTTATAAGCCACATTATTAGTGTGGGCATTATGATCTTGATTATGCTCATTATGATTTGGACCTTGATGTTGGTTTTGATTCTGCCTTTGTCCTTGATTGTGACCATTTTGATTCTTCCTTGGTGGTGGTGGATCATGTTGAGGAAAGGGATCTTTATAAATTCCCATATCCTAATTTTTGTCCTAATTAGGGGCCAACTTAATTTCTAGCTCACCATTTTTAACAAAATCCTCAATAATATGCTACAATTGAATGTAATGATATGCACCATGACCAGCAACATGATGAAAGTTACACCATTCATTCTCTTTGTACCAGTCTGGTTTTGGTTGATCTTGAGGAAATGGCCTTGATACTAGCCATATAATTAAATTATCTATAATGAGCTTTTGTAACACTATTTCAATTGATTCTCCTAACTTGCTCAAGGCTCTAAAATTGTTATGAAATGTCCTTCATGGAGGTTGTCTCTAAAAAGTAGGTAGTGGATTTAGGGGAGTTAATTGTACATTTGAAGGAGGCATAGCCTGTACCAATTGTACATGTCTTATTTCTATCATCCCATTTCCAACCATGTTCTTATTTTTGCTAGAACCCTTAGGCTTATCCTGCATAACTATTTGAGCTAGTGATTTAGATGTTTGACCTTGCACAAAAATCTTAGCAAGGCCTCTAGTAATAATATCCTTATCAATCTGCACTCCTTTGTCAATAATTTATTCAAATGAGTTAGCACAAGATAATTGTATATTATGCACAACTTCAAGATGCAAATTTTGTGCAAGGATATCAGCCAATTGCATGTCTGGCAAAGTATGCTAAAAGTTGCCTGCCAATGCTCTCCAACTTTGTAGATATGTAGTGAAACTCTCACCATCACGTTGCTTGGCTTTGCATAAGTCAACAACGGTCAATTCATGCTCTATGTTATATGAGAAATGGTTAATGAACTTATTTGATAAGTCATTCCAATACATAACTAATCCCTTGGGTAGTTTAAGTAGCCAATCAAGAGCTTATCCCACTAAACTTTGTGGAAATAGTCGTAGTAAGTACTTTCTACTATAAGCAACCTCTTGACACAAGAAGAAGAATGCTTGTATGTGTTCACATGGATCTCCTTTCCCTTTATATTTTTCAAATTTGGGTGCCTCAAAATGAGGTGGAAAGGGGTTTTAGAGAATATATAAGTCGAATGGATATGGGCATATCTCATCAATTTATACTTTTTGACTCTATTATTCATCTCCAATATTTGGATAATTTCCTTCATAAAATTCCATTCTTTCATTTTGGTGCATTTATGGATTAGATAAGATGATATTGGGGTGGAATGTGTGCTTGGTTTTGTTGTTGTTGGGGTGGAATGTGCCCCTAGTTTTGTTGCTATTGGGGTGGACTGTGCCCCTGGTTTTGTGGTTGTTGGGGTGGAATGTGCCCCTCATTTTATTGTTATTGGGGTGGAATGTGCCACTAATTTTGTGTGGATCTATAAGGAGTGTATACCTTTCAATCCATGATTTGGTTATGATTTGTTGCTTGAGTTGAGAACATAGGTCATTGATTCTTGGATTGTAAAACATTCCCTAAATTTGGTTATTTTGTACTTTGTTGATTTTGGAAATTTCTATATTTATTTACCAATATTTGGGTTGGTTGAAAAGAACTAGCCAGATTGTCTTGAGGGATTTTCTCAATTCAGATCGAATGTTTGGGTTTCTAAGTTTGTAAAGTAATAAGAGGTTCTTGATGATTAAAAAATGTATGTTTCGTATCAAATGGAACATCTTGTAAGGTCTCTTGTGACTTTAACTATTCGTTTACATTTCCTTGGTCTACTATGGTAATTTTCTCATCCAATATTTGTTGCATACTTCCAACCATATCTTTGTGTTCTTTCAAAGCATTATTGTGAATTGAAGTGGTAACAAGGAGTCTGTTAAATCTATGACAAGTTAATCTGCATATCATTGACTTGTTATCTTGATCTTAGCTAGAAGATCTAAATTTATGGGTTTTGACTCTGTTTGTATTTCCTTTCCTTTGTTAGAGGAATAAGGTATGTCTATTTGTGCAAAATCTTGCTCTTGTCATTGTTGTTCTCCTTCTCTAACTAAGGTATGCAATTTTTCTATAGGAAAATCATAAGGTAGTCTAGCACCTGATTCTATCAATCTAAGAAGGACTTTATCTTGATCTTCTTGAGGTTCATATTCATTGTAATAATCTTTAAACCCTACTATTTTGGGGATATCATCAAAATCAATGGGGTTATCTTGACCATCATAAAATTTCTCATCTTCATAACTAATGGCATAAGAGGCCCCACTACGAGTGAACCTTTGAGTCATGTCTAAAAAGAGTTGTTTTGTGTGTTTGACTAGATTTAGACCAATGTTCAGCAACCAATCAAAGTATGCTTTGCCTCTCTTTTAAACACATAACCAAGGTACTAATGAGACTATAAGGGAGGGTGATCTGAAACCACACACAATTTAAAAGATTTAGTTCACAAGTTTACTCAACCTTTGGTAAAGTTGAAATTGTATAGATCGGAAGAAAGTAAGGTAACTCAAAGACCCAAGGTGAAAACTAGTACACCAAAGCCTAAATCTTTGTGATACACCCACACTACAAAAGCTAGCTTCAACTTTGACAAGTTGACCCTATAAGTTTAGAGGAAAGCTCTCCAGGTTATGAAGAAGACAAAATGAACTAAGCAACTCAAGATGTAAAAACATACATGAATCACTAAGTATAAATCTAGGACCAAATAGGCAGCACAACGTCACCACATGATTCTAGTAGGATAAAATATGTTCTAGGACTCAAATCATGAGCGATACGCAAGATGACTTGAGTCCACCAAGATGATAACGTGATTTTGAGTCTTTAATATATGACCTTTAATCTAAATAGAAAATTAAACCCAAGTTAAAACAAACCTAGTGCACAAATGGTGAACCCACTTTGACGCACCAACCCTTAGAACTCAGAAAGGTTCAATTTAAAATGTGAATTATAAATGAAGGATTTAAACAAATTGGGTAAAATATCTAGACTCAATTAGGCATCATGACTATGCCAAAGTGAATGACATGACACAAAGATTTTGGTAACAAGGAAAAGATGAATTTTCCATTTGGATAGCATAACACCTCCCTTTCTCAAGAAAATTGAGGACAATGTATTTTGGTTAAGTTCATTAAGTTAACAAGTAGTTTTAGACACAAATCAAGACAGTAAGCTAATGACAAAAAACAAAGTGGGGTCTACTAAACTAGCAAGGTTTCGATCATTCTAGGGGAATCAATAGCACAATGACTTTCATGTTAAATGATGCAAAAGACAAGCATGGAAATTGGGTGACCATAGAATTGGCTAATTATAAAAAAAGGTCTAGTCATTTTTACAACCACTACATCATGTTGTTAACTCAGTGTAGTGTGATGTCCAAATGTAGATACGTCCCATGTGCAACTCCAAAGGATTCAAATGAAGTCAACACTGGGAGGTGAAATCTTGGGTCAAAGCTTCCCTAAAGAACTCATGGGAGGTAATGATGTCCCCCTCATAAGCCAATTTTACATGAAAATAAATAAACCATAAAATAGAAAGACTTTCGGGTCATTTTCAAGATCACCCAAACTTTGGCAAGTTTTTGGGGAGAGCTTTAGGTGACATCATTTCTAAGCCATAGACTAGGTTATTTGCAATAGAAATGGCATTTTTGATTCCAGGGGTTCCTTATAGGGGACAAATGAAAGAGCATACACACAACATTCCTCTTTGTACCAAACACAACCTAAGTAAACAACTATTTCAAGCAAGAATTGACAAGTGTGTTCAATTTTAAACCCAAATGAAATGTTTGGTGGTGTTCATTTGACCCCTTGGTCTTAGTTGCAAAACTTTGAAAACATTCACCAAAACATCTAAATTCTTTGTTAAACACCCAAAACAAAGTTCCTAATTTATTTTTAAGCATGCAAAAGGTGATTTAAACATGTTTTTATCAAAGCAAAAGCTTGTTCCTATAGAAAAAATGTCAGCATGTCCCTTAGCTTTGAAGCTCTTTTTAGCTTGGAACAGTGAACTTTGAAAAAGTAGCTCTCAAGTCTGTGTTTTTGAAAAACACAGTGATCAACATTGGTTATTACAACCAAAAATGGCTACTTTAGCTAACCAAGACCTAACTTATGTCATTTTTGCTAACTGATGTCCATTAAGATAGGTAACCAATTTTGGCATCACTTGCCGACGTTGGTTACTATGTAAAACTATGGCAAACAAAAATGGCAAAATAAAGTTAGAAAATCAATTTGCACGAGCTTTAAGGGTCTAAATGGATATTTTAGAGTTGCAAAGTGATCTTCTTTAGGTGTGAGATGTGTCTAGTCCCACCGAGCATGTCAAGATGTAAAGAGGATTACAAAGCAAGTTAGTCAAGCATTAGTCCATAAATAATGAAATATGCATAAAGAACTAACTAACCAAGCCTATCTATTCTTATGGGAATTACAAAGGATAACAAGAAATAAAACATCATATTACCTTCCCAAATGGATTCACATAGGAGTTTTCTATTATTTGGTGTGGTTTTAAAGGTAATTATGTTTCCATAATATGCATAGGTGACTCCGTATCCCAATGGATAGGAGTAGGCTACTGGTCATTGTAATAGTTGGTTTGCAACCCCTAAGAAATCACCATGAATGTTGAATAATTTGACCACAATTCAAATTAAGTCAACCACCTATACTTGAAAATTTTATATAAGGGTTTAATAGAGTCTTGTATGTGTTCCATGGTCTTAATAGGGTCAACATTGTGTTTTAGCTTTATCATATATGTCTTAGATAGTCCTATGTCATTATAAGGTCACTTTTGGGGTCATTTATGAGACTTGTATTATTTTCCATAGAGGACAAGTGTGTCAAAGTGTTCTTCAACATCCCATGTGTTAATATATGTCAAATAGACTATTTCATAACTAAAAATTTGCAAGTGCAACATCATAACAAGAATATCAGTGGTAGTTTAGGTAGTTTTTACTTGTTATATGGCCTATGTGGCATATATGGCACATGAGAGAACTTTAGGAGTGTATCTTGAAATTACCTTTATTCACTTCCATGCTTGATCATCTTGGATAAGCTTTGAAATGGAAAAAAACCATTCTAACTTTCCATCACTCTTCCTTGCATGCAAAAATGGTCAATCAGTTTCAATATAATATGGATAGCAAGAGGTGTGCTTGGTAAAAATCTCTTGAGTGATGAAAATACTCTTTGTCTACTCCAAATTCATGGTAAAAGTTTCAGGTTTGATTTCTTGAACTTTATGAACCATTGCTTAGAGTGTTAGTGACTCTTTTCTGCCTACACACCCCCATAACCTCATGGTTTCTCTTTTGTTTGGATTGGTCCATACAAACCAAGAGTGGAACATGTTATTAGGGAGTGTGACCAGCCTTATCTCATGGTTTCCATCCTTGATTGCACATTTGGAGGTGAACTAATGAGCAAAGTTATCTTAGTTTACTAGTGAGAGGACCATTGAAGTTGCAGACCAATGTTTTCACCTGTTACAGAGTCATCCTTCCTATAGTGTATTTAGAACAAAGGTATAATGTTGTTTCCAATCTCACATTTCATGGGGGTTAGTTTTCCTTTGAAATTTTTGGTCTCAAGTTTGTTCTATGTGGATTGAAGAAACCAATACTTACAAATACTGTCAATTCCCCTTGAAGTAGTCACCTATAGTTAGGTGAAAAATAGTTTTGAGAAATCATACTAATGGGATGAGGAGATTTAAAGGTGTTTAGTATATTATTAAGGTGTGAACAATCATTTTGAGCTATCTAAAATGGTTTAAGATTGGTTGTGACAACTAATGCTTAAATACACACAATCTTGTTTCTATTGTGCACCTACAAGCAGCTCTATATAGATCTGAGGATGATGAGATGAAGTTATTGAAACTTATTGAGACCTTCATTGATGTCTAAGAGCATTTAGAGTATCATAGTGATAATGGTGGAGTCATAAGGTGGCAAACAAACTTGAATGCTAGCCCTCAGTTTGAGATAGTTGCATTTAAGATAAATTACCTTAATTTCTCTGAATCAAGGTTTTATCCATATTTGATGCCATATTATAGTAGGGTGACATGAGGTCTAGACAAAATCTGAGTGCTTACATCACATATCCCAAGAATAGGGACAATGCCTTACAAAAGAAAATGGTTATTTGGACAAGAGAGGGTGATGAAAGAGGGCTTCCAAATCAAGCCATCTTTCATTGTAGACTTTCAATGCCATTGGAGTCATATAAAATGTGAAAATTGGTAATTTGAGTGTGGCTAAGGATGCCCAACCCATAGGTCCCTCCTGTTTGCTCTCATGACCCTCATAGGCATCTTTTCACTGATTCTTAGTCATCTATAGCCTTCCAAAATTGATCCTAACTAAGCCTGGACCCTCTTTTAATGATAGATCCATCCCCCTAGGTCTTGTATGCTCAAGACAATAGAGCCACACTAGGACTATAATGATGGTGCCACTCTTGTCTACTTTTGATGCTATTGTCCAAGTCTATTTCTAGCCCCAACAATCATTTTCTTCTAGTTCCCCATCCTTCTCCTTATCAGCCTAACATGAGCACATTCAAACCATGACCAACAGATCCATATAAAATCCCATTCAAAGATAATTTGGAAAGGGTTGGAGATTATCACTAAGCAAGCAAGAATACAAGTAATACTACTTAAGCAATCTTCCCTATTCTTTGCATACAGTTGTCCAACACACTTACAAGATTATTAAAATCCTTATACCAGTCCCTAGCCACCTCAAGCACATCTAATTTAACATTTTGCATCTTCATATACATAATTGCACAAAGCACATGAAGTGGGAGAACTACATATGGCTTGATCCCTCTTTAGAGTATTGGTATGTAGACGGCGTACCCACATAAGGGGTGTGGATCCATATCTAGTGAATCTTACACACACTAACCTCCCCACTTTTTCTCAAAATTGGTTAAAGAATTATAGAACATAGTGTTTGAAGAGAAAATCTACTCTACAAGGAGCTCTACATACTTCTAGCTATTGAAACTTTGCAAACAGGGTCACATGGACATAGCGAACAAAAATCAAAAAGTGTTGATCTTCAAGATAATGGTGGTAGAGGTGGACTACAGTGCTAGTGCCACTCCTATCTAATTTTGGTGCTCCTATCTAATCACTAAATGAAGTTCAAATCTCAGTTTATGAAAGTGTCCCAATCTTGCACAGTGAATTTTAACCTTTGTCTCAGTCAGATCCATCAGTTTCAAGCTAAGTTTTCTTTTCTATCTCTTATTATTATTTTTAGAAAGGTCAAAATTGCAACCTAATTTACATAAATAAGTAGCTTAATTATTACACATTTATTTACTAATTTTACTTCATAGACCCTTTAACTAAATTAAGAATAATACACCAATATTCCCAAAATTATTAAATCATTTGGTGAACCTCACTTACTTCATTTGCACATAAAAACCTTAGAAACCCTAGGGTAAATTTCTTACTAATTTTTCATATATTTTTTTAATTTTTTACCTGCATAATAAACTAATAAATTAGCATTAAATTTTAAAATTTTGTAGTAATTTTAAAATAATTTTCTTTCAAAACCTAGTTGCCCATACTAGGTCCCAATATTTTCTCAGTATTTTTCTATAATGTTTTAATTTTTTACAAGCATATTAAATTCAGAAATTCAATTCAAATTTCAAAATTCAAAATTAATTTTCAAAAATAATTGTTTTTCAAAACCCTAGTTGCATATACTAGGTCCTGTTAAATCACAAATTTTTCAATAAAATTCTGATTTTTTATTTGCATATATAACTCAAAAATTCACTTTCAATTTCAAATTTTCATAGTAATTTTCAAAATAATTATTTTTAAAAACCCTAAATTGCATATACTAGGTCTATTGCTTTTGAGGTATCACCTTACAACTAAACTCAGATTGCACATACCAACAAAAAAGGATCTCACTTATTTACACATATTTATTGCATTTCTTGCAAATAATGAGACTATATTCGGTCATATCATGTACATGAATGATGAAGTTTACAATATGTTAATCCAAAGATTCATTCTTTGCATTTCATGCTTAATTTTCATAATTAGAAATGATATTGCAAATTTTATTACTCAGATTGCACAAGATTTTAATATTTCTTTTGCATACTCTTTCTCTCTCATGAGGAATAATGTCCAACTCTATTTTGCTAAACATGTTAGAAATATTATGTCACAAGTCAAAGATCTTTATGCATTCATGCACAATTTCATGATTTCTACCCTTTGCTCTCTATCTCTCATATGGAAAAAATTTCAAGTCTATCTTGTCACACATATTAGACAAATCATAGCACATGTCAAAGTTCTTTATGCATCAATGCACAATTCCATAGTCTCTATCCCTTGTTTGCTATTTCTCATGTGGAATGTTCTCTATAATTATATTTCCATATAACATATAACTCCACTTCCAACCATTTTAGCTACATGGTGTCCACCTAGATGTATATGCCTCTTTGGCTACTCTTGTTTTAATGTCATATTTCATGCAGAAGAAAGAAATCCCTTCTCCTCCTCTCCCTCAATAGGGTGATAGCTACTTTCCATCTAGTTAGGTCCATGTTATCACCCCTCCAAAAGGTGAGGCAGTCCATACCATTATTCCTAATACATACATTCAGTTTATATCTTCTTCAAATCCTCTTCAACAAATGTGCTTACATGTTCAATCGAAAGCAACTAGGGCTTGCACTTGTAAGGCTCTAAGGGATCAAATCACTAATATGAGCCAGTTAATTTTAGATTTATAAATGTATAATCAGCTATTACATGACAATATCACAACATTGGACAATCAGATTATAATACAAAAGCCTAAAAGGAACCCTAGTGTCAATCATGTATATGCACCTTCACCTAGTCAATTGGTTGTAAGCAATGTTACATATCAAAAAAAGAAATCACAACAAAGTAAATCTACAACTAGTGATTCAAAAATCATTAAAAGATCAAATAAGAGTTCAAGTAAGGTACTATGGGAAATGATTAAATATAATTTGATCAAACTACCTCCTCTACATCCAATGAGAAGATCCAGATATTATTGTGCATATCATAAAATGCATGGGCATCACACAGATTCATGCTTGGCATTGAATAAACATATACAACATATAATTGCTAATGAGAACCCTATATAAGGTAAATCAGTCAAGCAATCCATGGTAACATAGGAACACATTCACAAAGGGTCAAATTTATAAATAGTACAAAAGTAGTTACCAAATCATAACTCAGAACAACAAAAGGATCAAAAAGCAAAATCAAAGAAACAAATAGTACCACAAGCATAGGTAAAGCATGAAAAAGATGAAAATCTACCTCTCCAAAATGAGGCTCAACTTTCAAAGAAGTATGGGTTTGGTCAAAAATATCTACAATAGTTTTATTGTCAAGATCAAGGGTTGGGCAAGCATCATCAAGGGATCACTACTATTCTAGCAGTTGATAATGTTTGTCATCAAGGTTTGGGATTTATTAAACATCCTAAGGCAAATCATTTACAAAAATAATTTATCAAAGGAAAAGATCTAGATATAATAAATGTCAACATTAACATTCTATTGGTTCAAAATTATGATGATAATGATGAGTGGAACAATACAGGTATTATGATTTCCAAGATATCGACAATAAATCTGAATATTTAGAGTTATATTCATAGCCATTCCCTTGTGCTTCACAATCATGCATGATTCCTTTATTTAGTATAATAACACCATGATAGAGTCTCCCATGAGACTCATCGATTAGTATCATTCATTCCAGGGTTACTTGTACATAAATTTCTTGTAAATAGTCTCTTTTTAAATTACTTTTACATAATTTATTTTGTTTACTTGTACATAGTTTCTTAGTATTTCTTGTACATAGTCCTTCTATGATTGATTGTACATAGTTCAAATATCTCAAAATCCAAAAATAATACAAAATCTCAAAAACCCAAAAATAATATAACATTTTAAAATACAAAAACATGCAAATAATCCAAAAATACCAAAAATATTTTGATTGTATGCATTATCTATGCTTTACATTTCTACTACTATGCTAGACTTACATTTGTTGTTCAATGCCATTTTTTGTCGATTTATCTACATTACTATGCTTCACTTGATCTTCTTTGAGTGTGCGCAATGGCATCCAACTCTTTGATTGCTTCACTCCACCCAATGAGGGGGCATCCTACTTCTTCATTCAAGACACACATTGATATGCATACCCACCAAGGAATCTTCTACATGACTACACCATCCAGGTTATGTCATTCTTACACCACACACTCTAGTTATGTTAATGATGTACATTATTTACTAGCTTACACAGATTACTCTATCGACACTCACTAGCATATAGCACTTGTGTATTTATTAACATATACATAATCTTATACTAACATGTCTTGCATACTTTCCCTCTTGTTTTGATTAGTTAGATGCAATTGTATTTTTAGTTATTACATGTTTTCCTTTCTTGCTTTGCATAACTAGATATGATTCCATTTCTCAGTTCTTGATTATCTTTTGTATGTGCCTTAGGACATTTGCTAATGTCCTTTACTTCTATTCATATGTGTGCCTTATGACATTTACCAATGTCCTATGCATGTACTCTTCTATGTGATTGTGGCTTCCATGCCAACCTTGCTTGTTTTAATTGTATGTGTATGTGGCATTTGAACATGTCTTGTATGCTTGCCTTCTAGTATGAGTGACATGTGCCCATGTTCCTTGTTTATGTGGCCCCTTAGCCACCCTTGTATGTTTATTGCTTCTTGCCTTGTGTGCTTGCTGCTTGTGTTTATAATGCCATCACCCACATCATGCATTTATCTTGCTTTCTTGGATGACATGATGGACACCATGCTCCATCCCTTTAACTAACAACTAACTAGACTTTCATTTCTATTTCAGTACATTACTCATGTTATTATACTATTATATCCATCTAGGCATATCCTTGTTAATCTAACAATCTCTCAATACAAATCATGTTATATCTTGAGATATTATGTCAATTATCATTATTATATCATGTATCTTTGTAGCATAACACAATTGCAGGGCTCTTTCTTCTAAGGGAAGTCATTGAAAGCTCTTCATTCCTACCCTCAGAAGAGGGGGCAATAAATAGAGGTTTTGTCATAGAGATTAGATCTCCTAACAGTCAAAAATCCAGCATTGAGCACACCCAAAATAGCAACCAAACATCAAAATAGTCAAAATAGACTAGGCAAATAGTGAGAATATCAGAACAATTCCTAGATTTGGCCCAAGACAATAGTGCCCAACATAGACAATATTGTTGATGCCACTAGTGTCCACTTTTAGTGCTTTTATCCAAATAGTAAAAAAACTAGACTTCTAGAAGCAGGTAGAAAAGTAGGTTTAGCTACAGTTTTGGACAGCCAAAATAGTTCAAAATTAGTAGTTTTTAGTACACTTTCATTCAAAGAATCCAGATATAGGGGGCATCATGCAAGACATGATGGCTCTCTCCTCCATTTTAAGCCACAACAATTGATATAACTTTCAAATCAAAATCTATGTTCTAAACACCAATGATTGGGGGCAATGTGCATGGAATATTTGTTTTCTTTTCCTTTTTGAGTTCAGCATTACCTAGGCTTCTCAGTACTTACGTGCCTTATTCTATCTGCAAGTGGTTGGCATCATTTTAGAATGGCTTTTATACAAGCTTAATTTCCACATTCCCAACTTCTTGAGTTCTCAAGTGGATTTCATATAAGCCTAGTGCACCAGTTTGGAATGGCTTTCATACAAGCCTAATCTCCATCTTTTAGAATGGCCAAGAGTGGCCTAGTTTCTAGCATACATTTGGCTATCCATGCCCACATTATTAGATCACAGTACATTCATGGGCTCTAGGAGCCATCTCATATGACACACATTTCATATAGGTATTAGTTCATAGCTTCACTTCATGGGGCAACGATGGAGCCAAAGGATTAGCTAGCCTTTGTATTCTTGAGCCACCTATTCAGAGGGATTGGACACATAGTCCAAACATTGATTAATACATGTATGACCACCTAGGTGATGATGGAGCCAAAGGGCCAAACTTTGCATTCTTGAGCCATTTAGAGGGAATTGAGCACTCAACTCCGTTCATGATATTACTCTTGGTTCAACACACATCCAACATTACTCAACATCACTCAGCATCATAACAGTTTTTGTATTGGTCTATCTACCCAATGAGGTAAATTCATTCCTTTCTCTTCCTCTCTTTCTTACCCAACTTTGTATGTTCTTATTTTAGATATAGCGTATCTAGTAAGAACTAATATACTCCTTATTTTTCTTGTAGATTCACACCTCACAATGTGCTCTCTCTATGCACACCCAACATCACATAGCTTAATGAGCTTCACCTTTATAGGTAAGTTGAGGTACGCTTTCTATTTTTCCTTTATCCTAGTATTTCACTTTACTACATCACTAGAATAAATGGGGGGAAAATGTAGTCATATAAAATGTGAAAATTGGTAACTTGAGTGTGGATAATGACATCCAACCCATAGGTCCCTCCTACTTGCTCTCATGACCCTCATAGGCAACTTTTCACTAACTCATAGTCATCTGTATCCTTCCACACTTGATACTAACTTAGCCAAACCCCTCTTTCCATGATAGATCCATCCCCTCAGGTATCGTCTGCTCAGGACAATAGTACTACACTAGGACTATAGCATCGGTGATACTCATGTCTGCTTTCAACACTATTGTTCAAGTCTATTTTTGGCCCCAACGATCAATTTCTTCTAGTTCCTCATCATTCTCCTTGTCGGCTTAATGTGAGCACATTCAAACCATGACCAGTAGATCCCTATAAAATTCATTCAAAGATCATTTAGAAAGGGTTGGCAATTATCACTAAGCAAGCAAGACTACTCAAGAAATCTTCCCTATTCTCTGTATACATCCATCCAACACACCTACAAGCTTATTCAAATCCTTATACCAACCCTAGCCACCTCAATCACATCTCGTTTAACATTCTACATCTTCATATACATAGTTTCACAAAGCACATCAAGTAGGATAACTACATATGGCTTGATCCCTCTTAAGAGTATTGGTATGTAGGCAACGTGCCCACACAAGGGGTGTGGATTCACATCCAATAAATATTACACACACTAACCTCCCCCTTTTTTCTGAAAATTGGTCAAATCATAATGGAACATAGGGTTTGAAGATAATTTATGCTCTAAAAGTAGCTCTATAGACTTCCATCTCTTGAAACTTCGTAGACAGGATCACACAAACATACCAAATAAAACCCAAAAAATTTAGATCCTCAAGACAATAGTAGTAGAGGTGGACTAAAGCATGGGTGCCACTCTTATCCAATTCCATCACTCCTATCCAATCACCAAAATAAGTTTATATCTTGGTTTGTGATAGTGTCCCAGTCCTGCATAGTGAATTCTAGCCTCTGTCTCAGTCAAATCAATCAGTTTCCACCTAATTCTTCTTTTCCATATCTTATTACTATTTTTAGAAAGGTTAAAATTATAACCTAATTTACAAAAATCATTTGCTTAATTATTGTATATTTATTTACTAATTTTACTACTCATATCCTTTAGCTAAATTAGAAATCATACATCAATATTTCCAAAATTGTTAAATCAATCATCTTTTGTAATTTTGAAGCCAAAGTGACCTTTCCATGCAATAAGACATAATGAAAACATACCTTCATGACAAGTGACCTCATATGATGAGAAATGGAACTAGGGGCCCAAATATTAATTGAGGGTTTTGATGTTAAAGTTTAAATAGAAATGATCACCTATAAGAGTCTTGTTGAAATCTCCTAAATGGCACCTATAGGATGACTGTAGACTGATGGCATATCAGAGATTGGCAGTTTGGGTGTTAGCTTCAATCCCTAGGCTTGATATAAATGTATTTGACTATGAGATTATCTTGATAACTCCAAGAAGTGCCTAATCATGTAACACAAGGTTAAGTATGAAACATTCAAGACACCCCAAATCTCAATTGAAATAGGCACTTTCAGTCTGATTACAGGCAAGACCTTGACACGTGGTGAGAGGTGTGAGATTTGAGAGTTGGTAGAAATGTTTTATGTTAAACACATTTGGAACCACCTTCATAATGTTTCCATTATTTGAGTGAGGTCCTCAAACCAAATAATTAGGGCAAAGGTAAGTTTCACACCTCAACCTATAGTCAACTCAATCCAAAGACTAGCCAAGGCAAATGAAAGAGGTGTAATTTTTGTGGTAACGAGAGTTTTATAATGCATTAAACATGTGGATATCACTCCCATAATGGTATGAAAAATTTTATATTTCCTTGGAGGAATGAAAATAGAGCAAGGACTTATTTTATCTCTACACTCAGTCTAAGTTTTCTTAAAACCCTACACAGTCATCAACTTGAGAAGTTTGTATTGAGATTTTTGAAGAGTTGAAAGGTCTATTAGTGTGATAAAAATATGAAACTTGGTACATAAAGTCACTAATACCTAATTAAGACCTCCATGAATTCAATATGGTAGGATAAATAGGGGGCATTCCCTTTATTTTATGTCAAATAGAGAGTACTCCTAGGCAGTCTAGACTACAGACTTGGTGAGAGGATGGTAAGAGGATGTGTTGGAAACCATTAGAGAACTAAGGAAAGTTGTGTAAGGTTGGTTGACCATGAAAAATCATATAAATCACCCTGAAGTCTTGAAAACCCACTCAGAGGTAGTTATGGGCAACTAGAGCACAATTAGGCCTAGACTAGACCTATACCCTAATAAGGTCCACCTTCACTTTCAAGAAAATATGAACTATCCAATCCATTTTATGACCTTTAGGGGAAGTTATAAAGTCCCAAAAAGCCTTTGGTTTGTAAAGAGACTACACAAATTAGTCAAATTTGGCCTATTTCACCTCAAACCTGTCTAGAATGCACTCAACAACTTAACAAGCCAACTACAAACATTCACACCTATACAAACATATTGCATGGATACCCAATGAGTCGAGCGGAGTTGAATAAGGTCCTACATTTGATATTAGTGGAATTTTTTCATAGTTTCAATGTCTACTTTTTATGAACAATTGTTAATATTCCAAACATGTTAAAACCCTCCTAAACCCTTGTTTAGGACCCGATGGGGAAGATAGGAAAAAATACACATGTAGAGAGAGTCAGATGGCCTGGAAATGGTTTTGGACTTGTAGATAACTCTCTCTATCTCCATGACACATGATTGGTCTATACCCTACTTGTATGAACATGCCTGAATTGGGGTTTTTTGTAAAT
Organism: Torreya grandis; assembly: GCA_037957365.1. Taxonomy (NCBI): domain Eukaryota; kingdom Viridiplantae; phylum Streptophyta; class Pinopsida; order Cupressales; family Taxaceae; genus Torreya; species Torreya grandis. The sequence goes on along the minus strand of JARHVA010001970.1, from coordinate 938,633 downwards.
ATTTGTGTGTTTTGCGGGTAAAAAGCAGAATGATAAGGTGGGATTCATTTAAGAAGGTCTATAGAGACATATTATAACTCCTTAAATCCATTTCTCACCTTAGATAAACACATAAACATCTTTTTTAAGTCATTCATCTCAAGTAGTCTTTGGCAAGTAGTGAGAAAGGAGAGTGAGTGCCAAGTGAGAGAATGAGAGGTTGGTTTTTAGACCTATTGACTTTCTAGGTCACCCCTAATCAGTGCAAGGCCTCATAAGGATTAAAAAGAGATAACACACTTATGAAGGCCCAAGTTCTCCAAACATAAAGTGTGCAGGTGATTCCTACCTACACCTGAGCCTAAGATAGAAGCACAAATTTGCATAGTAGTATAGAGATGACTCATTCCTGCATAAATATTTCAATATGTGCTCGTGCATACAATTCTATGACATGTAGGTCAAAAGGCACATAGGTTTAAGGATGTAAGGCCTAAGTTTCCAAGTGGCTAAGTAATGGTATCACATAAGGAGTGATCATAAATTAGGAGGGACACACCGAAGACCTTTAGTCTTCATGCACATTTTTATTCAAAAGTCCTCCCATACCTATCTAATGAAGCTTTGTGTTTGTGCATAGGATCTTACATCTATAACATATCACTATGAAGGTGTAAAATCTAAAGTCGCATGTTGTATTAGCCCCAAGTGACTCTCACATGCACCTTGGCATAAGAATTTCTTAGTTTGACCAAGGGTAAGTGCCAGCTCTCCATGTGGTGACCTAGCAGTCATCTAAGGCTAGTCCCTTTAGTGACAGAGTTTCAAGTAGTGCCATTAGTTAGTGAGGAAAGAAGGGGACCAATCGAATAATGATAGTAAAGAAGTAGTGCCCATATGTCACAACCACACTATTTCCACCCTAAAACTCCAAGGATATTCCTTTGAGAGCCCATTGAAGTGACATGTGTCACTCTTACAGTGTTATGCTTGAAACCAATCAAAAAATTCCATGTGCGAAGTGGCAGTCAAATATAAAGTAAGTAGTTGGAGGTAGTTGAGAGAATATCAAGGTGTGGTTATAGTGATTAAATGTAGAACTGGCTATTTGACATCGAGATGTGCATACACACCATCCTCTGATTCCATCAGGGAAATATTCCATCCCCTGTGCATGTGTATCCAAAAGTGATCTTGCTACCAAACCCAGATCCAATCATCGAATAGAGTTCAAGAAGCATGACCCCAATGCCACTAAATTATTTAAAAGCTTTTCCCACCACCCTAAGTGGTGCACTAATTATAAAATAAGCTTGTTCTCTATAAAAGCCTGGTGTTTCCATTGTAAAAGGGTCAACACATTTTAACAACCTCACACTACTAAAATTTTCCCTCCATGAGCAATTGTATTGGCTAAATCTTGTAGATCAGTGAGAATTAAGTTCACCTCCTCTTGTTATTCTAATGATCTATGTTATTTACATTTGTTGATCCTTGATTTGGGTAAACTCTGCCCCTCTCAACATTGTCCATTCCCAGCACCTCCTCATTGAACTTAGAGCTCAATTGCAGGTCATATCCTATGCACACTAGGGTCTGTGTAGGCTTTATCTATTATAGATTAATTATTAGTAACATTATTATTAGGGTAAGTTTTGATATTTATCAAGAGGTAAAGATATTTAAGTAATAGTTAGTTTGGTAGTTGTAATATTGTTACAAAAATATTATGAACATAGTTTGTTTGTTAGTATATATTATTCATAGGGATTCGGGTGAGAGAATGATGGAGAGACAATCTCCATGATTATAGGAATGATATTCCTGTAAAGTTGTAATGTCCCAGATGAATAAAATATAGAGTGTGGAATAATATTATATTCTGTTTAAACTTTTATCTGTGTCTGGTTTTATTATATAGTATATGAGATAGATTTTTTGTAGACTCTGATTTACTCTAATATGTGGTATCAGAGTAGGAAATTTTAGTGAGAATGGTCTATTAGTCCATATATTGGAAAGCTCTCAACATTTATTGGTATCAACAATAAGAGAGAATCATTTCATTGAAGAATGTTAAGAGTTGATTTATCAGGCACCTGTCAACCATGTGTTGATAATTTATTATAAGATATTCTATTATATCTATGAGTTATTGTGTTATGCCTGCTAGCTCATCCACCCATGGCTATCATATCAATTCTCAGCTATCATCTCCATTGACAGACCTCATAATGTTTTTTGTCCTTTAAATGTCTATACATTGCCATCCATCTACTTATTACCATCTGTCTACAACAGATTACATGTGGATTGATTAGTTATCCATCATTTAGCATTTTACAAATCGTGTTTCTTTTTGGCACTTTTTAAAGGCATTATGCCATGTGGTCATACATAAGTACCTCTAAACATGGTGACCTATGAATGAGATATTGCAATTGATCAATTTAATATTCAAATTCTTGAATCATGGCCGATTTCCATTGATCTTCTTCCTCCATGACATCTCATGAGTATTTGCCAATTCAATCATCCACCTCTCACTCCATGGGCATAGTGGCTACCTCATATAGCCATTCCACATACATGTGCCATTATTCTATAAAGCGGTCAGATTCAATTACCTACCCTAATATTAAGTTTTTTTTAATTTTAGGTTCATGGTAGTCTATGAATAAGATTGGGTGGATGTCTAATCCATCTATATTAGCATATTTTTGAAACTATAATGATTTTTATGTATATTTAAAAAGTAATATGCCATATTATTTTTAAAATAAAGTTTAGTATAAATTGTAAAGGTGCATTATCAACAGAGTTTGACACCCATAATGGAAATCCCATTAGATAAGTTTAATGGATTAAATTTTCACACATGGAAGGTGAAAATATAAATGCAACTAATGAAGTAGAACCTATGGGGGATTGTGAGCAGAAAAGAACCAGAACCAACAGATGCTATAAAATTTCTTGAATGGCAAACTAGGGATGATAAGGCAAAGTCCATCATTGGACTTGCTTTAGTAGATACTGAATTACACTATGTAGATTTGGAAAATAAGGCTAAAGTAATCTAAGATTCACTAACATAGACATTTGGGGCTAAAACGGTGAATGCCAAATTCACTCTTAAGTTACAATTATTTAAATAAAAAATGAATGAAGGTGCAACAATGTCTAGCCATATAAATGAGCTAAGGTCTCTCCTAAGGCAATTAAGTGAATTTCAAGCTCAGGTAGATGATGAAGATGCAAAAGTTATCCTTTTGAATATCCTACCTCCTAGATACAATAATGTGGTGTTTACTCTTGGACAAATGCCTTCACACTCACTTGATGGCATGATTTCTATGCTCCTAACTGAGGAGAAAAGAACAAAAGAAGATACTAAGGAAGAAACTACCATTTATGTAAAAAAGAAGTATGCTAATTCCTTTAAAAATAAAGAAGAAGTAGAATGCTTTTATTGCAAGAAAAAGGGACATAAGTCTCCATTTTGTAAAGTCAGAGAAAGAGATATAATTAGTGGTAAAATTAAAATAGATGAGGCCAATGTGATCACAGAAGGGGACTCAAAATTAGACAACGAACAAATGGATCAACAAGTTGGGTATGCTTTTGAAGACTTTTTATACTAAGCAACAATAAACTGGAGGATGGAGGATACATGGAAGATGGAGGCTATGCAAGCCTCTTGCAAGTCATCAGTGATGGGGCCCCAGATTTTTTGATGGAAAATATATAATATTATGCTTTTTATATTTTTCAACTATGTGTGCTTGAATAATAATAGAAGTACAATTCTTATTTGATTAATCTCTTTTGATATTTTCCTTTTGTAATCCCTCTTAGTTAGAAAATGATAGGAATTAAATATGTACTTGCATACATGACATGGTTTGTGGTAAACTAACAAAACCACTTGGTTGATGGTAAGCCATGGGATAAACCATCATTGGTTATAGGTTAGCCATGGGATAAACCTTCATTAGTTTTTGGTCAGCCATGGCAAAACCATTTTTCAAGTTTGTGATCCTTGGAAAAATCACACGGTCATATTCAGATGTAATACAGGATGATATTCTCCCCAGGTTTAGATTAAGGGGGTGTGTGAATAGGAATAATAATGTTAAGGGGGAAAATGTTACAAATTAATTTTTAGTAACATTATTATTAGGGTGAGTTTTGATATTTACCGAGAGGTATATATATTTAAGTAATAGTTAGTTTGGTAGTTGTAATATTGTTACAATAATATTATGAACATAGTTTGTTTGTTAGTATATATTATTCATAGGGATTTAGGTGAGAGATTGATGGAGAGATAATTGTAGACACCTAAAAAGTGTCTAACCCTTGGTCTTCCTCTCTCCCCTTGGTCCCTTGCCACTTCGACTATCCCTAACCTACCTAGGTCTTATTAATTGAAATTAATAAGTCCATTTTTTTCCCTCTCCTTGCCACCTCGCCACCTTAGGATACCCTCCTTGGATCCCCTTCATTCCCCACATGGCCATTTAATGCCTCAGACTCCCATTCCAATCTCTTCACTCGCCCATTTAACCTTCGTCGACCGTTTCATCCTCGCATTCATTTGACCCGGCGTTTGGGAAATGGATAGAAGGCTATTTTTAGCCTTTTTCTGGCCTTTTAGCCGCCGACGTCGGTCAACCGTCGACCGACATCGGCGATATTGCCGGTGTCGGCACCTTTCATAACGGCTTCTTCACCGTTATCTCCTTCTCTTGGCTCTTCTTCGCTCCCTGCATCTCTTCTCTGGCATCCCGACTCTTGAATATTTGCATCAGACCCTTGTATTCGTCCTTTCACTTGACCTCTCTCCCAATCAATCTGACTCTCTCCCTCAGGTACACAGCAAGCTTCTGCAAGTGAACAATAGGGATTCTTCATCAGCAACAGGGTTCACATCCAGCATCACCAGCAACCAGATCAACACCTTCTTCAGCAGGGCACAGGTATGTACTCTGTTTGTTTTCTTTATGCTTTCTAGTCATCTGCTTTAACTAGATTCAGTATTTCTTTTCCCCAACCCAGACTGCTAACCAAACCAGGCAGACCCAGATTCCTATCTCCCTGATTGGCTTCCTTATCTCTCTGTCCCTTTTCGACATTTTGTCCATTATCTTAGACCTCTGCACAGACCTTCAACTAAAACCAGACTCTCCCAGACCATTTTGTACGTCCACTGACCTGTCCACAGACCAAGCCCAGACCAGACTCTGTCCAGACTCGACCAGAACCTCCCTAAAACCCCGTCCAAGCCTATTGCCCCGACCGATGCTAGTCATTACCCCCACTGACGTCGGCAGACTAACCGACGTCGGCAGACCCGACAACCGACGCCGGTGAGACCACCGACGCCGGCGACTGCAACCAGGCCGACAGCTTCTTCCAGGTAAGCCTTTTGCTTCCTTTTATCTTTCAGTTTGCTATCATTTCAGTCTATTTTAGCATTTTGTCTTTTATCAGTCACTTATCTCTTATCAAACTAGTGGGTTAACCTCCCTTAAGGAAGTTCTCATACTTCTGGGAACAGGCTTTCGCTTGGCAACCCACCGCCTATCCATCTAACATTTTCTTGTCCAAGTTCCTTTTCTTTGCAGGTGTCATTCCTCCACAGCCAAAGAGGGGTGCTCACAAACGTCTGGATTACGGTGCGCAGCCATTATCCAGGTACTTCACATGCCTTGTCCATTTATCTCTTTAGTTTCTTCTCTCTCTTTATAATCTGAAAAAGTGAATTAGCGATAGAAACATTCTGGCATGCCCGGTGGGACCCTAGGTTCCTCCTGGGTTCCTTTTTCTTCTTCATTCATTTAGGAGCATTAGGTTCTTACCTTTTCTCCTCCTTCTTTTCTTCTCAATGACACTATAAGCAGGACTAAAATGAATCTTTCTTCCTTGCATTTCTAGACTAGTCTAAACATCATACTCTCAACCCTTTCTCAAACTTGTCTTCATAACAAACATCACATTTCGACTTGGGCTTAAAACGTATTGCACTTTCATTTCTGCTTGTGCTTGCATTAGTCCACATCTAGTAACTTAAATCCGCATATTGAATAAATCGTAGACACTTGATGTTACACTACCTGACCACATGCACTAAAACAAACATAAAACTTACTTGAGACAAGGCCCGACTGGGATTTCATCCCCCAGCGGATACCTTACCCATCCCGGTGACCCTACTTGGATTTCATCACCAAGGGGGAAGCCCACTCCGTTCTCTGGCAGAGGATAAACTCTAGGCGAGGTATATCTTGGCTAAGCGAGACCAGCTAACCACTGGAATCGCGAAGTGAGGGGAGCTTGCTCCTTAACACCAGGCCACGTACCAGACCCTAACACAGATTTTTGAGCACCTAAAACAAGACCCAAAACCATCTTTAGACCGCCTTCTTCTAGGACCCTTCTTACAGCCCATCTCCCTAAACATTCATCTAAGGCATAAGCCACAACTTCTAAAGTTAATTCCTAGGATTTATCGCTTAGGCCTGTCTGTCTCTCTCTATTTTCCTCTTCTCATCTGTTTGTTTGAGTGAGTGAGGACGCTTTCTCCATTGTTTTTCCAAGAATCTTCAAATTCTTTGGTTCTCTGGAAAACACAGTCACCGACATCAGTTCTACCACCGACGTCGGCTTTCCCCTGTCACCGGCATCGGTTCTGTCACCGACGTCAAATTTCCTGTCTTACCGGCATCAGTTATCTGACCGACGTTGGCCACATTTCTTACCGACATCAGTTTTTTAACCGACGTCAGTCTCTGTCACTGTCCTTTTTTTCAAAACCAGCAGCCTAAAACCTATCCATTCTCTCTCAAAAACCACATTCTGGTTTTCTGAGACTGCAAGAACACAGTTTCTGGAACCAGGACTCTCTTCTTAACCACTTTAGCCAACAACTGCTTCTGTCTACCCCGTCCCTAACCAGTCCTATCATGGAGTTCCACTCAGAGACTGAAAGAACTCCTACAGGACCGACCCTGACCCCGACCCCGACTCAAATTCCCATCATCCCTGAAGGGGACCAGGATTTCGAGAGATTCTTGGACCTCAATGCCACAGCCCTCCAAAACTATCTCGCGAGAAACCCAACGCGAGACCTTTCGGGTGACATGGCGATGACATCCACACTATTCGCCACCCAACCCTTTGCGACTCAGCCTTTCGCCTCAACTATTAACCCAACCATGGCCAATACGCAAAGTTTGGCCTCCCCGCCTATTTTTAGACCGACCTTCATCGGGGTTCCATTACCCCCTCAACCACCTGTAATTCAACCAAGTTCTACATCATATCAGAACTTGATTGTCTCGACCCCTCATACTCTTGCGCCCACAAATGTAGGCGTGCCAACCTATCTTTCTACCAGTGCCACCATTCAACCACCTTTGGCGGTGCCCAGTCAAATTATACCTTCGACCTTCATAACGCAACCACCTTTAGCCTCCACTTCTGCCCCTGCGACTAGTCATCCGTACGTTGTACAACCGACTACGTCGCACGCCTCCTCTAGCCTCTTCCAAGCGCCTTACAACCTAGGGGGCGCTCAACCCACCAATCCGTCAGCAGATCTTATCAAGATGTTGATGGATAAAATGTCCAGTCTCGAAGCCTCCATTTCTGGTTCAAGCAATACTTTGTCATATGAGAAAATTTGCAGCGAGCCCATCCATCCTTCCGTCCCCATTCGACCATACCTTAACCATTGGGAGCTTCCTAAATTCACTCGCTTTCAGAGTAAGGAAGACCCACAACAACATCTACGGGCATTTAGACATGCCTGTTATCTTATTGCCCATGACGATGCGTTGCTTTTACGCACGTTCCCTATGTCCCTTTCTGGCCCTGCCCTTGACTGGTATAGTTCTCTTGCCAGACACTCTATCTTTTCATTCATTCAACTCGCCCAACTATTTCTTGACCATTTCTCAATCAACATCACCAAACAAGTCTCAATCACAGACCTTTACTCCATCAGGCAATTTGACGACGAATCAATAGTCGACTTTGTCGCTCGTTGGAGAGGTCTGATCAACCAGCTCTCCTTCTCTTTGCCTCAACCCGAGCTCATCGAGCTCTTCTCTCGAGCATGTGCCAGACACATCTCTTCTACCTTGCAGATTCAGACATTCTGCACTTTTGACGAAGCTTTCACCATGGCTCGAAAGCTTAAACTCCGCGCCCTTGAAGAAGATAAGGTCAAATTGCGTAATACCAATGCAAAATCTACCAATGGCCATTCTTCTTCCAGACCTTCTTCTTCTACCAATTCTGAATCTAAAGGAGTGGCCAATATTGTGGTCGTTAGATCACCATCCTCGACAACAACGAATTACTCTCAACCTTCGACATCTCCAAGCGTCACCAAACAATTCCAACAATGGTACATTCAACGTTCTTACACTCCACTTGGAGAACCATACGCTTCCGTTTTGGAAAAACTTCTCAAGCAGGGGGTCCTCAATCTCCCTCCAATCCGACCACCTCAATTTGACCCTTCAAAAGCCATCCCTACATGGTATAGGGAGGCCGACTTCTGTCCCTTCCATCGCGTCCAAGGCCATGACATCAACAACTGCCGAACCTTCAAAAACATCGTCCAGGACATGATCGACAAGGGGGATCTTATTTTAGATAACCCAAACGCCCCACCTAACCAACATATCGACATCTTCAAACACCCTTTTCCAAATCATCTGCCTACTCAAAACAACGTCCAGACTTCGACCAATGACCCTCAAGACCATGACATTCACACGATTAGCACTATCTTACCTCTTGTCCTTGACCAACCTCTCCCATTAAAGGATGAAGAACCTTCTTCTCCTACTAGTCCTCCATCTACCTCTCTTGTATTGGAAGACGCTTTGACCACATCAATGCCATTAAGCCCACCTCCATCCGAAGACCCTACCTTGCCTACTCCTCAACTACAAGTAGAAGGCACGATCATCCATGCCCTCTGCCCACTTGAGGAGCCGCCCTCTCTTATTTCTTCTCCACCAAGAGAAGAACCAGTCTCTCCACCCATTTCAACCAAGGAAGACCCAGTCACGGTTTCCTCCTGCCCTTTGCCTGAGATTGCTATATCTCGCTCACCTTCATCCACATCCAAACCCAAACCTACATCTAACCTCGCCTCACACAATAGTGGCCCTTGACCCAAACACACGAAAGCTACTTGACCTCATCGGAGGACTCATCTCCCACCTTCATCATTGCCCTCTATCTTGGGCCCACATCCGTCCACTTTAATAGGAGTGCTTCCCACTCCCATACTTCACAGAGGCACATCGCCTCTATTACTCCCTCAACCCGTCAGACATACATCTCATCCAAACCCTCGACCTATGCCTCCTTCGCCTCCCAAACCAACGTCACCAACCCTCACTGCAATAAAACATGCAGACCCGTTAGCAGGTTCATATGCCTTCCTCTTACGGCAATTGTTGTAGTCCTCTCGTATCGACCTCCCACCTCTTAGACAATATCAATCTCTCGGACCTAAACCACCATGGTTCGACCACACTTGCATTTGTGCATATCATCGCACGCCTGGACACGACACGGAACATTGTCATGCCCTCAAGGTCGCCATTCGCCAATGTTTGGAGAATGACACCTCCCTTTTCAACCACGTTATCAACAAACCCTCAACACCACTCCGCCCATCACCTCTCGGATCAAGACCCTCTTGGTTCGACAACTCTAAATTCTGCCACTATCACCACACTCCGGGACATGACACTAAGTATTGTTGTGCTCTCAAAGCTGTCATTCGTCAACACCGGAAAAAGGATTCTCTTCTCACCAAGGACCCTCTTAACCACCTTTTCGATAAAACATCATCCCCTACTCATGCCTCTCCAACCTCATCACCTAAATCAGGATCCCCACGCCAGACTGTGGTCCCTTTGCCACCTTTGACCCCCTTATTCGACATTAATACCATCCATCTGACCACTAAACCTCAACCGACCTTAACCAATCTTTCAAACATTCTCCCTGCCCGCTGGGGGAGTTCATCCTTCATCCAAACCTCGACCAACTGTTCAACCCGATCTCTACCACATATCAATCACTCATTTAATCTTAAATCTCGACCAAGTGTCCATCGACCCAACCCCCGACCAATTATTCGACCAGTCTCAACCAAACTTCAACCAAATATCAATCAACCAGACCTCTCAACCAAACATTCAACCTTTTTCAATCAACCAACGACAATGTCAACCAACTTCACATCCATCAATCAACACCTGACCAATCTGGAAAGAGGCAAATTGGGGCAAGTTTGCTCCTAATTGACTTGGACCTTATCATAACATACAAGCATGGCCCAGGATCTTCTTAGACCTTGAACCCCTTTTTATGTCTTGTGTCTTCGACCGTTTCTATTGTTAGTCGAGTGTTCGATCACTTGACGTTTTACTTGAGCTCGTCCCTTGAGCAATCCTCATCCTCTTAGTCCTAATTCCTTTCAACCCTATTCCTCTTAACAATTCCTATAACCCTTTTATGATGTATGGATGCTTTGTCCTCATAAAAAGGGAGTCCTTGAACTTCTACAGTCTTGTCCATGACTCACATTTCTATAAAATCAAAATCAAGATGTCAAAACATAATCCATGGTCACAAAATCAAATCAAAAAGATAGACTGCTCCCTCGAAGGACAGCTGTACTATCATTGTTGTAGCTAATAGACTGATCCCTCGAAGGACAGCTATTCAAACTTTTTATCAAGCAAAAATATAGACCACTCCCTCGAAGGATGGTTATGACTAAATCTTGCTACAAACAGCACTTTTCTTAGAAGCTTCCCGCATCGATCAGCTTCGCAACATGACCACTACATTAAAAGACATCTCTATGTAGGCTTCCCGCATCGATCAGCCTGCCCCAAAAAAAAAAAAAAAAAAAAAAAAGAAAAAGAGTCATGGACTTAGCTTGTAGTTGTCTCAGGGTCTCCTATAAAAAGGGGCAAGGTTCTTCCTACTCTTAAACTGGGTTACCCTATCCTCCTCCTATCACCTGCTCAGGGGACTTCGAGCTCACTTTAATGTCAAAGTGATTCGATTACTGTTCTAACACCACACTGGTCAACGACGTAATGCATGAATGGGGCTTTGGTTCTAATAACCCCTATCTATGCTTCCTTTATGGTCCTTGTCAATGAAAGAGCGATTTGCCTTTCATCTTTTCTCTACACTTTGGTCACATTTAACCACATCAATTGTCGACTCATCCTTAACCAACCTCGACATTTTCAACATGACATCAGGCATCGCCTTGTCCTTTTCACATAGTTTCTATGGACACCAATACACATGGAAACTACCGACCAAACCCAATTTATGTTAAGCATAAACCAATACTTGCTGAAGCATAAATAGACTTCCATTCATTTTTAGCATGCATCCATCACGACTATGGAAACTTGCTAGAGATGAAAGCCTCTCGACCCCTATGACATCTGTAGCATCATTTTATCCTCATCTCACCCTCATCATTTCGACACTCAACCAAACTCATCATCGACCATTTTGACCCTCGCAGTCTAAACTACATTGGTCTGAGGCCCTATGACCAGGGCTATGTAGGCAGCACTCAGATACCACATCTTCTGAGGTTAGCTCGACCACCCCCATTTGTTCGTCTCTTTGATGGACAAACCTTCCCTTCTACGACTTTGACCAAGACCAATCGATCTCTTTGACCCTTCCTCCCTTTTAGGGAGAACTACATAGGCCTGAGGCCCCTACGACAGGGGATATGTAGGCAGCACTCAGATCACATGACATTTTCTGAGGTTAGCTCGGCCACATCCTTTCGTCCATCCATCCCCTTGACCAATGACCATTGGAGATCATGCCTATCTCCTAAACCGTGACCACTTCCAAGACAGCGTTCTGCCTTGGTTGTTTTTTGCCTTTATGCTACCTCACGGCTGGTTAGCAAAATTGTCCGCAGACTATTTTTGACCCTTCGCAAGTATAGGATCGCAAGCCAGTTGATCCCTACTACTTGTGGCATTTTCGTGTTTTCTGGGAGCACTTCCTGAGCCCTGGATACCTGGAACACGATGACCATTTGGAGCTTCAACTTAGATTGAGTGACTCGATCAGCAGATGACTAAATGCTGGGGCCCGGTTACTTCAATTTTGGCACTCCTTGACCCTCGACATGCGACAATTTGACCCTACCTGTCCCGTGACGTGGTATACGCGTAATCACGACTTTTGCAGCGTTTTCACTCACTTCTCATCTTTCTCATCCACCTTTTGTCAAATCAGCACCCGACATCAGGTTCCCTTCCCTCGACTCCCGCTTTGAGGGGGAATACCTCATCCTTACTTCGGGGCAATCCACATCATCCCTCACCTGGGGCAACCACCTCCTGTTTTTGTCTTGTAGTTCGTCTAGAACAACCAACAAGACAAAAAGGGGCAAATGTAGACACCTAAAAAGTGTCTAACCCTTGGTCTTCCTCTCTCCCCTTGGTCCCTTGCCACTTCGACTATCCCTAACCTACCTAGGTCTTATTAATTGAAATTAATAAGTCCATTTTTTTCCCTCTCCTTGCCACCTCGCCACCCTAGGATACCCTCCTTGGATCCCCTTCATTCCCCACATGGCCATTTAATGCCTTAGACTCCCATTCCAATCTCTTCACTCGCCCATTTAACCTCCGTCGACCATTTCATCCTCGCATTCATTTGACCCAGCATTTAGGAAACGGATAGAAGGCTATTTTTAGCCTTTTTTCGGCCTTTTAGCCGCCGACGTCGGTCAATCATCGATCGACGTCGGTGATATTGCCGGCGTCGGCACCTTTCATAACGGCTTCTTCACCGTTATCTCCTTCTCTTGGCTCTTCTTCGCTCCCTGTGTCTCTTCTCTGGCATCCCGAATCTTGAATCTTTGCATCAGACCCTTGTATCCGTCCTTTCACTTGACCTCTCTCCCAATCAATCTGACTCTCTCCCTCAGGTACACAGCAAGCTTCTGCAAGTGAACAACAGGGATTCTTCATCAGCAACAGAGTTCACATCCGGCATCACCAGCAACCAGATCAACACCTTCTTCAGCAGGGCACAGGTATGTACTCTGTTTGTTTTCTTTATGCTTTCTAGTCATCTGCTTTAACTAGATTCAGTATTTCTTTTCCCCAACCCAGACTGCTAACCAAACCAGGCAGACCCGGATTCCTATCTCCCTGATTGGTTTCCTTATCTCTCTGTCCCTTTTCGACATTTTGTCCATTATCTTAGACCTCTGCACAGACCTTCAACTAAAACCAGACTCTCCCAGACCATTTTGTACGTCCACTGACCTGTCCACAGACCAAGCCCAGACCAGACTCTGTCCAAACTCGACCAGAACCTGCCTAAAACCCCGTCCAAGCCTATTGCCCCGACCGACGCCGGTCATTACCCCCACCGACGTCGGCAGACTAACCGACGTCGACAGACTAACCGACGTCGGCAGACCCGACAACCGACGCCGGTGAGACCACCGACGCCGGCGACTGTAACCAGGCCGACAGCTTCTTCCAGGTAAGCCTTTTGCTTCCTTTTCTCTTTCAATTTGCTATCATTTCAGTCTATTTTAGCATTCTGTCTTTTATCAGTCACTTATCTCTTATCAAACTAGTGGGTTGACCTCCCTTAAAGAAGTTCTCATACTTCTGGGAACAGGCTTTCGCTTGGCAACCCACCGCCTATCCATCTAACATTTTCTTGTCCAAGTTCCTTTTCTTTGCAGGTGTCATTCCTCCACAGCCAAAGAGGGGTGCTCACAAACGTCTGGATTACGGTGCGCAGTCTTTATCCAGGTACTTCACATGCCTTGTCCATTTATCTCTTTAGTTTCTTCTCTCTCTTTATAATCTGAAAAAGCGAATTAGCGATAGAAACAATAATCTCCATGATTATAGGAATGATATTCCTATAAGTTGTAATTTCCCAAATAAATAAAATATAAAGTGTGGAATAATATTATATTATGTTTAAACTTTTGTCTCTATGTTTGGTTTTATTATACAGTATATGAGATAGATTTTTTGCAGACTCTGATTTGATCCAATATTATCTGTGGATAGCCTTCATCCCTTTCACTATTGTGCTATGTTCCCACACATTTATACAAAACACTTATGCATTTGGAGCATCCTTGGTAGAATATGTGTGATATTGTCTTGTTTTCAAAGGTTTGCACTATGTTTACGGTAGTAAGAGCAGTCGCTCTATTCTGAGCGCATCGTCCATTTTAAGATTTAGCATTTTTTAAATTTTTCCCTCCCTTTTCCCTCAAAATCTCAGGTTTAGAATAACATTAGATTACATTTCTACTCCTTAGGCCTGCATGTTGGTCTTAAACTAGGTGCGCTTAGAATAAAAGGAATTTGGCCTACTCCAGACGCTCATCCTAAGGAGTGCAAGAGTCCCATACCTTGGGGATGTTCCCATCATTATGATGAGACAATAGATGCTCACACACATAGTTGAGTGATAATAATTCCATTATCGACACCTTAGACTCTTGTGCCTTGCATAAGGTTTTCACACTCAGTGCCCCATAGCAAAACACTCTCATACCATAGATCATCCATAGGGGCATGTTTCAAATGACAAAAGTTTTTGGCACACCTGGTGGGACCAAGTTTGAAGAAAAGCTAAAGAATAAGTTCTACCCTTAGATATAGAATGTTTAAGACACTCCACATATCACCTAGTGACTCTGAATGTCCAAATCTACTGGTTTAAGTAGTTTGAGTGCTTAATAGTATGTCTTTCCAGCCCCCATTCCATGAAAATGTTGAATTTTCACCTTCCTATTTCTCAAATAAATATTATACGAGTGCTTGTGACCTTCCCCTAGTTCAGTCCTTATGGCATCCTCCTTATGTTTCTAATCAATCTTGCACCAGTCACCTTGCCCTAATCAACATTACTATCCTCCTAATCCACCTCAAAAGAGCATCAATGTTAAATACCTTTATTTCTAAAGGTAGATGAGGGAAATAAAAAGAGAGGAGTATGGTTGGCAATAAGAAGAGCTTGATCATCAATCTTACACTCAGTAATGGGAGATGATGGAGCAGCCCACATTCCATGAGGAATACTTGGCCAGGTAGATCACAGTCAAAAAAGAGCAGATGCATATGTTGTTTGCATAAATGCAAAGAATTGAATCATAATCAATCACCTCCACTCCTTTCAATCATAGCTTCAATCAAGCCTCCCTATGCCTACAAGCCATCCTATGGGACATAAAGCCTTTGCACCCAAAGTTCCTAGCTTTAGATAAGATAGATCATTTTCACCTCCAAGTGGATCCCCTGCTTTTAAATTATAAAGCTTTAGAAAGCCTAAACTCAAGCTAATTAAAGATCCCATCCTCCCTTAAAAGCCTCAAGCATAGCCATGGCAGCCTCCCTAGACCATGCATCCTAACTTCATAATGCCCAACCTTGTAGAATCCCCTTCTTTTGTGCTAGTTGAAGCTTCTTACCCTCCCATCATCTCCCTTTTCAAAGGAGGACCAGTTGTATGGAAGGAAAGTGAAGACCATTTAGATGAAGAAGATGATACTTCAAGTGAGTACGATGAGGAAATCATCATTGATAGCCCACTTTATGCCATGAAGGTAGAAACTTTAAAACTGTTGTGGGAGGATGATGAATAAAATTAGCCTGTACAGCAAGGCAATGTGTAAGAGTGAGATGATGAGGCACTCTCTCTGATATATGAGCTTTCATTTAATATGGAAGAAGATGAAGTCAGTCATGAAGATAGAATAAGGCCTCTCACTCAGAAGGTTGAAGAGTAGTAGGAAGAAGACATTGGGGGAAAACGAAACCATCAAGGGGAATGCATGCTTCAGGAGGAACCCGCCTATCAATTTTAGAGAAATACATGAGTAAGAATAGGTGATGAGGAAATGTGGGATTTGTTTGAAATCCTGTGTGTAAGATATGTTCCTTTGTAAGCAGGCTACAATTTGGCCAAAGTTGAGGAATGCACCTTTAGATAGGTTAGGGGGCAAGGAAGAGGCAACCCATCAAATAAACCTTCTTAAGGGATGAATGCTAATTTGTTTGACATATTCAATAATCGTTATCAACTCCTTAATGACCTTGAATATGTTTTTGTGCCTTATTCACCCCTAGAAGATATCATAGACTTGTTTTGGCCCCAATCTTCTAGTAAGTAACACAAAGATGAGAGAAAGGTTGTAGTAGTAAGTGGACTTTAAATCCGTGATCTTGAGTGCCCTATAGGGTAGTTTGTAGAAGATATAATGGGCTCACAAAGATAACCTATCAATTTCATAAGCTCTCTAAATATCAAGTGTAGGTTCCCTGAGCTACAAGAAGTGTAGTCTGAGTAAAGAGTATAGATATGCACCGAGAGATCCAAGAAGGATTGGTTTGATGTTTAATACATAGACCATCTGGGAGGAAACCTTCTACGTAGCATGGTGGAATCATTAATCAAAAAGGATCTCAGTTAAATAAGCTCCCTTGAGCACTCTTCAAAAGATATCATAGTGCATCTACTTCATAGTAAACAAACACCACCTCGCCTTCACCCAGTACATGTCAACAATAGGATGACACACAATGCAAAGGACCTAAGAGGTTTTTATTTTGATCTAAGAGGGTGAAGGCCCATGTTTGTATTTTATATATCATAGATTATAATAGTTTACATTACATTTCCTTAAGTGCCTACATACACATTTTAAAGTCTTAGTTTAGATTTGTTTTACTCTAAGTACATTTTGCACATCCATTGTTTGTCCTTTTCCATTTTGTTTTTTCGAGCTCATAACTCAATTCCATCTTTTTAGGCATAGGCCAAGTAAGTTGTAGCTTTAACGACTCCATGCCTAATAAATCGCTTTAAAGGCTATTGGATTCCTATTTAGTAGGCATGCGACCCGCATAGGTCACCAAAAGTGTTGACTTTCTAGGTTATCCCCTGATTAGTGCAAATCCTCCCAAGGTTTATAAAGAGAGAATGCACCTGCGAAGGCCAAAGCACTCCAATCATAAAGTGCATAGGTGATTCCCACCTATGCATGAGCCTAAGATAGAAGCATAAGTTTGTGCAATAATATAGTGATGATCCATGCCTATATAAAGATTTTAATACGTGCATGTGTGTATGATTTTATGGCATGTAGGTCAAAAGGCACATAGGTTTAAGGATGCAAGGCCTGAGGTTCTAAATAGTTGAGTAGTGGGAGCATGTAAGGAGCGATCATAAATCAGGAGAGACACGTCAAAGACCTTTAGTATTTATGCATATTTTTATTCAAAGGTCCTCCCGTACCTATCTAATGAAGCTTTATGCCCATATGTAGGATCTTACATATGTGCCATATCACTACGAAGGTGCACAATCAAAAGCCACATGTTGCCTTAGCCCCAAGTGCATTTATAAGTGACTCTCATGCATGCCTTATCATAGGAAGTTCTTAGTTCAACCAAAGGTAAGCACCATCTCTCCACGTGGTGACCTGATTCTCATCCAAGGCTAGTCCTTTTAGCGATAGAGTTTCAGGTAGTACCATTGGATGGTGAGGAAAGAAGGGGACCCACCGAATAGTCATAATAAATAATTAGTGCCCACATGTTATAACCATGTTGTTTTTTTAAAAAACTCTAAGGAGATTCCTCTGAGATCCCGTTGAAGTGACGCATGTCACTCTTATAGTGCCATGCTTAAAACTAATTAGAAAATGCCATGCACCAAGCTCTAGCTAGATATCAAGCAAGAAGTTGGAGGTAATTGAGAGAAGATCCAGATATGGTCAGAATAATTAAATACAGAAGTGACTACATGACATTGAGATGTGCATACATGCCACCCTCTGACTTCATCAAGGAAATCTTCCATCCTGTGTATACGTGTATCCAAAAGTGATCCTACTACCAACCCCAAATATATTCATTGGATAGAGTTCAAAAAGCATGGCCACAATGTTACTAAAGAATTTAAAAGCTTTACCCACCACCCCAAGTGGCACATTAACTATAAAATAGGTTTGTTCTCTATAAAAGCCTGGTCTTTCCATTGTAAAAGGTCAACACATTTTAACAACCACACGCTACTAAAATTTGCCCTCCATGAGTACTTATATTAGCTAAATCTTACAAATAAATGAGAATTAAGTTCACTTCCTCCCATTATTTTGATGATTTATGTGTTATTTAAATTTTTTAATCTTTTATTATGGGTAAACTTCACCCCTCTCATCGTTGTCCATTCCCAGTACCTCCTCATTAAACTCGAAGCTCAATTATAGCTCGTATCCTATGTGCACCAGGGTCTACATAGGATTTGCTTAAGGATAACCTTCATCCCTCTCAATGTTGAATTGTGTTCTCATGACACTATATGAAACACTTATGCACTTGGAGCATCCTTGGCAGAATCTATGTGATATTATCTTATTCTTGGAGGTCTGCACTATGTTTATGGTAGTAGGAGTGCTTGCTCTACTATGGGTGCATCACCCCTTTTATGTTTTAGCATCTCTTACCTTTTCCCTCCATTTTACCTCAAAATCTTAGGTTTAAAATAGTGATAGATTACCTTTCTATTCTTTAGGCCTGGGTGTTAGTCTTAAATCAGGTGAGCTTAGAATAAAAGGAATTCAACCTAATCCAGAGGCTCATCCCAAAGAGTTCAAGGGTCCCACACCTTGGTGACATTACCATCATTGAGATGAGACAACTGATTCTCACATGTGTAGTTGAGTGATAATACTTCTATGCCTAACACCTTAGACTCTTGTGCCCTGCACAAGGCTTTCGCACTCAGTGCCCCATAACATTACAATCTGGCATCACAGAGCATCCACGAGTGTACATTTTAAATGAAAATAGGACAATTTTATGGTCTAACTCATGGAATGAAAGGTATATGGGTCTTAGATAGGTGTCCTAATACCTATTCCATGGATCTGATTGAGCAATTGAAGGTCACTTGGGTGACAAATGTGAAGAATGAGTGAAAGAGGAATAATGAATGACTGTAGATGGTGAGAACAAGTGCACAAAATAATGCTATGAGTTATGGTGTGTTTATAACCCCCCTAAGATAGTGCATATGTGTCTACTATCCCTACTTCAATTTTGAGTAATCAAAAGATGCCTAATCATGAAGGCAATTGAAGGGCCTCTATGCCAGTTTTGGGGAGTTTATCATGTTTCAAGTGGACACTTATCCAAGGAGAATTCTAGACCTATTTTCACACTCCATTATCCTATATCATAATTAATTCTCATAGCTTGACACTTGTTCTTATGACCTTAGAGCTCCATTCTTTCTCTCTTTCCTTAAACATTTTATAAATGTAAGCCATTTTGGCTCTTGTAAAAAAATTACACACCTAATATGGAAAAGCCCTGCTAGTTTGCTATTGTAATTTGACTTTTAAATAAGATATGAAATCTAGTTTTAAGTTCAAAATCTATCTTTTCTAAGTATGTGAAGTGATGTATAATGAAAAGTCAAGTGATTAATATCTATCCTTACTTTTTCTCAGTCCTTCCATGTTTGATGGAAGTTGTTTCCACTATAGTAGGTCACATGAAGTGTTGTCAAGTGTATTGATCTATTTTCAAGTGTAAAAGTAGCCTTAATGTCTAAAAATGATCTCTAGTTCACTTACCTTGAGTACTTCCATGCATATCACCTCCATGTTTGAAATACTAATGTTAGAGCAATTCAGGATTTGAGACTAGTGTTGTATGTCATGTCTGTTAGTGCACTTATATGGTAGTCACATGGAGATATTTTTGGTGTATCAACCCCTTAGAGTGGATTAATTTTATGTCTACTTATATCCCTTTTCATCCAAGCAATCATTTAGTGTAGGTGATAAGCTTTCAAAGTTCAATCTAGGGAGATAGCCCTTAAACCTACAGGTCTACCTCTACCATAGGCATCCCACAGGCCTAGAGGTATTCCAATGTTGGTAAAATCTTAGATTAGGCTTGAACATACTCCTCCATGGTGAAATATTTTGTGACAATAGTTTTGGCCTACCCATTGGGACCATTGTCTTAAAAACATCTTGTCAAGTTGAATGTTGGTCTTAACAACATCATAGCTACATATGGTGTTCTACTCAAGATTTTATGACTCCATTCAAGGTAATATCTGGTTGTAGATAATTATTTTGTCATATCTCTATGTTCATACTTCATGGTCCTTACTAGGTCAAATTATAGTAGAGGTTTCAATCCTATAAACGCACTCCCTCATCTTGAACTTCCTCTTGAATCTCAACATCTTCAGCCTATCTTGACCTTTGAAGAATGCAAGGACTTCATAAGCCAAGAAGATCAAGAGAGTGAATAAGATTTTGAGGAGAACATGGCTAAGAAGCATGCCTTCCTAGCCTTTAAAACTTAAAATCCCATTCACCTCAATGCGTGTGATGATATACCCCCTAATGCTACCAAAAGTGTTCACACATTCAATGGTGAAGGTTATGTCACTCCTAGTGAGCATATTAGGGATATCTCAAACTTCTATAGATTTCATAATGTTACTGAGGTCAACATTTCTATTAGACTCTTTTCCATTTCCCTTAGAGGGAAATAACTTGAATGGTATAGGACATTACCTGAAGGTTGTATCATAACTTGGGATGATTTTTGAGAGTTATTGACATCAAGGTTTGAAGACAAGAGTGATCACACATCATTCATCCATCATCTCAATGTGACTCAAAGAGACCCCAAAGAGATAATGCATGATTTTAATGAGAGATTCTAAAGGTATTGGCATAGGTTGCCTCCTCCCATGAGACTACCTACAAGCTTTGTGTTTCCCGCATATCTAAGGGCTATAGGTACTAACATAGCAATAATGTTGCAGTCCATGGGTGGTTACACTTTACCTTAAGCATATGACCTTACAATTAGATATGAATATAGAATAATACAAGATAAAAGGTTGCCTCCAAAATTACCTATGCCTCTACTAAAAAATATATTTTTTGATACTCCAAGTGTTGTTCTAATCCCTAAGGTAAATACCAAGTCTAGAACTACCCCTAAGGAGGTAGAAGATGCTATTGATTATAAGGCAAGATATAAAGCCTTAGAGGCTCAATTTAAGCAATCAAATGTGTAGTATGGTGTTCATAAAAACCCCTACCCCTATCCTAAATAAGGGAATAGGTTCCTACCTCAGCAATATGGTCAAGGTAAATGTTAACGATAACCTAACTTCAATAGGCCTGCCAATGCATACAATCCAACTTCAACTCCAACATCAAAACCATGGTATCAGAGCATAGTAACTTGGTGCAAGTAGAGGAATGGTAGAAAGGTCAATTAATGGATGAAAATGAAGGTGGGGAGTAATCTTTGGTTTCCCTAGGAGGGGTAACTCCTTAGATATCAGTAGAATATGAGGTTCTCATGCAAGCAAATGAAGGATGACAACCCCAAAAGGTAAACCTTGTAAACTTTCTAGTGGAAGACACATATGGTCTTAATCAGAATTATTTAGTTGTAAACAATACTAGGGTAAAGAGGATGGCCTTATGAGATGCTCAAGCTATTTGTACAAGTTCAAATACTCCTCTTACAAGGTAGCAAGGTGTGACTACAAACATGGCAGTCCCTAAAACTTTCGCACCCATTTCAAATTAGAATATTGGAAGGGCTACTCAAAGTGTTCCAACACCTCAATCTCAAGGCACCTTATTTCCGTCAAGGACTCAAGAAAAGGTGAGTGATCTTGTTCTAAACATTGTTTAATCTTTGAAGAGTGTTAAGACTTCTCTTTCTCTTTTTGAGATGCTTCACTTGCTTGGCCAAAAGGAACATTTACAAAAGCAGTTGTCTCAAATTCATGTTAAACCTCAACCATCAAGTCATAATGATGTTACCCTCACCAATGATACTAATCACATTGTGGAACCCTCTTATAAATCTAAAAATCCTCCACCCTTCTACCTCATTCTCATTATTGGAGACAAACTTGTTCACAACTACATAGTGGATAGTGGGGCTAGTACTTTAGTGATGCCCAAGGTTGTAGCTGATAAGTTATGCCTAAAATATGAACCATATAGTAAAGGGGTGCTTCAACTTGATGGTATACCTATTAATTCAGTAGGATTCATCAAAGGATTGACAGTCTTCTTGCATGATTATCCTAGCTTCTCTATCCTTCAAAGACATTGTGGTTATTGACTTGCCTACTCACTTTGCTTTCCATCTCTCAAGGGATTTCACAACAAAGATACGAGGCTACCTCTTAGCTGATTGGTCTTTATTGGCCTTTAGGACAATGTATAGAGTAAAGGTAACCATTAGAACTTAACCATTAGTTAAATTTCACATTGAGCCCTATCTAGAAGCAATCTCTAATCTCAATTGTGTCATCAATGATCATGAGGAGTCTATTATGGATGATGAAACATATTATAAGCTTGAGGGTATATCTAATATATTTCTAGATGAGTATGGTGCAAACACTTATGGTTATGATCCATATACTTACTTTGAGCAAACTAACTTTGGCACCTATATCATCCATGAGGGAGTATATGAGAAATTTGAGGTAAACATTGAACATTATTTCTCATAAGTTGTTGAAGGCAACTACCTTATTCATATGTATGATGATTATAGTTTGAAAATCATGATAGATCAATATGGTGAGAAATACAAGGCTATTCTCCTTACACTTGATAAAGGAGTCCTTGAAGATGTCAGTCATGAAGAGGAAGATGACCTGTGGTAAAGTTTTTATGCCATAAGTCAAGAGTTTGAACAATTGAATGAGTCTACTTTCCTAAGAAGTGTGAACCTGATAATGAGTATAATGATGAACTTAACAAGTAGGTTGTTGAGTGTCCTATTGAGAATGAAAAAGAAAGTCTTATCAAACATACGGTTGAGTGTCTAACAAATATCATAGAAGTCGCAATCATGAAGGAGCCAAATGGGACTAAGACATAAAGTTATGTGTTTGAGGAGCAGTCAAAACCTCAATCTGTGGTTGAACTTTTTTTAGATGTGTTGAAGCATAATGAGGACAAAATTGATGGTCCTATACATCAAGTGCATCATGATAGTGAATAAATTTAAGTTAAGACAACTTTAATCACTCCTAGATGGCAGTTTGAGGAGTACCAATCAGACATGGCAGAAGTCAATAAGGTTTCAAATTCAAATAAGCTTCTTAGAGGGATAGATAGAACATCCTTAAAAAATCAAGGTAGCATACTTGTAGGTGTAAGAAGGCATAAGGATGGTAAGTCATTTGACCATCAACATGAACAAGTATTTGTTGACAAGCATTTTCTACATGATAGGTTTATTTCATGGAGTAACAAGGATGTAAGAGGCACCATTTTTCACCCTGGTTGAAGCATGGTAAGTTGTTCTTCACCTCAAGTATGAGGTCTTATATATACCAGGATAGGTGTGTTTTTGTTTCTATTATGTGTGTTTTCTATAATTTTTCTTAGGAACACATGTGTGTTTGCTTAGGTGTGTTGTTTTATGTTGTTTGGTGTGGTTTCAAAGGCAATTCAGTGTCCATACTATGCATAGATGACTCTATAGCCCAATGGATAGGAGTAGGCTACTGGTCTTTGACATATCTGGCTTTCTACCCATATGAAATCACCAATAATGTTGACTAATTTAACCACAAGTAAAATTAAGTCAACCCTCTATAGTTGAAAACTTGATATAGGGATTTATTATAGTCTTGTATGTGTCCCATGGTATTAATAGGGTCAACATTGTGCTTTATCTTTGTCATATCTATCTTAGATAGTCCTATGTCATTCTACAGCCACTTTTGGGATCAATTATGAGACTTTCACATTTTTACATAGAGTACAAGTGTGTCAAAGTGTTTTTCAACATCCCATGTGCCATTAGATCTCATATAGACCGTTTCATAACTAAAAATTTGTAGGTGCAATGTCAGAATAAGAAGACCAATGGCAATTTAGGTAGTTTTTAGATATTTTATGACCTATATAACATAATTGGCATGTGGTAAAACTTTAGGATTGTATATTGAACTTACCTTAATTCACTTCTATGCTTGTTGAACTTTGACAAGCTCAAAAATGGAAAAAAATTGTTCTGCCTTTTCATCACTCTCCTTTGCATGTAAAAATGGTCAACTGATTTTAGTTTAGTATGGATATCAATAGGTGAGTTTGGTAAAATTATCTTGAGGGATGAAAATACTCTTTATCTCTCCAACTTCATGGTAAGATTTGCAAGTTTAATTGCATGAGCATCATGAACCATTACTTAGAGTGCTAATGACTCTTTTTTGTCTACACACCCCTATCACCTCATGGTTTCTCTTCTATTTGGATTGGTCCATACAAACCAAGTATGAAACATGTTCTTAGGGAGTGTGAACACCCTTATCTCATGGTTTTCAGCCTTGATTTCATGTGTGGAGGTGAACTGATGAGCAAATTTATCTCAGTTCACTAGTTGAGAGGACAATTGACATTGTAGACCAGTGTTTTCACCTGTTGTAGAGTCATCCTTCTTGTAGTGGCTTGGAAAAAAATGTATAATGTTGTTTCCACTCTCACATTTCATGGTGGTTAGTTTTCCTTTGAAATTTTTGGTCTCAAGTTTGCTCTATGTGGATTACAGAGACCAGTACATACAAATATAGCCAATTCCTCTTGTAGCAGTCACCTAAAGTCAAGTGAAAAAGAGTTTTGAGCAATCATAGTGATGGTATGAGGAGATTTAAAGGTGTTGAATACATTCTCAATGTGTGAACAATAATTTTAAGCTATCCAAAATGGTTTAAGATTAGTTGTGACAACCAATGCTTCAATACACATAGTCTTGTTTTTGGTGTGCACCTACAGGCAGCTCCACAAAGATCTAGGGATGATGAGATGAAGGTATTGAAACTTATGGAGACATTAATTGAAGTTTAGGAGCATTGAGAGTAAAATAGTAATAATGGTAGAATCACAAGGTGGAAAACAAACTTAAATCCTAGCCATCAATTTGAGAAAGTTGCATTTAAGACAAATGACCTTAATTTCTCTAAATCAAGGTTTCATCCATATTTGATGCCATATTATAGTAGGGAGACATGAGGTATAGACAAGTCTGAGTGCTTCCATAATATAGGGGAAATGCCTTTCAAAATAAAATGGTTATTTGGACAAGATAGGGTGATGAAAGAGGGCTTCCAACTCAAGCAACCTTTCACTGTAGACTTTCAGTGTCATCTACAATACTTTTGAAGCCCAAGTGACCTTTCAATTCAATAAGACACAATGAAAACATACCTTCATGATAAGTGACCTCGTATGATGATAAATGGCACCAATGGCCCAAATAAAAATTGACGGGGTTGATGTTCAGGTATTGACAAGGATGATCACCTACAAGAGTCTTGAAATCTCCTAAATAACACCTACAGGTTGACTGTAGATTGATGGCATATTGGAGATTGGTGGTTTGGGTGTTAGCTTCAAGCCCTAGGCATGATATGAATGTGTTTGAATATGAGATGATATTTATAACTCCAAGAAGGGCCTAAACATGTAGCATAGGGTTAAGAGTGAAACATTCAACCTACATGACACCCCAAATCTCAACTGAAACATGCACTTACAGTCTGACTACATACTAAACCTAGGCAAGTGAAGAGAGGTGTGATATTCAAGAATTAGAAGAAAGGTTGTATGTTGAACATGTTTAGAACCACCTTCAAAATGTTGACATTAGTTGAGTGAGGTCCTCAGACCAAAGAAATAGGGTAAGTTTCACACCTTAGCCTATAGTCAACTTACTCCATAGACTAGCCAAGGAAAATAGAAGAGCTGCAAGTTGGGATGTAAGTAGAGTTGTATAATGCATTGAAAATGTGTATATCACTCTCACAATGGTAGGACCAACTTTATATATACTTGGAGGAAGGTAAACAGAGTAAGGAATTATTTTAGCTTTGTACTTAGTTTGAGGTTTATTAAAGCCCTACATAGTCATCAACTTGAGAAGTCTGTCTTGAGGTTTTAAGATTTAAAGGGTCTATTGGTGTGATCCAACTGTGAAACTTGGTACATATAGTCACTAAGACCTAATGAATCCCTCCATGAATTCAATATGGTAGGATAAAAAAGGGAAATACCCTCCATTTTATCTTAGACAAAGGGCACTCCCTATAAGGAAATTACTTAGATATTCACATAGAATGATTTTATATTATGAAGAATAAGAAAATATGAGAGATTACACAGTGATAATTGATAGCAGAATAGAATAATGGATAATATAGCAAAGCCACATCAAGGGGGCAACCTCCACAACAATGTACTAATAGCATAATACTTCACATGATGATTAAAGACTAACCACTACCTCCTATATATAGTCTACTTAGCCAAGGTTATTCCATAGGCCAACCTATTTAAGAACATAGAGAAATGTAACAAGTAAATAAAAGATGTGTGTAAGCCACAAGTTGGCCACACATATCCCTAGACACACCAATGGTTAAGGGCATAACAAGCCCTTCCCCTTCAAAACGATGTTGTCCTCAATGTTGTGGCAACTCTGGATGTTGTTTCACAAATACTTCATCCTCCTAAGTGGAATATTCAAATGGAAGATTCTTCCATTTGATCAGGTATTATGTAATTTCTCTAGAAAATAGTTGTTTGGTGCATCGTTGAAGGATCACCTTAGGATCAAGAATAACTCTACCTTCCTCATCCAGTTCTAGAAATTTTATTTGAATGGTAACTCTATGTCCAATGACTTTCTTCAGGCATGATATATGAAATACTAGATGTATGCGAGTGGATGAAGGAAAATCTAACTTGTAGGTCACACTGCCAATTTTTTGTAAGATCTGATAAGGCCCATAATACTTAGAGGACAACTTGTTATCCTTTTTTTATTGCTTTAATGAAATCTATTTGTATGGATGTAAGTGAACAAAGACCCAATCACTAATGTCAAAATGCCTCTCACTTCTATGTTGATATGTTTGTTGCTTCATGCGATTTTGGGCCATAGCTAAATTTTCATGCAAACTTGCAAGGACCTCCTATTGATGGTGAATATGTTCTTCAACAGCACGAACCTTAGGATGGACCTTCAAGGTTGAAGTGGTGGATGCAGGGTGGTATCCATATAGTGCCACAAAAGGAGACATTTTGGAATAGCTATGAACATAAGTATTATACCACCATTCAGTAAGTGGTAGCCAATGAACCCATTTATCTTGTTTATCAAAAACAAAACAACAGAGATATCCTTTCAGACATTTGTTGACTACCTCATTTTTTCCATCAAATTGAGGATGATAGGATGAACTATAAGCCAATTGAGTGCCTAAACATGTGAATAACTCAGTCCAAAAATTACTAGTAAAAATGGGATCTCTATCACTAACAATGATCTCAAGGGTCCCATGCAGTTTTTGAATTGTATTGAGAAAAGCAGAAGCTACTATACTAGCAACAAATGGCTGGGATAATGAATAAAAATGAGCATACTTATTGAGATGATCTAAAACAACCATGATAACATTTTGACCATCAGATCTTGGTAACCCTATAATTAAATCCATAGATACCTCTTCCCAACGCTAGCTAGGGATAGATAAATGCTATAAAAGACCTAGAGCTTTGATGGTTTCACCTTTGTTTTGTTGATAGATCATACATTCAGCCACATATTTTTGGACATCCCCCTTGAGACCTTCCCAAAAAAAATTCTGCTTGATCCTGTGATAGGTTTTCAAAAATCCTGAATGACCCCCAATTGGAGTTACATGAAGTTCTTGAAGGATTTTTTTGTTTAAGAAGAGAATTCTTACATAGGTACAATCTATTTTTATACCATAATGCATTACCTTTCCATGTGAATTGTTCAAATCCATCTAAACCTTACTGAATATTTTGAATTAAATCATGATTAGTACTATCATTTTCCCATTCTGATCATGCTTTTTCTAGCCAATCTACCTGCAAAATGGTTATGGCACATAGCAATGCCTCAACTGATTCACCTTTTCTAGATAGTGCATTTGCCACCACATTGTCCTTGCCTTTTTTGTAGAATATTTCAAAATCATAGCCTAGCATCTTAGTTACCCATTTTTGTTGTTCTTTAAATGACAACCTTTGTTCTAAAACATATTTAAGACTATCATGATCAATTTTTACCTGAAAGTGACGACCCATCAAATAAGGTCTCCATTGTTTGACTACATGTAAAATGGCCATCATTTCCTTCTCATGGATGGGTTTGTGTTGATTTTTACCCTTGATTTGATGACTTTGAAATGCTAGTGATTTACCTTCTTGCATGAGTACAACACCCATACCATACCCATATGCATTACATTCAACCATAAAAGTCTTAGAAAAATCAGGTGTGGCCAATACTGGAGTAGTTCACAACCAATTTCAATTGTTCAAATGTTGAGGTAGCTACATCAATCCACTGAAAGGAGTCTTTCTTTAACAAAGAGGAAGTGGGGCTATAATACTACCATAATTTTTGACAAATCTATGATAATAACCAGTAAGCCCCAAAAATCCCCAAAGTTGCTTGAGTGTCTTAGGGATTGGCCAGTCCACCATTGTTTGGATTTTTTTAGGATCCACTTTCACTCCTTCATAAGACACCAAATGACCCAAATATTCAACCTCACTAGTACCAAAAGTAAATTTGGAGGGTTTGGCATACAATTGATTTTGCTCCAAAATGGAGAGTACTTGTTTCACATGTTGCAAATGGTCTACCCAATTTTTACTATAAATGATGATATCATCAAAGAATACCAAAATAAATTTTCTCAAAAATAGCTTAAAAATAATATTCATCAAACTCTGAAAAGTAGATGGTGCATTTGTTAGGCCAAAAGGCATAACCAAAAACTCATAATAGCCCTCATGAGTCTTGAAAGTGGTTTTGGGTATGTATTCATCATGGATGTTGATTTGATGATACCCAAAATGCATATCTAACTTGGTAAAATAAAGAGCACCATTTAGTTCATCAAGCAAATCATCAATGATAAAAATTAGAAACTTATCTTTGATAGTGTACTTGTTGAGTTCTCTGTAGTCAGGGCACATCCTCCAAGTGTCATCTTTCTTTCTCACCATGACAACTGGTGAAGATTATTCGCCTTGGCTATGATGAATGATTCCTACATCTAAAATTTCTTGTACCATCTTTTCAATTTCACTTTTTTGGGCATAGGGATACTTGTATGGCCTGATGTAGGGTGGTGTACTGCCAGGAATAAGTGTGATAGCATGATCATGCATGTAACTAGGTGAAAGTCTTTTTGGCATGTCTCCAAAAATCATGGAATGAGCATCAATTATTTTTTGTAGATCAAGAGGTGGATATGCTTGAGTTGGTTGTACTTCCATATAAAATAAGTGAGCTACAAATCCCTCAGCACCCTTACAGAGAATCTTTGTCATTTTATGGGAGCTAACAAGTTGGGGATATTTAGCTTTTAATCCTCTTAGCTCAAATGTCCTTTCTTCAGAATGAAAATGCATGAATAATTCTTGAAAATCCATCTCAATAGTGCCCAAAGTGGTGAGCCACTGGACTCCCAGAACAATATTAGCTCCACCCATCAGAATGGAAAACATAGGAGAATCCAATAAGTAGTCTCCCATGGCCAACTTAATACTATGACATTTTTTTGGATAGCTGATAGTACCACCATCCGCAATCATAACCTAAAATTGTAGAGCTAGATAAATGAAACAGTTCAAACGAGCAACCAACTTACTATGGATGAAGTTGTGTGTGCTCTTAGAATCAATCAAGATAGTGACCTTTTGTTTCTTAAGGAAACCCATCACCTTAAGAATTTGGGGAGTAATACTTGACAAGGCATGGCATGAAATAGTAGACTGAGAGTCTTCAGATTCCTCCTCAGGAAATTCTGCCTCTACATCATGTACTTTTGCATCATCTTCATCATCATTGGCACCTTCAATGCAAAATAGCTTTTTTTCAGCACAATGATGGTCTTTGTTTCATTTGTTGTCACAACCATAGCACAACCCTTTGGCTCACTTCTCAATTTGTCTTTGTGTTAATCCGGTGGGTTGTGGAAATGATGGTGCTAGAAAGTTATGATCATGACCAGTAGTAAAAGTATTCCTTTTGACCATCTCTTTTTCTTCTATCATGCATGCCTTAGGGATAGCTTCTGATACAGATGTTGGGCCAAACATTCAAACCTTGTATTGGATGTTATCTTTAAGGCCACCCAAAAATATATCCATCAAATTTATTTCAGTGATATTTTCCACCTATGAAGAGAGATTGTGAAATTACTAAATATAATCCTTCATAGGTCCTATTCACCGTAGCTTGGCTAATTGGTTGAAATAGTTCTCAGAGACATTAATCTGATAATGAGCTGTCAACTTTTAGTAAAAATAATCCATATAACAGGAGCACCATTTGTTTTCTTTTGAGCACATAACCAACAATACCAAATGAATTGCTCAGGTTCCATACATAGGGATGCCACCACCACCCTCTAAGAAAAAGGGGTTTCATGCAGCTCAAATAAATTCTTAATTTAGTTAATCCAAGTGAGAGGATCCTTACCATCAAACTTACGCATGTCCACTTTTGGCAACATCAGTTTCATACCAGTATGGGAGTTGTTGAGAGGAGGATTTGAATGTTGAAGTGGAGGGTTGTTAGGCTAAAACTGAGATGTGAGGGAATCCAATTGTGTAATGATATACTACAATTCACTGTGAACTCCATTAATCTCTCTGTGCATCCCTGAAACATCAACTTGGACTGCAACAAAGTCATAATTCCTCACCAAGTTTTGTATGTCCTCTTGAAGCTAAAAAATCATCAGATCTGAAGTTTTAGATTCCATGTCATCGACAAAAGGAGTATTAGGATTTTCTGGTGCCCCTTTTCTTCCTTGAGTTGAAGGACCTACCATAAACAAACCCTAGGAGGTTTTGACCATGAAAAAAAAGTGTACCAATAAATGGTACCATTTCAATCACCTTATCAAGATGAATCTAATGATTACCTTTGCACACTAGAGTAAAAATTTTGGTACCAAAAAAGTCTACTAATAAAATATATCATTGCGATCATCTCACTAAGATGAATCCAATGACTGTAAGTGTGCAAGGGGAAAAAAGTTCCAGACATTTTTTTTTTAATAATTTTTTTCAAAAAAGAGTTTCAAGCAATACTGCGCTAATGGAAAAAATTAATTCTTCCCAGATTGCAAGTTATGTTTATTTTGCTTTCACTGCTCCTAGAAACCACGCCTCACAAGATCATCAAAAAAATCACTACAGGAAACTTACCCAAATCGAAGCTCTGATACCACTTGTAATGAAATTACATAGATATTCACATAGAATGATTTTATATTGCACATAATAAGAAAATATGAGGGATTACACAGTGATAATTGATAGTAGAATATAATACTGGATAATATAGCAAAGCCACTTCAAGGGGGAAACCTCCACAATAATGCACTAATAGTAGAATACTTTAGATGATGATTAAAGACTAACCACTACCTCCTATATATAGTCTACTTAGTCAAGGTTATTCCATAGGCCAACCTATTTAAGAACATAGAGAAATGTAACAAGTAAATAAAAGAGGTATGTAAGCCACAAGTCAGCCACATATCCCTAGACACACCAATGGTTAAGGGCATAACACTCCCAAACAGTCTAGACTACAAACTTAGTGAGAGGATGGTAAGAGGATGTGTTGGGAACTATTAGAACACTAAGTAAAGGTGTGTAAGGTTTTTTTAAGCATGAATAAACATATAAAAGACCCTATAGTCTTGAGAAACCACTCAAAGGTGGTTATGGGAAACTAGAACACAGTCAGGCCTATTAGGCCTAGACTAGACCTATACCCTTATGAGGTCCAAATTCACTTCTAAGGTAAGATGAATGCTCAATTCCATTTTATGACCTTCAAGGGAAGGTATAAAGTCCCCAAAATACTTTGGTTTGCAAAGAGACTACACAAATTGGTCAAATTTGGCCTATTTCACCTCAGACCTATCTAGAATGCACTCTGAAATTGACAAGCCAACTTCAAATGTTCACACCTATAAAAAAACATTGCATGGATACCTGAGGATTTGGGGGGAGTTGAAGGATATCCTACACTTGCTTTCAATGGATTTTTTCGTAGTTTCAATGTATAGTTTTTATGAACAATTGCTAACACTCCAAACATGTTAAAACCCTCTTAAACCCTTATTTAGGACCCAATGGAGAAGATATGAAAGAATATGCATGTAGAGAGAGTTATATGGCCTATAAATGGTTTTGGACTTATAGATAATTCTCTCAGGCTCCATGACACATGATTTGTTTGTACCCTACTTGTACGAACATGCTTGAAATAGGATTTTTTAATAAGATTATAGAGAAAAATGGTAGGAGTCATTTGGGTAGGTATGTATAGGCCTATTATAACTACCTAAATCCATTTATCAGCTTAAACAAGCACATAAACATCTTTTCTAAGTCATTCATCTCAGGTAGTCTTTGGCAGATAGTGAGAAAGGAGAGTGAATGCCAAGTGAGAGAATGAGAGGTTGGTTTTTGAACACTTTTAAGGTCTAACTCATGGAATGAAAGGTATATGGTCTTGAAAAAGTGTCCTAACACCTCTTCCATGGATCTGATCAAGCAACTGAAGGTCACTTGGGTGACAAATGTGAAGAATGAGTGAAAAAGGGCTAATGAATGATTACAGATAGTGAGAATAAGTGTCTAAAATAAAATTATGAGTTAGGGACACATATGATGATTGTTAAAACAAGTTTATAACCCCCCTAAAATAGTACACATGTGTCTAATATCCCTAGTCCATTTTTGAGCAGTCAAAAGATGTATAATCATGAAGGCAATTGAAGGGTCTTTATGCCAGTTTAGGGGAGTTTATCATGTTTCAGGTGGACACTTGTCCAAGGAGACTTATATAAATATTTTCACACTCCATTATCCTATAGAATAATTGATTCTCATAGCTTGACACTTGTTATTTTGACCTTTGGTCTCCATTATTTCTCTTTATCCTCACACATTCTATAAATGTAAGCCATTTTGACTCTTGTAGAAAAATTCCACACCTAGTTTGGCGAAGCCTTGCTAGTTTAATATTGTAATTTGCCTTTGAAATAAGACATGCAATCTATTTTTGAGTTTAAAAAATATCTTGTCTAAGTATGTGAAGTGATGTATAATGAAAATTCAAGTGATTGATATTTATCCTTGCTTTCTCTCTGTCTTTCCATGTTTGATGTAAGTTGTTTCTACTCTAACAAGTCACATGAAGTGTTGTCAAGTGTATTGGTCTATTTTCAAGTGTTAAAGTAGCCTTAGTGTCTACAAAATACCTTTGGTTTACCTACTTTGAGTACTTCCATGCATATCACCTCCATGTTTGAAATACTAATGTTAGAGCAATTCAAGATTTGAGACCAGTGTTGTAAGTCATATCTCTTTATGCACTTGTATGGTAGTCATGTGGAGATATTTTGGTGTATCACCCCCTTAGAGTAGCTTACTTTCATGTCTAATTCTATCCCTTTTCATCTAATTAATCAGTTAGTGTAGGTGATAAGCTTTCAAAGATCAATCTAGGCAGCTAGCCCTTAAACCTAAAGGTCTACCTCTACCATAGGCAACCCACAGGCCTAGAGGTATTCCAATTTTGCCCAAATCTTAGAGTAGGCTTGAATGACCTCCTTTTGGGTGAAATATTTGGTGACAATAGTCAGTATAGTCAGTTTTATCATACATACGTGCTTCACTTGTTCAGTTCAAGTGTTTTGTAGATTATTACATGACTCTAGTCCTCTACACAGATGCATATTTGCTACTATCTACCCATTGAGGGCATCATACAGACCACTTATTATTTCTCATGCTATATCTTTTTATACTATGTCTAACATATTTAGCATTTATGATACATAGATATTGATCATCCTATATTACACTTATTTTTTGTCGACTACTACTACTATAGACTCAGCTTATGTACATCTTTACTCTTATATGGATTCATACCACATGATCATGCATTATTTGATTTATAGCTTTACTAGTCTATATTTAATTATGTCTCTTTGCTTTTACATCTACTTGAAGGCATTTGAATATGCCATGGTTCCATGTCTCAAAGCCAATTCCTTTCACTGTATGTATACTTTGGACACATGCCCATGTCCTTGTGTGTACTTCTTGATTGTGTATGTGGACATTTAAACATGTCCTTCATTGTGGATATAAGCCAAACTTGCATGATATTTTGTGCATGTGGACATTTGAACATGTCTTTGTATGTGTGACTTTTATCAAACATGGTGACATGTGCCCATGTCCCTTATATTATGGCCCTTGGCCTACTTTACATGCCTCATGTGTGTGTGTGTATGCTTTCATGTATGCATCATGGCCTTTATCCTTGTCTCTTGCTTGTTACTTTCACACCTAATTTGTAATACCACGAGGGACCTCATGCATCTCTCCTTTCTCCTTAGATGCCTTGATGGACATCATGCCCCATCCCCCCAAGTAGCTTGCTTAGATTATACTCAAATTTGTTATCCATATACATGCTTACATTATTATATTTATCTTGAGAACCTTGTGAATGTTAGATCTAACATAGATCGTACATTACCAACTTATGTTCAATGTCTTTTACATTTTGATGTCATGTATACACATTATATTGGTTTATCATGGAGATATCATATATTTTCAGTCTAACACACATGATGCATAGCTTTTATTTTCAGCATAGTTATCGTAAAGGTTCAATAATTCCCCTCAAAAGAGGGGGCATTCACAAGGGTTTGTCATAGAGATCAGGCAATCCTAGTGCACCCAAAAACATAGTTTTTAATACATAGACATATATTGCATAGCTCAAACTCAAGAAAATACATTGAAACACAATCACACATAGATCATTCTCAATTTCCATTAGAAAGAACACTTTAGACAATAGTGAAACACATTTCCATGAGCATAATGCACTATAGACCACCCACTGCACTATTAACTAGTAGCCTCAAACACATAAAA
Source organism: Torreya grandis (assembly GCA_037957365.1). Lineage (NCBI taxonomy): Eukaryota > Viridiplantae > Streptophyta > Pinopsida > Cupressales > Taxaceae > Torreya > Torreya grandis. Next base: position 903,469 of record JARHVA010001970.1, on the reverse strand, counting down.
TTCTATAATTATTAGAAAGGTACATTAGATATAGTTTAGATTTGCATAGTCTCAATCGTAAATTATTAAATATGATCAACATATAGTCAGTTTTTACACATAGTTACACAAGTTTGCTCAGATTAGGGTCATCATGCATGATATGATCACTCCTATTTCAATTTTATATATGCACAAACACATATTACTATGACTTAGTCTAGAATCCATATACACATATATCCAAATTAAGGGCATGTGTGTGGTACATTTGTTTCCATATGCTTAATTTTGCACTAGTACTCTCAAATGTAAAGATAAATCCATGTCATTCTCCATGTTGTATACTTCAAACACCATATACACCAATTTTGCCCTAGGATTACACCATATTGATGCCTCATTTCCTCTGTAGTAGTTGGCATTCTCAATTGGCCAAGAGCTATTATACATTCTTAAGTAGCCCAGAGCCATTTTACATTCCTGAGTTCCAAAGTGGCCCCTGATCCATTTTAAATTTTAGAGTTTGTGTGTGGCCTAGAGCCATCTTACATAGTTTTAGTTTTAGATTCATGTACTACACATGGGTAGGCAATGATGGAGTCATTGCCTACTTGAGTTCTTGAGCCACCTACATGAGAGGGTTGGATAAGTCATCAGTCCAATCTAAGTTATTCATAAGTTATGATCCACTGAATAGGGGTGGGCAATGATGGAGTCAAGTCCAAATTGAGTTCTTGAACCATCGACACATGGGGATTGGGTAAGCCATCAACCCAGTCCAAGTTATTCACTATTTGATCATCATATACATGCACACATAGGATGTCACCAATTTTTTCCATTGGTTTGTGTACTTAGTGAGGTGTATTTGTTCCTTTCCTCTCTCTCACATCTCTTTACTTAGTTTTATCTATGATTTTGATTTCTTAAGTAGGGATCGATTCATTTATGTTTCATTTATAGGATACATAATGGACCATAGTTCACAAACTCAGACCTGAATTCATGGTCTTCACCTCATAGGTAAGTCTTGGTATATTTCTCTTTCCTTTATCCTAGTCATTTTGCATTATTGTATTTCTAGAATAAGGGGGGGCAAATGCAGTCACATAAATGTCATTTAATGCAAAGAGTGTCACTTGAAACCACCCTATCCTTAGCTTAGCCCTAAACCTATATTAGGGTCTCTTTTGATCCTTTTCTATCTTATATGTGCATTTAGCCCATGCCCAAATACACCAAAATCCACATTGAACCATCACCTAGGCATCCAAAATCATTTTTCACACGTGTCAACCACCTGGATAATAATGCAACCCCTTTGGTTTATAACATAGTGTACTATTGGCAAAGGGGGAAACACTATTGACCCTTAACTTCTTTTTCCCCTAACAGATGTATTTTCAATCCCTAAAGCATACTAATGTCAGACTAGAGTCATTTCATGTCTCAGTAAGCATCAAAACGCTATATAAATATCACTCTCATTCATTTGTCCCTTAGATGGTGATTTTCATGAACAAGCTCATAAATAAATGTACAAATGAAGGTTATTGATCCCTGTTTACCCCTATTTCTACATAAATCCATCTACAACAGCTCAGAGCTTAGTTTTACTCATATTTCCATTTTCAAGTCACACTTAAATCATTCAAATTGGCATTCATACTCAGGAATACTAGTGTCACTCTCACTTGCACCAACACTTAGATTAGGAGAAAAACATCAAGCTTGATCCCTTTTCGAGATATGTAAACAACACTAAACATATGAGGTGTTGAGGTCATGTCCAACCTACCCTACTAACACCACTCTTCTTACACTCGTGTTAGTCAAAACCCTAGTAAGCATGGAGGCTTAGGGTTCTATAGTGAAATTAGTCAAAATGAAGCACAAACAATGATCTAGGTCTTAGTCACGTAGGTATAGGCTTCCCAAAATAAAACAAAGGTCTACCCTTAATTTCACTACTTCATTTGCACAGGGTCAATAACACTGCACAAAAGGTCAATAATGCAATGCATTATTCGCAAAGAGGGTTAGGCTATTGCTCAAAGAGGGTTCTGACACCTGTTCTCTGCTTATAACACTCTACCCTATTTTTATATCACTTTACAACCTACCACTTATTTGTTTCAGTCATATTTTCCAACTAAGTACACCCTTTTCAATTCATTGTTATTTATAGGCTAAGCAAACACATCAATTATTGTATAAATCAGTGGATGTCATACTATAATATTTTATTCACTAATTTACATACTTTGTGCTTTTATTTACTTTGGGTTTTATATTAATTACCAAAATAGTTAAATCATAAGTGCATAGCATATCAAGTACCCTATAAAAGATATAATCATGGATAAAGGCATGTCTAAGTACATATATGATCTCGAAACATAATAGTGTAAAGTGGCTATAGAATGATATAATTAGAAATATCATGATCATAGAGGTGGATGCCTCCAATGTCCATGTGACATGAGTAGAGGAAAGGCCCAACATCCAAAAATAGGAATAATTCATCTATTTATGTATGTTTGTATCATACTCATGTAGAATTCTGACACACGTGTATATAGAAGTAATTGATATGCCATCCATTAACATGGAGCTAACACATAGATGCCAAGGAGCCAATAAATCATATAAGTGCTAAAAATGTTTTTATATTTTTTAATGTTTTTCATTTTTTTGGGTATTTTTGGAATATTTGAAGAGGAAAGATCATCCTATGATCCTATCCAAAGAATGGTCATATGTATCTCCCCACTCGACACTTGGTGTAAGGAATTTGTGGTACTGCAAAGGAGAATGTGTAGGTTTAATAGTTATCATTGTAGCGTTTATGATGCTCTATGTATGTATAATAAGACCCTATGGTCATGAAGGGATAACAATAGTAATAGGGGTTAATGGGACCCATCCCTATGTGCTTTGTGGTTTCTTTCGAATAATAATAGTAGAAACATGTTTAGGTGCTTTGGATGTCTAAATATGGTGCATCATAGAATATGGGGATTCTATGGAATCCATTATATGTTTTTAATGTAATGGTCTCTCAAGTATTGGCTGCCTAGTAAAGAGGATTTCCTATTACTTACCCTTTTATGGTAGATTAACCTTAGTAGGTTTGATAGTTAGTTGCCTGGGTATAAGTTTTTCTTGTTCAAGAAGATGCTCATATGGGATTATAAAAATTGTAATTCCTTGATTAGAATGAATGTATTTAAATAAGGTATTGTTAAAAGTGGATGGATCTAAGGTATTCCCAATAATATATCAAAGATTCTCATAGAAGGTATAATTGAAAAGGTAGTAACCACATGTGTGGTATTGACCTATAAAGATAGGTCAATCTCGCCAAGGACCTTGTAGGAGGACCCATTGAATGTTCTAACTGATCTAGCAGAAGGATGCAAATCATGATGAGTATAACCTAGATGCGTAAGTAATGCCATATTACAAACATTTTCACTTGCACCATTATTATTCATAATAGTGTATACAGGTTGGCGATAGAGGAATGCTCAAATAAATAAAGAATGAAGATCAGAGTCATCATCCTTGATCTTAGTATCATCAAAATTAATAGGTCTTTAAACTATAAGAGGTATATGTTGTGTATAAGTACCAATGATACCATCTAATGGGTGCCCATAATGTGATGGAGGAGGATGTGCATTATATGCCATTTGCACTTTCAATTCTTTCTTAGAATGGTCTTGCAAAAGATTGTTAAATATTTTTTATTTTTGGTGATCACCAAGTTGTGAACTTGTTTCCTTGGGAGGATTTTTAGATGTAATATTTTGGCCATCAACAAGATCTTGGATAGGTAAACCATATGTTTGTAGAATGTCTTAGTCCCTGGTGATAGTCACTATAAGTAGTCACATCATATACTTTGGGTAGAGGTATATTCATATCAACCTATACAAGATGAGGGAGAGATATAAGATGAAACTCTACTATCCATAAGAGTAATGAAGTGGGAAACTCATGTAAGCATTCAAATTGTCTCTTTGGTGCATTAGATAAAACAATTTTATTAGGTTGTTGTGAAACTATGTTAACTATGGTTATTGCTTCCTTTTTAGGCTCAGAAGGTTTTACCTTATAACTTGGTTTGATTGCAAATCTGGCATTGGATGTGGATCCTATTGGTGTGTTTGCTACATACTTGAGCTTATTCAATGAAATATGCTCCATTTCATGGTTTTATACAACATGGCATAAGTCATCAAAAGATTTGAACTTCTTGAAATCAATTAACTCATGTAAATGAACAAGCAAACTTTGCTTGAATATCTTGTAAATTCTTATCTACCATAGGATTAATCATTTTAGCTAATGTTATCTTGTACCTCAAGACATATTTATTGATGGGTTCATTTGTTCCTTGTTTGATTTTGGCAATTTAAGCACAGGAAACCTTTTCAAAAATATTAATGGAAAAATATGCCAAAAACTAATCTACAAGAGGTTTTAATGCTTTCACAGATTGGAGAGGTAAATCATAGAACCAACTCAAAGCATAGTCCTTGAGGCTTTTTGGGAATAATTTGGTCAAAATTTTATCATTTGAGGCATAATCAAGGCATTCTATATATAATGATAGAATATGCTGTTCAGGATCACCCTTACCATCATAAAATGTGAACTTAGGTGCAAAAACATAGTTGGCAAAGGGTGCAAATAAATCTCAAGTGCGAGAGAGTTATGTAACACATATTGGGAATCAATAGCATGAGGAGACTTTAAAGCATTTTGTTCAATGTTTGTAACCTTGTCCTCCAAGGTCTTTATAACTTGAAGGAGTGTTTTAATTATGGACCCATTAGGATTTAGATTAACAAGTCGAGTAGTCACCAAAGAGGATGTAATCATGGTTTGAATAGGCATAGAAATTGGTATTTGAGTTGAAACATTTTTTAGCCCCGTGGTAGATGTAACAATAGTAGTTTTAAGAAATAAAGGTTGAAATACAGATCACGTGCCCCTTTTATAAGTATTAGGTTGTAATGTGTTCTAGGGGAGGGTTGTTGGTATATGGGGATGACCCATAGCTCTAACAATATGATTAATAAATGGACCTCTTTAGTCATATATGATTTTTACGTTCTTAGTTTCTGAAATGGTTTTTAGGATTTCATCAAGAACTTTGGGGTTTTAATGAATATACTCATGAAACAATGTAATTAATTGCACTTGCTCATGATCTGTTTGTTCGTATTCATTTGTTTCATTAGACTCATGATTTTCATTATTAGAATCTTCTTATGTGATAACCTCATCAGTATGTTTTTCATTATCAACATTATGAATCATCATGATCCACAGGATTAGATCCCTCATTGGTTTGAGACATATTAGGTAGTGGGAGGGAAAGCTCAATGTGTTTAATAGGAACACCTCCCAATATAGGGCTACGCCTGGGTTGCATGCAAAATAATATAAGCAAGAAATGAAAAAGTACAATAATTTGAAACCTTAGCTAACCAAAAACCCTATGTTTTAGAAATGTTTGCATTCATACGAATCAGGTTCACCAAATATTTAACCCTAAATATATATATATTGGGGTTAACTAGGGTTAAAGGGGATAGAGATAGCCTAAGGTACAAGGGTGATAAACTATCTTTATATAAGCCAATTAGATGCTAAATTTAGATATAACATAGGTTGAATTCATTAAACTGAGATAGGTTAAAAATAGTAAGTATGATTATGTGAGATATGGAAATGACAAGGAAGTAATGCTCTTAACTATTTCTAATGTTGACATAATTTTGGATCTAGAACATGTGGGAAGCAGACTAGAAGAGGGTTCTTGAATAATCACTAAATTTTGATTTGAGTGCCTCTGGAGCTGTAGATATAAATAAGCATAAGCTTAGGATGGTTACGTCGACACTACTATCTAAACTTGATGTAGGTGTCCTATATGAAATACCTATTGGAAAAGGATGTGACCACTTGGATGCTTTTGGGTTTGTCTTTTCCCTCACTTCGATGCATTTAAATCTAGCTCATTGATCATCGCTCCTCATGAAATTGTAAAACCCTAGTTCTTCATCTTCATAGTGACCTTGGGGAAAATGGGTTAGCGGGCACATGATGTCAAGTTGATCCCAAAGACCCCTCTATCAATGAGTGATACCTACATAGCCAATACTCTGAAGAGGGCCTTATACTGATTTAGTTCTCCCTTATGTGTTGGCTTGTGTGTGAATCATGGAATATGTGAAAAGCAAGTACAATAATGATTTAACTTATAACTTGGAAAATATAGCTCTTGGGATGCTCCTTCAATACTTCAGACATGTGTATGTGTTATCCCTATGATTGATATTAAAATAGGGAAAATAGGGAAGTTTTGCTTTATCGAGTGTTTGATTGACTGCTTTGATAAGTTGCCTTAGGTCTTTTATAGGTGTGTGATAGGTGAGGAATGAATGAGGGTGGATATTATATTTATATCAATCCCTTTGGAGAAATAACTTGCTTTAAAGCACTTAGGTTGACCATTTAAATACATTTCATATGAAAAGTAGATGACTTTAGGGTAATAGACACATGCATCAGAGCAGGGCACCTGAATCACTATAGGTGTCTATATGAGACACTAGTGTATAAGGAACATGAAAGTAGGTACATACTCAGAACTTGCATAAGTGGAAGATAAGTTGGTTTTAAGCATTTTGGACAAGATAGAAGGTTTGTGTCATCAACATAAGACTGGTCAAACCAAGAGATAGGCCAATGGGCACAAAACAAAATAAATGTGAGACTTCCAAAAGCAAGAAAGGTCTAAAATTGAGAGGAACAACCAAGGTCTGAGTTTGCCAAGTGTACAAGACTAAGGTGCTATATAATCCATAAATATTGTCTACAGAAGGAGAGAGTACAACTAATTTTAGAGGAAAAGATAGGGGTTATTAGATTATAACTATCCATTTATCAATGTACCAAAAGTAATTATTTCCAAAATCATAGTGTCCATTACGTGAAAAAGAGATATTACAACACTTAATAGAGATTAATGAGAGGAGAGATTTAATATTGTGCTTAAAAACTCATCACAATACCATTTGTTATTTCAAAATCAAACTATTAACATTGTAATCAAACTTATTAATTCTTCACAATCATTCTATTCACACACACACACACACCCCTATTTTAAAAAATAGTCAATTTCAACAACACAAAAAACTGCATCATTGTGATATAAATCAATTTGAGAGAGATAGAAGGAGATGGAGACATTCTTGCAACATCCCATTCAATTTATTCACACTCTTATTTGGATACAAGTACATTCAATACTCCTTCAAGGGATATTTTCAAACCTAACATAAGCTAGTAAAACTACTTTAAGCTCTCAAAGAACAATACAAGTGCCCTTTAAATCACATGGTTACAATGCTTTCACGAGTCTCATATTCATAAATCACAATATTACGACAAATGAAAAGGCTTAATAGGCTAAATGCATAACTAAGTTCCTTAAAATAAGAGTCAACCACGATACCATATGTACACAATCTCCAAGCTACAAGGGACCTAAAAGAGACCTACAAGCTCCAAGCTACATTTAGATTTAGATTATTACAAAAATAAACAGGCTTAACAATCCAAATGCATAAGTAAGTTCCTTCCAACAAGAGTCAACCATGAGACCATATCCACATAAGGTCCAAGCTATAATAGACCTACAACATAACATAAACAAAGCTCCATAGTGCTCTAAGCACGTTCCATGTTTAGCCAAATGAAAGGGTGTTTGAACTACCATCCAAATGACACCATCACATATGAACTCATTGAGTGAGGTTTGCACATAGCCTCCCTGAATCCTAAGGGAAAGAGGCATGCTAATACACATACACTAATTCCAAGTTTGGTATGAAGTGATAGATAAGGAGGTGTAAGGAAATGTTTAGAAGTGGCTTTAGAAATTCAACAAACCTCTACAAGCACACACATAAAAAACATACAAAAAGGCACAAGGAATGTCATAAAGACATTCCAAGAGGGGAGGCATAAAGTCCCACCTTTATTTTTTTTATAAAAAGGTTGTCCTTCTCCTCAGACCTCCCAAGAGGGGAGGCTAAGAGGATAAGTATGATATCCTCCTTAGACTTCCCAAAAATAACTTATCCTTAAACCTCCCATTCACATTTCCTCCTTAGACCTCTTGTTTAATCAAGTAAGAGAGTGGGATTTTCAACCCTTTGTAAGGTTTTACTACTCATGAGTGATACTTTTATATTAAGAACTCAATGTGAGAGAGGTCTTGTTCCACAAGTTAAGAGCAAGTGTTCAACATCTCTCTTACTCTCCAAATTACAAATACCTATACCAACCTCAAAAGGTGGCATAATAGTGCTCAGACATCTCCATGAAAATCAATATAATAAAAACAAAAGAGGGTGCAAGTATGGTTAAGAAAACAAGTAAAACAAAAATAAAGAACAAATAAAAAATCCCTAAATTTCCTTTTTTGCAACTAATTCCCATTAGTTACCAATTCAGGGAAGTAGTTTTTTAAAATAAAATAAAATAATAGAATACAAACAAGAATCCAATAAAGTTGAAAACATTTAGAAAGACTAAAAAATATAACAAGAGGCCTACCTCCACTTTTAAGCTTTTTCTTGAAACCTTCATTCCAAGATCCTTTCTCCAAGCATAAGTTCTCCTCAAAAGTTCTCAATTGTATAACCTCCTAAAAGGATAAATAATGACTATAAAAAGAAGGACAACCAAATTCAACTCCCAATGGGAAGGTGACATATGTCTATCCTCCTTCCAAATATTCAACCACCCCCTTTAAATTCTATCCACTTTCTTACAACCTTTATCAATAATTCTTACACACAATCACATGGATGTTTACTTACACAAGCATGCCTCCTACATCATTTTTAAACAAGTTATATGTTTACTTGTAGATTGATTTCTAGAGTATAAACAAGGATCTTAAATATCTAAAAAGTGGTCAAAACAGTTTCAAAAAACTACATATGCATTGGGTATAAGTATGGGCTCAATTGAGTTTCCTATACTCTTCAGCAAAAAGGGGGCAAAAGTATAATTTTGGGATTTGTACTTTTGAAATGAGATTATGGGTTAACCCAATCCCACCCATTGATTAATTAACTTCACCATTAGTTAAGGTAAATTCAAGGTAATTAATTTAAAATTAGATTAAACACAAAAGACAAATTTTTAATAAGTGTAAAAGTTAGAAAAATACAAAACTATGAAACCATTTAATTAAAATATAATGATAAGGTTTTTGAGGGGTTTGGGTGTGCATTTAAGTTATAAAAGCACGTTTAAGTCCCTCGTACACCTGCTTTTAGATCTTATATCCTAACACTTAATGCAAACATTAAATGTGTCCATGGAAAATAACTAATATCTAAAAATCGACAATAAGAATCATGTTTCTAAAAATATCCAAAGAATCATCATGAGATTAAGTCACATATGCTATCTTAGTTAGTCCAAATATCAAGATCTAAATTTTTTTTAATACACAAACACTATACTATCCAATGTCAATTAGTAGGCAAGCATGATATAACTACTCAAAATAACGTGCTAAATAACTATATACACTTTACAAATAAAGAACTATTAAAATGATTGATCAATGTTTAGAATAGTAATCAGAATATACAGTAATGGCACTTTGTGCCACCCATATAGTTTAGTATATGTCTAATGAGTACCAAAAAGGTAGTATAAATATATAAAGATAACTGCTATCAAAATGGGGCCTCACACTCAACAAAAGCTTGAGAAGAACAAAGCGTTGAGAAGAGGCAAGCAATAGAATAATCCCTAGGATAATGAGATGGATTCAAATATAACACATAGTTTAAAAAATATAAGCAAATTTAGATTTATCATAATATGGGACAAGATCTAATCCTTGAGGTGTGTAAGAGAGGTTAGGGTCACAAAAATATAACATGGGAAAGTAGTTTTTAGATCAAATTGCAATACAATCTACCTATAAACATTACAATTAAGTCTAATCAAATGTAAAACAATACAATCAAGCTTAATTACTATTTCGATTCCAATGTAATAATTAACAAAGAAAGGGTTTATACAATTATTTTAATTTTTATATAATTTATAAATATTAATTACAATTTGATTAAAATTAGGGTTTTAAAAGTAAGACATTGAGAACTTATAAAACTTGCAATGCCTTAAACACCTCCTAAGAATTGTACAATCCACATTTATGTTAATTAGAATTGTAGACTCCATATTTTTCATAGACTTTGGATAGGCAAAATCTGATTTGATTAATGCACTCAAGATTAAAAACCTCACTCATCATTCTAAATCTTGGCCCTAATCTCTAGTAAATCAACCTTCTTATTCAAATCTTAATAGGCCTATGGACCCTATAAAAGATAAGAAAAATATTTATTTTAGGTCTTGTACTCAAGGTCATTACAATTTTTAAATAAAAGTTACTTATCAGTGTCAACAATATATAATATAAAAAACAACATGCTAAATAAACTACAATTTAACAATATAATATAGTTTAATGCAATGTTTATCCACTGTTAACTTTCAATACTATAATGCATGCTTAATTTATTCTAGAATGCAATAGTAAATGTTCTTCAAATTTTTAAAAATTCTTTAATATCTCTTTTAGATACTTATATTAATTGTCTCATTTGTTAATGTACTAAATACATATATCTTTAATTTATATTTAAATTCTATTAAAATATAGATTGAAACACAACGAATGAAAAAGTAGAGAAAACGAAATCATAAACCTTTGTATGACCCTAGCAAGTGAGAGGGCCCACTTACAACCTTGAAGCATGCGAGGAGGGAAACACCAAAAACGAACGATGAAGGGTAATGAAATGAAACGAGTTTTAATGACGTCCACGAGACCAAATAGTCTATGGGACCAAGTGTCAAGATCATTAGAGATTCTTCATATTCTTTTCAAAGTCATCTCGCCTCCTATGAATCTTTACCAACAGCCAAGCTGTGCTGTGTAGCCTTTCCTCCACAAATAATTCACTAAAACTGCCCACATTCACACTCTAAGGAGGGAGAAGAAAAGAAAATGCACGACTAACGCCTAATCCTAACGCCTAACGCCTAACGCCTAACGCCTAACGCCTAATCCCTAATCCAAACGACCAAATTTTAGGTCTCTATAGGCGATTGTGTTGGCTTTGTGATTAATTACAAACTCGATACCCACTAGGTATTGAGGGCGAGGAAAGAAAAGGAAATGGCTAGTAGCAATTATCACTATCGCGATCACGATCACGTAATGGTTGGGAAGCGGCAGGTGCGGCAATGGAAGTTGCTGGATTTGGTGTCGGGATTGCTGTTTTTGGCAGTATTGGTTTTTGTGGTGTGTGTATTGACGCCGGTGGGGGACTCACTCGCTGCATCTGGGAGACAGGCATTGAGAGTGAGTGTAGCAGATGATCCGAAGCAGAGAGATCGATTGATAGAGGCGGTGGAGTCAGGGTATTCAGTCGAGGCATGCCCTCTCGACCTCGCGGATCACATCCCCTGCGAAGATCCCCGTCGCAGCAGTCAGTTCAGCCGAGAGAGAAACCTTTACAGAGAAAGGCATTGCCCTCCTCCGCAGGAAAGCCTCCTCTGCCTCATCCCCCCACCTCCCCAATACAACATTCCTCTGCCCTGGCCCCTCAGTCTCCACAAGATATGGCACAGCAATATTCCTCACAATAAGATCGCAGATCGGAAAGGACACCAAGGTTGGATGAAAGAAGAAGGGCCTTACTTTATATTCCCAGGCGGGGGCACTATGTTTCCCGATGGAGCAATACAGTATATTCAGAAGCTTAGACATTATATACCTATCACTGGTGGAGCCATCAGGACGGCTTTGGATGTTGGCTGCGGGGTGGGATTTGTTATCTTTTCTCTCTCTCATATCTCATATTCCATTTTGACGATTAATAATAATGATTGGCAAATGCAGGTTGCGAGCTTTGGAGGATATCTGCTCAAGGAAGGCATATTAACCATGTCTTTTGCTCCCCGAGATTCGCACAAGTCACAAATACAGTTTGCGTTGGAGAGAGGCATACCTGCATTCATTGCGATGCTTGGAACCCGTAGATTGCCCTTTCCTGCGCGTGCATTTGACCTCGTTCATTGCTCTCGATGTTTAATTCCTTTTGCTGCTTACAGTAATCTTTTCAACACACACCTCTCATTGTATTTCATTTTTACTTCCAAAAAAATTAGGAATCTGCCATTGTACGATACGGTGGAACATTAGTTGAACTATATCTATGTCAAACAGATGGATCCTATATGATCGAGATGGATCGATTGTTACGCCCGGGGGGCTACTTTGTGATCTCTGGACCTCCTGTACAGTGGCCTAAACAAGAGAACGAATGGGCTAACCTCAAGGATTTTGCGCACAGGTTATGTTATGAGCTGGTTACAGTTGATGGCAATTCTGCAATCTGGAAGAAACCTTCCAATGACTCATGCACTGTTTTACAAAGTGGACCTGCACCTGATATTTGTGATGAGCACGATGATCATGATTTGGGATGGTATTTAATTGCATAGCAGAGTATTTATCTTCAGTTTGGACGAAGAGATTTATATCACTAGGTAAGACTTTGATTTCATTGTTAATATCTTTGTTTCGATTCCATTCCAGGTACGTGCCATTGAAAGATTGCATCAGTCGGTTTCCATCCTTGAAAGACGGAGAAATTGCTGTGGACAAAATTCCAAAGTGGCCAAGCAGGTTGAATGAACTTCCTCAACGCAGTGCACAGACAAAGAACTTCGAGGATATATTCAAAGCTGATACAAGAAGATGGAGAAGAAGGGTGTCATACTATAAAAACGCGCTGAATCTCAAGTTAGGATCTTCAAGTGTGCGCAACATTATGGATATGAATGCAGGTTTTGGGGGCTTTGCGGCAGCCATTATTTCAGATCCTGTTTGGGTCATGAATGTTGTCCCTGCTTATAGATCAATTACTCTTGGTGTAATTTATGACAGAGGCCTAATTGGGGTATATCATGACTGGTAAGACTATGATCCTCAAGGTTTTGTGGCAATTGTTTGAGCTCCATTACTCTGGTTTTTGTATGAAGGAACTCGCTAGTTGACTAATGCTACATCTTTTCTTTGTTGTCTGAATCAAGTGACTTCCATTTACCAATTTTCTTCCGTGGATATTTATTTTCACTCGCAATCAAAATTCTAGTCAACTTTGACTGCCATTAGGGGGCAATGTTTCAAGTGGAAATGTTAAGTCAAGAGATGTTACATGCTATCTGATTGTCTTGAACTTCCAAAGTAGTCTAATCCTATCTGATATATGTACCGAACAACCAAATAGAAGAAGTAAATGAACTCGTTCATGAATGAGATCCATTTGTTGCAATAAAGTACAAGGTTTGTGTAGAGTAAAAAACTCTACATTTTTCATTTTCCGAGTTTCAGTTATGCACTCCAAGTTTTGTCCTTGCGCGCTTTGGTTCGAGACAGTGAAGTTTTGACTCAGAGAGCGGGCTCGAATTTCTTTTCGCCTAAATTTTGTCCAAGTGTCAAAATCGAGCGGAAGTTGCCAAGTGTCATCGGTCAAGGCACATTTCATAATTTCTATAAGTTGGTCGGAACGTGCCACGTGTCCCATAGTAACTCAGCGGAGCGCAACAAGTGTTGGCATCTGCGTCTCATGTTTCTTATACGTTTCAAAAACTTCTTTTCAATAAGCTTTTCTCAGGATTAAGTGGAAGGCGCCAAGTGGCAACTGTGGAAGGTTTCAATATGCTTTTCTAAAAGCAACGGAAGACGCCATGTATCCCTAGCTGAAGAAAGCGGAAGCTGTCACATGTCAACATCCAAAATATCTTCACTTTGTTTCATTAATAAGTAAAGACTGTGGTGGGTCTCGGGTTTTGTTTCTGAGGCAAGCAGAAGCCGCCAAGTGTCGCCGTCCGTGTAAATATGAAATGAGGCCCGAATGTGTCTATAGTATAGACAGAGTGATGCGGAGACCAACAAGTGTCACTTTTCGCAGAATTCTCAAAAAATAGCTAAAAGCAGTAGAGACCGCCACATGTCCCTTGTTAAAGATGCGCGGAAAGCGCCACTTGTCCCTGTTCCCTTTTTGAAGTTGCTCGGGCGAGAAGTGCTGTGGGTCCCATTTTCTAAAAGTTAAAGTTTTGAAGAAGCGAACTGCGACAAATGTCAAAGACGGAACACTCCTGAGCAAAGACACAATAAAGAGTATAGGTTACGCAAAAAGTGCCGTGTGCCTTCGGTAAGTGCTGCGGAACATGCCAAGTGTCATTTTCCGGTGCCTCATGAATAATAAGAAGGTTTTCAAGTAGAGGAAGGGAATCGGCTAAATGTCCTCTTCCGTTTGACAGTGGGAAGCGTCCTGTGTATCTATTTTGGCCAATGAACTTGCAGGAAGACAGAACGTTTCAGATCTAAGAAATACCCTGTGTTAGACACTTCCAGTTCAGTTAGGCCATTGGATTGGGAACGTGCATGCAATCTAGAGCTAATCCAATGCTATAAATAGGGGTGCAGAGATCACAGGAATCATCAGAAAATAGAGAGAATTTTCTGCGAGAAATTGTTATCAGAAGTTTTAGACTTTTAGCTGTGACCAGTAATATCATTTGCCTTTGTTCTGTTTTCTTGAGTTAGAAAGTTTGTATAATTGTGCATGTTTCTGTGCCTTTTATGTAACTGAAAAATTAATGAGAATACTGAATTTTGTGCATTTGTTGATATTCTCTGTGTCATTGCAACATCGTTTAAGTTGTGAGCCTTTGATTCTAACAATTTCCATCTTTTACATTGATCATGCCTTGTTTGCTCTTTAATGTAATTGAATCCTAAAGATAGATTCACTGTGCTTTGAGAATTAAGGGTCGAATTAAATTCAGGCGCATCGCCATAGTTAGATTTTCTTTCGTTGCATTTGTGTTTCTGTTTTATTCCTATCATTTTTCCCAAAATACTTTTGAATAAAGAAGAGCCAGCTTCTTTAAAATCTGGAGGTCGTTTCAGGTCTTAAGTCCCACATTCCTGAAACTTCCCATTGTTGGTGTTGGAAACAGCGCAATTTTAATCATCAACAATTTGTATTGAAATTTAGGAGTATAACTACAAGTATACAGTAGATAGGCGCTCACTCCCATTTACATCACCCATGATTTGAATTATACTAATAGAGGGATGCTTATATAGTTTGACTTTTCACCAAAGTTGGAGCTATTTGTTGATGTCCACGTGAATAGAAATACACTTAAGTTGTCAACCTGGTTATTGACAAGATGACCATCAACGAGCTAGTTGTTAATGAGATGACAATAAACAACTTAGCCATTAATGGTCTTTGACAACGTGGCCATAACGGTCTTTGAAAAATTAGCCAATATTACAAGATGACTACTGACACAATGATCATTGATGCACTACATTTCAATTATACATATAAGTATAGTCAACATCACCCCCATCCAAAACTCTTGTTTCAGTGGTAAGACAACACCAGACTTAACAAAGTTTTTTTCCATACATATATGATATAACTACAAAAAATAGAGTTGCCTGCCTGTTTGTTTTAGATGGTTATACAGATCATGCTCTTGGGGAATCGACTATGGGGTGATTGCTAAAATCTGCCTTGCCAAGACAGTCTAGTCTGAAATTTCATCCTCCAGCATAGTTATGACTTCCTGAAACCGAAATAGCACTCATATAACTTATCTTATTTATTTCTCTATCAGCTGGTAAAGAATTTGCTGTTTTGTTGCCTTATCCATTCTTACATTCTTTTGTAGATTTCTTTTCAAGCTACTTATATTAGATGACTTATCATTTATAATGTCAGCAACTTTACAAAACTCATGGCTACATTTTAAGATGAGGTAGATGAGTGATTTGATTTTTGTTTCCTTTGTAAAATCTCAAATAGTGTAGTCTAAAGCCTAGATTCTAGAATACATCTCTCTTAATAAACGCAGACATTCATTCTCTAGAGTTTTTTTTGCTTTTTTTCCTATGTTATGGGGACACATCCCCATCCCTTGGCCCCCTGTTTTTGTTCCCTCATCCCAATCTCGTGCTATTTTCACATTCAAATATAATTGCTAGGATTTTAGGGGTACTTCTAGGCATCTCCTTTTTGTGTTCCCTCATTTCCCTGTCCCCAAAAGGGGATTCCTTGGAACATGGCTTCCTTTTTTTTTGGGAGATTAATGGGTGTTGACAACAGGTCCTTCACTCTTTTATAAATTATTCTTAAAAAAAGAAAGCGATCCACTACTAATATAGAACCACAAGATGCAAATTATACTATATTACATTGAAAGATTTTGTTTACATCATCCAACTTTGTGGGTCAAAAAACTACAAATAACACAATAATACTTCTAATAATTGTTGCTTACTAAAGCAATTTTATTAATAACATCTACACAAAGGCCTTTTGACCAACTTCAAAGGCTATGATGTGCATCAGGTGTGATAGCAAAAACACAAATATAGGAATGCAGTTGCATGGGGATCTAGAGAGGGCTAGAAGCACCTGTCTCAAGCTTTGCAACAAGCCACATTTTTTTGAAGTTGGCCCATAACTGACATGTGAAACGTGCTTAGGCCGACCCAAGGGAGATGTTTGAATTTGAAAAGTAACCGTTGAAAGTTCTTGGACATTGCGGGCAAAGGTGGACACTTGTGGCAAAACACATTTGTTCAATTGTGACTGATAGTGTCTAGAGAGGGAAAATCAATGATCTGGAATGTGGTGACAGTTTGTTTAGGAATATAATAGCATTTTTGCATAGACTAGGGAGATCATGAATATGTATATTGAGGAATTGGGTTGACCAAGATAATAACCGAGTAAATGGATGGGGGAAAGTGTGTGCAAAAGTCAAATGTGTACACACAAGTTGTGTATGTCAAAGATGTGTCAAAATTGATGTTGCCGAGTATTTAATACCAAATTTATGTGTATACAAATGTGCTCCTTTTAGTCTAGTATTAAAAATGCTAAATTAAAAAGATTATAAAAAAAGTTTGGTACTTATGATAACCACACTTGGTGTTGATAGGTATTCCCCAAATACCCTGCTTGCTCCATGCAAAACATGCAAGGAAACATGTAGAAATCAATGCCCACTTATGAAATTACTTGAAATTAAAAAGTCAAGGGACAAGTGGTCCCCTGGGTACGCAAACCAAGCTACCACTTGTTAATCTCAATTGGAGAATGCCATGGGGTGATTATGCCCCAAGGAGACGCAATTGATAAAACCATGGATTGAGAAGCATAAATGCCTCAACCCTCGTTGGAGATGGAGAGTGCTAGAGTGACGTAGAATCTCAACTTCAATACACAAAATATTGTCATAACTCTTTTGGTGGAACTCCGAAACATGTTTGTATGTCAATTGAAACTCTGAATCAACCACTAAAGACGTATTTTAGGTTAAAAGTGCTTATGTAGTACCATTGTTCTCCATCAAAACACATTATAGAAATAGAAAAATGTATGCATGAAAAACGTTCATGCCCCAAATTGGATCCATTTGTACCTCAAAGTGATATAGAAATGCCAAAATCTATCAATCAGCATGTTCAATATGATAAATTTACTTAATCTCTCCCACATACTCTATCTCAAAATGCCATAGAATTTGCTAGTTGTTCTTCATAATCATGTAAAATGCCACACATATGCCTCACACATGTGTCATCTATCCAATCTGTCCCATCTGAATCCCACAATATGACCTAAAATCTAAATTATCTGTCTATCAAGGTCTGAATCTCTAAGACAATCCCATTGTATGGCCCCCCATTTTGAGGTGAGGGATGAAGTTTGCGAATCAATCATCTCAAAGAAAGAATTATGCGCATTATGTGTTATCTAATAAATTATAATCATGTAAAGTGTGCATACAAACATGACAAGATATGTTATCATAGAAAGACTTGATCATCAAAGCACATATGAAAGATGTAATCCATGGCAACTGGTATACACAAACAGATATAACAATTGGGCACACAATAATAAGCAATGTAGAAGATGCATGATAACAATTATGGAATCACACACAATAGAAGAATGCGTGGTAGAAATCACAACACCAAGCTCAACATTAGTCACACATATACACACATAACATCATGATCATAAAGCACACAAGCACTCAAGATGCCACTCAACTCTGACTTGACTTTGCCCAACACGGACATGACATGGACAAGAGGATCCTTGAACACAACAAACACATGATGTGACAAACCTCAATCAATGCATTCATAAAACACACAATGTAACACATATCAATAATCGCACAACATAACAATCAACAATATCAACACAAATAGGATAAGCAATATTAATCAACATAATCAATCATTGTCATCATATAGTATAACAAAGCACAATATCGATAAGAAGTAGCACCCAAAACAATATATGCAAGAGCAAACAATGCATAAAAAATATAAGTAGCTCAATATGATCAATGGAATGTCATAGAAAATAGAATCTGCAATGTGTATTAAGATGCCCTCTATGTAGGCATTCCCCCAATGTAGGCATTCCCCCAAATTTAGAAAGACAACCCATAGGTGTGAAAAATGTCATGCATTTGTAAGTCCATGTATCATATGTAACTTGCATGCCTTGCATCCCACTCATGTTTAATGTGAAATGCATGTGCATAGAAAATGGATATATAAATCACTATGTATAAGATAAACAATAATGTAAACTAACAAAGCATGTCATGTAAGGTCTTGATTTTGAATATATGTATTTTTAATTTTTTTGATTTTTTTTTGTATCTTTGAATATGAAAAACATGTTTGTTCTAACCAATGATCCCATCAAGGGGATGCTTACGTGTAGATCTTGGATTGATTGGTGTGAATGTCACATGCCATGGGTGAGGACTAACACATGCATCAATATCCGAATTGGAGAAGTGATCATGTGCTGTAACGTATCCAATATCGTTATAATAGTCAACATGATCATGTAAGTGTTGTATAGATGTAGTAGCCATAGTAACTTGTGAACTTCATTGTATACTCAATGAAGGAGTCAGTGTTCATTGCGGAACACACAAACAAGCTCCTAGAACTAGCTTAGGACGTGATGAACTAGGTAATGTCTGTGGAGTTTGAATAATTGTTGATGTATTGGATGTTGGAGAACTAGTCTTCAAGGAAGATCAATTGCTTATTTCTGATTTGCCTTCGTAGGATGAACCTTAATAGGGTGAGGTGGAGATGACAAAGTAAATCTCTTCGACTGATTGGGGCACTCATAGCGAATACTTCTTACTGTAACCACTCAGTTGTTATAAATATACTTCAAACATTGATGTACCGGAGATGGTATTTCATGCATCTTATATATCCATGGGCATCCTAATAGCATATCAAATGTCCCAATATCAGGCAAGACTAAGGATGAAGTAGCATTAGTAGTAGGCCCCACCATAAGCGGTAACACAATGCCCCCAAGAGGGTTGGGGGTCTTGTTTCTTTCCATTAAATCCATTCACCTTAGTAGGTGTTCCAATCAAATCTATATGTGTTTACTCAAGACTAGTAAGTAATATCATGTGCATATGTTTTCACTAGACCCATTATCCACCATAACAGTGTGTATAGGACATGAGTCAATGAAAGCTCAAAAAATCAAAGACACATTGATAGAATCATCATCAACAATCTCATGATCATAAAAAGTTATTGCAGGTGGTTGTACAGATGTGTTTGCAAGTGTACCAATAATGCCATCCAAGGGATGAGCCTCCTCAGTTCTATAAGCATACGAAGTCAGAGGAGGATGCAGATTGTAAGGCATATGCACTTATGGTTAGTTTGGGTTTCTTGTGCCGTATATTTGGGAAAAGGATCTGAGAAAAATCTTGAGCTTTGTGTTAGGTTGTGTAACCGACTCATTCGTAGGTGTCTGAACTTTTTTAACCTCAATAACTTTGTACTCAATGTAATGTCCCCTTCAGGGCAGAATTAGAACCAAAGGGGTTTGCCAACAAACCCTAACATAAACACATGCAATTCTTATTTTTTATTTAAAACCTAAGCACATGAAAATTGCAGAATTCTGAAAGTGCCAATTGAGGGCACGAAAACAATATTTAATTCCTCAAATAATTACCAAAATTAGGAAATATTACAGCCAATCATTATCTATTCAAATCTGATTTTTATCCCAATTTAATGGCTGGAAAAATATGATAAAAATACCAAAAATGTATGTATGCCTTTCGCAGAATAATTAGGCATGAATAAGCCTTGCAAACTGAAGTTTCAACCCCAAGGGGGGGGGGCGGTTGCCACCCTCCCAAACCTATTTGCTACCCTTTTAGGGCTTTCAAACCTGCTCGCTGCTCTAAAAACTGTTGCGCCACTCCTCTTAGATGCCCTAGATTGTCATGCTGACCCTGAAAGTGGTGTTTAGACACTATTACAAACCAATTCTGTTCTCTGCAACCCTTGAAGTGAGGTTGCCCAGTTGAAGGTATGGGTTTCCGTCCTTACTTTAGTCTTCCAATGAAGAGTTTCATATTCAATAGATGAAGTCAAGCAAATCGTGCCCAAACTTATGAATTCAATTAATAAAAATAACATGATCATTCAAAATGAACCTCTTTCCCCTTTTTATATCCTTTCCTTCTCCTCTCCCAAGTGGGATGATCCATGTGGGGTTAAAATAAAAGTAACTTAATCCTTTTCAATTTGCTCTTCCCCTCACAAAGTGGGACGATCTCTTTTTACTTTATTATTTCTAATTTTAAGTTGGCCTTTGCACTTTTCAACCAACTTAACTTTTTTCTAATGCTATAATTAGAAAATTGCTTTTTACAAAAAATGTTCGAGGCTGAAAATAGCAATT